>CM062804.1:56295304-57495304 GCA_031772625.1 Pinus tabuliformis
TTCGAACCGCTTTTGCATTGAAAGCAGTTTCCGGACAGTCAAGTCCTATCCAGTGAAATTTAGCCACGCATCCTCACCATTTTTGCTTTCGTACTGTTTTTATCGGACGCTAAATGTTTAGCACAAAGGAGCCTCCCGATATTCATTCCAGCCGTCTGATTTTCTTGATCGTCCTTCGTCGTCCATCAACCAAAGTAGCATACGAGCCAGCATTAATGACATTGCGTGGAGTAAAATTAAAGATTGGTTGACCGCAGTTTTGATATGAAGGCATTTAATAAATTGTCATATGCGTAGAGAAGTATTTATGTTTTTATGTTTATGTGGCATATATTATATATGTTATGTTTTTTTATTGTAGAGTTGACCATTTTCGAGAACACACGCACATATGAATAAAAAAAAAGGGAACGAAGAAGGGGAATGGAGAACTTTGTTGTTGCACAGCAGTGCAAGATAAAGAAAACAGGGGGAGAGCATATGGTTTTGTAATGTTTTTTTTGTTGACCGGTGGTGAAGCAAGGTGTTGCACAGCAGTGCGTGGCGAAAAAGAGGGGAGCGCATATGTTTATGTAATGTTGTTCGAGTTGATTTTTTTTTGTGTGAAGAAAATTACGTGTTTTGCACAACAGTGAAATATGTAATGAAATGAGCATGAATCCCATGTGTTGGGTGAGCAACACATAATGCTTTTTTTTTCAGCATATGTAAAAGTTTTTTTTACAGCAATATGTGTAAAATCTCAGAAGAAGACAGAGTTTTATTTTTGTTGGTTGAATGTAATTTTTGGTAAATCCCTCCGAGTGAAAGAGAATGAAGTTTGTATCAGGCATTTTGTTTTAATGAATACCAATATTTGTGTGGGTGTGTAATACTCTGTTCTCAGACAAATTTTTTGAAGCTTCCCTGTGCACAAAAGATCATGTGGAGAGAAGAAATAGAGCATTGCCTCTGTGTGTTCAGTTTTTTTTTGTTTTTGGGATTTTACCCAAAAAAATCCCCAACAGCGTGGTGTGGGAATTGCTTCCAGGGGCACCACCTTGTGCAGTGTCATTCCAAATTTGTCGGCCATGTCTACGTTCTCCGCACTGATGCCTAGGGGAGGTGCCTAGTCGAATGAATGATGAGAGAAGCCAATACCAGATGAATCATCCGATTCGCCAATGGAAATCCCACGCATATTCTTCTTCCTGCCCCGAAGGGAATCAGATCGAAGTGTTGACCCCTGAAATCTAGATTGCTCATCTTATCCTCTCCCATAAATCTTCACGGGGCAAATTTCAACGGTTCATTCCAGATTGCAGGATCCTGTCCGATTGCCCACACGTTGACTAGTACTTCTGTGCTTGGGTATCACGAATCCCCAATCTCACACAACGACTATCTGCTCTGTGAGGGAGGAGAAGAGGAACTGGCGGTGCAATATCAACACTTCTTTCATCACTGCGTGAAGGTAAGGGAGACGATCCATGTCACTTTCTTCCACCATTCTTTTGCGCCCAACAACTCCGTCCAACTCCGCTTGGGCTCGTTCCATTATCTCCAGATTACGGACCAGTTGTGTCATCGCCCATCTATTGTGGTTGCACTTGTGTCAGTTCCTACACCCAATATCTCCTGCAACATACAAGGTAGGCATTAAACATAAGAAGTTACAACCTTCTTTTTTCAAAGGTAGTGCTGAAGCAACAGTTGTGACAGATCAGCTAGTTTCTCCCGTCATGTATTACAGTAACCTGAGATAAGGAGAGACTTACAGTTAAGTAGACTATGATACCTTTGATGTAAATTCATCGCTTCTTATGTCAAGCAGAGCGTCCAAGAGGTCCTTTTCACTATCGCTTCCATTGGCGCCTTTGCCTCTTGAGGTGAGGTGATCCTCTATGAATTTCTCAAGAATGGCATATACTTTTCTCCTGTGTATTGCTGTACTACGGGAGATGTCCTGTGGATCCCAATGAAACCACTGTAGAAACGGGAAAGAGTCCGCCAGATTAGTAACCGCATGAAGCTCCAACAGTTTAGCGATGCTTTCTTGCAACACCTGAGAAACACAAGAATCGGGATCAGACATGTCTGTACCAAAGATCATGTTCCCCAATAGATTAACTGTGATGTTGAAGGCAGTGTGTCCAATATTCACACACTTCCCTTCACGGCGTCTTCAAAGATCAGACGAATACTTTGATACACTTGTTTTTTTCTGAGATGTTGCAGAGCTTCTATCTTCTTGACAGAGAAGAGTTCAGTGGTCGATATACGTCTCAGAATGCGCCAGCGAGGTCCAATTTGGCCAAAACTCAGTGAAAATTTGGTAAGAGGCTTGTTTGCTTGTGTCACAGGCCATCCTGCAAGGAGTGGTCATGGGTTTTGAGAACTTCCTTTGCCATGGCGGGAGAGGAGACCACCACTGTGGTTTTCATTCCAAGGGAGAGAGACATGAGAGGGCCGTATTTGGTCGCAAGGTGGAAGAGCGTTTCGTTGGGCTTATCACTAAGCTGGAAGAGATTTCCCACAACGGGCCGTCCCGGAGGCCCCGGAGGAAGCCTCGAAATATTCCTCCTCTTCACATGCAAAACGAGGAGTATGATGAACAAGCTTATCCCCAGAATGGAATACGAGAACATCCAACCAAACTCCATTGGCAATTTGATTAGACACAAGGAAAGAAGACCAAGGAATGCAGGGAAGATAAACAATGTCGTTACGGAGACGAGAGATGAAAAAGCCATTCGTTGCAAGAGGTTTATATAACCGATAGCCATGTCTACAGTCAAAGATCATGCTTCTGACTCTTTTGGCACATGAATAATTTAAATTCAAAAGGCAAGCACTCAAAACTAAATCAAAACTAAATGAAATGAACCACGTTGTTAAAGACTTTTGAATTTTTCCTTACTTTTTTTCCATTTTCTACTAATAAGTTCGAATGTGGATTTACATTATTGGCCAGTTATATATGTTGGGAATTTTTCTGCTAAAATTCCAAAAACAAACAAACTACAGAATAGAGAACAATGCTCTGTTTTTCACACACGGGATCTTTAACACACGGAAGCTTTTAAAAACAATTCTGAGCAAACAGAGATTTCCACACACACAAAAAACTTTGCATTCATCAATAAAATAACTGTTGTTATAGACTTCTTCCTCTCTTAGAGGCATTACATAGGAACACTTCAGTTCCAGTTCCAAAAAGAATTACTCTGTTTCACTTTGCAAGTCTTCACACTGCTATAAAATAAAAATTACATACGCTGCTGCGTGCTCCCCCTTTTTTTTTACTTCGCACTGCTGTGCATTACAATTCCTTCTTCACTCTCATCAACACAACAAAAAGAACATTACATATATATATATATATATATATATATATATATATATATATATATATATATATATATATATATAAATAATATATATATCAACAAAAAGGACTTACATGTGTTTTCACTTGCCATGCTTCCGTAAAAGAAATAATAAAAATTAAATGGTTTTACCAACTATTACTTGAGCCCATACTCCCGCTGAAATAAAATTAAAAACTTCACCAAAACTTACCAACCCACAGTAAATTGCATTTACTGTTTTACTGACATTTACTGACGGTAAGTAAAACTTTTACTTCACGTAAAATTTCATTTAATGCTGGCCTGTACTTCAACCATTGACTTCATTTAAATCGCATCGCAGAATCCCATTTGGTCGGAACACAAAATTGGAGCACACACATATGGTGCGATCTGCGATATGCGATCGGATCGCATCGCACCATCGCAATCAGAGAAATCAAGTGAACAAAACGGAGGGTGACAAGGTGAGTTTGTGATTTGCGATATGCGATGGATCACATCGCAAATAAAATAAAACTTCAGTTGAAATTATTATTTCAACACTCCCCTTTAATTTCAACTGCTGGGTTATCAATCATACCCAGATGTTTCCTCAAAAATTCAAAGCTCTTCTGATCCAGAGGCTTTATCAGGATGTCTACTACCTGTTCCTGAGTGCTGCAATGTTGTAGAACAATTTCTCCGTTGTTCACCAATTCTTTGATGTAATGGAACCTTGTATCAATGTGTTTCGTTCGCTTGTGAAACACAGAATTCTTGGACAACGCAATAGCTGAGCTATTGTCGCAGAAAATAACTGTTGCTTTTGCCTGCTCTTGGCCTAAGCTCCTCAACATTCTTCTCATCCAAACCGCTTGACATGCTACTATTGTAGCTGCCACGTACTCTACTTCTGCTGTAGATAACGCCACGATCGGCTGTTTCTTGGAAGCCCATGAAATTGCTCCTGAACCCATGTGAAAAACGTAACCAGATGTGCTTTTCCAATCATCCACACTTCCAGCCCAATCGCTATCAGTGTAGCCAACTAAATTTGAACTTTCTGAAAAAGTATACAAAATGCCAAATCTTTTTGTACCTTTGACATACCTCAGAATTCTTTTTGCTGCTTGCCAATGTGCTTCTTTCGGCCTCTCCATAAATCTAGAAATTAAACTAACAACAAACATTATGTCAGGTCTAGTTGTAGTTAAATACATAAGGCTGCCAACTATGCTCTTGTACAAGCTAGGATCAAAATCCTTGCTGCTGTCCTCATTGCTGAGTTTTAATCCCATTACCATGGGAGTGATTGTTGCTTTGCACTCTTGCATATTAAATCTGCCAAACACTTCATTTACATATCTTGCTTGAGAGATAAAAATTCCATTTTCATTTTGATCTATTTCTATTCCTAAGAAGTATCTCAGCAAACCCATGTCAGTCATCTCAAATTCCTCTTTCATGACTGATTTGAAGTTTTCAATGAGGTAGTCATCATTACCTGTAAAAATCACATCATCAACATACAAGACTACAATTAAAATCTTACCATCCTTTTCTTTGATGTAGACGGTGGGTTCTCCCTCACATTTGTCAAATTCATTTTCTAGTAGATAGGAATCTATCCTACTGTACCACACTCTTGGAGCTTGCTTCAGCCCATAAAGAGCTTTCTTCAATCTGAAAAATTTGTGTTCTTGGCCTTTCTTCTAATAGCCTAGTGGTTGTTCAATGTAAACCTCCTCCTTTAACACTCCATTTAGGAATGCCGACTTCACATCCATTTGGTAGACTTTCCATTTGTTTTGTGCTGCTATGGACAACACTGCTCTCACGGTTTCCATTCTTGTGACCGGTGCAAAAGTTTCCTCATAATCTCTCCCATATTGTTGCTTCTATCCCTTGACAACAAGTCTTGCCTTGTGTCTTTCAATTTGCCTTCAGATTGCATTTGGTCTTATAGACCCATTTGACTCCAATTACTTCTTTACCTTTTGGTAACACAACCAAATCCCATGTCTTGTTTCTTTCTATGGCATTCATCTCCTCATCCATAACTTCTATCCATTTATTATCTTTAATAGCATCTTCGAAATGAATAGGATCATCAACATGACAATACAAGGCAAATAAGGAATTCATTCCTTCATTATAAATGTCACTTAAGTTTCTGAATTTCTTACCTCTTTCACTTGGTGTGTGTTACACTAAAATTTGTCACCATGACTATTTGCAGTTAGTATGGCTCCATCAACTGTCATACTATCCTCCTTGGCAAGTCTTATACCTCTGCTCTTCATGTCAAACTCCAAGAAAGAGAGAAAGTCCTTAAAAAGTCAAATAACTCTGGTTACGCAGTTTCTCTTAGCCTTACCTGCGTGTACACACCCCAAGTTCACAATACCTGCGTACTTGTACACTCTGTCTGTAAAGGGGTGGGTGCGTACTCCTGTAAAGGTCAAAAGGCGCAAGTTTCACTTCAAAAAAGTTACTTGTGGTCATTTCTAGAGCATTCTAGAAGTTTGTTTGACGTGTATTGAGCGCCTCCAAATGATTCATGTATCCCTATGAAAGAGGAACTTATCCCATCAAGAGGGGAGCTATCCCATTCAAAGAGGGGCTTATCCCATTGATGGTGGACCTGATTAACTTCCTCTAAAGCACTATAAATACAGGAATTGGGCCAGAGGGAGGGGAGGTTGAAAGCTGAACATTCCTAAGGGTAGATGCTGCTGAAATTAGGACTCCCTTATAGAGCTTGAGAGGAGAGATTCCCATCCTTTCCTAGCCTTATTTGGAAGTGGGTGAGCTGATCAAAGTAAAGGAGAACTCTTGCTGGAACCTGGAAGGGACCTGCACAACACCAAGGCTTAGGTTGTAATGGTTTCTTTTGTTTCCACTTAATACAATAAACTCATTTTTCTCAACAGATTGTTATACATGATTTGTTTCATATACTCCTTGGTCTGTATGATGAATATGTTTTATTTTATAGGTTATTCAGGTGCTATGTAATCGTTTGCTTGTTAGTGAATGCAGGTTTTGAAGAGAAGGAGGAGCTCATCCGGATCGGTGAGGCTGGACTACTACAAAGCGTTGGACTAAAGGTATGTTATAAACACCTGATTACTTGTATTCTAAATGCATATTTAGAGAAAGGTAGTGTTTAATTGTCTTGTTTGTCACTAGAAAGCCTTAGCTTCTAGGGAGGTCGGTTTTGTCCGCAAAATTGACTCTTTCCGCATGACAAAATGGCGACCATACTGGGGAACTCCATTGATGTGAATGATTTTTCCTTTGTGTGAAACTTTGATTTGAGAAAAGTCGTTTGTTTTCTGGTTTTTGGCTGTTTGACTGTGCATTTGGGTGGGATAGCTTAGGGTTAAATTAGATTTTAGTTTTTCTTGGTTTTGCTAGAAGTACGCAGCCTCTGCGTTGAGCACAGTGTGTACCTGTACGCACTGCAGCTTTGTGCACAGAGCGTACACGCACCTGTGCAAACAGGTTGCCTGCGTACCCTGTCAAAATTGAGAAAATTTCAATTTTCTCCTTTTTGCCTCTTAGATTTTGTTTATAAGTTGTTTTTACTGCCCAGATCCACTGGTTACCTGTCATAAATCTTCATCTAAACTTGTTTCATCAGTGTCAAGAGTTTTAGTGAAATTCATAGAGGTTCTAGCCCTAGGGTTTGATTTTTGAATCAGTCATGTAGTGACTTTGGCTTTAGAAGTCGTAAAACCTTGGATATCCCTGGTCTTTTCAGTCTTCTTAGGAGTCGGACCTTTCATAGAATCCACCCTTGTGAGAAACCTACCTTTGTTGTCTCTTTGCCGAATCTTGAAAAAGTTTGTTGATTAAACTTTGAATTTTATTCTTAAGAAAAAGAACAAAAGATTTTGATTTTTGTTTTTGACTGGTTTTTTATTCTGCATTAACTAGTCCTTGGTTAAATCATGACTGAGTAAAACATCCTGGAATCATACTTCGTAGGCTTTTGCCTCATTAGATTTACTTTAGGTGAATTTCTCTTAGATTTGCTTTTGGGTGAAATTGAGTTGATTTGATTGCCATAGATTTTTTAACTTTGATTTCTGTTAAAGTAGTTTTACATGCTTTGTTAATATAGGGAAAAATACAAAAAATCTCTTTTGAAGAAAAGTTTGCTTTAGTAGTATTTGAGTCTTTGAAAAGAAAAGGAATTTTCGTGAAATAATTAGTGGTCATGTGTTGTATGCTTTGGAAAAGATAAAGAGATTGTTTCTTTGATTTTCATTGCCAAGAAAGTTGTCTTTATATCAATTTTGCATTCTCCAACTCTCTTAGCTAGGGAATACATTGAGAAAGAAAATTAGTATAAATTATCCTAAATGCATCTTTTTAGTGCATTTGAGTCGAGTCTACACACCATCAGTTTCATCTCCGCTACCTTTTGTCCTAAAGAAAAGCCATAAAAATTAACGCTTAAAGTAAAATCGACTTAGTAACTTTTTATTTACTAGGGCTCTGAAACACCAATATAGATCAGGCTAGTGTCTTGGAGTAGGAGAGTAATTAACTCTCCAAGACAGTAAAACCAAACAAGTAGCTCATCTTGTGGTAGGATAAATCCAACTGTTTCATTTGTACTCTGGGAAAGCTCCTCTTAAAGGAGAAGCACGAGACCATGTCCGAACTAGTGAGGGGATCAATCCTCCTTCATTGGGAAAGACACCAGATACACACGTACTACAAACGGTAAACCTTGGATTATTGTCGAGGAGCCTGGGGTCACTTGTCGGTAAACCTTGGATTATTGTTAAGGAGGCGGCAAGGGGATTGAGCTTGTTACTCTTCCCTTGCATGCTATCGGGTCGTAGACTATTCCCCCAGGTATATTTGTTGTTGTTGGTAACCTTAGTGACCATTATCTTTAGGATTCTACCCGAGGTGACGGTGGAGGGAAGATCCCACTGTACCTGGAGCAGACGTCGGCTAGACTCACTTGGATTTTCCGGGGGGTTCACTTCACTCGAGACGGTTAAAGTGGAGGAACTTGTGCCAGTCTATTCATTAAGCAGGTTGTCGGGGTAACTGTTCCACCCACCACTTCTGTACTGAATTTGGCGATGTTGGGTTTCATCACCAACTAGTGTTTTCGGTCTGGAAGGCTACTGTTTGTGTATGGTTTGACGCCGTAGATTCTTTAGGCGTGTGATTCGAATTTGTTTGGTTCTTTAGAGACTTTCGGCAGTTTGCTTTGAGGTTTTACTTTGTTTGCGTGTGCAGTAGTTAAAAGTTTTTAACTGTGGCTGAATTACCGAGACAGTCCCGTAGACTTTGGGGCCAGTCTCCTGAGATTGTTACCGTGGCTGATTTGTTGAGGAAGTCCCGTAGACTTCAGGGCGAACCTCCTGAAGACGTCCCGGGTCATTACGAAGGTTTGAAAGTCCTTGTAACTCCTAGTGGCAGTAAAGTAGGTTCACCTGAAGAAGGAGAGTCGTCGTTGGTAGTCCATCCAGATTACCAAGGTCTAGAAACAGGTTATAATCCCGAAGCTGTTGCAGTTTCCGAGCTTGCTAGTAGTTTTTCATCTACTAGTGATATAGGCGAAGAACCTGAAATCTCTGAACCTGTTACTCCAACTTCTAGTGCTCCTGATTCACCTAGGGTAGAAAGAGTCATCACCGAAAATCTTCCTTCTGGTTTGATAACTATTGAAGAACTTGCTCCAGAAGAAGAAATAGGCGTCTCTATCCTTGAAGATCAACCTACTATTGATCTAAGGGAGCGTGAATCCATTTTTTACAGTCCACCTAGAAGTACTACTTGGTATCTTTCGTTAACTAATTACTTGGACAACTCAGGGTCAAGTTTTTCTCCACCTCGTACTCCTTATCCACCTGGAGGTATTTATACTCCTGTAAATATGTCTGGTCAGTCGTCCGTGTTCACTCAATCTCCTGAATCTTTCTTGTACGACGGTCCTTATGTTCCCTCTGGGTATCAGTCACTTTCTGGTACTTTTGCGGGAGCATCTTCTCAACCCATTGAACATGGGTTATTAACAGGAAACAATGGTAATAAACCATTGGGTGTAGGGGACATTTACATGATGTCAGGTTCAATTCCCGGTTCTCAACCTCAAGGTGGCCAGTTACCGCCTGGGGGGCAGCCTCAATTAACGCCTGGGGGTTAACCTCAAGGTACACAAATTGCGTCTGGGGGGCAACCTCAAGGACAGTATGTACCCATAGTGCAATACATTCCTCAAGGTCAACCCCAGCCTCAATATGTACCCTAAGGTCAACCTCAGTATCAATTTATACCTCAAGGTCAACCCCAGTATCAGTACTTACCTCAAGGGTATCTACCTCAAGGTCAGTACTCGAGTCAAGGTTATCAACCACCCCAAGGTCAATCTTATGTTCAAGGTACGGGAAATGTACCTTTCAATTATCAATCCTACCCTCAATCTGGTTATGGATCTCAATATCCTCAACCTGTCGTGGGTCAATACCCCGGAATGAACATAGTGTGGGATCCATCGCAAGTTCAACAGGTATTACAGCCATGTGTACACTTGTCATCTCAAACTGGACAACCCTTAGTTTCTGGTTCACCCCAGCAACCAGTCCAGTCTAATGTTCAAACTTATGTACCTTCGGTAGTTACTTAGTCGCCCATTGCACCTAGTACTCCATCTCAAACGACTGCTGCAACTACCGCAACATTTGTTCCATCCACCACACTTACTTCTGGAGTATCGACAGCTCCGGTTTCTACTGTCTCTGCAACTACTCCTCAGACATCTTTACCATTGTCTGGATCCACGATTCAAACTACGGTTTAGATGCCTGTAGGACAGCCTGGTTTAAGTACAGTTGTCACTAGTCAACCACAATTCACTTATCAACCGTACCAGGGACAATACCAATACGGGCCTGCTGTCCAGCAGCCAGATTACCAGTATCAACCGTATCCTGGGTACACTTATCAACAACCACATCAACCCCAGTACGGTCTGGTTAATCCTGGTTTTCTAGGAGGATACAATATCCAGAATGCGATTCCTATTCCAAGTTATCCTGGATATCCTCCTCCTGGGACTGGTCTTGTGACCCAGAGTTTTAGGGATCCTAATCGACAATTACCGTTTATCGCAACTTTGGATTTACCAGACTTGACGCGCCTAACGAACGATCCGATCAATTATCTTCCGTTTTGGCCGCCAATGCCGAATAAGTTTCCCAGTGACATTCCCAAGTTCGAGGGTAAGTCTGGAGAGGATCTGTCAAATCATGTGATGACTTACCACCTATGGTGTGCCTCAAATTCCATCTCGGATGATTCGATCCGCTTACGTCTTTTCCAGCGTACGCTCATTGGTCTCACGGTCAAGTGGTACTTTGAGTTACCACGGGCCTCTTTTTATAATTTTAGTCAGTTAGCTACCTCGTTCTTAACTCATTTTCAGTTGCCGGTTAGATATGATAATGGCACGGAGTTACTAATTTCATTAAAACAGTCGACGTCCACTTATATTTCTGATCATATACATGAATGGAGACGTCGAAGGCGATTAGTGAAAGTTTTTATCCCGGACCAAATCTTAGCTGAATGGTTTGTTAAATCATTATTACTGAAGATTACTGAAGACGTAGCTAAGGCCGGCGTAGTCACTGAGGAGCAAGTGATTGCTCAAGCGCAGTACCTTGACTTAGTTTACACTCAGTCAGGTACGTTACACGAAAAGATCCCAGATCTTCCAAAGTCAAATCAAATCGCTGCTGCTCCTTCGGGATCTCATGCTGTTGATGGCATGATTGGTACGGTGAATACTAAAAGCAAGAAGAAGTCTTCAAAGAATTCTTCGCCCATTATAACCTTACCAGACTCCCCGACAGGAGAATCTTCTGCTGAAGTTTCTGCTGATATTCACGCTGTAGAGTCATCTACGGCTAAATCAAAAAACGGTGGGAAGAAGAAAGGTAAGAAGAAGAATAAAGCAGACAAAATTCCAAAGGAGAAAACAGAAAAGTCGGAAACCAATGACGAAAAGCGCAAACCTCGATATCCTTGTCTTATTTGTGAAGAGGATCATTTTACAAGAGATTGCCCTCATCGGGCCGAGGTTGGGAAAATCGTCAAGGGTTCCTCAACTCCTGCTTTTTTGAAAGATCCATTTCCAAAGTAGGAGAGTAAGATGATAGGTTCTTCCTCGAGTGCCAGCGAAGAACCCATATTAATGATGTCTCATGTAAGGATTACGACTCGATCGCAAGATTATGGTAGTAAGAGTCCTGTTGATGGATCGAAAGAAGAAAAATCTTCTCATTCAAATCCATCAACCTCAGCTCCCGGTTCCGATCCACTACAGATCGAGAAACCTAACCCTGACTTAGTAATCAAACCGCCCACCAAGGGTGTACTTCGAAGGTCTTCTTTCAATTCACATGTGAGAGCGGCCCAGAATTACAACATTGTTGAGGATTTAGCTGTTTCACCCTTAGCAATGTCGACTTTAGAAGTGCTGCAATCATGCCCAGCACAGCGAAAATTACTTTTGTCGGCTATAGGAGCTGTTGATGTTCAGGACCCGAACTTAATAATATTTGATCTAGAAAATAGTACACCGCGTTTGCCTCATCAGATGGCTTTCCAGATCCCAGTGATAGTCAAAAACAGGCCTATTCATCGGACTGTAATTGATGAGGGAGCTTCCACGTGTATTATGTCGATACAGTGCTGGAGATCGCTTGGTTCTCCTTCACTAAATCAATCCCCGACAATTCTTAAGGCCTTTGATGGCCATGGGTTTCATCCGTTTGGCATTCTACAGGATTTGCCTATAGGGGTTGAGGGAAAAACCGTTAGTCTGGATGTGGAGGTGGTTGATGCCCCTCTAGACTACAACCTTCTTTTAGGTCGAAGTTGGTCTTACGCTATGACAGTGGTCGTTTCATCGGTCTTCAGAGTAATAGAGTTTCCACATAATGGCAAGATCGTAACCATAGACCAGCTGGCTTACTTTTCATCCGACCCAGCCTCTTCAGAAAGTATCCAGCATGTTGGTAAAACGACTATCCCTTACAAGGATGTTGGCGTAGGATTAGTTAAAGATGTCGGTTTACTGGGAACTTTTCCTTTTCCTCCAATCAACGTCGTATCTTCATTTGCATCTATTCATATGATTACTTCAGACACCATTGTTTATGACGATCCTTGGATCGTTCCTTCTGTTAGTGTCAGTCTTTCCAGCCTTCCTCCAGTGATCAAATGTGCTCTTACAAAGTGATTTTGAAGTGTCAAGGTCAAATTTTGTCATTTCAGTGAGTCTTCAAGCAAAATTTGGTCACTAGGCATTAGGTCTAGGGTTTGTTTTCACTCCTTTCAAAGTTGCCCAAATGTCAGTCCATGTCATCATTCAGCTGAGTGTATCATCATTCAGAGGGTTTTCATCATCATATTAGGTTCCATTGGGTCATGTTACACCTTGTTCATGCTTTAGTTGTGCCTTGGCAAGGTCATTTCCGTCTCCTAGGGTTTTGAAAACCAATTTCTCTTGGACGGTCAAGTCATCGGCAAAACTTGTATCCAGATGTTCATACACATTCCCATATCCTTAAAATACCCTATCAAATGCTTCCCATCCCTTAGATCCCCCAAATTCCTCATTTTTGCACAAACCCTAGTTTCTAGCTACAACCTGGCAATTTTCTAGGTTTGGCCTGTGTTTTGCCCTTTTGGACCCCTTCCCCTCGCTCAATCTCTGAGATTCCACTTTCCCGTGCTTCCTAACATCCCTCCCCACTCCCAAAAATTTCGACAAAATTCCTTGTTTCACACATCGGGGCAAGTCGCACTCAAATGATGTTCCAGAGCAATAAAAGATGAATTTTGCAAAACTGAGAGAGATTTTTGTCCACAACATGCCAAAGAAGAAAAACCTCCTTCACTTTTTGCACAAGTGTCATGGTTTTAGAGAAATGTCGAAATTGCAATCACCAGATCCAAGGAGGTTGGCCAAGGCACTAAAACGACGGAAAAGGCCTGATCCACTCCAAATTTTGGCCAAAGCCTCTTTGACTGAGCATGATACTAAATAGCCTAGCCACAGCACAAATCCCAAGAAATTTTGAGCATTTTTGGTAAATTTTTGTTTTTTCAGGCAATTTACAGGTTTTCTCCATTAACGGGTCTCACCCCCCGCGCGACCCGTCAGGCAGAGGCGCGCGACCCGTCAGGCAAACTTCTCCAAATTTCAGTGTACAGCTCAAAAAACGTAGTTTGACCCTGTTTGACTTTTTGGGGTGGATTATTATCCTCTTTGATGTAATTAATGTACTTTTATGACACTTTTACTCTTATGTACCTCTTCTAGAAGATTCATTCATGAAAAAGGTGAAAATTAAATGAATGAATTGGTTTCCTAGCTTATAGAAGCAAGTTGTTTTGACTGCCTAGTTTGTAGTGCTTAGTTTAGAAGTGGTTGAAACAGCTCCTAGGATAGTGAGCTCGACCCATGGAGGCAGGGAAAGAGGTTAGATGATCTATATTATGTACTTTCTTGCTCATTTTCATGGTTGGACTCTTGAGGGAGAAGCTATCATTGTATTATTCACTGTATCTCTGCAATTTTTGGCTAAGGAAGACCAGGGTTTTGCAGTCCTTTTTGGGATTCTTGTGGTTACATGTATTGATGGTGTGTTTCTCTATGTACCTGTAAGTGTGTTATGTGAATCATTTCCTTTCTTTTCCTTCTGCACATTAAGCAAACGAAGTGTTAAAGTAAGAATTCATGATTGTCATGCTCTGCTTTTAAGTTTGTTTAATTTCAATGTTTTCTACTGTTTAAGGAGAATTCAAAGTTATTGTTTGCTCTCCTTAGCTCCTCACCTGTCATTCCTGACCATCCACCTCAATCAAAGGCATCAATACTATCTCTTACCTCGCCCCAAAGAACCCCCTGCAGAAACTGTGTCCAATCCCCGCACCCAAAATTGCCACTCCTCAATTTGCCACCAAAAACCCTAAAAATTCCAAATCAACCCTTTTGATCAGTTTACTAGCCTAAAATCAGTGTTACTCTATTGGTTATCTCGCCCATTGAAGATCTTTATCGAGATAGACCAGAGAGAGCCCTCTCCCGCCCTGTAGGGCTAGCTACGAGGCTAAGTGGTTTGATGTTGCCTTGAGGTTTACCTTTCTCAGCCTGAGGTGAAATTTCAAGCGCTAACACCTTCTGAATCTGAGATAGACTCATTTGGTGATGCAATGCCTTTGAGTCCATATGAAATTGCCTATGAAGCCGTGCAGTCTTTTACCGACCCGAGTTCAACCAAAATCGACCAAATGAATGTGGTCCGTGAGGAATCGCTTTTCACCTCAACCTCGGAGTTAATAACGTTTCTCGAAGTTGTGTCATCTGACGAAAAACTTTGTGAAGTCCTTTGCGTAGACGATTTACCATGGGAAGATCTCCATCATAGATCTTCGTTTTTACCTGAGGATGATCATTTTGAAAATGATTTCTCATCAATCTTTACAGCTGAATATGTCAAAGAAGCTCAGAGTCCAATGAAACATCCTGATTCAGAGCTAAATTTGGGAAACATTTCTCGCACTATTCCCATTGACATTTCAGTCAAGTCCGGAATTGTTGAGCACATTCATATAGGTGCCTCGTGTTCCGATAACGAAATTCAGACATACAAGGCCCTATTTCAAGAATTCTGCGACGTGTTTGCCTGGTCCTATGAGGAAATGCCAGGAATTGATCCCGCAATTGTTGTTCACGAGATCAAAACTTACCCGGATGCTAAACCCGTCCGGCAACGTTTGCATCAAATTCACCCATGAAAAGCGGCTGCAATTAAAGCAGAAGTTGAGAAGCTGTTGAAAGCAGGTTTCATTTATCCGATCCCGTTAACGGATTGGGTATCGAATATTGTTCCGGTAAACAAAAAACAGGGAACAATAAGAATATGTATCGACTATAGGGATATCAATCGTGCTTGTCCCAAGGACAACTATCCAACACCCTATATCGATCAAATAATTGATGATTGTGCCGGCAGTGAAATATTTTCCTTTATGGACGGTTTTTCCGGTTACAACCAAATCAATATTCTACCTACCGATCAACCAAAAACGGCTTTCATTTGTCCATGGGGGACATTTGCTTATTGCAAATTACCTTTTGGACATAAGAATGCCAGAGCCACTTTTCAAAGGGCGATGTCTTATGCGTTTCATGACATCAAACACATTGTGCAACCATATCTCGATGATTTGCCCGCTCATTCATTACATCGAGCTGATCACCTTGTCCATTTACGAGCAATTTTCATGAGGTGTAGGCATTATCGTATATGGTTGAACCCACACAAATGTGTCTTCTGTATAGAAGTGGGACGATTGCTGGGATTTTTAGTTTCAAAAGCCGGCATTCGCGTCGATCCCTTGAAGGTAGAAGCTATCATCAAATTGCCTACTCCTTCGAGTCTTTGCCAACTCCAAAGTTTTCAGGGGAAAGCAAACTTTTTACGCCGATTCATTCCTAACTACGCCGAGATTACAAAGGGTTTTACCCGGTTGTTGAAACAGAACGCTCAATTCCCTTGGGATGAGATAGCTCAGAAATCTTTCGATGCGCTCAAGCACGCGTTGACCCATGCACCATTACTGCATCCTCCCAACTACAACCAGGATTACTTTTTGTACCTCGCCGCCGCTCATTCCACCATTGGAATGGTCTTAGTACAGGAAGACAAATTTGGAACGGAACATGTGATATATTACCTTAGTCGAACCTTAAATCCAACTGAGCTCAAGTATTCACATGTGGAGAAATTGGCATTGGCGGCCGTTCAAGCTGTCCAACGTTTTCGTCACTACATTCTACTTCGTAAAACTACAGTCATTTCGGATTGCAACCCTATGATTTACCTTTTGACTAAACAATTGCTAGGGGGAAAGTACTCCAAATGGATTGTTATCCTGCAGGAGTTCGACTTGGAATTTGAAAAATCTAAGTCTAAGAAATCTTTAGTTTTTGCCGAGTTAATGTGTGACTTCCCGTGTGCTGACACAGAAACTGTGGCAGAGGAACCCATTGTGGACGAATCTTTGTTTCTCATCAGCACTTTAGATCCGTGGTATGGGGATATAATCGTCTATCTCCAGACCCAATCCTTTCGGCCCGAAGTTTCAAAGTCGGAACGTCGGAAAATTCGATTCCAGTCCCAACAATACAAAATTATTGGAGATACTCTTTATCGCTGTGGGGCAGACTTGGTTTTCCGACGTTCCTTAACTCACGAAGAAGCTGAAAGGGTTCTAAATGACTGTCACTCTGGAGCGTGTGGCGGTCATATGTCTGGGTATGCCACAACCCAAAAGATATTGCGCGCTGGCTACTTCTGGCCGTCCTTATTTAAAGACTGTATTATTGTGGTCCGGAAATGCCACAACTGTCAAGTGTTTGATCGCAAGATGCACGCACCACCTGCTCCTCTCCACCCTATAATTTCCGTTGGTCCTTTTGCCAAATGGGGTATCGATTTTATTACATGTAACCCTCACTCGGTCGGGGGGCATGCTTATATCATCCTTGCGGTTGATTATTTTACTAAGTGGGCCGAGGCGATGCCTACATTCGAGGCAGACGGCAAGACAGCTACAATTTTCGTATTCAATCACATTATTTATAGGTTTGGTGTCCCACAAGCGATAATCACTGACCATGGGCGCCATTTTTGAAACGTTATGATGATAGAACTTACAGGCCAGCTTGGTTTGCGTCACGATATCTCAACTCCTTATTATCCACAAGAGAACAGTCTGGTTGAGTCCATCAACAAAGTTTTAGCTATCATGATCCGACGAATCATTGATATTCATCGGTCGAATTGGCACAACATGTTATTTTCCGCGCTTTGGGCATACCGAACCTCAGTGAAAACATCAACAGGGTTCACTCCTTTCCAACTAGTTTATGGTTTGGAAGCTGTGCTGCCCATTGAATGTGAAATCCCATCACTGCAAATGGCTGTCAAATTACTTCCAGCTGCTTCCGAAGAGGAGAAGCGTTTATTATACTTAGCTCAATTAGATGAGACTTGATGTGACGCTGCATTGGCAATCGAGACTCACGCAAAACGTATGAAAGCTCAGTATGATCGAAATGTGACCCCTCGAAATTTTTCGGAAGGAGACCTAGTGCTATTATATGATCAAGCTAACGATAAATTAGGTGCCGGAAAATTCGTTCCTATGTGGCATGGACCCTACATTGTCAAGCGAAAGCTAGCAAAAGGGGCCTATGAGCTGGTAGATTTTGACGGGGACTCTTTGGGTAAACCCAGAAATGGACTTTACCTAAAGAGGTATTATGCTTAAATGATGGGTATGGAGATTTTAGTTAGGTTAGGTTTTTCTTTCTAGCTGGTGTGTTAGTTAGTTTAGACAGTGTGCTTAGCTCAGAAAGTGTGTTTTTCGTCGTTATTCTGGCTTATCTTGGTTTTACTCTTGATATTGCAGATGTCGACGCCTCTCCAAACGTACATTGGATTCGCTGATGGTGCTTGTCGTAGTACACGAAATATCTCTTCCGCAGCTTGGGTTATCTACTCGCCCTCTGACGAATTAGTTTCTATGCATGGGGTGAGCCTCAGTCAAACAACAAACAACATTGCAGAATACAGTGCAGTGATTGAGTTATTTTCTGAATCTATTTCGTTTGGGATTCGGAGTTTGATAGTGAGGTTAGATTCTGAACTCGTTATATTACAGCTTAATAGAGTATATGCCATTAGAAATCTAGTGTTATTAAGGTTATTTTTTAGAGTGTGTCTCTTGGAACGTGAATTTGATTACATTGAATATCAGCATATTCCAAGGTCTTTAAATACATTAGCAGATGCAATTGCTTCTCGAATGTTAGACAGACATTTGCGATAATCATACATGTAAATTTAAAAACATTTCATCACACATGTTTAACAAGATAAGCTGGTAATAATGATATATATAGATAGGAGTGTGTCAAAAAATACATCATCTTCGATCATAGGTTGAAAAACACCTTATGATCGGCAAAAATGATAAGTACAAAAAACCAAAATGTCACATGTGTCTACAAAAGAGACCATCCAATCACTGGTGATGCTCTCTATACGACACCACTGCACGCGCCACCCTACACAAGAACCTCCTAAAAGGTCCTGGGACTGCGAAGACATAGCGCTGAAGCCTGATAGGAATATCATCTATAGTAATCTCTGGTATGTCTGCCGTAAGACGCTCTAGGTCTTGTTCCAACTCAGCTAAGGTCTCTGCGGCCGCGTCCTGTGGGGCCGGTGCTGGTGCAACTGGTTGTCTCCTCTCGAAAGGCCAGAGATTTGCTGGACGCCGTGGGCCTATGTCTGCATTTTGAAAATTATTACTGTCAGTTTTGAGACGATATAAAAAAAAAAAAATAGATAATTTAAAAACTTGTGAAAAATGAAGTACCTGTGTCATCCCACTGTTCTCCCGGTGGAAGAATCATGTCCGGATCTCCACGAAAATCAACTCCGGCATAAGGAAAATCCTGTATCGAGAAGATCTGGTTCTCCAACCAGTGAAAATACTCTGGTCTAAATCGGACAACCTCCGTGCCCTCGTCAGGATGACGGGCCATCACCGCAACCCATCGCGTCAACTTAGGCTCTCGGGGAGGCCCAACCTCAACAGTGAGCTGTTGTGGGATCAGTATCGAAACCCTCTCTATGGCAAAAATCACAACTAAAGACCCATAACCAAAAGTCTTCAGCTGTCCATTTTTGGTCCTAGTCAGTTGGCCAACACAGCATCGCACCAGTTGAAAATGGTGCCCCGATAGCAGTCAATCGCCATCCGCATCTGGGATCCAGTGGCAATGTGAAAAGCGGCAGCCCTGCAAATTCTGGTAACTATAAAGGCAATTACCATAAGTTCAGGTCGGGATATCTTTTTAATATCTATCCCCTTATCCTGGTTCTGATTATTGCACCACTCTAGTCGGAGACTAGCAATGGACTGGCCACCCGGCCTAGTCCCGGACAGAGTCAATTGTTCACCCCTCTTGGGCAAACCAGTGAGAAAGTAAATATCTGAGGCCTCTATCTCGAGCTGGTGCCCTCCAATGTAAAAGCACTGATCCTGAACATTCCACCTTTCAACCAGCCACTCTAGAAAGCGCACCTGGGCCCTCATGCTAGGTATGGCCCAGTATTTGTAAAGACCGCATGCCTTCAAAGCATCAATGGAAAGTTAGTGATTAGTGGCGGCCAAATCAACATCTTTGTGTTCTCTCTCGCGCCAATCAAGCATGGTGGGCAATCTACACACCATAAAACATCTGTTAGAGTCCATAAAATTAAAAAAATTTGGTTCATTTTGGAGAAATGGGGGTTTGAAAATCCTCTCCGCGGTGTACGCAACCTGCCTTTAGAGACAGAGCGTGTGTACGCAGGCTCTCTTAAGGCAAGCTGCGTATGCCCGGCATTTTCCCAACTAAGAAAATGTTGGGGTATGCAGGTCACCAATGGAGCACCTGCGTACCCCGAAAAGCGGACCTTGAAACCCCAAGGCCTCCAAAAAATGAAACTAAAGCTTAAAAACAAATTCTAAATGGATGGAAATGCAAGGGAGGATGTTTTAGAATACCTAATGAGACGGCGTTCGGTTTCGACGGTCAGATTCTCTGCAGTGTCCACGGGAAGTTTCTTGCCAAAAGCCCTTTTTCTCTCCTCAACAGTAAAATGGTAAAAATGAAATGGTAAAAGCCCTTTTTATAGGTTTTTTGAGTAAATAAATGTTAAATTTGTTTATTTTCCACCGTGAAAAGGTATTTTTCAAAGTATTTTTATCTATCTTTAAACAGGTATGAGTAATGTGTTGATTTTTGCGCAGGATAAAAGGATTTTCAAGGAAAATTGTCATTTTTCACAAACAAAAACATCAGAGTCATCTTTTAAGCCCTTTTCTGACTCCTAAAACATGAAAAGATTTCCGAGCGTTTCTTTTAGACTCGTTAAAACGGAATTAAAAGACAGTCCCCTTATAGCCCTTTTCTGACCGTAAAAACAGGAAAAGATTGCCGAATTTTTGTCGTTTCAAATTCGATACTGGAAATAAAACGACGTGTCCGTGATCGCTTTTTACTTTTCAGGTCAAAGACACTAATCATGAAAGTACTCCTTGGTCGCAAGATCAAGTGGTTCTCTCAAGTATTATTTTATACTTCATCGGGCTTCGGAGACACAAATTTACGAAAAAGTTCAACCCTGGAGTCATCTTAAGTTTTTTCAGACTCTCTAAAATTGAAAAACGCCGAGTTTCTCCTATACTGGACTTGTTAAAATTTCACAGTAAAGGACCTGTTCGATTACAAACAGGAACGGACCACTCCTTCTTAGGGTTCGAATCTAAACTAAGTTGGACTCATCCAAAGGATGAGCTTATAATCAAGCATATGTTATCCTCCTCAAGCTTGTAAAAGATAAAGAGGTTCTTGCCAGAAATGGTGGGGGAAAAGAGAGGAAAATGAGCCTGTTTGTTATCCTTTGTCTCAGAAGAAACCTTATCACCACTCTTGAACACGACACTTTTCATTCACCTGGGTTGGGAAATCCTTTGCCTAACAGTTGATCAAACCACATTGAAAATCTTCAACCGGTTCCGGGTATTAACTTTGGGTCAATTGTCACCAAGCCATCTGTCGTGTCGTTATGTGTTCAAGAGGTCACTGTAAATAAACCATTCATCTGCAAAATACCCGTCATCCATCTCGACCATCCCTGAGTCAGTCCTTACAGCTACATTTCTTCAACTTGATCTATGATTTCGTATTGTGGCTTGCCTGCAACGGGTCGCTTTCTATCGACATCAGCACATTATCTAGAAAGATGACCTAGAAATTGTCAGTACCTTGAAATCTACATGCATCAATGGCAGGTTTCTCGCCTTTGACGACGGTTTACATCATTGACTTTCGATCGAAGGACTCCGTGAAATGTTCGACATCAACTCATTCATTCACATCTCATGGATTGTACGGGGTACTTTGAGAACCATTGACATCACTGGTGGTCTCTCTCACACTTGTTAACAGTTTACATCATCGACTGGTAATCAAGTGGTTTCTACCATGCTCGACATCAACTCATTTATTCGCATGGATAGAATCGTACTATTTCGGGAAGTAGAAATGAAGACCCTGGATCTAGTTTCCACCATCCAGGCTGCGAGGAGTTTTGTATTCATTGTATAGTAGACCAACTATAAACAGATGGCTGCGTCCATACTGTGTCTACACAAGTCTATGATTATGATGTACTGCGAAATCATTCCTGTATTAGAGCAGTAGTTAGTTTGTTAGTTAAAGTTTTTGATCTGAGTATGGGAATGCCTACCTCAGCGATGATATGATCTCATACATGTATTTTGTGTTGAATATTTGCAGGTTCCGACTGGGCTCTCCACAAGATAATCCTTGAAATGATAAAATACTTCACCCTTCCTAGATGATATGAAACCCTAATCTACTACAGGCTTCGCACTTTAGGGGGCAATCTGTTACACTAAAATTTGTCACCATGACTATTTGCAGTTAGTATGTCTCCATCAACTGTCATACTATCCTCCTTGGCAAGTCTTATACCTCTACTCTTCATGTCAAACTCCAAGAAAGAGAGAAAGTCCTTAAAATGTCAAATAACTCTGGTTACGCAGTTTCTCTTAGCCTTACCTGCGTGTACGCACCCCAAGTTCACAATACCTGCGTACTTGTACGCTCTGTCTGTAAAGGGGTGGGTGCGTACTTCTGTAAAGGTCAAAAGGCGCAAGTTTCACTTCAAAAAAGTTACTTGTGGTCATTTCTAGAGCATTCTAGAAGTTTGTTTGACGTGTATTGAGCGCCTCCAGATGGTTCATGTATCCCTATGAAAGAGAACTTATCCCATCAAGAGGGGAGCTATCCCATTCAAAGAGGGGTTTATCCCATTGATGGTGGACCTGATTAACTTCCTCTAAAGCACTATAAATACAGGCATTGGGCCAGAGGGAGGGGAGGTTGAAAGCTGAACATTCCTAAGGGTAGATGCTGCTGGAATTAGGACTCCCTTATAGAGCTTGAGAGGAGAGATTCCCATCCTTTCCTAGCCTTTTTGGAAGTGGGTGAGATGATCAAAGTAAAGGAGAACTCTTGTTGGACCCTAGGAGGGACCTTCCACATAATACAATAAACTCATTTTTCTCAACAAATTGTTATACATGATTTGTTTCATATACTCCTTGGTCTGTATGATGAATATGTTTTATTTTATAGGTTATTTAGGTGCTATGTAATCATTTTCTTGTTAGTGAATGCAGGTTTCGAAGAGGAGGAGCTCATCCGGATCGGCGAGGCTGGACTACTACAAAGCGTTGGACTAAAGGTATGTTATAAACACCTGATTACTTGTATTCTAAATGCATATTTAGAGAAAGGTAGTGTTTAATTGTCTTCTTTGTCACTAGAAAGCCTTAGCTTCTAGGGAGGTCGGTTTTGTCCGCAAAATTGACTCTTTTCGCATGACAATGTGCAACTGCTTGAAGATGCAGTTGAATTTCCTCCTTGTGGTGTGCTTGGAGAAGCACTCTCATTTCTCCTCAAGGGTGTTCCTTGATGTCCTTGTGTTGGCGCTACTGTTTGGGGATGTATTTCTACCATCACTTCATCATCTTCGTCATGAGGCAAACAGTTTTTAACATTCACTGTTTTCTCTATGCTTCCATCCCAAGCTTCCTCCTCAATGAACTAAACATCTCTGCTCATAAAGAACTTCTTGGTAGATGGGATATACAGCCTGTAAGCCTTGGATTCCTCACTGTATCCAACGAAGATACATTTCTCCCCTTTGCTGTCCAACTTCTTCCTTAGCTGATCAGGAATGTGTGCATAGGCCACACATCCAAAAATTTTCATGTGGGTGACTCCTTGCTTTCTACCACTCCATGCTTCTTCCGGCACTTTGTTCATTACAGCTTTTGTAGGACACCAATTCAAGATATATACAGCACAATTTACAGCTTCAGCCCAATAATCATTTGGCAAATGCTTTGCCTTCAACATGCTCCTCGCCATATCCATAATGGTTCTGTTCTTCCTTTCAGCAACTCCATTTTGCTGTGGGGTGTACCTTGCTGTAAACTGCTTGTGTATTCCATTTTCTCTGCAAAAACATAAAAATTCTTTGGAGATATACTCACCTCCTCTGTCTGTTCTCAAGACTTTAATACGCAACCCACTTTGATTTTCCACAAGTGCTTTGAAATTTCGGAATTTTTCAAACACTTCCGATTTGTTCTTCAAGAAATAAACCCAAGTCTTTCTTGTAAAATCATCAATGAATGTTAGAAAATATTGGCTGCCTGCTAAAGATGGGGTTTGCATCGGTCCACATAAATCTGAGTGGACAATTTCTAAGGGTGCTCTTGCCCTTATGCTTTTCCCGCTTGGAAAACTTTCTCTGTGTTGTTTTCCCAATATGCAGCCTTCACAAAGGCTGTCCAGTTTCTCTATCAATGGTAATCCTCTTACCATTCCTTTTCTGCTCAATAGGTTAAGACCTCCAAAGTTGAGATGTCCAAATCTCAAATACCACAACCAATTTTCATCTTTTGGTTGGCTTTGGAAAGCCTCTTGGGTAACTGCTGCCATTGCATCTTTGTTTTTCAAATCTACCCTTATTCTGAGCGGGAACATTCTGTTCCTCGTCATCCTCACTTCAGCAATACATCTTTTGCTGGGCGCAATATCCATGATGGTGCATACATCATTCTCAAAGAAAACATTGTAACCTTTTGAACAAGTTGTCCAATACTCAAAAGATTACATCTCATTCCAGGAACATAATAGACATCTGCTATGGTTTTCCTTTCACCTTGCTTTGTAAATATTTTAACTTCTCCTTTACCCATAACATAAATTTTGCTATCAGTCCCAAGTGTGACTTGTGACTTCACACTTTGATCTAAAGCAGAAAACAAAGCTATGTTTCCTGTCATATGGTTGCTGCAACCGGAGTCTAGAAACCATATATCTTCACTATTTGTTTCAACCATATTACAAGCTAACAATACATTATCTTGGCTGATATTTTCTCTAGTGATATTTGCACTAAATCTATTACTCACATCATGCTGCTTCTTCCTACATTCACTGGCATAATGCCCACATTTTTTACAATAATAACATTAGACATTGGATTTTTCATACCTTTGTCCTTGAGCATGATGTTGTCCACTTTGTTGGCTGTTTCCTTGGCCTTGGTTCTGATTTGGATCGCTGCTTCTTCCTTGAGAATTTGCTGGACTGTTCCTTCCACCTCTGTTTTGGCTTCTACCTCTTCCTCTCTTGTTTCCTCTGCCTTGACCTCTTCCTCTTCCAAAGGACATCTGGGTCTTGAAGGCTTGCTCTAGAGATGAGTTTTTATTTCTAC
Organism: Pinus tabuliformis; assembly: GCA_031772625.1. Taxonomy (NCBI): domain Eukaryota; kingdom Viridiplantae; phylum Streptophyta; class Pinopsida; order Pinales; family Pinaceae; genus Pinus; species Pinus tabuliformis. The sequence continues at coordinate 56,320,125 of CM062804.1, forward strand.
TCAACCTCTCTTCATGTGTAATCAGTGATGCATGAAGTTCATCAACTGAAACGTTTGAGAGATCCTTTGTCTCTTCTATGGTGGTGACAATCACATGAAACCTTGAGGGTAGGCACCTCAATAGTTTCTCCACAATCCTCCTTTCTTCAAGTATCTCTCCATGAGATCTTATTTGTGTGACCAGGCCAATTACTTGAGTGAAGAATGAGTCAATATTGTTTGACTCCTTCATGCACAGTTCTCAAAATCTTTCCTCAGCAACTGTAGTTTTGTTGTCTTCACTCTCTCCATGCCTTGATAGGCTGTTTTAAGAGTTTGCCATGCATCTTTGGATGTCTTAGCTGCTGCTAACCTTGGAAATACACTTCCATGCACTGCCTGATACAAGAAGAAGAGGGCTTTTGAGTCCTTCTTCTTGTGGCTCTTTAACAGATCCTTCTCTCCCTGAGTTAATGCATTAAACTCATTTTCATCTGTTGGTTGTTCAAAACCATCTTCAACTATTTCCCATAAGTGTTGGGAAGCAAACAAGGCTTTCATTGTTATTGCCCAATAGTCATAGTTTTTGCCATCAAATAGTGGGAGCTGCATACCCATGCTATTGCTGGTGCTGGTGCCAACCGTTCTTGCACTCTTAACTATTCTTTAAATACTTCACTGTGTATTTAAAATAACAGACTGTCTTCAACAGCAACACACAAAAAAAAACTTGAGAAATACCTTGGATACTTTTGCCTGAGTCTTCACACTGCTGGAGAAGTTGCTGCAATAAGAATCCTTCCTTCAGCTTCTTTGAACCCTTCAAAGAGCCTAGACTAGCTCTGATACCAATGTTGGGAATTTTTCTGCTAAAATTCCAAAAACAAACAAACTACAGAACAGAGAACAATGCTCTGTTTTTCACACACAGGATCTTTAACACAGGGAAGCTTTTAAAAAAAATTCTGAGCAAACAGAGATTTCCACACACACAAAAACTTTGCATTCATCAATAAAATAACTGTTGTTACAGACTTCTTCCTCTCTCAGAGGGATTACACAGGAACACTTCAGTTCCAGTTCCAAAAAGGATTACTCTGTTTCACTTTGCAAGTCTTCACACTGCTGTAAAATAAAAATTACATACGCTGCTGTGTGCTCCCCCTTTTTTTTTACTTCGCACTGCTGTGCATTACAATTCCTTCTTCACTCTCATCAACACAACAAAAAGAACATTACATATATATATATCAACAAAAAGGACTTACATGCGTTTTCACTTACCATGCTTCTGTAAAAGAAATAATAAAAATTAAATGGTTTTACCAACTATTACTTGAGCCCATACTCCTGCTGAAATAAAACTAAAAACTTCACCAAAACTTACCAACCCACAATAAATTGCATTTACTGTTTTACTGACATTTATTGACGGTAAGTAAAACTTTTACTTCACTTAAAATTTCATTTAATGCTGGCCTATACTTCAACCATTGACTTCATTTAAATCGCATCGCAAAATTCCATTTGGTCGGAACACAAAATTGGAGCACACACATATGGTGCGATCTGCGATATGCGATCGGATCGCATCGCACCATCGCAATCGGAGAAATCAAGTGAACAAAACGGAGGGTGACAAGGTGAGTTTGCGATTTGCGATATGCGATGGATCACATCGCAAATAAAATAAAGCTTCAGTTGAAATTATTATTTCAACAATATATGGATCATTAACTGAGACGTTTAAATGTGGATTTTCATTATTGAGAAGTGACAGATCTTTGAATTTTGCAGCTCGTGGATTTCCATTCACTGACTAGTTACGAATCTTTATTCGGTAGTTATGGATCTTCAAGTTGGATATGCCTTTTGCAGCGAACGACGGGATGGAGGAGTGAATTGGATAAAACCAAGCAATATGACTGACATACTATCAAGGAAACCTAAAATAATTACTTTCTAATCATTTTAGGCTTCAGCTCTTTGGGAAAAATCAATTTAAAGTCAGGTAAATTAGGTTTCAACAAGCTGCATGGTTGTGTAGTCAGCTAAATCAGGTTTAGAAATGGGGATAATAATAAGTTAATGTAATCATACAACTAAATCATACAACGTACAAAATCAATCTCTTTCTATCTAAAATATAGAACAGGTCTCGACTCAACGTTTTGGAATTTTAAAGTTTGAGAAAGAAGTTTTATTTGATTTGATTAATATTGTTCTTCATTTTCACGTTTGTATTTTATTTTAATTTTCATTTTTATATATAGATATATAATTTTTATTTTACATTTTAATGCATTTTAGGTTTTGAGTCTTCAAATTAGAAAATATTTTTAGTAGTGGAGGAATGACTTATTATATGGTTTTTTAGATCCAACGTTTTGGATTAACAAGTGAGTCCATTATCAGGGATGGGTCAATAGATTTAAGAAGATATTACTAAGTATGAGCTTTGGCCATTTTCATAATCCCTATTATGAGAGTATATATAAGGATTATGAAAATGACAAAGCTCGTGAAGTAATATCTTCTTAAATCTATTGACGCATCCCTGATGATAGAATCCCTTGGTAGTTTGAAATGTTGGATTCAAAAAGCCATATAACATGTCATTCCTCCACTACAATTAGAAAACATTTCAAATTAATTAGAAACGAGAGTCATTTTTTTTCAAATCTTTAATGAGATTTTCCTTTGAATCTTTAACTTGAAGAAACCAAGAGTTTAGAAATAAGTTTATAATATAGATGATTTTAAATTAAAGTTTTTGTTATTGTCATTATTTGTAAATATTAATTAAATTTTAAATATTAATAAATTAAAATGCAAATATTTTTATTAATTAATTATAAATATTCATATTATATTAATTAAGAAAAGACTATTTTGATTTTGTAAGAGATTTGAACTTTTGAATTGGTGACACATGTCTTAATAGTGTAGTGATACTTGTAAAATCTATCCGAATTTTTTTGTGTATTCAAAATAATGTATGAAACAAAGTCTAAATTATAAATAAATTTTATTTAAAATATTTTTTAATAATATTTAATGTATACATGTTTGCCTTGAAACTCTAAATAAATGTGAATATTTGATGGGAATATTCACTATTTATCTTCCTGGCATTAAAAAAAACACTAAAAAACAAAGATGAAATTACACATGAATCTCATTTCAAATATTATTCAATAATTTTTAAGGTATGCATGTTTGTCTTAGAACTCTAAGTAAATTTGAATTTTTGCATCTAATTGCTACTCAATCATGAAGATTTTAACATGGGAATTTGTATTCATATTTGTAACAACCATCTTTTATTTTATTTTCTTTTATTCCTACAAAAGCCTAAGTGCATATGATGACATAGACACTTTGTTGAGTTGGTCTAATTTTATATATGGGTGTTCCACATTATATCATCATTCCTTTTGTACATAAGCTCTTTCCAAGATTTATAGAATAATTTAAAATTGAGCACTCTCATTTCTTATCGCTAACACCCTACTATTGAAAAGTTCGAGGTACAATGACATGATGAAATCATAATTCTATAATTCGATACATATTGAAGTCATCACTCACTTGAACACACTTTACAGTTCTAAGTGGTGAATTCAAATTTTGGACACATACACAACACTTAGGTGTTAGCATAACCCCTCAGAGATTACCCTTTGGTTATTTGGTTTCAGCTAGGTTCGTGGGTTTCCTTTTTATGCCTATATAAGACTATGTACATTAATATAAGATGGAATATGTTCACATTCCCTGTTAATTTAGTAAACTCACTCCATTTTCTAGGCCAATCGCTAATATAAACCATTACAACTACAAACACATTACATCTTCATCACAGGTAATGTAATGTTTTGATATTTGGGTTGGCAGTGGACACTTGATAACTTGAGGTAATTAGATTCCACAAATGAGAAATAGATCTCATCCATGTTTCCATTACCTTACCTTCAGTCAAGAGACCCTAGAGACAACCATGAGAATGCCTATCATAATATTGGCAGCTAATTGAAAAAGTGACACAACCACACACAACCTATTTAATCGGTAGTTCATCGAAAGGAGTCAATGGATGCTTTTGCCTAATTTTATGTTAACTAGATTGCAATGAGTTTGTGGATGAGATTGTAAACCAAAGTTTGTTTTACTTTAGATGGGTCGGGTGTAATGGCTTCCCACTACTATCAATTGCATTGGAATTACTATCCCAAACTCATCCTTGCGTGTCTTATGAGTAATAGTGAGCAAAGAAGCGGTTATAGAATTTTGTACACAATTTTTTTACTCTAGAACCAAGTCCTCACTCTAGAATAGAGTCCTTGAAATTTATTTTGAAGTACCACACATAAGTAGAGAACTGACAACGATTCGTTGACACATAGAACAAATACTAGATTTTTATTTCCACCAGGATCTATGTTAGTGAAGCTATTATGCTATAAGTACCAATTAGTTCATGAATTCACACTTTAACCAATATTAATTACCCAGAGTTAAATCAATACATTTTGAATTCAACTTAACACCATTGATTTGTCTTTGTAAATCTACTGAGATAGTATGATAAGTATACTTGTGAATTTGTTACGCTCTTTCCTGCCTATCGAAAACCCACATTTTGCATATTAAATATTGGAGGAAATTATACACTATGGATGATAGAAAATATTGTGATTTACATACGCACACTTGACATAGGTTTGTCATATAATTGATGTTCTCATCCTCAGTTTGATCAACTTCTCTTGAGCATCACACAAAGGAAAGAATGATGCAATAAAAGGCATAATAATTTTGTATTAACACCCTAGGCTTTAATAATGTGTGTGGTGGTCATGGATAGTTGTAATTTGTTTAACCCCTTCTTTTTCCAATTTACATTTATAGAAAAAACAAAAGAATTTTTCACAACATGGACTTATGTTCTTCACCCAGACTGATAGCATATTGTTTGGATGAAGAGTAGAGGATATGAGCAACTAAACTTCCATGTACAATGGTAATGGTAATTACAAAATTCTATTCACTCTACTGAGCAATATTTAGTCGACTACCAAGATAATTGTGATTGTAGCATACTTCATAGAAGGAAAAATGTTCCAAAATGTATTATGAAGATCCAAAGTTCGAGCAACAAATATTGAGGTGCATGCATCAACATAACCTATGCAAGGAAATTTACTAGAATTCGAGGAATAATAGGCCCACAATGACATGATATAGGATTGTAATTTTGGTAGTTATGGTAGGACATGCCATGTTGATGATGCCATTCTAATTAGTCAACCAACATTTAAAATCAGGTTTCACAAATCTTATGTGGCAGCAACTCATAAAAGGAATAGAACTGTGACTTCCTTAAGGCTTATGACATAAGGTGAAGTTAAAGGAATAGATCATATTATCCATTTGTTTGATAGAACAAAAATATTATCTTATGAGACCACATAAAACACCAAAATGACATGCACCATCCTTAGGTCCAGTATCTATCAATGAGATACCCTCTCATACCATAACTCCCTTTTTTCTGGCAACTGGACATCCATATTTGGCTCCCAAATCATGTGAATATCTAGTAAAATTCCTACCAAAGTAAAAGAAACATGATCTATGTTATAAAACAAACAATGAAGATCATGGATGCTAATAACAAAATTAGTTATCGTGTTTGAGAACATGTGATTTCATCTTGGCTAGCACTTAATGCAACAATAACAGTTCCACATGTAACAAACCATGAGGCATGTGGGTACAACGTAGGTACTCTACACAAGATATTTGGAGTGCCAAATCCTCATTGCATTTCCTATAAGCTCAACTTTAAATAAACCTGAGATCAGTTATAAGGGTAGGCTATGAAATGAGCATATTAGCATTTTCTTCAAACTGCACAATATATTTGCATGCTGTTAGATCACATTGCATAGGATGTATTCATCTTGTTAGTCTATATTGGTATATAAAGAGGCATACAATGTTTAAACACACATTATTAAATTTTTCAATCCCCACTTAGTGCTACAATGGTGACCATCGGTTCATGTCAATGTGTCATGCACATAAGGAGTTAATGATCCAAAAATGGATCATCGATAAACCTTTAAGTCTAAAAGACTTCATATAAGAGGTAAATCTTCAAAAAAATGGCCTAAAAGGCTTTATGAAGAAAATTGCATCGGAGAAGGTCCAAGGCAGATTTAAGTGAAAAAAGGGAAGCCACCCCCGATCGCCGATCCTCTACATATCGGATCGAAGGAAACTATATGATATGACATAAGGGACCAGGACATGTGATACTACGATCGCCAAAATCGGCGGATCGGCACCAACCGATAGCATGGGGCTTAAAGTGAGACCCCTGGGCTGAGCGACATTGCGATTGCTGAAATCGGTGGATCAACGTCGACAAAGGCCATGCCATATGCACAAAACCCTAGGTCTATGCGATATGCAATTGCGAAAAGTTGCATCGCAATATCGCATCAGAGCTACACAACGGAGCGGGGCTACACATATATATGTGCGATGCGATAGCCATACCTGACGAGGCTATAGGTGATAGTTAATATATTTTGAGATACGTCAAATGACAGCTTTCTATGTATTTTCGTGTATTTTGTTTATTAAATGAAATACGAAGGAAAGCACCAATGCGATGAAACTGGACCCGAAAGGGTTAAGGAGTGCAAATATATTATTTCAAGTCCGAAACAAACGGTATTTCGAGAGGACCGAAGGCAGTAAGAGGTTTTGGATGGGCTCCACCCGAGCCAATACATTGGCTGCCAGATGTCCAGGCCCTAGAGAGAGAAAACCACTCTTCTTGGGTGGTTAACTCCCATACGGATGGGCCGCCCGAAATGAACCATAGTCGTTGGATCTAGATCTTCGATATCAACGGTGGAGATGTGATATGCAATTAAAAGCTGGACCCGATAGAAGTATAGGATGGATCTATGGATATTGGAGTTCGATGAACAATGTTTTGGGGGATTTTTCCTGTGTCTCAGTGTATTTCTCTGTGTAAATAGAGATTTCTATTCTTAGGGATTCCAAAGGCCCGATGGTCCCTTCCATTACAGCACAGGTCACCATCTTCCCTGAAAGTGTTAACAAATGATTGTTAAATGCTCAAAAGGGGATTCAAGTGGATAGAGGTTGGGAGTCGGAGAGCCCGAGAAGAGGAAACGAACGAATAGTGTGAGTTGGCTTAAAAGCCATGAATGTCAGAGACAGAAGGGGTTTTTCTTTGATCTCATTGTTGTTGGAGTTGTTGCTGAAAGCGAAGCCAAAGTAGGAAGCTAAGGCATAAGAGAGCAGCACAAAAAGGTAGTAGCAAAACAAGTAGTGCAGAAAGCAAAAGCTAAAGTGCACGCAGCTAAGGGAGTCACTTGGAGTTCAAGTGGAAAGCTAGAGGGCTGTAAACTGACAGAGAGTTGAATATCCAGAGCCAGAGCCAGAGTTAAGAGCCAAAGCCAAGAGCCAGAGCCAAGAGCCAGAGTGAGAGCCGAGAGCCAGAAAGCTGAGAGCTTTTAGAACTAGGGGATAAAATGGTGTCTGAACCCATTGTTTCTATGTAACAACAAGAGTTGAGCCAAGGGCTTGTAAAAAGGACTTCTACCATAATCCTAGAGAGCCTAGTTGAGTTGAGTAGATCTCACAGAGACGTAGCCCAAGAGTTTTGGGTGAACTCCTAATTAATATTATTGTTCTGTGTGTTTTATTGTTTCATTGTCTCTGCTGCTTTATTTACTATTATATGTATTTATATATAAGTGTGAGCACATTAACTTATAGCAAAACAATAGAATTTAAAGCATATAATCAGTTAAAATGAATACTAGCAAACACCTATATTTTAAAGCATTTTTTAATTCCCCATTGGTTAATCAATAAGACTTGGGAATATTTAAAGCTTTGGAAGTGGGAGAGTTTCTTGTAACTTAGACAAGAAGCTTCAGAGCGCCATTTTCAGATCAGGTGGTATCGGCGCTTAAGATTGGTTAACCCCACCTTCAAAGAAGGTTATATCAGAATGCTTGATTAACAAAGCAAATATTGCTTGTTTGAAAGGTGTTTGAACAACAAGAGGCTGATTTTATGCTTATTGCAGACTGACTATTTTCTGAGTTTGCATATGTAAAGGGAAAGCTATTGATAGCTCAATCCAGGAAGGACAAGAAGGAAAGAGAGCTAAACGAACTCTTCTTATCCTAAAGGACCTCAAGGCAATCCTTGGAGCACAAGAGGTTTGTTGCAAAATGTTGCTAAATAAGCTCTTTATTTATCTTGTTGAAGTTTGTTTTGTTCATTGGCATAATGAAAAATTCTACAAGTGGGTCCTCAAATTCTGCTTTCTTCACAAGATTCTTTGATGAAGACATGAAGCAATAATTGTCCACCATGATGGATATGGTGAGAGAAATGTATGAGGATGGAAGGAAGAGCAACAAAATTAGAGAGAAGTTGAATTACATGAAGGAAGAGAAGCAGTTGCTTTTTGACAAATTGCAGGAAATGGAGAGGCAGCTTCATATTGCAAATATGAACCTGAAAAGGATGCATGAGTTGGAGAAATAGCTCTTTGTTACCCAAGAAGCCTTGGTTAAGTATTAGCTTGAAGAAGAGGTAAACCATTCCAGTTTGTCTTCAAATTCCTCTAAGGATGCTTATATTGGTTCTTTTGAAAGACATACTAAAGGCATAGGTTCCAAGCTAATGTCCAAGATGGGCTATGAAGGAAAAGGCTTGGCTAGACATGCACAAGGTATTGTTGAGCCAATAATGATTAAGGAAAGGCCTGAGTATTTGGGTCTTGGCTATGGACAAGCTTATGGAGAAAGTTCTAAAACTACCATGAAGGCCATTGAAATAGCTCCAAGAAGGAGTTGCATCATAGAGTGTGAAGATGGTATTCAGGAGGAATGCAATAGCTTGAAACATCATTTGTAGGATGCAGGTGTTCAGAAGCACACACTTGAACTAGGGAGATGGGGAGACTCTAACAGCCTTGAAGAGATTGATGGTGTTCCAAAGGGAGCCACATCTTCATTTGCTTCACCTCCTCATGAAGGCAATAAAGGTAAAAGAGAAAGGTATAAATTTGGTTCTAAACATTTTCTTTTTGATTGTGCAAAGCATGATAAATTTCCACATATGTATGGGAAAAGAATTGCATGTTCCTTTTGTGGGTTGGATAACCATAATGTTTCTATATGTTGGAAGAGAATGGCCACATACATGAAAATTTTAAAGGAAAAGAAGCAAGAAGCCAAAGGTCCATTGGACAAGGAAAATCATGCTGTCAAGAGGATGCACATGCAGTTCACTTACTGCCATATGCAAGGACATCTTGCTACAAAATGTTGGACTTTGAATCCAGCAATGCTCCCACAAAAGCTGAAGAAAGTGAAAAGAGAAGATGGAAGAAATGAAAGTGAAGATTCCATGAATGTTGTGTCTCAGAATGATTCACATGACGATGTTGATGTGCAAACAAAGGTAGTACCTTTGAAAGGGATTGGTAAGGAGTGGTTAGAGTTCTTATCTGATTAAGATTGCATGTTTATTGATGCATCTACATTATATTTCATTTCAGCGTTGAAAGTGCAGTGTGCTTAAGTGAAAGTTGAAGGATGAAATTCTTGCACGAGCATGAGATGCATGAACACAGGGATGTTGATGATTTCCTTGTTTTCTTGAACATGTATGTGTAATTAACTTGCAGGGTTGATTGCTTTGACATGCATGTGATGCCATGTTGACTTGGGAGAAGTTAACTTGGCCTCGAAATGAAGATAATGATGAAGTGTTTCATCTTTTGAAGAAGAGTCCTAATGGTCTTTTTCTACATGCTTGACTTGAGGAGTCATTTGTTTAAAGGCATGTTTTGTGGGTTTGTTATCTAGTCCATCATTTGTATGCAGATGTAAAACATGGAGGTGTTCACAAGATGAGAAATGTGTTTCTTTGTTGGAGCAAGAGTTTAGGCCATCCAGTTGTTGTCTGTGTTTCTGTTGTTGTTAACAGTTGTTGTTGACAGCTTTTCAAACAGGTACAAATGAAAGTTTTGTGGAGCAGATAAACTTCATATTTGTTTGAGCTACCTTGGATCAATTATCAATGCAAAGAAGTTCAAACCACCTTCTATGACCATTTTGGTAGAAGTTCTGCAGGAAGGCAAGGAGGAAGACAGTTCTTCCCAGGAAGACCAGCCCACCCAAGAAGGGAAGTGGTCAGAGAATTTGGTTCAGAGGCACTATGAAAGGCAATTGTGTGGAGGCTGGAAGAATAGGGTGTTGTTACTCTCAGGTACTATTTAGATTAGTATATCAATCTTTTGGAGACCAAAAGCTTTTTTAGTGGGAAGGCGTGATCCAAAAATGGATCCTGAATAAACCTCTAAGTCTAAAAGACTTCATAAAAGACGCAAAATCTTCAAAAAAATGGCCTAAAAGGCTTTATGAAGAAAATCGCATCGGAGGAGGTCCAAGGCAGATCTAAGTGAAAAAAGGGAAGCCATCCCCAATCATCGATCCTCGACATATCGAGTCGGAGGCAACTATGTGATATGACATAAGGGACCAGGCTGTGCGATAATGCGATCGCTGAAATCAGTGGATCGACATTGGTCGATAGCATGGGGCTTAAGTCAGGACCCCCCGGGCCGAGTGACGTTACGATCGTCGAAATCGACGGATCGATGTCTGCAAAGGCCATGCCATATCCACAGAACCCCAGGTCTATGCGATATGCGATTGCGACAAGTTGCATCGCAATTCACATCGGAGCTACACAACGGAGCGGGGCTACACATATATATGTGTGATGCTATAGCTGGACCCGACGAGGCTATAGGTGATAGTTGATATATTTTGAGATCTGTCAAACGATAGCTTCCTATGTATTTTCGCATATTTAATTTATTAAACAAAATATGAAGGGAAGCACCGATGCGATGGAACTGGACCCGAAAGGGTTTAGGAATGCAAATATATTATTTCAAGTTCGAAACAAGCAAGATTCCGAGAGGACCGAAGGCAGTAAGAGGTTTTGGCTGGGCTCTGCCTGAGCCCATATATTGGCTGCCATGTTTCCAGGCCCTAGAGAGAGAAAACCACTCTTTTCGGGTGGTTAACTCCCGTATGCATGGGCTGCTTCAAATTAACCACAACCATTGGATCTGGATCTTCCATATCAACGGTAGAGACGCGATAACCAATTAAAAGGTGGACCCGATAGAAGTATAGGACGGATCTATGGATATTTGGAGTCCGATGAACAGTGTTTTGGTGGATTTTTCCTGTGTCTCAGCGTATTTCTTTGTGTAAATAGAGAACGCTATTCTTGGGGATTCCAAAGTCCCGATGGTCCCTTCTATTATAGCACAAGTGGCCACCTTCCCTGAAAGTGTTAACAAATGATTGTTAAATGCTCAGAAGGGGAATCGAGCGAACAGAGGTCGGGAACCAGAGAGCCCGAGAAGAGGAAACGAATGGATAACGCCAGTTGGCTTAAAAGCCATGAATGTCAGAGATAGAATGGTTTTTTTTGTTGTTGTCATTGTTGTTGGAGTTGTTGCTAAAATCGAAGCTAAAGTAGGAAGCTAAGGCATAAGAGAGCGGCGAAAAAAGGCAACAACAAAACAAGCAGTGCGGAAAGCAAAAGCTGAAGCGCACGCAGCCAAGGGAGTCACTTGGAGTTCAAGTGGAAAGCCAGAGGGCTGTAGACTGATAGAGAGTCGAAGAGCCAAAGCCAAGTGCCAGAGCCAAGAGCCATAGCAAGAGCTAAGAGCTAGAAAGCCAAGAGCTTCCAGAACCAGGGGATAAAATGGTGTCTGAACCCACTGTTTCTATGTAAAATAGCAGGAGTTGAGTCAAGAGCTTGTAAAAAGGACTTCTACCATAATCCCAGAGAGCCTATTTGAGTTGACTAGAGCTCACGGAGACATAGCCCAAGAGTTTTGGGTGAACTCCTAATTAATATTGTTGTTCTGTGTGTGTTTTATTGCTACATTGTCTCTATTGCTTTATTTACTATTATATGTATTTATATATTAATGTGAGCACATTAACTTACAGCACAACAACATAATTTAAAGCATATAATCAGTTAAAAATGAATACCATCATACACCTATATTTTCAAGCATTTTTAATTCTACATTGGTTAATCAAGAAGACTTGGAAATATTTAAAGCTTTGGAAGTGGGAGAGGTTCTTATAACTTAGACAAGAAGCCTAAGAGCCCCATTTTCAGATCAGTTAAACACAAAGCTAGAATTTAGTATCACATAAATGGTCCCAACACATTTGGGTATCACCATTAATAAGCTGTTCATCGTTATGGAAATTAGAATGGGCACTCAAACTCTGTCAATGATTCTCCTCTCAATCACTGATAGATTTCCAATGAAGTTGTCACCCCCTAGCATATGAAGACCTTCCTAATGACTAAAACTCCAGGTATTCCAAAGGTCTAACCAGACCTCCACCCTTTGAAAAAGTGTATTTAACTATATGCTAGCATAAGGATTCCAAAGGTAGGCTTCCTCCACCCTTTAGTAAATGAGGGACTCTAGAGGTCTATTCCTCCACCCTTTAGCAGTTGAGGGACTCCAAAGGTGCATTCCTCCACCCTTTACAATTGAGGGACTGCAGAGGTGAAGTTCTCCACCCTTTAGTAAATGAGGGACTCTAGAGGTGTAGTCATCCATCTTTTAGCAATTAGGTGACTCTATAGGTGTAGCCCTCCACCCTTAAACAAATGAGGGACTCTAGAGGTGAAATACTCCACCCTTTAGAAGTTGAGGGACTCCACAGGTGTTTTCCTCCACCCTTCAGCAGTTGAGGGACTTGAGAGGTGAAATCCTCCACTGTTTAGCAAATGAGGGACTCCATAGTCCTACACGATAGCTTCATGTTATAAAAGGAAAGGAGTCCATGTTCATCGTACCATGATAAGACATAAGAAAGGTATTTTAGGTGTTGTTACACTAGCTAGGCATGTCTTCATCAAAGCTTACTAGCCGAAGAATATCATGAAAATTCAATTAAAAAATCCAATATATATCTATGGCCATTATATATGAAGAAGAGCATGAAAGAATAGTAACGAATATCACAACATGGGTGTATATTTCTAGTAATCAACAACCCATGGTGACCCCAATGCTAAACCAAAAATAACTTGTGCATAAAAAGGAGTATAGTACCTTTTCCCTCCTCAACAAGTCAAGGCTATTACAAGGCCATGTGTTTGCTAGTAGTTATCACATTCTATCTATATGAAGCCCTAGTTCACGCATACAAGCCAGACCGAGAGTTCATTAACAGTAAAATTCCTGCTAGGAAGCTCTGATGTTTTTACTTAAATTTCTGAGTTTGAAATTGAAGTTTCAATGGAAGTTTTTCTTCACATAGTTTAGAGGCATTCTACTTTGAGTGTTTGTTCATAAAATTGGCTTCAATCAAATGCATATAGTGGTAATGATAACCCAAAAATAACTACCAATTAACTCACTATTATAAATTATTTAGTCAGAAATAATTCATTCAAAATATAGTGGTTTAGGGAAACCTGGTCTTATTCTTTCTCCAACAAGTAAGCGTTCATCTTAGCAGTCCTTTCAAGGGTAGCAATTGCATGTTTCACTCTAGACGTCACGGCCAGCAAATCCAAACCCTTTTTTAACTCATCCCCGAGAAACTATATGTACACTAGAAGTCTAGTCCATGCAAAACTTGTGCTTTGAGTGATATGTAGTTCCAAAGGTAATATCATTGTGGTCTCTTCATACTGGTTAGGCTCTCATCCCTTTAACACTAGTCCCGATGTTATGTCAATTTTCCCTCTATTCTCCTCTCTTCCTTTTTCCCTTACCTATTTTTATTATTTCAATGTTGACTCTAGGTAGTTAGAGTTCAGCCCCTCTGGACCAATAGAGAAGTTACACTTGTCTCTTTCCCTAAATTGGTAATAGAAACTATAGAATTCCATGGAAAAAAGTATTCTCTGCCATGTGCCAATTCCCTCTAAATATTAGGCAGCTCCTTGCGCATGACCTCCTTCCCCCAACTCCTTGATTCTCCATCTATGTATGTTTATTACGCAAACCTCCATATTTTGTGTGAATAATTTAGATATCTGACATTTTTTTCGTTGAAAGGTGGATTAACATTTAATATATTCCAAAGTTTGAGTGATTATGGAACATACCCATAAAATTCTCTACTCTATACTAGGTGTTTACTAGTGTCTACCCCTACCGACACTAGGGGATTTATTTTATGCATTAAAAGGTGAATCTATATTTATCCTTTAACTATGTATATGTAAGTATTTTGGATTACAACATGTGTTGATCCATGAAAATCGTATTGTTAGATAAAGGTTATGGCTTATGACATAAAGGACGACAAGGCATAGGTACAATGTATATTTTAAATATGTATATAATGACAATTAAGGAAGTATTGACAATAACCCTATACGTGACACCTTTACATTATATTCAAGACTATATCATAGCCATGACAATATTCACATATTTTTCAAAACAATAAGGGTCATTACAATATTTACTTTAAATTTTCACTCAGGGTGTAACACTCCCTCCCACTCCCTTTAACTATCTTAGTCTATGGGATATGTTATTTATTGAATTAACCCAACCTCCAAGGTTTTTTATGAATATGGGGTTACATAGCCATTCGTTTTCAAAGTTTACTAAATTAAATTTCAATACTGCATAATGTTTAACTCATCAAGAGCTTTTTGGAAGCTTTTCTGGTGGGTTTTCCTGGTCTAATTTCTCTAAAATCCTGTAGGAATTTATTGAAATCGCAATTTTGAATATAAAATCAAAAACACAATTTAAATAACACAAATCAAGATTTCACCTGAACTTTTTTCCGCCGGATTCCAACACCAAAAAATCCAAAAAATCACACTAAAAACAACTCCATAAAAATCACAATATTACTAATAATTAGATTTTTAAATAATATTAATATTTATAATTTTATTTTTAAATGTAACTTTTCCATTAACCAATATTCATCTTTATTTAAATTTTGAATAAATATTCCACTCAGTAAAAATAAATAAAAAATCTCTAATTTAGTAGCCATCAGTGAGTGACATTAAAATTAACATAAAAGTGGCTACCAACGCATATCAACTTTGAATGTCCCCATAAGCTTTAGAAAACATAAATAAAAAATCACTAATTTAGTAGTGATCACTGAGTAAAAACATTAAAATTAAAATAAAGGTGGCTGCCAATGCATATGAAGAGAAATAAATTTTATAAAACATATTTGCCTTGATTTTCAAAGATACGGAAGATGAGAATGGTGAAAGAAATATAATCTATATAAAATGTATTTTCGCCTTCGCTATACATAATTCCAAGTACAACGTCAACCATTTCACTGTGCATTTTTCAATCCGTATAGGTAGGACCCACGGGGGACGCTGTTGCCCCATACCTTGAATTTGATTCCATGCCTCGAGCACCTCTGGACAGCTCTGGACAGTGCGAGGACAATCACTATGACGTAACACACTATTGGTTTCGGGTTGCAAAAGCTTTCTGACAACAATTCCGTCGATGGATTTTAACGTCCGTTTATAGAAACGGAGACAGAGAAGTGGGACCAAACAACTACGTAATCTATTTAGGACAATCTGCAATCAGGATAAGGGTTGCCTGCTGTTGACTCATAGAAGCAGTCCCTGAAAACTACTCGGTTTGACACGTCTCTCTTAGGTCCGCCGTCACGAAGGGACGCTTGATATGGATCATTCTTTTATATCAATGTATTTATTTCAAATACTTATGTTGGATCATATTTCTAATCATGATATATGTGTCGACGCTTTTCTAACCAATAAGTGTGGTTCATCGTCAAGACAAGTTGTAGAACCAGGCTAATGCAACAAATTAAATAGAGAGAACAAATTAAAAGGAAATTGTAAAAATTCTCTTCTTTTTCACCCTAATTTATATAACATTTTCATATTACTTATCAATTAATAATTTAGATCACAATTAAAAAAACGGGATGAGGGATTCTTGGAGCTCTGCAACCCTAATGACCTTGCGGCCAGGAGGTAGGCGGCACGGAACACCTCAAAAAACAAGTGGACAGGCACGGACAGAAGTGAACAGGTGGCTCAGAAATGATAGAGGAGACTAAGAGGGGAGAGATCCCCTCCTACAGGGATGCGACAGCGGGAGAAGGAACCAGCAACAACAAAGCGGAGGCTGTACAAAGGACATCGGGACTAGTACTGGGAGCACGCTGGCAAGTAGGAAGCAAAGGAAGATGTTTGCCCTGTGTAGTGGAGAAACCAAGGTTTGTCATTCCGATGAACAAACTGGAAAGGTACAAAAGCTATATGAAGGATCATGCATTAATCTGCAAGTTCATCAGAGTTTGGCCCTCAGAAAAAGAACTGACAAGATGGATCCAACAGAAATGGCAGCCACACAGCCACATTGAACTGAAGCTGGGAGCACGCGGTTTCTTTATAGTAATCTTCTCAAACCTGCAAGACAAAGAGAAAGTTTTTGAAAATGGACCATATTTCCATAACAATGCAGGTTTATTTATGAGGTATTGGGAGGAATGCTATAACACGGACCAAGAAAAATTCCTAGCAGCACCTATATGGGTTAGACTGTTTGGACTACCTATGGATTTCTAGGACCCAGAGATTCTTGAAGGAATAGGGAACACCATAGGCAGTTTCGTAAAGATAGCGGAATCAACTAAAATAGGGAGATATACCTCGTATGCAAGAATATGTGTACACATGAACATTGCAAACCCTATACTAGGTGTAGTCGAGCTAGAGTATCATGAGGAGGTCTAGCAGTAGGCTCTGGACTACGAACATATACCATTCAGATGTAGAAAATTTCATGAATATGGACACCTTTTTAAGGAATGTCCCTTAAATGTAGAGGAAGAGAAGAGAAAGACCAAGCAACAAAGGAAAACCACTAAAGACGATGAGGGGTTTCAAGAAGTGAAACTCAAGAAATGACCCACTAAAGTATTCCAATAGAAAGGCAGGAAAGAACAACAAACCACAAGTCAAGAGACAAATAGGTACGAAATACTGCAAATAGAAGAAGGGGAGGGAGAAACCTGAAAGATGGACTACCAAGAAGGGACAGATCAGGATGGCATGGGGGAAAAAGCAGGACACCAACAACAATAAGCATAAAGCTCAAGAAGAACCCGAAGAAAAGGGGAACCAAGAAAGGGAAGTATACCAGGAGTATGAAGTAATGGAAATAGATATAAATAAAGGGGATGATCCAACCACAGAAGAGGAAAATTAAAACACTTTACTGGATAAGTGGAAGAACCTGGACGAATGGTTTATCCCAGAGGAAGATAAAAAACTATACAAAGACATCTTCCAAAATACAAAGAAAAGCAAGAGAGTGGAAAAACAAGGATGAATGAACAGCTTGGAACACAACAGGATAATATCAAGGAACATCAACATAAAGGAAAGGGGGGAAAAAAGAGGACGGAAGAACCTACAAGAATCCATTCAAATAATGGGCGAAATGTTAGTCAACACAGGAAGAGTAGTGCTGCTCTTAGCGGTCTTCAACCAAACAACCCAACTGCCTCAATGATTATTACATCATGGAATATAAGAGGGCTTTACAGCAAGAGTAAGAAAAGATATCTGGATGAGAGGATCAAAAAAGAAAAACCTCAAATCATGCTGGTTCAAGAAACAAAAATAACGGGAGCAAAAATGGAGGAAATTCTAAAAAAAATCAAGCCTTATTATGAAAGTATGACAGTAGATGCAAAAGGGAGTGCAAGGGGTATAGCAATACTGTGGAATCCAGCAGAAGTAATGGCTAACCTATGGACAGGAATGCGAAGGACTCTATCAGGGAGATTCATAATGGTTGGACATAAAGATTGGTTCCTTGTATCAGCGGTGTATGGGCCTCATATACCGCTTGAGAGAGAGGCCCTCCTAACACAGCTGCGTCGAATGGGCAACCTACACACAGAAAAACTATGGGTGATAGCAGGAGATTTTAATATGATAACAACCACGACGGAAAAGAAAGGAGGACTACAATGGGAGGATACAGATATGGAGAGATTTAGGGACACCCAGACAGCCCTCCAATTGATTGATATCAATACTATCAATGGAAAATACACCTGGAATAATAGAAGAGGAGGCAGCAGGCAGATAGCCTCCAAATTGGACAGGTTCTTAGCCACAAAACGATAGCCTCCAAATTGGACAGGTTCTTAGCCACAAAACACTTCCTAAAGAAAGATATATTCTACGAAGCAACGATCTTACCATGCTAAGGATCGGATCACTGGCCAATAAAACTTGAAATTTCCATGAACAATCAAAACCAACACAAACCTTTCAGGTTTGAAGCCTTTTGGCTCAGAGATCCAACACTCATAGACAAGTTGGAAACCTGGTGGTAGAGTATTGAAGGAGAAATACAAGATAAGAATAAGATGCACACTCTCCAATTGAGACTCAAGGAGCTGAAAAGCAAAATTAAACCCTGGAACAAAGAAGAATTCGACAACATCCATAAAGACAAGGAAGAAGGGGAGGTGCAAATCAGACTGGAGGAAAGAAGAAAGCAGGAGGAAATCCTTTGGTGCCAAAAGTCAAGAGTTCAATGGTTAAAAGAGGGAGAATGGAATACAAAATTCTTCCACCGAGCAATGCAGCAACACAGGCAGCAGAATCGAATTTTCTCCCTCAAAATTAAACAAAGTAACAGGGTAATCCAGAAAGAGGAAATGGAAAACCTCCTAATCCAACATTTCAAGGACATACTGACAGAGCCGCAAAGCAACAGAGAAGAGGAGATAGCAAAGATAAAACAATATTTCCCAAAAAAGGTAAGAAGGGACCAAAACCTAGCGCTTCTACGGGTAATTACGGAAAAGGAGGTTGAGGAAGTAGTCAATTCAATGGCTAAAAATAAAGCCCCTGGCCCGGATGGCTTTACAGCAGAATTATTTCAAGCAACGTGGCAGTTCATGAAAAAAGATACTGTTAATGCAGTAGAAGAATCAAGAAGGAATAAAAGAATGCACCCAGCATGGAATGCTACCTTTTTGGCCTTAATAACAAAAGTAGATCAGGCTGAAGAACCCCATAGCTTTAGACCAATAGCTCTTTACAATGTAATCTATAAAATTATGGCCACCATAATGGTAAAAATATTACAACCCCTACTCCCAGAATTGATAGCAAAAGAACAAACAGGGTTTGTGAAAGGTAGATAGATTGTGGATGGGATTGTAGTTGCGCAAGAGGTGATCCACTCTCTAAAGAAAACCGAAAATAAAGGAATGATGGTCAAACTTGACATAGCGAAGGCATATGATAAACTCACCTGGCAATATTTACAAGAAATCCTTCAAGCCTACGGATTTGATGATAGATGGATAGCATGGATAATGTCCATGATATCCACACCAAGTATGTCAATCCTACTTAATCTAACCCCTACTGACACCTTTAAGCCTTCCCGTGGCCTAAGACGGGGAGACCCTCGCCCACCGTTCCTGTTCATCTTAGCAACTTATGGTTTCGGTCACTTAATCAACGCCAAAGTAAGAAAGGGAGAATTCAAAGGGCTAAGGCTATGGGGGGAAGACTTAACTGTCACACATCAACAATTTGTGGACGATGTGATGATGTACAACCAAGCAAACCTCAAGGAAGCAAAAAAAATAGGGGATATCTTAACAGAATTTACAAAAGATTTAGGAACACAGGTGAATAAAGAGAAAACCGGAATCTTCTTCTTCAACACACCAGGAGTGAGCCAAGCCTTCCTGACAAGAACATTGGGGTTCCAAATTGGGCAGTTCCCAACAAAATACTTAGGAGTACAATTGAGTGATCAGGAGTACAAAGTAGCAAATTGGCACGGTTTGATGAGGAAAATTCAAAAAAGAATGGACAATTGGATGTTCAGAACGCTCAATACACCGAGCCGTCTCATACTCCTGAAATCAGTCCTCCAAGCTATGCCAGTCTATTAGATGGAAAGTCAAGAAATCCCTAAGACCATACGTCAGAAAATGGTGCAAATCTTTAAAAAATTTCTATGGCAAGGGGCAAACAAAACAAAAAAATGGGCATTATTTTCAAGGACATGGTTAAGTAGGTCAGTATCAGAGGGAGGTCTGGGACTCAGAGACCCTTATATTTTAAACCAAGTCATGGGGGAAAATTATGGTGGAGATGGATTCAAGGAGGGAATGACCTATGGAAACTGTTGTGGCAACAAAAATATGAGATACCACGGACACCAGAGGGTAAACTCTGCACCTTGACAGAAAAGAAAGGCTCAGTGATTTGGAACCTAGCCAATACGAACAGAGCCCTAATAAGATACAACGGCTTCTAGGAAATTCGTGAGGGAGACAAAGCATATTTTTGGTAGGAAGGGTGGCAACAAAGAGGTACCCTGAATCAAGAACCCCAGCTACATGAAATACAAGAGCAGCCGGGAAAAAATAAACATTAATGAAGCACAGAGGACAAGACATTTGGGTAGCATCCCAAGGAAAGTGGGCCAGAAAGCGAGCCAAGGATGGACGAAAATGAAGATAGCTGGAGGTAAGATTAAGACAGAGGAATATTAAAAGAATAGAGTATGAGAGAAACTATGCATTTTGTATGTGGACGCTGAAGAAGGAAGGTGGCGAGCGAGAACGCATTGATGGCAAATGATAGCTGCAGAAGATAGAACAGCGCAACCAGGTCGAAGGGTATGTTAAATTTCCTCCCCCTCCCTTGGGAAAAAGATTTTTCGTGATGCATACCGTAGGCATGAAGTTAGATAGGGATAATCTACATCGCCTCAGATTCAGTTTCAGAATTAAGGTAGTTTGGGACAGGGGAGAACCCCGAGAATCCATGGCTGGGAAGGGTGAGTATAACAGTAAGGAGAAGGGCAGACAGGAATTGAAGGACCCATCCACCCATGTCCCCTGCATCAGATGTGGAGACCCGGGAATTTCAGACCCCGAGACTATGCCTTTGGAAAGGAAAACACGGAAAATCCAAGAGTGGAATCAGGAGCATCCCATAGGAGCCAGAGAATCTGAAGGAAATCGGGAGGGGGACTCTGAACCAGAGGAGCCCAAATTGGGGATGGGGATAGGTAAGCCTAGGAGAGCTAGGAGGGGCCTTGAATGCAAGGCGGACCATTCGTCCTAGAAAAAATACGCTAACTATCATAGCGTAACCCTTAGAGGCGGAAGCTCGGAACTAGAAAGTTCTAGAGAGGCCTTAGATCTGCATAATCGAGACAGCCATAACTCGAGAGGACCTATGACGAGGGATGGTAGTACTACCCTTTTCAATTATACCACCTCAAAGGTTAAAACAGACAACTGTGTTCATAATGTGATAGGTCTAACAAACAGTAAGGGGGAAAGTGAAACCCAACCAGAACATTTGAAGGATAAGAGCACCAGAAAGTTGAACAGCAAAAACATGGCACCCAAGCAAAGTAAGAGAAATGCTAAGAAAGAGGCAGGAATAAGCAGCACAGGCCAGAAAAAAGGAAGGAAACCGACAGGCGAAGAGATTAAGAAACTAGTGGACGCCTACATGAAGGCAAATCTGCAGGAAGTCCAGGACCAGATTTGGAGTTGGGAACGAGACCTGAGACAAAATATATGAGGCAGAGACCTTCCCATGCATGAGTGGGAAGAAATGGTACAGGACCCAGGCACAACAAATGGTCGACAATCTCTCTATACCAGGACTTTGCAATAGTACTGGATAATGAAACACATTGTTGCTCGAGCCATGACCCTCCATCAGGAACATATGGAAGGGGGAGTGCTGAACAGGCAAGAGAGAAATAAGGAGTCAGAACTTGGCCAAGGGGAAATGATGAAGGAACTGGCGACCATCCAGATACAAACATACAGGAACAATCTTGCCTTGGGCTGAATTGAGTAAACTCTGTTAGAGTTAAAGTGGAAATTGTTCCAGCAGGGACGAGAACTCCCATGCCGAGGGGTGAAGCTGCAGAATATTGGAAAGAAGATGCTGAGCTCGGAAGAGAAGGAAACATTTCAGATAGCCTCCTTAAATGAGGAGTAGTTTCTTTATCTTTAGTTTTTGAATGTTTATGTCTAAAAAGCCAAAAATAGGACCTTGGGAGATACGGATGATAATGATGCACTTATTTAAATTTTGGAGTGGATACAATGCTAATCGATGGTCACCTGGTTTCCCTCAGGCAGGTGGCTGATCGAAATTCTTGAATGTAAATTTTGAAAAAGTAAATATAGAAAGTACTACCTTATTGAAAAAAAAAATAATTTAAATCGCAATTATATAAAATTCAATGAAAAGTTTACATTCCCATTATTTTGGATAATTTCTAAAAACTTTTGTTGATGATTTTTTTTTTTAATAAATGCATTTCTACGACTCAAACAAGTTTGACGATGGTTGGCATTGACATATCCGATCCCTCTTACCTGGAACTTCAAGTGATTATTTTGGGACGGTCATCATCCATTGTTAACGCGTTACCATCCGTGCAATGACACAAATATTTCGTGAAAGCATGACTTTTCACAGGATGAGATAAGTCAAACTTTTATATGTTTGGAGAGTTAAACTTTTATATGTTTGGATTTTTCCTGTACAAAACTCAAATTACCAAAAAAAAAAAAAAATTTGTCAATCCCCATGTAGTTTTAAACAAAATTGATCCACACATATGAAACAAAAACAGAGAAAAGTTAGATTAATAATTTTCACCCTTGTCTTCACGTTAAGTTTGGTCCAATTTTTTTCATTAATATAAAGTAAATTAACACTAGATAAAACTGGTTAGGTGGTTTCAACTTCCCTAGTAAGAAATCAAGTCTATTGGTCACCTAACCTCATTATATGCCATCGAGTAGCAAAAAACCTTAAATCTCTAGATCCAAGCGATATAAGTTTTAGTTTTTTGTCCACTTCCATACTGTAGAGTTCTACATACATATGTAAAAGTATAGACAAATTTAAAAGCTAGCGGCAGAATAAACAAAATTATCAGAAAGTAGGGATGTTAAACTCTGAACCAGAATACATGAGAGTGCTTCTCAATTTGACAAAGACGAATGCTCTGTTTTCATAGTTGAAACTGCACCTTCTGAAATTCTTTCTTGTAGTTTGGCATTCCTTGAACATTCCTTGAACAGTGACTACCATAGGGATCTACTCCATTGTCTTTCCCAACAGACTTTTCAACTAAAACTAATATTGAAAAATTCTAAATTCTAAAATAAAATACCATCTATATAGCAAGTGAAATACAAATATAATCTTAATTCATTCGATCTAATTTCTTATAATAGCATGTTGACATAAGTACTAGCGCCATTTATTTGGACATACAGAGTAAGGCCACGAGTGTTCTAGGTATTTATAATAACATGTTTTTTTGGGGACATACAGAGGAAGGTCACGAGAGTTCTAGGTATTTATAATATCATGTTGACATAACTACTAGCGCAATTTTTATTGGACATACAAAGTTAGACCGCGAGATTTCTAGGTATAGATATCGAATGGCAGGCGTGGCGTGGGAATTGCTTCCAGGGGCACCGCCTTGTGCAGTGTCATTCCAAATTTGTTGGCCATGTCTACGTTCTCCGCACTGATGCCTAGGGGAGGTGCCCAGTCGAATGAATGGATGAGAGAAGCCAATACCAGATGAATCATCCGATTCGCCAATGGAAATCCCACGCATATTCTTCTTCCTGCCCCGAACGGAATCAGCTCGAAGTGTTGACCCCTGAAATCCAGATTGTTCATCTTATCCTCTCCCATAAATCTTCCCGGGGCGAATTTCAACGGTTCATTCCAGATTGCAGGATCCCGTCCGATTGCCCACACGTTGACCAGTACTTCGCTATGCTTGGGTATCACGAATCCCCCAATCTCACAACGACTATCTGCTCTGTGAGGGAGGAGAAGAGGAAATGGGGGGTGCAATCTCAACACTTCTTTCATCACCGCGTGAAGGTAAGGGAGACGGTCCATGTCACTTTCTTCCACCATTCTTTTGCGCCCAACAACTCCGTCCAACTCCGCTTGGGCTCGTTCCATTATCTCCGGATTACGGACCAGTTCTGTCATCGCCCATTCTATTGTGGTTGCGCTTGTGTCAGTTCCTGCACCCAAAATCTCCTGCAACATACAAGGCAGGCATTAAACATAAGAAGTTACAACCTTCTTTTGCAAAGGGTAGTGCTGAAGCAACAGTTTTGACAGATTAGTTCGTTTCTCCCGTCATGTATTATAGTAACCTGAGATAAGGAGAGACTTACAATTAAGTAGACTTTGATACCATTGACTGTAAATTCATCGCTTCTTATGTCAAGCAGAACGTCCAAGAGGTCCTTTTCACTATCGCTTCCATCGGCGCCTTTGCCTCTTGCGGTGAGGTGATCCTCTATGAATTTCTCAAGAATGGCATATACTTTTCTCCTGTGTATTGCTGTACTACGGGAGATATCCTGTGGATCCCAATGAAACCACTGTAGAAACGGGAAAGAGTCCGCCAGATTAGTAACCGCGTGAAGCTCCAACAGTTTAGCGATGCTTTCTTGCAACACCTGAGAAACACAAGAATCGGGATCAGACATGTCTGTACCGAAGATCATGTTCCCCAATAGATTAACTGTGATGTTGAAGGCAGTGTGTCCAATATTCACACACTTCCCTTTCACGGCGTCTTCAAAGATCAGACGAATACTTTGATATACTTGTTTTTTTCTGAGATGTTGCAGAGCTTCTATCTTCTTGACAGAGAAGAGTTCAGTAGTCGATATACGTCTCAGCATGCGCCAGCGAGGTCCAATTTGGCCAAAACTCAGTGAAGACTTGGTAAAAGGCTTGTTTGCTTGTGTCACAGGCCGTCCTGCAAGGAGGTGGTCATGGATTTTGAGAACTTCTTTTGCCATGGCGGCAGAGGAGGCTACTACTGTGGTTTTCATTCCAAAGGAGAGAGACATGAGAGGGCCGTATTTGGCTGCAAGGTGGAAGAGCGTTTCGTTGGGCTTATCACCGAGCTGGAAGAGATTTCCCACAACGGGCCATCCCGGAGGCCCCGGAGGAAGCCTCGAAATCTTCCTCCTCATCACATGCAAAACGAGGAGTATGATGAACAAGCTTATCCCCGGAATGGAATACGAGAACATCCAACCAAACTCCATTGGCAATTTGATTAGACGCAAGGAAAGAAGACCAAGGAATGCAGGGAAGATAAACGATGTCGTTGCGGAGACGAGAGATGACAAAACCATTCGTTGCAAGAGGTTTATATAACCGATAGCCATGTCTACAGTCAAAGATCGTGCTTCTGACTCTTTTGGCACATGAATTGAGCACGGGTTCTCTCATACAGTAACAAGGCATAAATTTGAGGGCACGTACTTTCATCATCATATTCTTAAAACATACGGAAAAAAATAAACAATCCTTTTGGAAACATCACACCAATGTAGATTTTGGCCACAATTTCTAACCACGTTGTTAAAGACTTTTGAATTTTGCCTTACTTTTTTTCCATTTTCTACTAATAAGTTTGAATGTGGATCTACATTATTGGCCGGTTATACATGCATCTTTAACTGAGACGTTTGAATGTGGATTTGCATCTTTGACTTTTGCAGCTCGTGGATTAGTTATGGATTTTCAAATTGGGTAAAACCAAGCAATCTGACTGACATACTATCAAGTACGAGCTTTGGTCATTTTCATAATCCCTATTAAGGATTATGAAAAATAACAAAGCTCTTGAATACTTCAGTAATATCTTTTTAAATCTAGTGACGCATCCCTGATGATGGACTCACTTGGTAGTTTAAAATGTTGGATTCAAAAAACCATATAACAAATCATTCCTCCACTAAAATTAGAAAACATTTCAAATTAATTAGAAATGAGAGTCATTTTTTCCAAATCTTTAGTGAGATTTTCCTTTGAATCTTTAACTTGAAGAAATCAAGAGTTTAGAAATAAGTTTATAATATGGATCTTTATTTTATTTTTTTTTATTCCTACAAAAGCCTAAGTGCATATGATGACATAGACACTTTGTTGAGTTGGTCTAATTTTATATATGGGTGTTCCACATTATATCATCATTCCTTTTGTACATAAGCTCTTTCCAAGATTTATAGAATAATTTAAAATATAGCACTCTCATTTCTTATCGCTAACACCCTACTATTGAAAAGTTCGAGGTACAATGACATGATGAAATCATAATTCTATAATTCGATACATATTGAAGTCATCACTCACTTGCACACACTTTACAGGTCTAAGTGGTGAATTCAAATTTTGGAAACATACACAACACTTAGGTGTTAGTATAACCCCTCAGAGATTACCCTTTGGTTATTTGGTTTCAGCTAGGTTCGTGGGTTTCCTTTCTATGCCTATATAAGACTATGTACATTAATATAAGATGGAATATGTTCACATTCCCTGTTAATTTAGTAAACTCACTCCATTTTCTAGGCCAATCGCTAATATAAACCATTACAACTACAAACACATTACATCTTCATCACAGGTAATCTAATGTTTTGATATTTGATATTTGGGTAGTGGACACTTGATCACTTGAGGTAATTAGATTCCACAACTGAGAAATAGATCTCATCCATGTTTCCATTACCTTGCCTTTAGTCAAGAGACCCTGGAGACAACCATGAGAATGCCTATCATAATATTGGCAGCTAATTGAAAAAGTGACACAACCACACACAACCTATTTAATTGGTAGTTCATCGAAAGGAGTCAATGGATGCTTTTGCCTAATTTTATGTTAACTAGATTGGAATGAGTTTGTGGGTGAGATCGTAAACCAAAGTTTGTTTTACTTTAGATGGGTCGGGTGTAATGGCTTCCCACTACTATCAATTGCATTGGAATTACTATCCCAAACTCATCCTTGTGTGTCTTATGAGTAATAGTGAGCAAAGAAGCGCTTACAGAATTTTGTACCCAATTTTTTTACTCTAGAACCCAGTCCTCACTCTAGAATAGAGTCCTTGAAATTTATTTTGAAGTACCACACATAAGTAGAGAACTCACAACGATTCATTGACACATAGAACAAATACTAGATTTTTATTTCCACCAAGATCTATGTTAGTGAAGCTATTATGCTATAAGTACCAATCAGTTCATGAATTCACACTTTAACCAATATTAATTACCCAGAGTTAAATCAATACATTTTGAATTCAACTTAACACCATTGATTTCTCTTTGTAAATCTACTGAGATAGTATGATAAGTATACTTGTGAATTTGTTACGCTCTTTCCTGCCTATCGAAAACCCACATTTTGCATATTAAATATTGGAGGAAATTATACACTATGGATGATAGAAAAGATTGTGATTTACATACGCACACTTGACATAGGTTTGTCATATAATTGATGTTCTCATCCTTAGTTTGATCAACTTCTCTTGAGCATCACACAAAGGAAAGAATGATGCAATAAAAGGCATAATAATTTTGTATTAACACCCTAGGCTTTAATAATGTGTGTGGTGGTCATGGATAGTTGTAATTTGTTTAACCCCTTCTTTTTCCAATTTACATTTATAGAAAAAACAAAAGAATTTTTCGCAACATGGACTTATGTTCTTCACCCAGACTGATAGCATATTGTTTGGATGAAGAGTAGAGGATATGAGCAACTAAACTTCCATGTACAATGGTAATGGTAACTACAAAATTCTATTCACTCTGCTGAGCAATATTTAGTCGACTACCAAGATAATTGTGATTGTAGCATACTTCATAGAAGGAAAAATGTTCCAAAATGTATTATGAAGATCCAAAGTTTGAGAAACAAATATTGAGGTGCATGCATCAACATAACCTATGCAAGGAAATTTACTAGAATTCAAGGAATAATAGGCCCACAATGACATGATATAGGATTGTAATTTTGGTAGTTATGGTACGACATGCCATGTTGATGATGCCATTCTAATTAGTCAACCAACATTTAAAATCAGGTTTCACAAGTCTTATGTGGCAGCAACTCATAAAAGGAATAGAACTGTGACTTCCTTAAGGCTTATGACATAAGGTGAAGTTAAAGGAATAGATCATATTATCCATTTGTTTGATAGAACAAAAATATTATCTTATGAGACCACATAAAACACCAAAATGGCATGCACCATCCTTAGGTCCAGTATCTATGCATGAGATACCCTCTCATACCATAACTCCGTTTTTTCTGGCAATTGGACATCCATATTTGGTTCCCAAATCATGTGAATATCTAGTAAAATTCCTACCAAAGTAAAAGAAACATGATCTATGTTATAAAACAAACAATGAAGATCATGGATGCTAATAACAAAATTAGTTATCGTGTTTGAGAACATGTGATTTCATCCTGGCTAGCACTTAATGCAACAACAACAGTTCCACATGTCACAAACCATGAGGCATGTGGGTACAACGTAGGTACTCTGCACAAGATCTTTGGAGTGCCAAATCCTCGTTGCATTTCCTATAAGCTCAACTTTAAAGAAACCTAAGATCAGTTATAAGGGTAGGCTATGAAATGAGCATATTAGCATTCTCTTCAAACTGCACAAAATATTTGCATGCTGTTAGATGACATTGCATAGGATGTATTCATCTTGTGAGTCTATATTGGTATATAAAGAGGCATACAATGTTTAAACACACATTATTAAATTTTTCAATCCCCACTTAGTGCTACAATGGTGACCATCGGTTCATGTCAATGTGTCATGCACATTAGGAGTTAATGATCCAAAAATGGATCCTGGATAAACCTTTAAGTCTAAAAGACTTCATATAAGAGGTAAATTTTCAAAAAAATGGCCTAAAAGGCTTTATGAAGAAAATCGCATCGGAGAAGGTCCATGGCAGATTTAAGTGAAAAAAGGGAAGCCACCCCCGATCGCTGATCCCCGACATATCGGATCGGAGGCAACTATGTGATATGACATAAGGGACCAGAACATGTGATACTACAATCGCCAAAATTGGCCGATTGGCATCGACCGATAGCATGGGGCTTAAAGCGAGACCCCCGGGCTGAGCGACATTGCGATTGCTGAAATCGGTGGATCAGCGTCGGCAAAGGCCATGTCATATGCACAAAACCCTAGGTCTATGCGATATGCGATTACGAAAAGTCGCATCGCAATATCGCATCAGAGCTACACAACAGAGCGGGGCTACACATATATATGTGCGATGTGGTAGCCAGATCCGACGAGGCTATAGGTGATAGTTAATATATTTTGAGATACGTCAAATGACAGTTTTCTATGTATTTTCGCGTATTTCGTTTATTAAATGAAATACGAAGGGAAGCGCCAATGCGATGAAACTAGACCCGAAAGGGTTAAGGAGCGAAAATATATTATTTCAAGTCCGAAACAAACGGTATTTCGAGAGGACCGAAGGCAATAAGAGGTTTTGGATGGGCTCCACCCGAGCCCATACATTGGCTGCCAGATGTCCAGGCCCTAGAGAGAGAAAACCACTCTTCTTGGGTGGTTAACTCCCGTACGCATGGGCTGCCCGAAATGAACCATATCCGTTGGATCTAGATCTTCCATATCAACGGTGGAGATGTGATATGCAATTAAAAGGTGGACCTGATAGAAGTATAGGATGGATCTATGGATATTGGAGTTCGATGAGCAATGTTTTGGTGGAATTTTCATGTGTCTCAGTGTATTTCTCTATGTAACCAGAGAATGCTATTCTTGGGGATTCCAAAGGCCCGACGGTCCCTTCCATTACAGCACATGTCACCATCTTCCTTGAAAGTGTTAACAAATGATTGTTAAACGCTCAGAAGGGGATTCGAGTGGATAGAGGTTGGGATCTGGAGAGCCCGAGAAGAGGAAACGAATGGATAGTTCCAGTTGGCTTAAAAGCCATGAATGTCAGAGACAGAAGGGGTTTTTCTTTGATCTCATTGTTGTTGGAGTTGTTGCTGAAAGCGAAGCCAAAGTAGGAAGCTAAGGCGTAAGAGAGCAGCACAAAAAGGTAGTATCAAAACAAGTAGTGCAGAAAGCAAAAGCTAAAGTGCATGCAACTAAGGGAGTCACTTGGAGTTCAAGTGGAAAGCTAGAGGGATGTAAACTGACAGAGAGTTGAAGATCCAGAGCTAGAGCCAGAGTTAAGAGCCCAAGACAAGAGCCAGAGCCGAGAGCCAGAGTGAGAGCCGAGAGCCAGAAAGATGAGAGCTTTCAGAACTAGGGGATAAAATGGTGTCTGAACCCACTGTTTCTATGTAAAACAACAGGAGTTGAGCCAGGAGCTTGTAAAAGGGACTTCTACCATAATCCTAGAGAGCCTAGTTGAGTTGACTAGATCTCACAGAGACGTAGCCCAAGAGTTTTGGGTGAACTCCTAATTAATATTATTGTTCTATGTGTGTTTTATTGTTTCATTGTCTCTGCTGCTTTATTTACTATTATATGTATTTATATATTAGTGTGAGCACATTAACTTATAGCAAAACAACATAATTTAAAGCATATAATTAGTTAAAACGAATACTAGGATACACCTATATTTTAAAGCATTTTTAATTCTGCATTGGTTAATCAATAAGACTTGGGAATATTTAAAGCTTTGGAAGTGGGAGAGGTTCTTGTAACTTAGAAAAGAAGCTTAAGAGCGCCATTTTCAGATCAGGTGGTATCGGTGCTTAAGATTGGTTAACCCCATCTTCAAAGAAGGTTATATCAGAATGCTTGATTAACAAAGCAAAGATTGCTTGTCTGAAAGGTGTTTGAACAACAAGAGGCTAATTGTATGCTTATTGCAGACTAACTATTTTCTGAGTTTGCATATGTAAAGGGAAAGCTATTGATAGCTCAGTCCAGGAAGGACAAGAAGGAAAGAGAGCTAAACGAACTCTTCTTATCCCAAAGGACCTCAAGGCAATCCTTGGAGCACAAGAGGTTTGTTGCAAAAGGTTGCTAAATAAGCTCTTTATTTATCTTGTTGAAGTTTTTTTTGTTCATTGGCACAATGACAAATTCTACAAGTGGGTCCTCAAATTCTGCTTTCTTCACAAGATTCTTTGATGAAGACATGAAGCAAGAATTGTCCACCATGATGGATATGGTGAGAGAAATGTATGAGGATGGAAGGAAGAGCAACAAACTTAGAGAGAAGGTGAATTACATGAAGGAAGAGAAGCAGTTGCTTTTTGACAAATTGTAGGAAATGGAGAGGCAGCTTCATATTGCAAATATGAACCTGAAAAGGATGCATGAGTTGGAGAAATAGCTCTATGTTGCCCAAGAAGCCTTGGTTAAGTATCAGCTTGAAGAAGAGGTAAACCATTCCAGTTTGTCTTCAAATTCCTCTAAGGATGCTTATATTGGTTCTTTTGAAAGACATACTAAAGGCATAGGTTCCGAGCTAATGTCCAAGATGGGTTATGAAGGAAAAGGCTTGGCTAGACATGCACAAGGTATTGTTGAGCCAATAATGATTGAGGAAAGGCCTGAGTATTTGGGTCTTGGCTATGGAAAAGCTTATGGAGAAAGTTCTAAAACTGCCACGAAGGCCATTGAAATAGCTCCAAGAAGGAGTTGCATCACAGAGTGTGAAGATGGTATTCAGGGGGAATGCAATAGCTTGAAACATCATTTGTAGGATGCAGGTGTTCAGAAGCACACACTTGAACTAGGGAGATGGGGAGACTCTAACAGCCTTGAAGAGATTGATGGTGTTCCAAAGGGAGCCACATCTTCATTTGCTTCACCTCCTCATGAAGGCAATAAAGGTAAAAGGGAAAGGTATAAATTTGGTTCTAAACATTTTCCTTTTGATTGTGCAAAGCATGATAAATTTCCACATATGTATGGGAAAAGAATTGCATGTTCCTTTTGTGGGTTGGATAACCATAATGTTTCTATATGTTGGAAGAGAATGGCCACATACAGGAAAATTTTGAAGGAAAAGAAGCAACAAGCCAAAGGTCCATTGGACAAGGCAAATCATGCTGTCAAGAGGATGCACATGCAGTGCACTTACTGCCATAAGCAAGGACATCTTGCTGCAAAATATTGGACTTTGAATCCAGCAATGCTCCCACAAAAGATGAAGAAAGTGAAAAGAGAAGATGGCAGAAATGGAAGTGAAGATTCCACGAATGTTGTGTCTCAGAATGATTCACATGACGATGTTGATGTGCAAACAAAGGTAGTACCTTTCAAAGGGATTGGTAAGGAGTGGTTAGAGTTCTTATCTGATTAAGATTGCATGTGTATTGATGCATCTACATTATATTTCATTTCAGCTTTGAAAGTGCAGTGTGCTTAAGTGAAAGTTGAAGGATGAAATTCTTGCACGAGCATGAGATGCATGAACACAGGGATGTTGATGATTTCCTTGTTTTCTTGAACATGTATGTGTAATTAACTTGCAGGGTTGATTTCTTTGACATGCATGTGATGCCATGTTGACTTGGGAGAAGTTAACTTGGTCTCGAAATGAAGATAATGATGAAGTGTTTCATCTTTTGAAGAAGAGTCCTAATGGTCTTTTTCTACATGCTTGACTTGAGGGGTCATTTGTTTAAAGGCATGTTTTGTGGGTTTGTTATCTAGTCCATCATTTGTATGCAGATGTAAAACATGGAGAAGTTCACAAGATCTGAAATGTGTTTCTTTGTTGGAGCAAGAGTTTAGGCCATCCAGTTGTTGTCTGTGTTTCTGTTGTTGTTAACAGTTGTTGTTGACAGCTTTTCAAATAGGTACAAATGAAAGTTTTTTGGAGCAGATAAACTTCATATTTGTTTGAGCCACCTTGGATCAATGATCAAGGCAAAGAAGTTCAAACCACATTTTATGACCATTTCGGTAGAAGTTCTGCAGGAAGGCAAGGAGGAAGACAGTTCTTCCCAGGAAGACCAGCCCACCCAAGAAGGGAAGTGGTCAGAGACTTTGGTTCAGAGGCACTATGAAAGGCAAGTGTGTGGAGGCTGGAAGAATAGGGTGTTGTTACTCTCAGGTACTATTCAGATTAGTATATCAATCTTTTGGAGACCAAAAGTTCTTTTAGTGGGAAGGCGTGATCCAAAAATGGATCCCAAATAAACCTCTAAGTCTAAAGGACTTCATATAAGACGTAAATCTTCAAAAAAATGGCCTAAAAGGCTTTATGAAGAAAATCGCATTGGAGGAGGTCCAAGGCAGATCTAAGTGAAAAAAGGGAAGCCATCCCCGATCGTCGATCCTCGACATATCGGGTTGGAGGCAACTATGTGATATGACATAAGGGACCAGGCTGTGCGATAATGCGATCGC
Source organism: Pinus tabuliformis (assembly GCA_031772625.1). Lineage (NCBI taxonomy): Eukaryota > Viridiplantae > Streptophyta > Pinopsida > Pinales > Pinaceae > Pinus > Pinus tabuliformis. The sequence goes on from CM062804.1 coordinate 56,353,550, forward strand.
CGAAATCAGTGGATCGACATTGGTCGATAGCATGGAGCTTAAGGCGGGACCCCCGGGTAGAGTGACGTTGCGATCGTCGAAATCGACGGATCGATGTCCGCAAAGGCCATGCCATATGCACAGAACCCCGGGTCTATGCGATATGCGATTGCGACTAGTTGCATCGCAATTCACATCGAAGCTACACAACGGAGCGGGGCTACACATATATATGTGTGATGCTATAGCTAGACCCGATGAGGCTATAGGTGATAGTTGATATATTTTGAGATCTGTCAAACGACAGTTTCCTATGTATTTTCACATATTTCATTTATTAAACAAAATATCAAGGGAAGCACCGATGCGATGAAACTAGACCCGAAAGGGTTTAGGAATGAAAATATATTATTTCAAGTTCGAAACAAGCGAGATTCCGAGAGGACCGAAGGAAGTAAGAGGTTTTGGCTGGGCTCCGCTCGAGCCCATATATTGGCTACCACATGTCCAGGCCCTAGAGAGAGAAAACCACTCTTTTCGGGCGGTTAACTCTCATACGCATGGGCTGCTTGAAATGAACCACAACCATTGGATCTGGATCTTCCAGATCAATGGTGGAGATGAGATAACCAATTAAAAGGTGGACTCGATAGAAGTATAGGACAAATCTATGGATATTTGGAGTCCGATGAACAGTGTTTTGGTGGATTTTTCCTGTGTCTCAGCGTATTTCTTTGTGTAAACAGAGAATGCTATTCTTAGGGATTCCAAAGTCCTGATGGTCCCTTCTATTATAGCACAAGTGGCCACCTTCCCTGAAAGTGTTAACAAATGATTGTTAAATGCTTAGAAGGGGATTTGAGCGAACAGAGGCCAGGAACTGGAGAGCCCGAGAAGAGGAAACGAATGGATAATGCCAGTTGGCTTAAAAGCCATGAATGTCAGAGAGAGAATGGTTTTTTTTGTTGTTGTCATTGTTGTTGGAGTTATTGCTAAAAGCGAAGCCAAAGCAGGAAGCTAAGGCATAAGAGAGCAGCGCAAAAAGGCAACAGCAAAAAAAGCAGTGCAAAAAGCAAAAGCTGAAGCGCACGCAGCCAAGGGAGTCACTTGGAGTTCAAGTGGAAAGCTAGAGGGTTGTAGACTGACAGAGAGTTGAAGAGCCAAAGCCAAGTGCCAAAGCCAAGAGCCATAGCAAGAGCTGACAGCCAGAAAGCCAAGAACTTCCAGAACTAGGGGATAAAATGGTGTCTGAACCCACTGTTTCTATGTAAAATAGCAGGAGTTGAGTCAAGAGCTTGTAAAATGGAATTCTACCATAATCCCAGAGAGCCTATTTGAGTTGACTAGAGCTCACGGAGACATAGCCCAAGCATTTTTGGTGAACTCGTAATTAATATTGTTGTTCTGTGTGTGTTTTATTGCTACATTATCTCTGTTGCTTTATTTACTATTATATGTATTTATATATCAGTGTGAGCACATTAACTTATAGCACAACAACATAATTTAAAGCATATAATCAGTTAAAAATGAATACCATCATACACCTATATTTTCAAGCATTTTTAATTCTACATTGGTTAATCAAGAAGACTTGGAAATATTTAAAGCTTTGGAAGTGGGAGAGGTTCTTATAACTTAGACAAGAAGCCTAAGAGCCCCATTTTCAGATCAGTTAAACACAAAGCTAGAATTTAGTATCACATAAATGGTCCCAACACATTTGGGTATCACCATTAATAAGTTGTTCAACGTTATGGAAATTAGAATGGGCACTCAAACTCTGTCAATGATTCTCCTCTCAATCACTGATATATTTCCAATGCAGTTGTCACCCCCTAGCATATGAAGACCTTCCTAATGACTAAAACTCCAGGTATTCCAAAGGTCTAACCGGACCTCCACCCTTTGAAAAAGTGTATTTAACTATATGCTAGCATAAGGATTCCAAAGGTAGGCTTCCTCCACCCTTTAGTAAATGAGGGACTCTAGAGGTCTATTCCTCCACCCTTTAGCAGTTGAGGGACTCCAAAGGTGCATTCCTCCACCCTTTACAATTGAGGGACTGCAGAGGTGAAGTTCTCCACCCTTTAGTAAATGAGGGACTCTAGAGGTGTAGTCATCCACCTTTTAGCAATTAGGTGACTCTATAGGTGTAGCCCTCCACCCTTCAACAAATGAGGGACTCAAGAGGTGAAATCCTCCACCCTTTAGAAGTTGAGGGACTCCAGAGGTGTTTTCCTCCACCCTTCAGTAGTTGAGGGACATGAGAGGTGAAATCCTCCACTGTTTAGCAAATGAGGGACTCCATAGTCCTACACGATAGCTTCATGTTATAAAAGGCAAGGAGTCCATGTTCATCGTACCATGATAAGACATAAGAAAGGTATTTTAGGTGTTGTTACACTAGCTAGGCATGTCTTCATCAAATCTTACTAGCCGAAGAATATCATGAAAATTCAATTAAAAAATCCAATATATATCTATGGCCATTATATATGAAGAAGAGCATGAAAGAATAGTAACTAATATCACAACATGGGTGTATATTTCTAGTAATCAACAACCCATGGTGACCCCAATGCTAAACCAAAAATAACTTGTGCATAAAAAGGAGTATAGTACATTTTCCCTCCTCAACAAGTCAAGGCTATTACAAGGGCATGTGTTTGCTAGTAGTTATCACATTCTATCTATATGAAGCCCTAGTTCAAGCATACAAGCCAGACCGAGAGTTCATTAACAGTAAAATTCATGCTAGGAAGCTCTGATGTTTTTACTTAAATTTCTGAGTTTGAAATTGAAGTTTCAATGGAAGTTTTTCTTCACATAGTTTAGAGGCATTCTACTTTGAGTGTTTGTTCATAAAATTGGCTTCAATCAAATGCATATAGTGGTAATGAAAACCCCAAAATAACTGCCAATTAACTCACTATTATAAATTATTTACTCATAAATTTATGCAGATCTAAAACATAGGTTTCCCTACAAATGTACAATACAATTTTTTTTTTCTCCATTGTAAATATTCATTCAGAATATAGTGGTTTAGGGAAACCTGGTCTTATTCTTTCTCCAACAAGTAAGCGTTCATCTTAGCAGTCCTTTCGAGGGTAGCAATTGCATGTTTCACTCTAGGGACGTCACGGCCAGCAAATCCAAACCCTTTTTTAACTCATCCCTTGGAAAATATATGTACACTAGAAGTCTAGTCCATGCAAAACTTGTGCTTTGAGTGATATGTAGTTCCAAAGGTAATATCATTGTGGTCTCTCCATACTGGTTAGGCTCTCATCCCTTTAACACTAGTCCCGATGTCATGTCAATTTTCCCTCTATTCTCCTCTCTTCCTTTTTCCCTTACCTATTTTTATTATTTGAATGTTGACTCTAGGTAGTTAGAGTTCAACCCCTCTGGACCAATGGAGAAGTTACACTTGTCTCTTTCCCTAAATTGGTAATAGAAACTATAGAATTCCATGGAAAAAAGTATTCTCTGCCATGTGCCAATTCCCTCTAAATATTAGGCAGCTCCTTGCGCATGACCTCCTTCCCCCAACTCCTTGATTCTCCATCTATGTATGTTTATTGCACAAACCTCCATATTTTGTGTGAATAATTTAGACATCTGAAATTTTTTTCGTTGAAAGGTGGATTAACAGTTAATATATTCCAAAGTTTGAGTGATTATGGAACATACCCATAAAATTCTCTACTCTATACTAGGTGTTTACTAGTGTCTACCCCTACTGACACTAGGGGATTTATTTTATGCATTAAAAGGTGAATCTATATTTATCCTTTAACTATGTATATGTAAGTATTTTGGATTACAACATGTGTTGATCCATGAAAATCGTATTGTTAGATAAAGGTTATGGCTTATGACATAAAGGACGACAAGGCATAGGTACAATGTATATTTTAAATATGTATATAATGACAATTAAGGAAGTATTGACAATAACCCTATAAGTGACACCTTTACATTATATTCAAGACTATATCATAGCCATGACAATATTCACATATTTTTCAAAACAATAAGGGTCATTACAATATTTACTTTAAATTTTCACTCAGGGTGTAACACTCCCTCCCACTCCCTTTAACTATCTTAGTCTATGGGATATGTTATTTATTGAATTAACCCAACCTCCAAGGTTTTTTATGAATATGGGGTTACATAGCCATTCATTTTCAAAGTTTACTAAATTAAATTTCAATACTAAATAATGTTTAACTCATCAAGAGCTTTTTGGAAGCTTTTCTGGTGGGTTTTTCTGGTCTAATTTCTCTAAAATCCTGTAGGAATTTATTGAAATCACAATTTTGAATATACAATCAAAAACACAATTTAAATAACACAAATCAAGATTTCACCTAAACTTTTTCCGCCGTATTCCAACACCAAAAAATCCAAAAAATCACACTAAAAACAACTCCATAAAAATCACAATATTACTAATAATTAGATTTTTAAATAATATTAATATTTATAATTTTATTTTTAAATGTAACTTTTCCATTAACCAATATTCATCTTTATTTAAATTTTGAATAAATATTCCACTCAGTAAAAATAAATAAAAAATCACTAATTTAGTAGCCATCAGTGAGTCACATTAAAATTAACATAAAAGTGGCTACCAACGCATATCAACTTTGAATGTCCCCATAAACTTTAGAAAACATAAATAAAAAATCACTAATTTAGTATTGATCACTGAGTAAAAACATTAAAATTAAAATAAAGTTGGTTGCCAACGCATATGAAGAGCGATAAATTTTATAAAACATATTTGCCTTGATTTTCAAAGATACGGCAGATGAGAATGGTGAAAGAAATATAATCTATATAAAATGTATTTTTGCCTTTGTTATACATAATTCCAAGTACAACATCAACCATTTCACTGTGCATTTGTCAGTCCATATAGGTAGGACCCATGGGGGACGCTATTGCCCCATACCTTGAATTTGATTCCATGCCTTGAGCACCTCTGGATGGCTCTGGACGGTGCGAGGACAATCACTATGATGTAACACACTATTGGTTTCGGGTTGCAAAAGTTTTCTGACAACAATTCCGTTGATGGATTTTAACGTTCGTTTATAGAAATGGAGATAGAGAAGTGGGACCAAACAGTGACATAATCAATTTAGGAGAATCTGCAATTAGGATAAGGGTTGCCTGTTGTTGACTCATAGAAGCAGTCCCTGAAAACTCCTCGGTTTGACACGTCTCTCTTAAGTCCGCCGTCACGAAGGGATGCTTGATATGGATCATTCTTTTATATCAATGTATTTATTTCATATACTTATGTTGGATCATATTTCAAATCATGATATATGTGTCGACACTTTTCTAACCAATAAGTGTGGTTCATCGTCAAGACAAGTTGTAGAACCAGGCTAATGCAACAAATTAAAAAGAAATTGTAAAAATTCTCTTCTTTTTCACCCTAATTTATATAACATTTTCATATTACTTATCAATTAATAATTTAGATCACAATTAAAAAAATGGGATGAGGGATTCTTGGAGCTCTGCAACCCTAATGAACTTGTGGCCATGAGGTAGGCGGTGCGGAACACCTCGAAAAACAAGCGGACAGGCACGGACAGAAGTGAACAGGTGGATCAGAAATGATAGAGGAGACTAAGAGGTGAGAGATCCCCTCCTACAGGGATGTGACAACGGGAGAAGGAACCAGCAACAACAAAATGGAAGCTGCACAAAGGACACTGAGACTAGTACTGGGAGCACGCTGGCAAGTAGGAAGCAAAGGAAGATGTCTGCCCTGTGTAGTGGAGAAACCAAGGTTTGTCATTCCGATGAACAAACTGGAAAGGTACATAAGCTATATGAAGGATCATGCATTAATCTGCAAGTTCATCAGAGTTTGGCCCTCAGAAAAAGAACTGACAAGATGGATCGAGCAGAAATGGTAGCCACGCAGCCACATTGAACTGAAGCTGGGAGCACGCGGTTTCTTTACAGTAATCTTCTCAAACCTGCAAGACAAAGAGAAAGTTTTTGAAAATGGACCATATTTCCATAATAATGCAGGTTTATTTATGAGGTATCGGGAGGAATGCTATAACCTGGACCAAGAAAACTTCCTAGCAGCACCTGTATGGGTTAGACTGTTTGGACTACCTATGGATTTCTAGGACAAAGAGATTCTTGAAGGAATAGGGAACACCATAGGCAATTTCGTAAAGATAGCAGAATCAACTAAAAGAGGGGGATATACCTCGTATGCAAGAATATGTGTATACATGAACATTGCAAACCCTATACCAGGTGCAGTCGAGCTAGAGTATCATGAGGAGGTCTGGCAGTAGGCTCTGGACTACGAACATATACCATTTAGATGTAGAAAATGTCATGAATATGGACACGTTTTTAAGGAATGTCCCTTAAATGTAGAGGAAGAGGAGAGAAAGACCAAGCAACAAAGGAAAACCACTGAAGACGATGAGGGGTTTCAAGAAGTAAAACACAAGAAATGACCCACTAAAGTATTCCAACAGAAAGGCAGGAAAGAACAACAAACCACAAGTCAAGAGACAAATAGGTACGAAATACTGCAAACAGAAGAAGGGGAGGGAGAAACCCAAAAGATGGACTACCAAGAAGGGACAGATCAGGATGGCATGGGGGAAAAAGTAGGACACCAACAACAATAAGCAGAAAGCTCAAGAAGAACCCGAAGAAAAGGGGAACCAAGAAAAGGAAGTATACCAGGAGTATGAAGTAATGGAAATAGATATAAATAAAGGGGATGATCCAACCACAGAAGAGGAAATTTAAAACACTTTACTGGATAAGTGGAAGAACCTGGACGAATGGTTTATCCCAGAGGAAGATAAAAAAACTATACAAAGACATCTTCCAAAATACAAAGAAAAGCAAGAGAGTGGAAAAACAGGGATGAACGAACAGCTTGGAACACAACAGGATAATATCCAAGAACATCAACATAAAGGAAAGGGGGGAAAAAGAGGACGGAAGAACCTACAAGAATCCATTCAAATAATGGGCGAAATGTTAGTCAACACAGGAAGATTAGTGCCGCTCTCAGCGGTCTTCCACCAAACAACCCAACCGCCTCAATGATTATTACATCATGGAATATAAGAGGGCTTTACAGCAAGGGTAAGCAAAGATATCTAGCTGAGAGGATCAAAAAAGAAAAACCTCAAATCATGCTGCTTCAAGAAACAAAAATAATGGGAGCAAAAATGGAGGAAATTCTAAAAAAAATCAAGTCTTATTATGAAAGTATGACAGTAGATGCAAAATTCCTTCAAGCAACATGGCGGTTCATGAAAAAAGATATTGTTAATGCAGTAGAAGAATCAAGAAGCCATAAAAGAATGCACCCAGCATGGAATGCTACCTTTTTGGCCTTAATACCAAAAGTAGATCAGGCTGAAGAACCCCATAGCTTTAGACCAATAGCTCTTTGCAATGTAATCTATAAAATTATGGCCACGATAATGGTAAAAAGATTACAACCCCTACTCCAAAAATTGATAGCAAAAGAACAAATAGGGTTTGTGAAAGGCATATATATTGTGGATGGGATTGTAGTTGCGCAAGAGGTGATCCACTCCCTAAAGAAAACCAGAAATAAAGGAATGATTGTCAAACTTGACATAGCGAAGGCATATGATAAACTCACCTGGCAATATCTACAAGAAATCCTTCAAGCCTACAGATTTGATGATATATGGATAGCATGGATAATGTCCATGATATCCAGACGAAGTATGTTAATCCTGCTTAATTTGACCCCTACTGACACCTTTAAGCCTTCCCATGGCCTAAGACAGGGAGACCCTCTCTCACCGTTCATGTTCATCTTAGAAGCGGATGGTTTAGGTCAGTTAATCAATGCCAGAGTAAGTAGAGGAGAATTCAAAGGGCTAATACTATGGGGGGAAGACTTAACTATCACACATCAACAATTTGTGGACGATGTGATGATGTACAACCAAGCAAACCTCAAGGAAGCAAAAAAAATAGGGGATATCTTAACAGAATTTACAAAAGCTTTGTGAACAGAGGTGAATAAAGAGAAAACCGGAATCTTCTTCTTCAACACTCCAGGAGCGAGCCAAGCCTTCCTGGCAAGAACATTGGGGTTCCAAATTGGGCAGTTCCCAACAAAATACTTAGGAGTACAACTGAGTGATCAGCAGTACAGAGTAGCGAATTGGCACGGTTTGATAAGGAAAATTCAAAAAAGAATGGACAATTGGACGTTCAGAACGCTCAATACACCGAGTCGTCTCATACTCCTGAAATCAGTCCTCCAAGCTATGCCAGTCTATCAGATGGCAAGTCAAGCAATCCCTAAGACCATATGTCAGAAAATGGTGCAAATATTTAAAAATTTTCTATGGCAAGGGGCAAACAAATAAAAAAAATGGGCATTACTTTCATGGACATGGTTAAGCAGGTCAGTATTAGAGGGAGGTCTGGGACTCAGAGACCCTTATATTTTAAACCAAGTCATGGGGGAAAAATTATGGTGGAGATGGATTCAAGGAGGGAATGACCTATGGAAAATGTTGTGGGAACAAAAATATGAGATACCACGGACACCAGAAGGTAAACTCTGCACCTGGACAGAAAAGAAAGGTTCAGCGATTTGGAACCTGGCCAATACGAACAGAGCCCTGATAAGAGACAACAGCTTCTAGGAAATTCGTGAGGGAGACAAAGCATATTTTTGGCAGGAAGGGTGGCAACAAAGAGGTACCCTAAGTCAAGAACCCCAGCTACATGAAATACAATAGTACACAACCCAAGTAGTGGAAGACATAGTAAGAAACTATTGGGTAGGTGACCAAAACAGTTATTGGCGAAAATGGAAGATGAAGAGTGACTGGCCTGAAGCCCTAGAAACTGATCAATGGACTACCTATCACAAAGAAATCGCAACCAGGAAAATAGCTATTAAAGAAAGACCAGATATAATAAGATGGGGCAAATGCATTAAAGACATGTTCAGAATATCAGAAGGCTACCATATGAAAACGGGTGGGGCTGGAAATGCAAACACCAAAAAATGGAAAAGAATCTGGCAGTTAAAAACTGGCAAAAAGTGGCATTTTTTACCTGGACAATGCGACATGGGCAAGCCTTGACTTGGGATCAATTAAGATGGAAAGGGATGCACATGCCCTCGCATTGTGCACTATACCAAAAGCAAGAAGAAACCATGGAGCATGTCGCAAATTCCTGCAATGTAAGTAACATCCTGTGGAAAAATCACCAACAACTTTTTGGGATTACAGAAAGAAAGTTAGAGAGCATTAAAACAACAATAGATTTGTGGAGCAGCAAGCTATACTGTAACATAATCCTCAACCATGCTTGGAACCTGTCAATTGGGTTCTTCCTGTGGAACATTTGGAAAGCCCGAAATAGGGTAATATTCAAAACATAAAAAAAATGACACAGGGGAAATGTGGAACCAAATTATGAGAAACATAAGGGAAACAATCACTTTGGGAAACTGGACAGAGGAAGACTGGAAGATGGGAGGCATGGAAACCAGTATTATAAACCGACTGGAAATTAAAGCAAAAAACTCAAGTATCATAAGGAAGGTACATGATGCAGAAAAGGCAAGTGCAGAAGAAAGTTACATGAATCCCCCCCAAGGATTCACAAAACTAAACTTTAACGGGGCAGCCAAAGGCAACACAGGGGAGGTGGGTATTTGAGGGATATTCAGAGACGAGGAAGGAAAGATCATAAGGACATATGGAATGGACTGCAGCATCCCCACAAACAATGAAGCTTAATATCATGCACTAAACAGGGGACTGGAGATAGTGATACGAGAAAGGTACCAAAGATTGCAGATAGAAGGGGACTCCATGCTGATCATAGAAACCATAAAACAACTACAGCAAGGAGCACCCGTGGAAAAACTAAGCAAAAGTTGGAGGACGGCGTGGGTAATAACAAATGTTGAAAAGCAACTTCAGCGACTGGCATATACCATCTCATCCCATGTGAAAATGAAAGGAAATGCCTCGGCGGACCTCCTAGCGAACTGGGGATGCCGAAATAAAGAGCAACAGTTAGACACCGGAGAAGCAGAGCTCAACCAAAATGAGGAAATGAACCAAATGAAACAGGAAATCGAAGCAGACAAACGACAACAAGAGAATTCGGGTGACATATATGGGAGGGTAGAAGGATGAAGGCAGGTGCCGGCAGATCAGCACAAATCACCGACGGAACAACACAGGACAGAAGAACGGACAGAGAGGATAGGGATGACAGAAGAGGCAAGAGAAAGGATGGACCCGAGAAGTGTGGGGGAAGAAATGGAAAGAGGTGGGCGAAGGGAGAACAGGATAACAGGACCGAGAAGGGACAGCAAAGGAAAGCCAGATGGCAATGCAGAGTCAGCAAATGGACAACAAGAGCAGCCGGGAGAAGATAAACATTAATGAAGCACGGAAGATAAGACATTTGCGCAGCATCCCAAGGAAAGTGGGCCGGAAAGCGAGCCAAGGATGGACGAAAATGGAGACAAGTGGAGGTAAGATTAAGACAGAGGAATATTAAAAGAATAGAGTATGAGGGAAACTATGCATTTTGCATGTGGACACGGAAGAAGGAAGGTGGCGAGCGAGAACGCATTGATAGCAAACGACAGCTGCAGAAGATAGAACAGCGCAACCAGGTCGACGGGTATGTTAAATTTCCTCCCCCTCCCTTGGGAAAAGGATTTTTTGTGATGCATAGCATAGGCATGAAGTTAGATAGGGATAATCTACATCACCTCAGATTCAGTTTCAGAATTAAGGTAGTTTGAGATAGGGGAAAACCTCGAGAATCCATGGTTGGGAAGGGTGAGTATAACAGTAAGGAGAAGGGCAGACAGGAATTGATGGACCCATCCACCCATGTCCCCTACATCAGATGTGGAGTCCCGGGAATTTCAAACCCTAAGACTATGCCTTCGGAAAGGAAAACACGGAAAATCCAAGAGTGGAATCAGGAGCATCTCATAGGAGCCAGAGAATCTGAAGGAAATATGGAGGGGGACTCTGAACCAGAGGAGCCCAAACCGAGGATGGGGATAGGTAAGCCTAGGAGAGCTAGGAGGGGCCTTGAATGCAAGGTGGACCGTTCATCCTAGAAAAAACACGCTAACTATCATAGCGTAACCCTAAGAGGGGGAAGCTTGGAACTAGAAAGTTCTAGAGGGGCCTTAGATCTGCATAATCGAGACAGCTATAACTTGAGAGGACCTATGACGAGGGATGGTAGTACTACCCTTTTCAATTATACCACCCCAAAGGTTAAAACTGACAACTGTGTTCATAATGTGATAGGTCTAACAAACAGTAAGGGGGCAATTGCAACCCAGCCAGAACATTTGAAGGATAAGAGCACTAGAAAGTTGAACAGCAAAAACATGGCACCCAGGCAAAGTAAGAGAAATGGTAAGCAAGAGGCAGGAACAAGCAGCACAGGCCAAAAAAAAGGAAGGAAACCGACAGGCGAACAGACTAAGAAACTAGTGGACGTCTACATGAAGGCAAATCCGCAAGAAGTCCAGGACTAGATTTGGAGTTGGGAACGAGACCTAAGACAAAATATATGACGCAGAGACCTTCCCCTGCATGAGTGGGAAGAAATGGTACATGACCCAGGCACAACAAATGGTCGGCAATCTCTCTATACCAGGACTTTGCAACAGTACTAGATAATGAAACACATTGTTGCTCAAGCCATGACCCTCCATCAGGGAAATATGGAAGGGGAAGTGCTGAACAGGCAAGAGAGAAATAAGGAGTTGGAACTTGGCCGAGGGGAAATGATGAAGGAACTAGCGACCATCCAGATACAAACATACAGGAACAATCTTGCCTTGGGCCGAATTGAACAAACTCTGTTAGAGTTAAAGTGGAAATTGTTCCAGCAGGGATGAGAGCTCCCAGGCCCAGGTGTGAAGCTGTATAATATTGGAAAGAAGATGCTGCGCCTAGAAGAGAAGGAAACATTTCAGATAGCCTCCTTAGATGAGGAGTAGTTTCTTTATCTTTAGTCTTTTATCTTTAGTTTTTGAATGTTTATGTCTAAAAAGCCAAAGATAGGACCTTGGGAGATACGGATAATAATGATGCACTTATTTAAGTTTTGGAGTGGATACAACGCTGATTGATGGTCACCTAGTTTCCCTCGGGCAGGCTCAGATGAGGAGTAGTTTCTTTATCTTTAGTTTTTGAATGTTTATGTCTAAAAAGCCAAAGATAGGACCTTGGGAGATACAGATGATAATGATGCACTTATTTAAGTTTTGGAGTGGATACAACGCTGATCGATGGTCACCTAGTTTCCCTCGGGCAAGTGGGTAATTGAAATTCTTGAATGTAAATTTTGAAAAAGTAAATATAGAAAGTACTACATTATTTACAAAAAAAAAAATTATTTAGATCACAATTATATAAAATTCAATGAAAATTTTACATTCCCATTATTTTGGATAATTTTTACAAACTTCTATTATTTTGGATAATTTTTACAAACTTCTATTGATGATTTTGTTTTATAATAAATACATTTCGACGACTCAAACAAGTTTGACGATGGTTGGCATTGACATATCCTGTTATCACTCAGGTTGTCCTTAAGCTCCGGAAAAGGATACGGCAGAGGTAACCACAAACCAACTTTGGACTGCAGGTTCTAGCCAACCTGCAATCAGAGAGGGCTCTCTCTTTATGATTTAGCTTTGTTTGAAAAGGATTTTAGGCTAGGTCTCGAGTTTAGAGGGTTTTTGTTTGTTTTTGGTGGGAAAATTGATTTTTCAGGTAGAGAGGCAGAGCATAGTCTAAGGGTTTCGAACCATTGGGCGTGGAGTCGAGGAGAAAAACTGCTGGTGCTTTTCCTTAATAACAGTGAGGGAAAATGGAGAAAGATAGCTGAGCATGAAACAATGTTTCAGGTTTAAGGGATGGAAAGAAATGCTAAGTAATGAGAGGCAATTAAGAATCTCTCAATTATGCTTAACAGGGGAAGATAACAGGGTGCTACCTAGGGGTAGTTAAGAATCCCTAGATAATTGGCAAACACAGGTGAATCGGGGTAAACATGAGCCAGAAGGAATTCATATTCATAACCAATTCAATCAGAAGAAAACATAAAGAAATAACAGAAATTGAGCATAGAGAGTATTTAAACTAATTCTAGGCTATTCTTTATTCCTGCTATTTAGATAGTGGTAAACAATAAACAGAGGTAAGATGCACTTATTGCTTCATGCTGCAGCACAAGAATTCCATCTTCATATCTCCATAAACATTCATTCACAACAGATAGTTTGCTCTCCAAGCTTTCGGCAATCTTTGATTATGGAAAAACTTAGGTATACACAGCGAGTCTCTAGTGAAATTCTCAATTGACCAACCCTTAAAACTATACAGAGGGTGGTATATATAGGGAAAAAACTCTCTACAGAGTTCCTTTATTACATTTTGACCTAATTAGGTCATAAAGAAAAATGACTACTTAACCTAATTCTATCCAGAAATAAATGCAAAAAATATCTCGGGCTGCGCTCAGGGCCGCCGTATCAAAACTGAATAAATGATGTTGTCCTTGGTGGCTTGCTGCAGTGTTTTCTGAAATAAATGTGTATGGGCTTCTGCATCTCCGCTGTCTGTATGCATTTAAAGCTTTAACTGTGATTTGAGGGCAAGGATGGGCTTACGCCTCCTGATTTGACTTTCTGGGGGGCCTCATCAATGTTCAGGTGCTTCGAGCCCCTAAAAAATCTTGACTGATACTCTTTGGCTCTTCTTCTTCCTCTGATACTCTTTGGCAATAAATTGATGTTGTTCTGATGTGCCGTGGGTCTTATTCACAAATTAATGGCCGCTGTTCGGCCTCTGCTTCCTTCAAAACTGTTATCTGCTCCTTCCAGCAAGCTTTGCGAAGAAAAATGGGTCTTTCGGCGCCTTTCGGGCTTGCTGGGGGCCGCAGAATGAAAAGATTCCCTGAAGATTCCCCATTCAGGCCCAAAAAATCTAGCGATGAGCGATTTGCGGCCCTTCGCGCCAAAAAAGTGCGATTTTTTGCCCTTCGCGCCAAAAAAGTGCTGATGACGTCAGCATGATGTGACGTTGTACGGCGGGTGACGTCAGCGATGACATCAGCATGATGATGTGGCGGGATGACATCAGCATGACGTCATCATGTACGGACGGTGACGTGGCATGACACGTGGCAAGGGGCCACGCAGGCAGATGACTCGACATGTGACTGGGCAGAGGGGGGTGCCGTAAGTGGTGACTGTGCAGGGGGTGACGGTAAGTGGTTTTGTGGCGCACCACCTTTGGGGGGGGAGCGGTTTTGTCAGAGGGGGCTCCGCCACAGCTCAGGAGCTGACGCGTGGCGGGAGGTACGGCGGTAATACCGCCCATCTCCCGGACGCTAAAGCTCGGGCGGTTCGGAGATGGGGCGGCCCGCCCACCGTTGATCTGTGGGGCGGGCGATCCAACGGTTGGCGGTCGGTGCGAGGTGATGGCGGGATAAAGGACGGGGAATATGCGAAGAATATACCTTTTTTAATATGCGCGTGGGTGGGTTATGACTTAGGGAAAGTGGGTTTGGGGTTTTAAAACAGGCGCGATTAATATTTACAGTTGGGACTTAGGGTAAGGGGTAAAATATGGGTTAAATGCGCGCGGGTTTAGGATTTTATGTACAAAACTTTGGTTAGGGGGCGAAATAGGGGGTTTTTTAGGGTTTTAGGGCTAGGGAATAGGTTGTTAGCATGACCAGGTGCCATCTAACCCCTATTATGACACGGATGGGCTAAAAACAGCCCCAGATGGACTATTTTTTCCCCGGACTTTGAAAAATATGGCTATATTGCCAGGGAGGGGATATTTACATAGCGGAGTTATATATACATAGTTTTAGTAGGGGAAGGGAATAACTGATAGGGAGTTACATAATACTGTTAGTAGTTAATATGAAGGTGACCAGCAAGCGCTAAGGTCAGGGACCTTAGGCTAAATTTGGGGAAAAGAACCTGTAGAGAAATGAAATCCTTGAGTGAAGCAGATCTTTCACCAAGGCAACTGATATGGAGTATGATGAGACTAAGAGGCTCAAGGAGATCTTGACCTCTTTGGGGAGTTAGTAAGTGACTTTGGGGAATTAGAAGAAGGGGGAGTTAGTGATGTTCAGCTCTGAGCTCTTCTGAATGCAAAACTGCCTGCACTGTGATCTCAAAAGATAAACATTTTGAAACACAAAATTGATCATGAATCACCATTCTGCAACCACAGCTACCTACCCAGCCTACTTCCTAACATTTTTTCTTCTTTTGATTTGGGTGCACTTAGACTTGCAGACCCATATTTACAATTTTTATTTTCTTTTTTCTGATTTCCTATCTAAATCTACACTTATTTCTGCCAGGGCCCAGATTAAACAGTTGGGTCCCTTTGATTCTCTACCTATCTACAAAATCTGCCAAGATTAAACTGTTTGGACATATATTATTCTCTATATTCTACAACAGGAAATTGAAACCTAGGGATACCAAGATTGGACTATTTGGACCTCCCTCTAAAACTCTCCAAAACTGGAACACAGCAGTGGCCTTTGGACTAGCACATTTCATGGCTTTTTCTTTGGTCTGTTCTGGAAATATGGAACACTGCAGCTTGCAAAGTATGACATATTTGGCATGTAAAAATGTCAATCATGAAAAATGATACCCTGTTGCAACAGGAGGCTAACATATCTGATCCCTCTTACCTAGAACTTCAAGTGATTATTTTGGGACGGTCATCATCCATTGTTAACGCGTTACCATCCGTGCGATGACACAAATATTTTGTGAAAGCGTGACTTTTCACAGGATGAGATAAGTCAATCTTTTATATGTTTGGAGAGTTAAACTTTTATATGTTTGGATTTTTCCTGTACAAAACTCAAAGTACCAAAAATAAATAAATTTGTCAATCCCCATGTAGTTTTAAACAAAATTGATCCACACACATGAAACAAAAATAGAGAAAAATTAGATTAATAAATTTCACCCGTGTCTTCAGGTTGAAAGTGTGCCAAATGATGACGGTTTTAAAATATTTTAGCAAGATTGTAATCTCACGTGGATGTTCCTTCAATAATAATGGCTTAACTAAAATTAATATTTTTTTTGGGTTAAGTTTGGTGCCTTTTTTTTTCCATTAATATAAAGTAAATTAGTACTAGATAAAACTGGTTAGGTGGTTTCAACTTTGTTGAAAATGTAATTTCAGCTGCGCAACAGTTGAGCCGTGCAACAACATGAAAACTTCGTCGACGAGCAATTGTCGATATCGCATCGACAAAGTGGCAGTGGAGGACTTACAAAGAGGCATTTATATGTTGCGATGAGCGATTGCCGATATCGCTATTGGCGTATCGCTATCGGTGAAAACAAACAGGCGGGCTTTACCATGGGTTATGTTGCGACCCGATAACCTGGACCCGATGGGTATTCAAGATTTTGTTTGATGATTATTTCAGTTCCGCTAGCGGCCTTCTCTTTTCATGTTTTAATGTATTTCAGGCATATGTTATAATATATATATATATATATATATATGATCGGAGGTATCAGCCCATAGTGTGATCGGCATATCGCAATTGGGGAAACCATGGATACACAATTTTTTATATATGAGTGCTATGCGATGAAGCCCGGACCCGATGGGTTCCCGAAGCATAATGGTTTAACATTTGAAGTCCGTAAAAAAAAAAGGAAACTTTATGTGTTTTGTAGTGCTTTTCATATATTTTTCAAATGTAAGAAGAAAAAGAGAATCAGCGCGGAGCTGGTAAAACAAAGGACATGGAGTAGTACAACAGTAGGCGATTGCATTCAATTCTTAGCATGGACGAAGAAGGAAACATGTTGCAATCCAACTCTTTCACATTGAACTTCTCAGCCACCGCAAAAGATATGCAACTCAGTCGAGGACAAGAAGGACAACCTCGAGCAATTCACAACATGGGTCTCCATCCTCATTCATTAGCTTATTCAAATTTTATATGTAATCAGTTTTTTTTGTGCGTAGTAGTCTGTAGAGAAAGAGTGTGTGACAGTGTAGAAGCGCAACAATGCAAGTGAATGTATGTGAGCAATACGCAGCAACGTAGTATGTAATAGCAATGCACAGCAGTGCAGAATATGTTTTCTGGTTATTCTGTAATAGTTTGAATGTTTGGCTTTTGGAACTGCATCTGAAATAGTCTCTTGGTGAATCCCTCTGAGTGGAAGAGGATGAAATTTGTATCAGTTTATTTTTAAATACAAATCCTTTATATGTGTGTTCAATACTCTGTTCTCAGTAATTTGTTAAAAAAGCTTCCCTGTGCTAAGATCTTAAAAAAACAGAGCTTTGTCTCTGTGTGCATTTTATATTGTGTTTTTGGGATTCTTACAAACAAAAAAAATCCCCAATAGTGGTATCAGAGCTAATCCAGGCTCTTTGAAGGGTTCAAAGAAGCTAAAGGAAGGTCCTTTTGTTGCAGTAGTAAATCCTCTCCAGCAAAGTGAAGTCTCAGGCAAAAGAATCCAAGGAATTTTTTCAGTGATCTTTAATACATAGTCAAGTATTGCAAGAATGGCAAGCACAAGTAATAGCATGGGTATGCAGCTCCCACTATTTGATGGCAAAAACTATGACTATTGGGCAATAACAATGAAAGCGTTGTTTGCTTCCCAAGACTTATGGGAAATAGTTGAGGATGGTTTTTAACAACCAGTCGATGAAAATAAGTTTAATAATCTAACTCAGGGAGAGAAGGATCTGTTAAAGAGCTACAAGAAGAAGGATTCAAAAGCCCTTTTCTTCTTGTATCAAGCAGTGCATGGAAGCGTGTTTCCAAGGTTAGCAGCAGCTAAGACATCCAAAGAAGCATGGAAAACTCTTAAAACAGCCTATCAAGGCATGGAGAGAGTGAAGACAGCAAAACTACAGTTGTTGAGGAAAGATTTTGAGAATCTATGCATGAAGGAGTCAAACAATATTGACTCATTCTTCACACATGTAATTGGTCTGGTCACACAGATAAGAACTCATGGATATGTTCTTGAAGAAAGGAGGATTGTGGAGAAACTATTGAGGTGCCTACCCTCAAGGTTCCATGTGATTGTCACCACCATAGAAGAGACAAAGGATCTCACAAATTTCTCAGTTGATGAGCTTCATGCATCACTGATAACACATGAGCAGAGGTTGAGTAGAAATGAAAACTCATCTCTAGAGCAAGCCTTCAAGACCCAAATGTCCTTTGGAAGAGGAAGAGGTCAAGGCAGAGGAAACAAGAGAGGAAGAGGTAGAAGTCAAAACAGAGGTGGAAGGAACAATCCAGCAAATGCTGAAGGAAGAGGCAGCAATCCAAATCAGAATCAAGGCCAAGGCAGCAGAGGACAAAGTGGACAACATCATGCTCAAGGACAAAGGTATGAAAAATCCAATGTCCAATGTTATTATTGTAAAAAATATGGGCATTATGCCAGTGAATGTAGGAAGAAGCAGCATGATGTGAATATTAGATCTAATGCAAATATTACTAGAGAAAATATCAGCCAAGATAATGTGCCGTTAGCTTGTAATATGGCTTAAACAAATAGTGAAGATATATGGTTTCTAGACTCCGGTTGGAGCAACCATATGACAGGAAACATAGCTTTGTTTTCTGCTTTAGATCAAAGTGTGAAGTCACAAGTCACACTTGGGACTGATAGCAAAATTTCTGTTATGGGTAAAGGAGAAGTTAAAATATTTACAAAGCAAGGTGAAAAGAAAACCATAGCAGACGTCTATTATGTTCCTGGAATGAGATGTAACCTCTTGAGTATTGGACAACTTGTCCATAAGGGGTACAATTTTTTCTTTGAGAATGATGTATGCACCATCATGGATAGAGCACCAAGCAAACGATGCATTGCTGAAGTGAAGATGACAAGGAACAGAATGTTCCCTCTTAGAATAAGAGTAGATTTGAAAAACAAAGAAGAAATTGCAGCAGTTACCCAAGAGGCTTTCCAAAGCCAACCAAAAGATGAAAATTGGTTGTGGCACTTAAGATTTGGGCATCTCAACTTTGGAGGTCTTAACTTGCTAAGCAGAAAAGGAATGGTAATAGGATTACCATTGATAGAGAAACCGGACAACCTTTGTGAAGGTTGTATCTTGGGGAAACAACACAAAGAAAGTTTTCCATCAGGGAAAAGCATAAGGGCAAAGGCACCCTTAGAAATTGTCCACTCAGATTTATGTGGGCTGATGCAAAATCCATCTTTAGCAGGCAGCCAGTATTTCCTAACATTTATTGATGATTTTACAAGAAAGACTTGGGTTTATTTCTTGAAGAACAAATCGAAAGTGTTTGAAAAATTCCGAAATTTCAAAGCACTTGTGGAAAATCAAAGTGGGTTGCGTATTAAAGTCTTGAGAACTGACAGAGGAGGTGAGTATATCTCCAAAGAATTTTTATGTTTTTGTAGAGAAAATGGAATACATAAGCAGTTTACAGCTAGGTACACCCCGCAGCAAAATGGAGTTGCTGAAAGGAAGAACAGGACCATCATGGATATGGCGAGGAGCATGTTGAAGGCAAAGCATTTGGCAAATGATTATTGGGTTGAAGCCGTAAATTGTGCAGTATATATCTTGAATAGGTGTCCTACAAAAGTTGTGATGAACAAAGTGCCTGAAGAGGCATGGAGTAGGAGAAAGCAAGGAGTCACCCACATGAAATTTTTTGGATGTGTGGCCTATGCACACATTTCTGATCAGCTAAGGAGGAAGTTGGACAGCAAAGGGGAGAAATGTATTTTCATTGGATACAGTGAGGAATCCAAAGCTTACAGGTTGTATATCCCATCCACCAAGAAGTTTTTTTGTGAGCAGAGATGTTCAATTTATTGAGGAGGAGGCTTGGGATGGAAGCATAGAGAAAACAGTTAATGTTAAAAATTGTTTGTCTCATGATGAAGATGATGAGGAGATGGTAGAAATACATCCCCAAACAGTAGCGCCAACACAAGGACATCAAGGAACACCTTTGAGGAGAAATGAGAGTGCTTCTCCAAGCACACCACAAGGAGGAAATTCAAGTGCATCTTCAAGCACTTGCACACCAAGTGAAAGAGGTAAGAAGTTCAGAAACCTGAGTGACATTTATGATGAAGGAATGAATTCCTTATTTGCTTTATATTGTCATGTTGATGATCCTATTCATTTCAAAGATGCAATTAAGGATAAGAAATGGATAGAAGCTATGGATAAGGAGATCAATGCCATAGAAAGAAACAAGACATGGGATTTGGTAGAGCTACCAAAAGGTAAAGAGTTCATTGGAGTCAAATGGGTCTACAAGACCAAGTGCAATGCTGAAGGCAAGATAGAAAGGCACAAGGCAAGACTTGTTGTCAAAGGGTACAAGCAACAGTATGGGAGAGACTATGAGGAAACTTTCGCACCGGTTGCAAGAATGGAAACCGTGAGAGTAGTGTTGTCCATAGCAGCACAAAACAAATGGAAAGTCTACCAAATGATGTGAAATCGGCATTCCTAAATGGAGTGTTAAAGGAGGAGGTTTATATTGAACAACCTCTAGGCTATGAGAAGAAAGGCCAAGAGCACAAAGTGTGCCGATTGAAGAAAGCTCTTTATGGGCTGAAGCAAGCACCAAGAGCGTGGTACAGTAGGATAGATTCCTATCTACTGGAGAATGGATTTGACAAATGTGAGGGAGAACCCACTGTCTACGTTAAAGAAAAGGATGGTAAATTGCTAATTGTTGTGTTATATGTTGATGATGTGATTTTTACAGGTAATGATGACTACCTCATTGAAAACTTCAAATTAGTCATGAAAGAGGAATTTGAGATGATTGGCATGGGTTTGCTGAGATACTTCTTAGGCATAGAAGTAGATCAAAATGAAAATGGAATTTTTATCTCTCAAACAAGATATGTAAATGAAGTGTTGGGCAGATTTAATATGCAAGAATGCAAGGCAACAATCACTCCCATGGTAATGGGATTAAAACTCAGCAAAGAGGACAGCAGCAAGGATTTTGATCCTAGCTTGTATAAGAACATAGTTGGCAGCCTTATGTATTTAACTGCAACTAGGCCTGACATAATGTTTGCTATTAGTTTGATTTCTAGATTCATGGAGAGGCCAAAGGAAGCACACTGGCAGGCAGCAAAAAGAATTCTCAGGTATGTCAAAGGTACAAAAAGATTTGGTATTTTGTATACTTTTTCAGAAAGTTCAGATTTAGTTGGATATACTGATAGCGATTGGGCTGGAAGTGGAGATGATCGGAAAAGCACTTCCGGTTATGTTTTTCACATGGGTTCAGGAGCCATTTCATGGGCTTCCAAGAAACAGCCAATTGTGGCGTTGTGTACAGCAGAAGCAGAATATGTGGCAGCTACAGCAACAACATGTCAAGCAGTTTGGATGAGAAGAATGTTAAAGAGCTTAGGCCAAGAGCAGGCAAAAGCGACGGTGATTTTTGTGACAATAGCTCAGCTATTGCATTATCAAAGAATTCAGTGTTTCATAAGAGAACAAAACACATTGACACAAGGTTTCACTATATCAGAGAATTGGTAAGCAATGGAGAAATCAGTTTACAACATTGCAGGACTCAGGAACATGTTGCAGACATTTTGACAAAGCCATTGGATCAGAAAAGCTTTGAATTTTTGAGGAAGTGTTTGGGTATGATTGAATGCCCAAC
This sequence comes from Pinus tabuliformis, assembly GCA_031772625.1. Lineage (NCBI taxonomy): Eukaryota > Viridiplantae > Streptophyta > Pinopsida > Pinales > Pinaceae > Pinus > Pinus tabuliformis. Next base: position 56,375,342 of record CM062804.1, read on the forward strand.
AGTTGAAATTAAAGGGGAGTGTTGAAAATGTAATTTCAACTGCGCAATAGTTGAGCCGTGAAACAACATGAAAACTTTGCCGACGAGCAATTGCCGATATCGCATCGGCGAAGTGGCAGTGGAGGACTTACAAAGAGGCATTTATATGTTGCGATGAGCGATCGCCGATATCGCTATCGGCATATCGCTATCGGTGAAAACAAACAGGCGGGCTTTACCATGGGTTATGTTGCAACCCGATAACCCGGACCCGACGGGTATTCAAGATTTTGTTTGATGATTATTTCAGTTCCGCCAGCGGCCTTCTCTTTTCGTGTTTTAATGTATTTCAGGCATATGTTATTATATATATATATATATATATATATATATATATATATATGATCGGAGGTATCGGCCCATAGTGCGATCGGCATATCGCAATCGGGAAAACCATGGATACACAATTTTTTATATATGAGCGCTATGCGATGAAGCCCGGACCCGATGGGTTCCCGAAGCATAATGGTTTAACGTTTGAAGTCCGTAAGAAAAAAAGGAAACTTTATGTGTTTTGCAGTGCTTTTCATATATTTTTCAAATGTAAGAAGAAACAGAGAATCGGCGCGGAGCTGGTAAAACAAAGGACATGGAGCAGTACAGTAGTAGGCGACTGCATTCAATTCTTAGCATGGCCGAAGAAAGAAACATGTTGCAATCCAACTCTTTCACATTGAATTTCTCAGCCACCGCAGGAAATATGCAACTCAGTCGAGGACAAGAAGGACAACCTCGAGCAATTCACAACATTGGTCTCCATCCTCGTTCATTAGCTTATTCAAATTTTATATGTAATCAGTTTTTTTGGTGCGTAGTAGTCTGTAGAGAAAGAGTGTGTGACAGTGTAGAAGCGCAGCAGCGCAAGTGAATGTATGTGAGCAATACGCAGCAGCGTAGTATGTAATAGGAATGCACAACAGTGCAGAATATGTTTTCTGGTTGTTCTGTAACAGTTTGAATGTTTGGCTTTTGGAACTGCATCTGAAACAGTCTCTTGGTGAATCCCTCTGAGTGGAAGAGGATGAATTTTGTACCAGTTTGTTTTTAAATACAAATCCTTTATATGTGTGTTCAATACTCTGCTCTCAGTAATTTGTTTAAAAAGCTTCCCTGTGCTAAGATCTTAAAAAAACAGAGCTTTGTCTCTGTGTGCATTTTATATTGTGTTTTTGGGATTCTTACAAACAAAAAAAATCCCCAACAAACTTCCCTAGTAAGAAATCAAGTCTATTGGACACCTAACCTCATTATATGCCATCGAGTAGCAAAAAAACTTAAATCTCTAGATCCAAGCAATATAAGTTTTAGTTTTTTGTCCACTTCCATACTATAGAGTTCTACATACATATGTAAAAATATAGACAAATTTAAAAGCTAGCGGCACAATAAACAAAATTATCAGAAAGTAGGCATGTTAAACTCTGAACCAGAATACATGAGAGTGCTTCTCAATTTGACCAAGATGAATGCTCTGTTTTCGTAGTTGAAACTGCACCTTCTGAAATTCTTTCTTGTAGTTTGGCATTCCTTGAACAGTGACTACCATGAATGCTCTGTTTTCGTAGTTGAAACTGCACCTTCTGAAATTCTTTCTTGTAGTTTGGCATTCCTTGAACAGTGACTACCATGCCTATAGGGATCTACTCCATTATCTTTCCCAACAGACTTTTCAACTAAAACTAATATTGAAAAATTCTAAATTCTAAAATAAAATAGCATCCGTATAGCAAGTGAAATACAAATATAATCTTAATTCATTCGATCTAATTTCTTATAATAGCATGTTTTGACATATGTACTAGCGCCATTTATTTGGACATACAGAGTAAGGCCACGAGTGTTCTAGGTATTTATAATAACATGTTTTTTTGGGGACATACAGAGCAAGGTCACGAGAGTTCTAGGTATTTATAATATCATGTTGACATAACTACTAGCGCAATTTTTATTGGACATACAAAGTTAGACCGCGAGATTTCTAGGTATAGATATCGAATGGCAGGCGTGGCGTGGGAATTGCTTCCAGGGGCACCGCCTTGTGCAGAGTCATTCCAAATTTGTCGGCCATGTCTACGTTCTCCGCACTGATGCCTAGGGGAGGTGCCCAGTCGAATGAATGGATGAGAGAAGCCAATACCAGATGAATCATCCGATTCGCCAATGGAAATCCCACGCATATTCTTCTTCCTGCCCCGAACGGAATCAGCTCGAAGTGTTGACCCCTGAAATCCAGATTGCTCATCTTATCCTCTCCCATAAATCTTCCCGGGGCGAATTTCAACGGTTCATTCCAGATTGCAGGATCCCGTCCGATTGCCCACACGTTGACCAGTACTTGGCTGTGTTTGGGTATCACGAATCCCCCAATCTCACAACGACTATCTGCTCTGTGAGGGAGGAGAAGAGGAACTGGCGGGTGCAATCTCAACACTTCTTTCATCACCGCGTGAAGGTAAGGGAGACGGTCCATGTCACTTTCTTCCACCATTCTTTTGCGCCCAACAACTCCGTCCAACTCCGCTTGGGCTCGTTCCATTATCTCCGGATTACGGACCAGTTCTGTCATCGCCCATTCTATTGTGGTTGCGCTTGTGTCAGTTCCTGCACCCAAAATCTCCTGCAACATACAAGGCAGGCATTAAACATAAGAAGTTACGACCTTCTTTTGCAAAGGGTAGTGCTGAAGCAATAGTTGTGACAGATTAGTTAGTTTCTCCCGTCATGTATTACAGTAACCTGAGATAAGAAGAGACTTACAATTAAGTAGACTATGATACCATTGACTGTAAATTCATCGCTTCTTATGTCAAGCAGAGCGTCCAAGAGGTCCTTTTCACTATCGCTTCCATCGGCGCCTTTGCCTCTTGCGGTGAGGTGATCCTCTATGAATTTCTCAAGAATGGCATATACTTTTCTCCTGTGTATTGCTGTACTACGGGAGATATCCTGTGGATCCCAATGAAACCACTGGAGAAACGGGAAAGAGTCCGCCAGATTAGTAACCGCATGAAGCTCCAGCAGTTTAGCGATGCTTTCTTGCAACACCTGAGAAACACAAGAATCGGGATCAGACATGTCTGTACCGAAGATCATGTTCCCCAATAGATTAACTGTGATGTTGAAGGCAGTGTGTCCAATATTCACACACTTCCCTTTCACGGCGTCTTCAAAGATCAGACGAATACTTTGATATACTTGTTTTTTTCTGAGATGTTGCAGAGCTTCTATCTTCTTGACAGAGAAGAGTTCAGTAGTCGATATACGTCTCAGCATGCGCCAGCGAGGTCCAATTTGGCCAAAACTCAGTGAAGATTTGGTAAAAGGCTTGTTTGCTTGTGTCACAGGCCGTCCTGCAAGGAGGTGGTCATGGATTTTGAGAACTTCTTTTGCCATGGCGGCAGAGGAGGCTACTACTGTGGTTTTCATTCCAAAGGAGAGAGACATGAGAGGGCCGTATTTGGTCGCAAGGTGGAAGAGCGTTTCGTTGGGCTTATCACCGAGCTGGAAGAGATTTCCCACAACGGGCCATCCCGGAGGCCCCGGAGGAAGCCTCGAAATCTTCCTCCTCATCACATGCAAAACGAGGAGTATGATGAACAAGCTGATCCCCGGAATGGAATACGAGAACATCCAACCAAACTCCATTGGCAATTTGATTAGACGCAAGGAAAGAAGACCAAGGAATGCAGGGAAGATAAACGATGTCGTTACGGAGACGAGAGATGACAAAACCATTCGTTGCAAGAGGTTTATATAACCGATAGCCATGTCTACAGTCAAAGATCGTGCTTCTGACTCTTTTGGCACATGAATAATTTAAAACTAAATCAAAAGAATTGAGCACGGGTTCTCTCATACAGTAACAAGGCATAAATTTCAGGGCACGTACTTTCGTCATCATATTCTTAAAGCATACGGAAAAAAATAAACAATCCTTTTGGAAACATCACACCAATGTAGATTTTAGCCACAATTTCTAACCACGTTGTTAAAGACTTTTGAATTTTGCCTTACTTTTTTTCCATTTTCTACTAATAAGTTTGAATGTGGATCTACATTATTGGCCGGTTATACATGGATCTTTAACTGAGACGTTTGAATGTGGATTTGCATCTTTGACTTTTGCAGCTCGTGGATTAGTTATGGATCTTCAAATTGGGTAAAACCAAGCAATCTGACTGACATACTATCAAGGAAACCTAAAATAATTACTTTCTAATCATTTTAGGCTTTAGCTCTTTGGGAAAAATGAATTTAAAGTTGGGTAAATTAGGTTTCAACAAGCTGCATGGCCGTGTAGTTCGCTAAATCAGATTTAGAAATGGGGATAATAATAAGTTAATGTAATCATACAACTAAATCATACAGCGTACAAAATCAATCTCTTTCTATCTAAAATATAGAACAGGGCTCGACTCAACGTTTTAGAATTTTAAAGTTTGAGAAAGAAGTTTTATTTGATTTGATTAATATTGTTCTTCATTTTCACGTTTGTATTTGATTTTAATTTTCATATATATAATTTTAATTTTACATTTTAATGTATTTTAGGTTTTGAGTCTTGAAATTAGAAAATATTTTCAGTAGTGGAGGAACGACTTATTATATGGTTTTTTGGATCAGCGTTTTGGATTAACAAGTGAGTCCATTATCAGGGATGGGTCAATAGATTTAAGAAGATATTACTAAGTACGAGCTTTGGTCATTTTCATAATCCCTATTATAAGAGTATATATAAGGATTATGAAAAATGACAAAGCTCCTGAATACTTCAGTAATATCTTCTTAAATCTATTGACACATCCCTGATGATGGACTCACTTGGTAGTCCAAAATGTTGGATTCAAAAAACCATATAACAGATCATTCCTCCACTAAAATTAGAAAACATTTCAAATTAATTAGAAATGAGAGTCATTTTTTTCAAATCTTTAGTGAGATTTTCCTTTGAATCTTTAACTTGAAGAAATCAAGAGTTTAGAAACAAGTTTATAATATGGATCTTTATTTTTATTTTTTTTATTCCTACAAAAGCCTAAGTGCATATGATGACATAGACACTTTGTTAAGTTGGTCTAATTTTATATATGGGTGTTCCACATTATATCGTCATTACTTTTATACATAAGCTCTTTCCAAGATTTATAGAATAATTTAAAATTGAGCACTCTCATTTCTTATCGCTAACACCCTACTATTGAAAAGTTCGAGGTACAATGACATGATGAAATCATAATTCTATAATTCGATACATATTGAAGTCATCACTCACTTGAACACACTTTACAGGTCTAAGTGGTGAATTCAAATTTTGGACACATACACAACACTTAGGTGTTAGTATAACCCCTCAGAGATTACCCTCTGGTTATTTGGTTTCAGCTAGGTTCGTGGGTTTCCTTTTTATGCCTATATAGGACTATGTACATTAATATAAGATGGAATATATTCACATTCCCTGTTAATTTAGTATACTCACTCCATTTTCTAGGCCAATCGCTACTATGAACCATTACAACTACAAACACATTACATCTTCATCACAGGTAATGTAATGTTTTGATATTTGGGTTGGTAGCGGACACTTGATCACTTGAGGTAATTAGATTCCACAACTGAGAAATAGATCTCATCCATGTTTCCATTACCTTGCCTTCAGTCAAGAGACCCTAGAGACAACCATGAGAATGCCTATCATAATATTGGCAGCTAATTGAAAAAGTGACACAACCACACATAACCTATTTAATTGGTAGTTCATCGAAAGGAGTCAATGGATGCTTTTGCCTAATTTTATGTTAACTAGATTGCAATGAGTTTGTGGATGAGATTGTAAACCAAAGTTTGTTTTACTTTAGATGGGTCAGGTGTAATGGCTTCCCACTACTATCAATTGCATTGGAATTACTATCCCAAACTCATCCTTGCGTGTCTTCTGAGTAATAGTGAGCAAAGAAGCCCTTAGAGAATTTTGTACCCAATTTTTTTACTCTAGAACCCAGTCCTCACTCTAGAATAGGGTCCTTTAAATTTATTTTGAAGTACCACACATAATTAGATAACTGACAACGATTCATTGACACATAGAACAAATACTAGATTTTTATTTCCACCAAGATCTATGTTAGTGAAGCTAGTATTCTATAAGTACCAATCAGTTCATGAATTCACACTTTAACCAATATTAATTACCCAGAGTTAAATCAATACATTTTGAATTCAACTTAACACCATTGATTTGTCTTTGTAAATCTAGTGAGATAGTATGATAAGTATACTTGTGAATTTGTTACGCTCTTTCTTGCCTATCGAAAACCCACATTTTGCATATTAAATATTGGAGGAAATTATACACTATGGATGATAGAAAAGATTGTGATTTACATACGCACACTTGACATAGGTTTGTCATATAATTGATGTTCTCATCCTCAGTTTGATCAACTTCTCTTGAGCATCACACAAAGGAAAGAATGATGCAATAAAAGGCATAATAATTTTTTATTAGCACCCTAGGCTTTAATAATGTGTGTGGTGGTCATGGATAGTTGTAATTTGTTTAACCCCTTCTTTTTCCAATTTACATTTATAGAAAAAACAAAAGAATTTTTCGCAACATGGACTTATGTTCTTCACCCAGACTGATAGCATATTGTTTGGATGAAGAGTAGAGGATATGAGCAACTAAACTTCCATGTACAATGGTAATGGTAATTACAAAATTCTATTCACTCTGCTGAGTAATATTTAGTCAACTACCAAGATAATTGTGATTGTAGCATACTTCATAGAAGGAAAAATGTTCCAAAATGTATTATGAAGATCCAAAGTTTGAGCAACAAATATTGAGGTGCATGCATCAACATAACCTATGCAAGGAAATTTGCTAGAATTCGAGGAATAATAGGCCCACAATGACATGATATAGGATTGTAATTTTGGTAGTTATGGTAGGACATGCCATGTTGATGATGCCATTCTAATTAGTCAACCAACATTTAAAATCAGGTTTCACAAGTCTTATGTGGCAGCAACTCATAAAAGGAATAGAACTGTGACTTCCTTAAGGCTTATGACATAAGGTGAAGTTAAAGGAATAGATCGTATTATCCATTTGTTTGCTAGAACAAAAATATTATCTTATGAGACCACATAAAACACCAAAATGGCATGCACCATCCTTAGGTCTAGTATCTATGCATGAGATACCCTGTCATACCATAACTCCCTTTTTTCTGGCAACTGGACATCCATATTTGGTTCCCAAATCATGTGAATATCTAGTAAAATTCCTACCAAAGTAAAAGAAACATGATCTATGTTATAAAACAAACAATGAAGATCATGGATGCTAATAACAAAATTAGTTATCATGTTTGAGAACATGTCATTTCATCCTGGCTAGAACTTAATGCAATAATAACAGTTCCACATGTAACAAACCATGAGGCATGTGGGTACAACGTAGGTACTCTTCACAAGATATTTGGAGTGCCAAATCCTCATTGCATTTCCTATAAGCTCAACTTTAAAGAAACCTGAGATCAGTTATAAGGGTAGGCTATGAAATGAGCATATTAGCATTTTCTTCAAACTGCACAAAATATTTGCATGTTGTTAGATCACATTGCATAGGATGTATTCATCTTGTGAGTCTATATTGGTATATAAAGAGGCATACAATGTTTAAACACACATTATTAAATTTTTCAATCCCCACTTAGTGCTACAATGGTGACCATTGGTTCATGTCAATGTGTCTTGCACATTAGGAGTTAATGATCCAAAAATGGATCCTAGATAAACCTTTATGTCTAAAAGACTTCATATAAGAGGTAAATCTTCAAAAACATGGTCTAAAAGGCTTTATGAAGAAAATCGCATCGGAGGAGGTCCAAGGCAGATTTAAGTGAAAAAAGGGAAGCCACCCCCGATTGTCGATCCCCGACATATCGGATCGGAGGCAACTATGTGATATGACATAAGGGACCAGGCCATGCGATACTACGATTGCCAAAATCGGCGAATCGTCATCGATCGATAGCATGGGGCTTAAAGTGGGACCCCCGGGCTGAGCGACATTGCGATTGCTGAAATCGGTGGATTAGCGTCGGCAAAGGCCATGCCATATCCACAAAACCCTAGGTCTATGCGATATGTGATTGCGAAAAGTCGCATCACAATTTTGCATCAGAGCTACACAACGGAGCGGGGCTACACATATATATGTGCGATGTGATAGCCAGACCCGACGAGGCTATAGGTGATAGTTGATATATTTTGAGATACGTCAAACGACAATTTTCTATGTATTTTCGCGTATTTCAGTTATTAAATGAAATACAAAGGGAAGCGCCAATGCAATGAAACCGGACCCAAAAGGGTTTAGGAGTGAAAATATATTATTTCAAGTCCGAAACAAACGGGATTTAGAGAGGACCGAAGGCAGTAAGAGGTTTTGAATGGGCTCCACCCGAGCCCATACATTGGCTGCCAGATGTCCAGGCCCTAGAGAGAGAAAACCACTCTTCTTGGGCGGTTAACTCCCGTAAGCATGGGCCGCCTGAAATGAGCCATAGCCGTTGGATATAGATCTTCCATATCAATGGTGGAGATGTGATATGCAATTAAAAGGCGGACCCGATAGAAGTATAGGACGGATCTATGGATATTTGGAGTTCAATGAACAATGTTTTGGTGGATTTTTCCTGTGTCTCAGTGTATTTCTCTGTGTAAACAGAGAATTCTATTCTTGGGGATTCCAAAGGCCCGATGGTCCCTTCCATTACAGCACAGGTCGCCATCTTCCCTGAAAGTGTTAACAAATGATTGTTAAATGCCCAGAAGGGGATTCGAGTGGATAGAGGCTGGGAGTCGGAGAGCCCGAGAAGAGGAAACGGATCGATAGTGCCAGTTGGCTTAAAAGCCATGAATGTCAGAGACAGAAGGGGTTTTTCTTTGATCTCATTGTTGTTGCTGAAAGCAAAGCCAAAGTAGGAAGCTAAGGCGTAAGAGAGTAGCACAAAAAGGCAGCAGTAAAACAAGTAGTGCATAAAGCAAAAGCTGAAGCGCACGCAGCCAAGGGAGTCACTTGGAGTTCAAGTGGAAAGCCAGACGACTGTAAACTGACAGAGAGTTGAAGATCCAGAGCCAGAGCCAGAGCTAAGAGCCAGAGCCAAGAGCCAGAGCTGAGAGCCAGAGTGAGAGCCGAGAGCCAGAAAGCTGAGAGCTTTCAGAACTAGGGGATAAAATGTTGTCTGAACCCACTGTTTCTATGCAAAACAATAGGAGTTGAGCCAAGAGCTTGTAAAAAGGACTTTTACCATAATCCTATAGAGCCTAGTTGAGTTGACTAGATCTCACAGAGACGTAGCCCAAGAGTTTTGGGTGAACTCCTAATTAATATTATTGTTCTGTGTGTGTTTTATTGTTGCATTGTCTCTGCTACTTTATTTACTGTTATATGTATTTATATATTAGTGTGAGCACATTAACTTACAACAAAACAACAGAATTTAAAGCATATAATCAGTTAAAACAAATACTAGCATACACCTATATTTTCAAGCATTTTTAACTCCGCATTGGTTAATCAATAAGACTTGGGAATATTTAAAGCTTTGGAAGTGGGAGAGGTTCTTGTAACTTAGACAAGAAGCCTAAGAGCCCCATTTTCAGATCAGGTGGTATCAGCTCTTAAGATTGGTTAACCCCACCTTCAAAGAAGGTTATATCAGAATACTTGATTAACAAAGCAAAGATTGCTTGTCTGAAAGGTGTTTGAACAACAAGAGGCTGATTGTATGCTTATTGCAAACTGACTATTTTCTGAGTTTGCAGATGTAAAGGGAAAGCTATTGATAGCTTAGTCCAGGAAGGACAAGAACGAAAGAGAGCTAAAGTCACTCTTCTTATCCCAAAGGACCTCAAGGCAATCCTTGGAGCACAAGAGGTTTGTTGCAAAAGGTTGCTAAATAAGCTCTTTGTTTATCTTGTTGAAGTTTTTTTTATCATTGGCATAATGACAAATTCTACAAGTGGGTCCTCAAATTCCTCTTTCTTCACAAGATTCTTTGATGAAGACATGAAGCAAGAATTGTCCACCATGATGGATATGGTGAGAGAAATGTATGAGGATGGAAGGAAGAGTAGCAGACTTAGAGAGCAGTTGAATTACATGAAGGAAGAGAAGCAGTTGCTTTTTGACAAATTGCAGGAAATGGAGAGGCAGCTTCATATTGTAAATATGAACCTCAAAAGGATGCATGAGTTGGAGAAACAGCTCTTTGTTTCCCAAGAAGCCTTGGTTAAGTATCAGCTTGAAGAAGAGGTAAACCATTCCAGTTTGTCTTCAAATTCCTCTAAGGATGCTTATATTGGTTCTTTTGAAAGACATACTAAAGGCATAGGTTTGAAGCTAATGTCCAAGATGGGCTATGAAGGAAAAGGCTTGGGTAGACATGCACAAGGTATTGTTGAGCCAATAATGATTGAGGAAAGGCCTGAGTATTTGGGTCTTAGTTATGGACAAGCTTATGGAGACAGTTCTAAAACTGCCATGAAGGCCATTGAAATAGCTCCAAGAAGGAGTTGCATCACAAAGTGTGAAGATGGTATTCAGGAGGAATGCAATAGCTTGAAACATCATTTGTAGGATGCAGATGTTTAGAAGCACACACTTGAACAATAGAGATGGACAAAATCTAACAGCCTTGAAGAGATTGATGGTGTTCCAAGGGGAGCCACTTCTTCATTTGCTTCACCTCCTCATGAAGGCAATAAAGGTTAAAGAGAAAGGTATAAATTTGGTTCTAAACATTTTCCTTTTGATTGTGCAAAGCATGATAAATTTCCACCTATGTATGGGAAAAGAATTGCATGTTCCTTTTGTGGGTTGGATAACCATAACGTTTCTATATGTTGGAAGAGAATGGCCACATACAGGAAACTTTTGAAGGAAAAGAAGCAAGAAGCCAAAGGTCCATTGGACAAGGCAAATCATGCTATCAAGAGGATGCACATGTAGTGCACTTACTGCCATAAGCAAGGACATCTTGCTGCAAAATGTTGGACTTTTAATCCAGCAATGCTCCCACAAAAGCTTAAGAAAGTGAAAAGAGAAGATGGCAGAAATGGAAGTGAAGATTCCACGAATGTTGTGTCTCAGAATGATTCACATGACGATGCTGATGTGCAGACAAAGGTAGTACCTTTGAAAGGGATTGGTAAGGAATTGTTAGAGTTCTTATCTGATTAAGATTGCATGTCTATTGATGCATCCACAATATATTTCATTTCAGCTTTGAAAGTGTAGTGTACTAGTGTGCTTAAGTGAAAGTTGAAAGATGAAATGCTTGCACGAGCATGAGATGCATGAACACAGGGATGTTGATGATTTCCTTGTTTTTTTGAACATGTATGTGTAATTAACTTGCAGGGTTGATTGCTTTGACATGCATGTGATGCCATGTTGACTTGGGAGAAGTTAACTTGGTCTCGAAATGAAGATAATGATGAAGTGTTTCATCTTTTGAAGAAGAGTCCTAATGGTCTTTTTCTACGTGCTTGACTTGAGGGGTCATTTGTTTAAAGGCATGTTTTGTGGGTTTGTTATCTAGTCCATTATTTGTATGCAGATGTAAAACATGGAGGTGTTCAAAAGATGTGAAATGTGTTTCTTTGTTGGAGCAAGAGTTTAGGCCATCCAGTTGTTGTCTGTGTTTCTGTTGTTGTTAACAATTGTTGTTGACATCTTTTCAAGCAAGTACAAATGAAAGTTTTGTGCAGCAGATAAACTTCACATTTGTTTGAACCACCTTGGATCAATGATCAAGGCAAAGAAGTTCAAACCACCTTCTATGACAATTTCGGTAGAAGTTCTGCAGGAAGGCAAGGAGGAAGACAGTTCTTCCCAGGAAGACCAACCCACCCAAGAAGGGAAGTGGTCAAAGACTTTGGTTCAGAGGCACTATGCAAGGCAAGTGTGTGGAGGCTAGAAGAAGGGGGTGTTGTTACTCTCAGGTACTATTTAGATTAGTATATCAGTCTTTTGGAGACCAAAAGTTCTTTTAGTGGGAAGGCGTGATCCAAAAATGGATCCTGAATAAACCTCTAAGTCTAAAAGACTTCATATAAGAGGTAAATCTTCAAAAAAATGGCCTAAAAGGCTTTATGAAGAAAATCGCATCAGAGGAGGTCCAAGGCAGATTTAAGTGAAAAAAGGGAAGCCATCCCCGATCGTCGATCCTCGACATATTGAGTTGGAGGCAACTATGTGATATGACATAAGGGACCAGGTTGTGTGATAATGTGATCGCCGAAATCAGTGGATTGACATTGGTCGATAGCATGGGGCTTAAGGCGGGACCCCCAGGCCGAGTGATGTTGCGATCGTCGAAATCGGCGGATCGATGTCCACAAAGGCCATGCCATATGCACAGAACCCCGAGTCTATGCGATATGCGATTGTGACAAGTTGCATCGCATTTCACATCAGAGCTACACAATGGAGCGGGGCTACACATATATATGTGCGATGCTATAGCTGGACCCAACAAGGCTATAGGCGATAGTTGATATATTTTGAGATCTGTCAAATGACAGTTTCCTATGTATTTTCACGTATTTCATTTATTAAACGAAATATGAAGGGAAGCACCGATGTGATGAAACTGGACCTGAAAGGGTTTAGGAATGCAAATATATTATTTCAAGTTCGAAACAAGCGAGATTCCGGGAGGACCGAAGGCAGTAAGAGGTTTCGGCTGAGCTCTGCCAGAGCCCATATATTGGCTGCCCCATGTCCAGGCCCTAGAGAGAGAAAACCACTCTTTTCGGGCGGTTAACTCTTGTACGCATGGGCTGCCTGAAATGAACCACAACCATTGGATCTGGATCTTCTAGATCAACGATGGAGATGCGATAACCAATTAAAAGGTGGACCCGATAGAAGTATAGGACGGATCTATGGATATTTGGAGTCCGATGAATAGTGTTTTGGTGGATTTTTCCCATGTCTCAGCGTATTTCTCTCTGTAAATAGAGAACGCTATTCTTGGGGATTCCAAAGTCTCGATGGTCCCTTCTGTTATAGCACAGGTGGCCACCTTCCTTGAAAGTGTTAACAAATGATTGTTAAATGCTCAGAAGGGGATTCGAGCGAGCAGAGGCCAGGAACCAGAGAGCCCAAGAAGAGGAAATGAATGGACAATGCCAGTTGGCTTAAAAGCCATGAATGTCAGAGATAGAAGGGTTTTTTTTGTTGTTATCGTTGTTGGAGTTGTTGCTAAAAGCGAAGCCAAAGCAGGAAGCTAAGGCATAAGAGAGCAGCGCAAAAAGGCAACAACAAAACAAGCAGTGCAGAAAGCAAAAGCTAAAGCGCACGTAGTCAAGGGAGTCACTTGGAGTTCAATTGGAAAGCCAGAGGGCTGTAGACTGACAGAGAGTCGAAGAGCCAAAGCCAAGAGCCAGAGCTAAGAGCCATAGCGAGAGCCGAGAGCCAGAAAGCCAAGAGCTTCCAGAACCAGGGGATAAAATGGTGTCTGAACCCACTGTTTCTATGTAAAATAGCAGAAGTTGAGTCAAGAGCTTGTAAAAAGAACTTCTACCATAATCCTACAGAACCTAGCTGAGTTGACTAGAGCTCACGGAGACATAGCCCAAGAGTTTTGTGTGAACTCTTAATTAATATTGTTGTTCTGTGTGTGTTTTATTGCTACATTGTCTCTGCTACTTTATTTACTATTATATGTATTTATATATCAGTGTGAGCACATTAACTTATAGCACAACAACATAATTTAAAGCATATAATCAGTTAAAAATGAATACCATCATACACCTATATTTTCAAGCATTTTTAATTATGCATTGGTTAATCAAGAAGACTTGGAAATATTTAAAGCTTTGGAAGTGGGAGAGGTTCTTGTAACTTAGACAAGAAGCCTAAGAGCCCCATTTTCAGATCAGTTAAACACAAAGCTAGAATTTAGTATCACATAAATGGTCCCAACACATTTGGGTATCACCATTAATAAGCTGTTCAACATTATGGAAATTAGAATGGGCACTCAGACTCTGTCAATGATTCTCCTTTCAATCACTGATAGATTTCCAATGCAGTTGTCACCACCTAGCATATGAAGACCTTCCTAATGACTAAAACTCCAAGTATTCCAAAGGTCTAACCGGACCTCCACCCTTTGAAAAAGTGTATTTAACTATATGCTAGCATAAGGATTCCAAAGGTAGGCTTCCTCCACCCTTTAGTAAATGAGGGACTCTAGAGGTCTATTCCTCCACCCTTTACAATTGAGGGACTCTAGAGGTGAAGTTCTCCACCCTTTAGTAAATGAGGGACTCTAGAGGTGTAGTCATCCACCTTCTAGTAATTAGGTGACTCTATAGGTGTAGCCCTCCACCCTTCAACAAATGAGGGACTCAAGAGGTGAAATACTCCACCCTTTAGAAGTTGAGGGACTCCACAGGTGTTTTCCTCAACCCTTCAGCAGTTGAGGGACTTGAGAGGTGAAATCCTCCATTTTTTAGCAAATGAGGGACTCCATAGTCCTACACGATAGCTTCATGTAATAAAAGGCAAGGAGTCCATGTTCATCATACCATGATAAGACATAAGAAAGGTATTTTAGGTGTTGTTACACTAGCTAGTCATGTCTTCATCAAAGCTTACTAGCTGAAGAATATCATGAAAATTCAATTAAAAAATCCAATATATATCTATGGCCATTATATATGAAGAAGAGCATGAAAGAATAGTAACTAATATCACAACATGGGTGTATATTTCTAGTAATCAACAACCCATGGTGACCCCAATGCTAAACCAAAAATAACTTGTGCATAAAAAGGAGTATAGTACCTTTTCCCTCGTCATCAAGTCAAGGCTATTACAAGGCCATGTGTTTGCTAGTAGTTATCACATTCTATCTATATTAAGCCCTAGTTCAAGCATACAAGCCAGACCGAGAGTTCATTAATAGTAAAATTCTTACTAGGAAGCTCTGATGTTTTTACTTAAATTTCTGAGTTTGAAATTGAAGTTTCAATGGAAGTTTTTCTTCACATAGTTTAGAGGCATTCTACTGTGAGTGTTTGTTCATAAAATTGGCTTCAATAAAATGCATATAGTGGTAATGATAACCCCAAAATAACTGCCAGTTAACTCACTATTATAAATTATTTACTCATAAATTTATGCAGATCTAGAACATAGGTTTCCCTACAAATGAACAATACCAAAATTTTTTTCTCCATTGTAAAAATTCATTCAGAATATAGTGGTTTAGGGAAACTTGGTCTTATTCTTTCTCCAACAATTAAGTGTTCATCTTAGCAGTCCTTTTGAGGATAGCAATTGCATGTTTCACTCTAGGGACGTCACAACCAGCAAATCCAAACCCTTTTTTAACTCATCCCTAGGAAAATATATGTACACTAGAAGTCTAGTCCATGCAAAACTTTTGCATTGAGTGATATGTAGTTCCAGAGGTAATATCATTGTGGTCTCTCCATACTGGTTAGGCTCTCATCCCTTTAACACTAGTCCCGATGTTATGTCAATTTTACCTCTATTCTCCTCTCTTCCTTTTTCCCTTACCTATTTTTATTATTTGAATGTTGACTCCAGGTAGTTAGAGTTCAGCCCCTCTGGACCAATAGAGAAGTTACACTTGTCTCTTTCCCTAAATTGGTAATAGAAACTATAGAATTCCATGGCAAAAGGTATTCTCTGCCATGTGCCAATTCCCTCTAAATATTAGGCAGCTCCTTGCGCATGACCTCCTTCCCCCAACTCCTTGATTCTCCATCTATGTATGTTTATTGCGCAAACCTCCATATTTTGTGTGAATAATTTAGACATCCGATATTTTTTTCGTTGAAAGGTGGATTAACATTTAATATATTCCAAAGTTTAAGTGATTATGGAACATACCCATAAAATTCTCTACTCTATACCAGGTGTTTACTAGTGTCTACCCCTACCGACACTAGGGGATTTATTTTATGCATTAAAAGGTGAATCTATATTTATCCTTTAACTATGTATACGTAAGTATTTTGGATTACAACATGTGTTGATCCATGAAAATCGTATTGTTAGATAAAGGTTATGGCTTATGACATAAAGGACAACAAGGCATAGGTACAATGTATATAACAATGTAAACTTTGAAACGGGAACTGATACTGTTACCCGTTTCGTAGAGATAGCAAAAAAATGACCCGATTTTCAAAAGTGGTGATGCAGAATACACATGTTTTTTTTAGAACATGGTTTTTGGAACTTTAATTTTTTTTCATGTTCAAGGATGAAATCAAGTTTTAGAATGGTAATGATTTTCATGCTGATTTTAAAAAGTGAGTATTCTGCATCACACCCTTTTTTTAAAAGACCTATTTTTTGACTTTAAATTTTCTAGTGTGTGAAATGTAAATAATTATTT
This sequence comes from Pinus tabuliformis, assembly GCA_031772625.1. Classification (NCBI taxonomy): domain Eukaryota; kingdom Viridiplantae; phylum Streptophyta; class Pinopsida; order Pinales; family Pinaceae; genus Pinus; species Pinus tabuliformis. The sequence goes on from CM062804.1 coordinate 56,391,844, forward strand.
CGTAACCCTTTTTTTAAAAGACCTATTTTTTGACTTTAAATTTTCTAATGTATGAAATGTAAATAATTATTTCGTAAATTTAATAATTTTGGAAGTGATCTTCTTCTTCATATTTTCTAGTTTTTATTTTTTTTATTTTTATTTTTGTAGTGGGGCTTTTATTGATTTGCATATTTAAAGAAGAAGGTCGATATTTTACATTTTTGATATTCTACATATTTATACATCATTAATTAAATTTTCAATCCACATGAAATAATTGTCTCTAAAAAACAAATATAAAAATATATATAAAAAAGACAAAAACAAAAAATAAAAAATGTTAAAAAAAAATTATATCATAAACCAAAAAAAACAATTATAAATATATATATATATATATATATATATATATAATTAAGTAAGTAAATATTGAGAAATAAAATATATATATATATATATATATATATATATATATATATATTAACAAAAACTAGGAAAAAAAAATAGAAACAAACTAGTTTAAAGAAAAAAAATAGAAAAATAACGAAAAAAATTTAAAAAACTAGTGAAATTAATATTTAAAAAAAAACAACAAAAAATGTAAAAAAAATAAAATCTCACAAACCATAAAGAATTTGGAAAAAAGAAACAAAATTAAAATATATATATATATATACATAAGTAGAAATAGAGAAATTAAAAAAAACATTAGAAAAAACTAGGAAAAAAATAAAAATAAAAATAAAAACAAACTAGTTTAAAAAAAAAAAATAGAAAATTAACGAAAAAAATAAAAAAAGCTAGTAAAATTAATATTTAAAAAACAAAAATAAAATAAAATTATAAAAAAAAATAAACCAAAAAAATGGTTATTTTTTATTAAAAAAAACAAAAATACAATTATCTTTTATTAAACATACCTATTTTATTTAAAACTAAATAAATTAAATTTTTTTTTTAAACAATCTTGTCTTTTATTAAAAAAAATAAATAAATAAACAATTTTTATTATTATTATTTTTTAATTTAAAAATTCAAATTATTAAAACTACATTTTATATTTTCAAAAAAAAATAAAAAAAATTAAACCTACATTTTATGTTAAAAAAAATAAAATTAAATTTACATTTTTTTTTAAACCATCTTTTTTAATTAAAAAAAATTATAATGTTTTTTTAAACAATATGTTATTTATGTCAAAATATAAATCATAAAAAAAAAAAAAAAAAAAAAAATTTAACCAATTTTAATTTTTTAATTTAAAATTTAAAAAATTAATAATTTTTTTTTTTTTAAATTAATATATTAAAAAAATTAATTATAATTATGTGTTGTATAAAAAAATTAAAAAATATTATTAAAGTTTTTTTATTTTTTATTTATTAAAACAAATTTTTTAAAACATATTAAAATTTTTTAATTATTATTAACGTTTTATTTCAAAAATAATTAAAATAATTTAATTTTTTTAAAACACATTTTAATTTAAAATTTAAAAAATTAATTTGATTGGCTTATACTGACAGCATTTTTTATTATATATTAGTTCGGTTTTATATATTATTTAGTTAGTTTTTACCGTTGTGATTTTTTTTTTTAATAATTTTGATTTTGATGTTTTTATACATAAATTTTTGATTGCCTCGTAAATCCTTCGTGTAATTTGTTTGTGATTGGCTCTTTAACCTGACAGCATTATGTTTTAATATATTAGTTCGTTTATATATATGAACTATTCTATATATCATTTAGTTGGTTTTTACCGTTGTGATAATTTTAAAATATAATCGTTTGAAATGTGTTGCATCCCAAATACTAATGCGTTCTTATATATTACTTTGGCTTTATATATTAAATATTTTAAATATCATGAAGAAGGTTTTACCGTTATTATAATTTTAAAATATACTTGAGTTTTGAATACTACTGCGTTATTATGATATCATACTAAATTCAAGTTTTGAATTAACTATAATCACTTAACGTCCCTCCCCTGCCTCCCACCGCCCCCATATGAGAAATAATATGTTTCTTTGAAATATGTAGGACTTTACACATATAACATTATTAGAAGTTGAACTTAGACCAAACATGAATGGATGACTTTCGGACTAAATTTAGTCGGAAATTTGGTTTTGACTGAAGAGATTCCTGATGTGCAGTGATTCTGTGTTGTTTTCAGACAGCTTTCAAATAATAACCTGAACCAATCGATTCCAGACTTATCTGGGCTAACTTATCTCCAATATCTGTAAGTAAATGGTAAACACTTGTGTTATTGTTTGAAAGTTTGGCTTATATCAATCTAGATATAACGAATTTAGTGTTTTGAGCAACAATGACTTCAGTTCATCCGAATTTCCCTCTTGGCTTTCGAGTTTACAGGACTTGACAACAGTGTAAGTTCCTCAAAAGTTAACATTTTTACAGAAGCTTTGAAGATCAGATGAAGAACTGCTAGAATAATGTCAGATTTATGTTGTTGTTCCGTTTCACAGGGTGCTGGATAAGTGCAATCTGACTAGACAGGTTCCCTCCAATTTTTTTGACTTGCCGTCCCTTGAGACTCTGAATGTCAGCGACAATCATCTGAACGAAACTGTGATTCTCAACAGCAATGTAAGCCCGAACCTGGAACTGATAAACCTTCAAAATAATAACATCACCGAGGCGCCTCAATCAAGCACTACGAGCATTTCTATATTGTGAGTACCTTTACTGACCCAACTTTGTCATCTCTACAATTACACTATGGTCGGTTGCACAATTTTGGCTCCTGTCAAATGTAAATTTGTAGGTTGATTCTCACAAGTGCTCATGTTCTTATCTCACCTTACACTAGTTGTTAATGTGCTCATCTTTGTCAAGTGGTGATATTGGTTTTGGGTAACTTGATTACGGCACTGAATGGTAATGGCTTGAAATTTGAAATTTCAGGCTTCAGGGAAATTCGTTTTGTCAATCCCAATCTTCAGACTCTGGCATTTTCTGTCAAACATCCAGTGGACAAACCAGCTACGCAACAAATCTAACACAATGTGGAGGCAGGACATGCTCCAGGGGCTTAAAGGTCAATCCAAGTTCCTGCCAATGCCAACAGCCGTATCAGCGCAAACTAGTGTTCAAAGCTCCCTTATTTTCATATTTAAACGATAATAAGTTATTCCAGAGCTTACATCAATCTCTTCAATCGAGTCTCAATTTCGCTGTGGACGCAGTGTACCTGTGCTGCCTCTATTTTGACAACACCGATTATCTCATTACGCCGGTTCAGTTTTTCCCTCTTGATCAACTGAAGTACTTTGGATCCCCAGAGATTGTGAGCATCAGTTCCTTCCTCGGTAATCAAGACTATAAGCCGCCTCAAGGCTTCGGGCCTCCCCTCCCTCCCTCCCTCCGCCCCCTCCCCGGCCTCCTCCACGCGCGCCGCGCCCCGCCCCGCCCCGCCCCGCGCCCCGCCCCGCCCCGCCCCGCGCCCCGCCCCGCCCGATGGGCAGCGGGTCGATTCCGAGAATCGACCCGTTGCCCGTCGGGCGGGGCGGGGCGAGGCGGCCCGGGGGTGGCCTTGCACGGGGGGAGGGGGCGGGGGGAGGGGGGAGAGCGCGGTGGGCGCGGGGGGGGGGGCTCGGGGGAGGGAGGGGAGAGCGGAGGTATTTACTGTTGATTTTATGTAATATGATGTTTTTTAGATTCACTAATAAAATTGCAAATATTACATTTTTTAAAATTTTGGAATTACTACTCTATCAGCAAACAATCAAAATAATCAAAATACCCATGGATAAGTTGAGACCATATATGCTGCAAAGTCTAATGACAATATATAGCTAAACTATTGAATGTCTTTTTAGATTATATGAAGTAATACAACTTAGATTAAAAGGAAAAAATATCAAACCATTTTAATAAGAAGGTGAAGAAAGGCATACATTTAATATTCGAAATGGAGACCAATTTTTTATTCAATTCCAAACACGTATAAATAAATTTCGGATGTGAAGTGCAAACAAACACCCGTAAGAACCAAATAAAGTCTTTTAGTGTACTAAAATATCTGAAAGTTCGATTTGTTTCGGTATATACTAGAATCTTTAAAAGTTCGATTTTGTTTTGGTGTTGTCAACAATATACGTTGCATGCTAGTTTTATTGAAATATATATTATAATCATGTTTACATTATTCCTTATAAATCAATTTAGATAATATTTTGTTTACCACTTTCTTTGCATATAAATTAATTTTGTTTTATTGAAATATATATTATAATCATGTTTACATTATTCCTTATAAATCAATTTAGATAATATTTTGTTTACCACTTTCTTTGCATATAAATTAATTTTTTCTTTTCCCATTGGTCTACCCTTGTCACTTCATAGCATAAATTTAGATTTAGGGGAGGGCGGAGGGGGTCGAGGGTTAATATATTAATTTAAAAAAAAAATTATTAATTTTGTAAATTTTAAATTAAAAAATTAAAATTTGTTTTAAAAAAATTCATTTTTTTTATGATTTATATTTTGAAATAAATAAAATATTGTTTTGAAACAAAGTTATAAAAAAAACTAAAATTTAATTTTGATTAAAATATTTTAATAAATTTTTTTTATTAATTTTTTTTAATAAACTAAAATTTAATAATTTTTATTTCTACGGTTTAACGAATTTTTTCTTTCAAATTAAAAAAAAAAAAAAAATTACATTTAAAAAAAATAATACTTTTAATTTTTTTTGTTTGTTTTTAAATAAAAAATGAATTTTATAACTAAAATTTAATTTTGATTAAAATATTTTAATAAATTTTTTTTATTAATTTTTTTTAATAAACTAAAATTTAATAATTTTTATTTCTACGGTTTAACGAATTTTTTCTTTCAAATTAAAAAAAAAAAAAAAATTACATTTAAAAAAAAAATTATTTTTAATTATTTTTGTTTGTTTTTAAATAAAAAATGAAAATTTAATAAAAAAATTTATTTATTTATTTATTCTTAAATCAAAAAGACTTTTTTTTGTAAGTTGAAAATGTTCTTTATTTTTTTTTATTTTTTATTGAAAAATACCTATATTTTTAAAATTTCGTTATTTTTTTAGTTTTTTTTTTTTTAATAATTTGAGCTTATTTTTGTCTTTTTATTTTTTTCTACATGTTTTTAATATTAATTTTACTAGTTTTTAATTTTATTTTTTTGTTAATTTTCTATTTTTGTTTAATCTAGTTTGTTTTTTTTTTTTGGGCTAGTTTTTGTTAATGATTTTTTTAATCTTTATATTTTTACTTACTTAAATTTATATATATAAATTTTTTATTTTTTTATTTTTTTTTTCCAAATTATTTTATGATTAAACAAATTATTTTTTTAATATTTTTTATTTATATTTTGTCTCATATATATGTATTTTTACATTTATTTTTTAAGTAATCATCATTTTAATCTTAATTTCACTAATTTTTATTTTTTATTTTTGGTTAATTTTCCTTTTTTTTTTTTTAAATCTAGTTTGTTTTTAATTTGATTTTTTTTAGTTTTTTGTTAATGTTTTTTTTTTTATTTTTCTATTGTTACCTATTTAATTTTATAGTTTTTTAAATGTGTTTTTTCTTTTTTTCCCAAATTTTTTTATGGTTTACATATTTGTTTTTCCCCAATTTTTTTTAGATATGTTTTTTTTACTATTTATTTGTTTATAATTTGTAATTTTTTTCTAGTTTTTTAATTCTTATTTTTTATAGGTTAATTTTGTTTTGTTTTTTTCTTTTTATAGTTTACATTTTTATGATTGATTTTATTTTTTATGTTTGATTTTTTTTGTTTTGTGTTTTTTATTTTATGTTTTGTTTTTAGTATATATTTTTATTTATGTTTTGTTATTTTTATTTTTTATTTTTTTGTTTTGTGTTTTTTCATTGTTTTAATTTTAATTTTAATTTTTATTTTTTGAAATTTTAATGTTTTTCGGGGTCATGATAAAATATTTTATGCTATTATTTTGAAATGTTGAAATTTCACCCTTGAAAAAAAAATTTGTTATTCCAGTATCAACACTTTTCGTTTTGAGGGTGTTTTTTGCACAAAATTTACCATTGAGAAAAAAAAAATGTTATTCGATCATCAACACTTCTTTTTGAGGGCGTTTTTTGGACAATTTTTGCACCAAAAATTGGTTTTCACCATCATTTTTAAAACATGTTGAAAATTTAGCTTGGAAAAAAAAAGGTGTTATTCCAGCATCAACACTTTTCGTTTTTAGCACTGTTTTTGATGTTTTTTCGGGGTTTTTTGGTGAGAGTTCCCGTTTTGAGTTTATAGTTCCCATTTCAAAGTTTACATTGTTATATTTTAAATATGTATATAATGACAATTAAGGAAGTATTTACAATAACCCTATAAGTGACACCTTTACATTATATTCAAGACTATATCATAGCCATGACAATATTCACATATTTTTCAAAAAAATAAGGGTCATTACAATATTTACTTTAAATTTTCACTCGGGGTGTAACACTCCCTCCCACTCCCTTTAACTATCTTAGTCTATGGGATATGTTATTTATTGAATTAACCCAACCTCCAAGGTTTTTTATGAATATGGGGTTACATAGCCATTCGTTTTCAAAGTTTACTAAATTAAATTTCGATACTACATAATGTTTAACTCATCAAGAGCTTTTTGGAAGCTTTTCTAGTGGGTTTTTCTGGTCTAATTTCTCTAAAATCCTGTAGGAATTTATTGAAATCACAATTTTGAATATACAATCAAAAACACAATTTAAATAACACAAATCAAGATTTCACTTGAACTTTTTCCGTCGGATTCCAACACCAAAAAATCCAAAAAGTCACACTAAAAACAACTCCATAAAAATCACAATATTACTAATAATTAGATTTTTAAATAATATTAATATTTATAATTTTATTTTTAAATGTAACTTTTCCATTAACCAATATTCATCTTTATTTAAATTTTGAATAAATATTCCACTCAGTAAAAATAAATAAAAAAGCACTAATTTAGTAGCCATTAGTGAGTGACATTAAAATTAACATAAAAGTGGCTACCAACGCATATCAACTTTGAATGTCCCCATAAATTTTAGAAAACCTAAATAAAAAATCACTATTTTAGTAGCAATCACTGAGTAAAAACATTAAAATTAAAATAAAGGTGGTTGCCAGCGCATATGAAGAGCAATAAGTTTTATGAAACATATTTGCCTTGATTTTCAAAGATACGGCACATGAGAATGGTGAAAGAAATATAATCTATATAAAATGTTTTTTCGCCTTCGTTATACATAATTCCAAGTACAACGTCACCCATTTCACTGTGCATTTGTCAGTCTGTATAGGTAGGACCCACGGGGGATGCTATTGCCCCGTACCTTGAATTTGATTCCATGCCTTGAGCACCTCTAGATGGCTCTGGACGACGCGGGGACAATCAGTATGACGTAACACACTATTGGTTTCGGGTTGCAAAAGTTTTCTGACGACAGTTCCGTTGATGGATTTTAACATCTGTTTATAGAAACAGAGACAGAGAAGTGGGACCAAATAGCTACGTAATCAATTTAGGAGAATCTGCAATCAGGATAAGGGTTGCCTGCCGTTGACTCATAGAAGCAGTCCCTGAATCGGTTTAACACGTCTCTCTTAAGTCCGTTGTCACGAAGGGACGCTTAATATGGATCATTCTTTTATATCAATGTATTTATTTCAAATACTTATGTTGGATCATGTTTCAAATCATGATATATTTGTCGACGCTTTTCTAACCAATAAGTGTGGTTCATCGTCAAGACAAGTTGAAGAACTAGGCTAATGCAACAAATTAAATAGAGAGAACAAATTAAAAAGAAATTGTAAAAATTTCTCTTCTTTTTCACCCTAATTTATATAAAATTTTCATATTACTTATCAATTAATAATTTAGATCACAATTAAAAAAATGGGATGAGGGATTCCTGGAGCTCTGCAACCCTAATGACCTTGCGGCCATGAGGTAGGCGGCGTGGAACACCTCGAAAAACAAGCGGACAGGCACAAACAGAAGTGAACAGGCGGCTCAGAAATGATAGAGGAGAATAAGAGGGGAGAGATCCCCTCCTACAGGGATGCGACAGCAGGAGAAGGAACCAACAACAGCAAAGCGTAGGCTGCACAAAGGACACCGGGACTAGTACTGGGAGCACGCTGGCAAGTGGGAAGCAAAGGAAGATGTCTGCCCTGCGCAGTGGAGAAACCAAGGTTTGTCATTCCGATGAACAAAATGGAAAGGTACAGAAGCTATATGAAGGATCATGCATTAATCTACAAGTTCATCGGAGTCTAGCCCTCAGAAAAAGAACTCACAAGATGGATCCAACAGAAATGGCAGCCACGTGGCCACATTGAACTGAAGCTGGGAGCACGCAGTTTCTTTACAGTAATCTTCTCAAACCTCCAAGACAAAGAGAAAGTTTTTGAAAATGGACCATATTTCCATAACAATGTAGGTTTATTTATGAGGTATTAGGAGGAATGCTATAACCTGGACCAAGAAAAATTCCTAGCAGCACCTATATGGGTTAGACTGTTTAGACTACCTATGGATTTCTGGGACCTAGAGATTCTTGAAGGAATAGGGAACACCATAGGCAGTTTCGTAAAGATAGCAGAATCAACTAAAAGAGGGAGATATACCTCGTACGCAAGAATATGTGTATACATGAACATTGCAAACCCTATACCAGGTGCAGTGGAAATAGAGTATCATGAGGAGGTTTGGCAGTAGGCTCTGGACTACGAACATATACCATTTAGATGTAGAAAATGTCATGAATATGGACACCTTTTTAAGGAATGTCCCTTAAATGCAGAGGAAGAGGAGAGAAAGACCAAGCAACAAAGGAAAACCACTGAAGACGATGAGGGGTTTCAAGAAGTAAAACTCAAGAAATGACCCACTAAAGTATTCCAACAAAAAGGCAGGAGAGAACAACAAACCACAAGTCAAGAGACAAATAGGTACGAAATATTGCAAACAGAAGAAGGGGAGGGAGAAACCCGAAAGATGGACTACCAAGAAGGGACAGATCAGGATGGCATCGGGGAAAAAGCAGGACACCAACAACAATAAGGAGAAAGCTCAAGAAGAACCCGAAGAAAAGGGGAACCAAGAAAAGGAAGTATACCAAGAGTATGAAGTAATGGAAATAGATATAAATAAAGGGGACGATCCAACCATAAAAGAGGAAATTTAAAAAAATTTACTGGATAAGTGGAAGAACCTAGATGAATGGTTTATCCCAGAGGAAGATAAACAACTATAGAAAGACATCTTCCAGAAGACAAAGAAAAGCAAGAGAGTGGAAAAACAGGGATGAACGAACAGCTTGGAACACAACAGGATAATAGCCAGGAACATCAACATAAAGGGAAAGGGGGGGAAAAAGAGGATGGAAGAACCTACAAGAATCCATTCAAATAATGGGCGAAATGTTAGTCAACATAGGAAGAGTAGTGCCGCTCTCAGTGGTCTTCCACCAAACAACCCAACCGCCTCAATGATTATTACATCATGGAATATAAGAGGGCTTTATAGCAAGGGTAAGCAAAGATATCTCGCTGAGAGGATCAAAAAAGAAAATCCTCAGATCATGCTGCTTCAAGAAAAAAGAATAACGGGAGAAAAAATGGAGGAAATTCTAAAAAAAATCAAGCCTTATTATGAAAGTATGACAGTAGATGCAAAAGGGAGTGCAAGGGCTATAGCAATACTGTGGAATCCAACAGAAGTAACGGCTAACCTATGGATAGGAATGTGAAGGATTCTATCAGGGAGATTCAGAATGGTTGGACATAAAGATTGGTTCCTTGTATCAGCGGTGTATGGGCCTCATATACCGCTTCAGAGAGAGGCCCTCCTAACATAGCGACATTGAATGGACAACCTACACACAGAAAAACTATGGGTGATAGAAGGAGATTTTAATATGATAACAACCACAACGGAAAAGAAAGGAGGACTGTAATGGGACGATACAGATATGGAGAGATTTAGGGACACCCAGATAGCCCTCCAATTGATTGATATCAATACTATCAATGGAAAATACACCTGGAATAATAGAAGAGAAGGCAACAGGCAGATAGTCTCCAAATTGGACAGGTTCTTAGCCACAAAACAGTTCCTAAAGAAAGATATATTCTACGAAGCAACGATCTTACCATGCCAAGGATCGGATCATTGGCCAATAAAACTTGAAATTGCCATGAACAATCAAAACCAACACAAACCTTTCAGGTTTGAAGCCTTTTGGCTAAGAGATCCAACACTCATAGACAAGTTGGAAACCTGGTGGCAGAGTAGTAAAGGAGAAATACAAGGTAAGAATAAGATGCACACTCTCCAATTGAAACTCAAGGAGTTGAAAAGCAAAATTAAACCTTGGAACAAAGAAGAATTTGACAACATCCATAAAGACAAGGAACAACTCCAAATAGCCATGAAAAAGATACAACAAAAAATCATAGAAGAAGGAAGAATCGAGGAGAATGTGAAGGAATAAGGGGAGGTGCGAATCAGACTGGAGGAAAGAAGAAAGCAGGAGGAAATCCTTTGGTGCCAAAAGTCAAGAGTTCAATGGTTAAAAGAGGGAGAATGGAATACAAAATTTTTCCACCGAGCAATGAAGCAACACAGGCAGCAGAACCGAATTTTCTCCCTAAAAAATAAACAAGGTAACAGGGTAATCCAGAAAGAGGAAATGGAAAACCTCCTAATCCAACATTTCAAGGACATACTGAGAAAGCTGCAAAGCAACAGAGAAGAGGAGATAGCAAAGATAAAACAATATATCCCAAAAAAGGTAAGCAGGGACCAAAACCTAGCACTTCTACGGGTAATTACAGAAAAGGAGGTTGAGGAAGTAGTCAAGTCAATGGCTAAAAATAAAACCCCTGACCCGGATGGCTTTACAGCAGAATTATTTCAAGCAACGTGGCGGTTCATGAAAAAAGATATTGCTAATGCAGTAGAAGAATCAAGAAGCCATAAAAGAATGCACCCAGCATGGAATGCTACCTTTCTAGCCTTAATACCAAAAGTAAATCAGGCTGAAGAACCCCATAGCTTTAGACCAATAGCTCTTTGCAATGTAATCTATAAAATTATGGCCACCATAATGGTAAAAGGATTACAACCCCTACTCCCAGAGTTGATAGCAAAAGAACAAACAAGGTTTGTGAAAGGCAGACAGATTGTGGATGGGATTGTAGTTGTGCAAGAGGTGATCCACTCCCTAAAGAAAACCAGAAATAAAGGAATGATGGTCATAGCGAAGGCATATGATAAACTCAGCTAGCAATATCTGCAAGAAATCCTTCAAGCCTACGGATTTGATGATAGATGGATAGCATGGATAATGTCCATGATATCCACACCAAGTATATCAATCCTGCTTAATCTGACCCCTACTGAGACCTTTAAGCCTTCCCGTGGCCTAAGACAGGGAGACCCTCTCTCACCGTTCCTGTTCATCTTAGCAGCAGATGGTTTAGGTCACTTAATCAACACCAGAGTAAGAAGAGGAGAATTCAAAGGGCTAAGACTATGGGGGGAAGACTTAACTATCACACATCAACAATTTGTGGACAATGTGATGATGTACAGCCAAGCAAACCTCAAGGAAGCAAAAAAAATAGGGGATATCTTAACAGAATTTACAAAAGATTTAGGAACAAAGGTGAATAAAGAGAAAACTATAATGTTCTTCTTCAACATGCGAGGAGTGAGCCAAGCCTTCCTGGCAAGAACATTGGGATTCCAAATTGGGCAGTTCCCAACAAAATACTTAGGAGTACAACTAAGTGATCAGCAGTACAGAGTAGCAAATTGGCATGGTTTGATAAGGAAAATTCAAAAAAGAATGGACAATTGGATGTTCAGAACACTCAATACACCGAGCCGTCTCATACTCCTGAAATCAGTCCTCCAAGCTATGCCAGTCTATCAGATGGCAAGTCAAGAAATCCCTGAGACCATATGTCAGAAAATGGTGCAAATCTTTAAATGTTTTCTATGACAAGGGGCAAACAAATAAAAAAAAAGGGCATTATTTTCAAGGACATGGTTAAGCAGGTCGGTATCAGAGGGAGGTCTGGGACTCAGAGACCCTTATATTTTAAACCAAGTCATGGGGGAAAAATTATGGTGGATATGGATTCAAGGAGGGAATGACCTATGGAAAATGTTGTGGGAACAAAAATATGAGATACCACGGACACCAAAAGGTAAACTCCGCACCTTGACCGAAAATAAGGGCTCAGTGATTTGGAACCTGGCTAATACGAACATAGCCCTGATAAGAGACAACAGCTTCTAGGAAATTCGTGAGGGAGACAAAGCAGAGTTTTGGTACGAAGGGTGGCAACAAAGAGGTACCCTGAGTCAAGAATCCAAGCTACATTAAATACAACAGTACACAACCCAAGTAGTGTAAGACGTAGTAAGAAACTATTGGGTAGGTGACCAAAACAGTTATTGGCGAAAATGGAAGATGAAGAGTGACTAGCCTGAAGCCCCAAAAACTAATCAATGGACTACCTATCACAAAGAAATGGAAACCAGGAAAATAGCTATTAAAGAAGGACCAGATATAATAAGATGGGGAAAATGCATTAAAGACATGTTCACAATATCAGAAGGCTACCATATGAAAACGGGAGGGCCTGGAAATGCAAATACCAAAAAATGGAAAAGAATTTGGCAGTTAAAATCTTGGCCAAAAGTGAGGTTTTTTACCTGGATAGTGCTACATGGGCGAGCCTTAACTTGGGATCAATTAAGATGGAAAGGGATGCACGGGACCTCGCACTGTGCACTAGGCCAAAAGCAAGAAGAAACCATGGAGCATGTCGCAAATTCTTGCAATGTAAGTAACATCCTATGTTAAAATCACCAAAAAATTTTTAGGATTACAGAAAGAAAGTTAGAGAGCATTAAAACAACAATAGAGTTGTGGATCAGCGAGCTGTACTGCAACATAATCCTCAACCATGCTTGGAACCTGTCAATTGGGTTCTTCTTGTGGAACATTTGGAAAGCCCGAAATAGGGTAATATTCAAAACAGAAAAAAATGACACAGGGGAAATCTGGAACCAAATTATGAGAAACATAAGGGAAACAATCACTCTGGGAAACTGGACAGAGGAAGACTGGAAGATGGAAGGCACAGAAACCAGTATTATGAACCAACTGGAAATTAAAGAAAAAAACACAGGTAGCATAAGGAAGGTACATGATGCAGAAAAGGCAAGAGCAGAAGAAAGTTGCATGAATCCCCCCGAAGGATTCATAAAACTAAACTTTGACGGGGCAGCCAAAGGCAACACAGGGGAGGCGGGTATTGGAGGGATATTTAGAGATGAGAAAGGAAAGATCATAAGGGCATATGCAATGGACTGTGGCATCACCACAAACAATGAAGCCGAATAACATGCACTAAACAGGGGACTAGAGATAGTGATATGAGAAGGGTACCAAAGATTGTAGATAGAAGGGGACTCCATGATGATCATAGAAACCATAAAACAACTACAGCAAGGAGCACCCGCAGAAAAACTAAGCAAAAGTTGGAGGATGGCGTGGGTAATAACAAATGTTGAAAAGCAACTTCAGCCACTGGCATATACCATCTCGTCCCATGTGAAAATGAAAGGAAATGACCCGGTGGTCCTCCTTGTGAACTAGGGATGCCGAAATAAAGAGCAACAGTTAGACGCGGGAGAAGCAGAGCTCAGCCAGAATGAGGAAATGAACCAAATGAAACAGGTAGTTGAAGCAGACAAATGACAACAAGAGAATTCAGGTGATGTATATGGGAGGGTAGAAGGATGAAGGCAGGCACAGGCAGATCAGCACAGATCACCCACAGAACAGCACAGGACGGAAGAACGGATAGAGAGGACAGGGATGATGGAAGAGGCAAGAGAAAGGATGGACCCGAGAAGCGTGGGGGTAGAAATGGAAAGAGGTGGGCAAAGGGAGAACAAGATAGCAGGACCGAGAAGGGATAGCAAAGGAAAGTTAGATGGCAATGCGGAGCCAGCAAATGGATGGCAAGAGTAGCTGGGAGAAGATAAACATTAATGAAGCATGGAGGACAAGACATCTGGGTAGCATCCCAGGGCAAGTGGGCCGGAAAGCGAGCCAAGGATGGACAAAGATGAAGACAACTGGAGGTAAGATTAAGACGGAGGAATATTAAATAATAGAGTATGAGAGAAACTATGCATTTTGCATGTGGACGTGGAAGAAGGAAGGTGGCGCGCGAGAACGCATCGATGGAAAACGACAGCTACAAAAGATAGAACAGCGCAACCAGGTCGACGGGTATGTTAAATTTCCTCCCCCTCCCTTGGAAAAAAGATTTTTCATGAAGCATAGCGTAGGCATGAAGTTAGATAGGGATAATCTACATCACCTCAGATTCAGTTACAGAGTTAAGGTAGTTTGGGACAGGGAAGAACCCCGAGAATCCATGGCTGGGAAGGGTGAGTATAACAGTAAGGAGAAGGGCAAACAGGAATTGAAGGACCCATCCACCCATGTCCCCTGCATTAGATGTGGAGACCCAGGAATTTCAAACCCTGAGACTATGCCTTTGGAAAGGAAAACACGGAAAATCCAAGAGTGGAAGCAGGAGCATCCCATAGGAGCCAGAGAATCTGAAGGAAATCGGGAGGGGGACTCTGAACCAGAGGAGCCCAAATTGGGGATGGGGATAGGTAAGCCTAGGAGAGCTAGGAGGGGCCTTGAATGCAAGGCGGACCGTTCGTCCTAGAAAAAATACGCTAACTATCATAGTGTAACCCTCAGAGGCGGAAGCTCGGAACTAGAAAGTTCTAGAGAGGCCTTAGATCTGCATAGTCGAGACAGCCATAACACGAGAGGACCTATGACGAGGGATGGTAGTACTACCCTTTTCAATTATACCACCTCAAAGGTTAAAACAGATGTTGGGCAATTTATTGGACTTAAATTGCTGCATTAAATTATCAACGAGGGAAACTCGTAAGCTTGTGATGGTGCCAGCAATATATATGCAAGAGTAGGCAACTAACTCTATGTCTAACTAAATTATTTAAGATTCAATACAATATGCAAGGGAAGAGGCTCCTAACTAAGGAGGTCCTGGTTGTCCTTCCCTACAGTATCATAGAGAAACCATTGACTAAAAACTTGAAATAAAGACAAGAGAATGAACTTTAATTGTGGCTCAGATTCAAGTAGAGAGAGAGACTAACTTAGTCTCTTGATTGTCCTCTCATGCACTAATCCAAACTAAACTAAGATTCATTCATAAGCAAAAGAAATGAAATGACTGGAAACATAAAAGCGCAAAAGAATGAATTTCAATTACCATATAAATCATTGGAGAGAGAGCCTAACTTAGACTCTTGGTATCTCCTCATATGATACTTGAAACATAAAAACAAAAGAATGAATTTCAATTATCATGCAAATCAAATAGAGACAGAGTCTAACTTAGACCCTTGGTTGTTCTCTCATATGCTAATAAGATTCTAATTTAAAACTCATTCATCAACAAATCAAATCCTCAAACATCTAAACAAGTAAATGAAATAAGATCTAATATGAAATAACATGTTTCTCTCATCCTTTTAGAGTGAGCTCAATTCTCCTAAGAACAAGACAAATTATTCCATATACTACATTAAGCAAAATTAAATCTAAAACTACATAATGGAAATATATGTAAAACCTATATCTAAAACTACATAATGGAAATGTATGAAAAATGAAACCTTATTCTATTCCATCATCAATTGGATACAATGCTCTAAGAGTCCTCCTCTTTGGAATGAGGAGGTACTCCTATTTATACAATGAGAGGAGATAACAAACTCATAATGATGATCCATTAATCTCTCTTTTAGTTCCATACATTTCTCAACCATCTAGACACATAACCCTATCCTCCATGATTTCCTCCATGAGGTACATGATCTTCTCCATGATCTTTTCCATGAGGTTTATCTTATCAAATTCGAATTTGATCATTCAAGGCCACATAAAGGTGTCTTGGAAGCTTCCTTCGTGCCTACACATGTCAACAAACTCATGCTAATTGTTAGGTATAAGTTTAAGCATATTATTTTCTAAGTTTTAGCCATAAATTCACTTAAAAATGTTAAGAATTAATAAACTTTGGAAAAGTATTGTTAGAACCCAATAATGAGGTAAATGTAATGATATGGAGGTGGAATGGAGGTGACATGAAGGTAAAATGTGAAAATATTGGTGAATAATGGAGTGAAAATAGGGACTATTTTGAGGCCCAACATCTCTCCCAAACTCAAGATATTGCATGTCCTCATGCAATCAATGGTATTGCGTGTCCTCATGCAATCTATTACATTAGTTTTTGAGCTTTGGCTTAAACTCTGCATGATATCATTTACATAACTTTTGCAAAGCATTATTTTGATGAATTACAACTTGGTTGGTTCTTGTGTTTCAACCATATTTTGTTTGTTGCATTCAATGTATGATCTTTGCATATTGATAATGTGATTTTTGTTGCAGAGTATTTGTGTTGGAATGCATCATGGTTGGTTCTTGTGTAACAACCATGATTGTATTGGCATCCAATTAACTTCTAAATGCTTTCGACAAAGCCATTTGTATGCTCATGTAATAGTGAATATAGTTTGAAGGTAAGTGGGTTTAAATGGGGTAGTGATATATGAATGTGAATATGAATGTGACAAAGCATATATGTAAATGTATCTTTCCCCTTAAACGGATGGTTTGGGCAGTTATGTGAAATGGGGAAAAGAAGGGAAAAGGAAGTGAAGTTTTTCCAAAAATTATTATTCTAACTCTTCAAGGAATTTAATGGTTAAAAGTTAGAAAATATCATACCTTAACTTACCCTTCCAAAAATGGATGAGAGTTGTGCATGTGTGACTGCAACCTGTTGTGAAAATGGTGGATAAAAGATGGATCTGTATTGTCGTATCAGCTGCTGGATCCTCTGCTACTAGATGCAAAATCTGAGGAGTTTGCTGAACATGGCTGAAAGTTGTATCTGCTGTTGGATGATGAATCTGATGAGTCTGCTGAATATGGTTGAAGATATATAAGGCTTGGAAGGTATACAAAATATAGATGTTACATTTTCCTCCCAGCCTTGTTTATTGACTTGTCCTCAAGTGAAATACAATGAATACAATGAATGGAAATAGAATGAATGGAAATTGGCTTCATCTGCTACAAAATTTGGGTCTTCAAGTCTTCAACACTCAATGGCACAAATCTTTCCATGTGAATAAATTTGTCGATGTCGAACATGGAAAGAAGTCATTGGATTACCGACCATTGATGAATGTCGTTAACCAATGCGAGGCAAACTCACCGTTAATGTCAATGAGTGCCAAGGTGCCTAAGTACATCTTGCGAAGTGCGAATATATGGGTTGATGTCGAGCCACTTGCAAGATCCAACGATCAAGGGACATTGGTGTATTCCCATGATTGCTGGCGAGAGAGCCTGTCATTAAGGCATACAAGCCTCAAGGTACTAATAATGACTCTAGTCTTTATCCCAGATAAGATGCTGAAGTCGATGGGTCAAGACTTGTTAGAAGGGAGGCCTTAAGGAATCCTCCATCATCTAACACGAGTGTGAAATAATGATTTTGAAGGACCATAGATGGAAAATTTGCATTGAAGCAAGGTTTATTTGGAAGAAAAGGAAAATGGGGTGACTCGGCTTTGTAAGGGAGCTGAATGACTTTATTCATGGGCTTACAGGTTAGTGAAAGAGACAGGAAAACGGCTGTGAAGGAAAATGGGATGGAAAATTTATTGACTAAAGAAGTGGGAATGCAATGAAGTTTTTATTTACGGAAGTGGAGTAGAAATATAATGGCGAATGTAAATGGAATGAGGCGAATGTTTATTAACTGAAGAAGCAAATTGGCATCTGAAAGGTTTGCATTGGGGACTCATTGGGATTTACAATTTTACAAAGGGAAGAAAATACTGGTTGTAATGAATATGGACCTATTCACATGATTCATCATAAAACTGAGCTGTTGGAAGTCCAATTGTCGACAAATTAGACTCCTTGAATGATCATCTGATTAACGCAAACCTGCAAAAACTTGGCATTCACAAAACATAAATATATCCAAGCAAAAGTGATCAATTTCTACTTGGTTTTTTTATGCAAAAATTAAACACCAATGAAACAGATTTAAATAAAATCAAATGTATAAGTTAGCCCAATTGCATGATTTTTACAAATCCATTTTCAAATATGAAATGAGTATAGTTAATCCCTTTCCTATGTGACGTTTGTAAATAAAATTCAATTTTGTTGCAATTATGCAAATCCCGAACATGGTCGAAATTATTTCATGATTTGTGTTGAGGATATCGAATTTCACATGTCGTCCTTGATCTTGTATTTGCCAAAATCTGCATCATTTAAAAATTGCAAGATGTTTAATACAGATGCATCAATTAAAAATAAAAATAAAAATAAAGTCAGAAAGAAAACTAATTGTTACTCCTTAGTGTTGTTGCTGGAGAAAGCAGCACCATAAACATAAAACACGTGCAAATACCAGTGTTGGACTTTGAAGGAATACTAAATGGTAAAGCGTTGAATTGAACTCAAGCATGTTATTCTTAGTCATATAACACATCATCATCTCCTTCATCTTCATCTGAATTCTGATAATTTGGTAGCATCAAATTTTCCACAGTTGCATTACCCAGCAACGCATTGAGAATTGAACAATTCCAGCCCGTATCTGTCTTATCTGCTCTGCGAAGGCATGCCAACCAGATGGACCACCAGCTTCATCGTCAGATGATTATATTGAAAATATGAGTGAGACAGATGGCGGTTTCTAGGGCCGAGAAGTGGTGATCGAAAGATCCAATGTTCGAAACTATGCCATCGTGATAGTCCGGCTTTTATTCAGATTCTCCCTCATAATGTGTGCATGCTCGGTCAGGGTCTCCATTACCAGTGGCAAACCCATCCTCTCGTTGTCCAACAAGAAAATCAAAACCCTTTCTGTCCATAATATGGTACTGATGCAATCATTCCGCCCTTCAACAAATTCTCCAATTGATTTGCGCCAATGGTCTGTACGTTGTACACCAAACACAAGCAATGTGTTCCACCCCTTTCGCATGGTATGTTCATTTTGCTGCTTCTGAGCCTAGTTCACTTGAGTGTGAGAAATATATATGTATCAACATCAAGCCCCTTTACCTCAGCATTCCTCTTTGATAACGCTACTAGGGGCCTTTCTCCGATGGCCATATTACCATCGACAGCCACAGGTTTGCCTACTTCTTCAATCTTCATGGGTTCAAGACCAGATGGGTCATGAGAACAACGGCCAGCGACCCTGTCGATCAGAATTTGAAGAATTCGCTTGGGCAGTTCTCTGGTATTTAAAATGAACACGTAAATCAGACCCCCTCGCTTTAGCAGATTTGGTGGGATTGTTGGGGGGTTTGTTGGGCTTGACCCTATATCATTCCTATAAATAAGATTTTTGAAAGATTCATGGCTGGGAAATCAAGATCTTGAGGAGATAGAGATCACAGGGAATCAGATAAGGATATGATAGCAATTAATTGAAATAGAGAGGCGATTTTTGGAGGATTATTCTCTGGCCAAGTTTAATGGATGCGTAAAAATTGAGGGCAGTTGAAACCGCAATAAAAGAATTCACATCGCTGATTATGAAGGAACATTTCGTTAAATGAGTTATGATCCGATGAAGATTCTCCTCTATCCACGCATGCAATAGGATCATGATTCAATGCCACTCTTGATGGGATTTGGGGCAAGGTGGAATAGTTTGCGGATTTGAATAGCTTGAGTTCTGTTTTGGCTCACACTGTTCATAACCCTAGGAGCTCCGCTGCTGCCAACAACGCACCTCTACACTGACACTTGTTTAAAAACTAACTTATTTAAATTGCCGATTAAACTCAAATGCCGTAATTCATGGATTTTTCAATTACCGCTTAATTTCGAATGTGTTTAAAAAAAAACACATGGCAGCTGTTGTGATTGAACGCATGATCTTTGCCAAAGAATATAAACGATGTAGTGATTGGGGTACACGCGTTTATCAATAGTCCAGCAAAATATTTATCCAATTCGAATTAGTCCACCCCAAGAAAAAAACGGATCGAAATTCTACATATACCGTCAGAGAGTTTGTGCTTAAAGACAATTTTTTTTTTAATTTTCATGTTGCGTTGGAGTTTATTCGAGGGCAAATCCCCATGAAAAATGCCAGACCCACTGCTCAACCTGTACATTCACATATCATGTGCAATAAATTGATTTCGATTTTTTTCATATGAACCATCGTTTAATTCATTCACGTTGATTCACTGTGCAATAAATCGATTTCAATTTGTTTCGTATGAACCATCATTTAATTTATTCACTTTTCCATGGTTTCTTTAATGTATTGCTTTATTTTTAGTTTTTATGTGTAATGTATTCGTTTATGTTTATTTTGATGTGTTTGGATTTTTAATGATTTTTTTAATGTGTTTTGTGTTGTTTTTATTTAATTTAATATTTTTTAAGTTTTTTTTTTTAATTGTTTTGTTTGTTTAGTTTTTGTATATTTTGTTTTGTAATTATTTTTTAATTTGTTTTTAATGTTTTGCATTTTTTTTATTATGTGTTTTAGAAAAATCTAATTAAGGTTTTTTTTTTTTTTTTTTTAAATGATTTAGTTACTTTGAGACAAATCTAAGTTGGAGATCAAAATTTAAACAAATTTTCAGAATGGATAGTAAATTTAGATCTCTTAGTTATTTATCTAGATCTATGAATTTTAGTGCAAAATTTCAAGACTAACTTGTTCAATTTCCTTTTCTGATCTTCCAGGTCGCAACAAGGCGCAGGAAGAGAGCATACTTCGGAGTTTTGTCAATTCTTTATACCTTTGAAATTTTTGAATTTGAAAAACATAGTAAGAAGAATTGATCTCAAACCTCAAATTTTAGTGCTCTGAACTCCACTTGTTTTCCTTCTCACAAATATCCCTTTAATTGTAGCTTCCTGCCAATGGTTAGTGAATGAGGTGGCTCTTACTGCACCACCAAAATTCCAAGAAATAAATGAAGCCATTTATGAATTAAAGTCTCTAGTATGCTCACATCCAAATTTGAAAAATATACCTGAATGTCTGCAAGGATATGAGAGATCAATTTCACATTTGGATTAAATGTTAGGATTCATTGAAGAATGGATGAATGATGTGGCCTAGTCACCTTTTGAAACCAATCTTCAAAGTAGTCCTCATTCTCTTGACTCTCCTCCAAATGCTTGATCATCATTCTAGATCTCCTCGTACTTGTTTGAAACCATCGAAACCACTTGTCGATAAGGCTTTCATAGGTGTGATTTCCATTCTCATTCAGATCATGCTGCAGCTTCTCTTTGTCCTCCTCGTTCTCCTGTTCAAATAATTATTCATCCTTAGATATACAGGATGATTCTTCAAATGTTAATTCATTGTTTTCTTCTAGAGGAGTAGTTAAGCGTTTGGCTACTGTCAAGATCTCTTCTTCGCAAGAAGAGGCGATCCTAACACTTGCTAGGATCTGAGCGAGTTGTTCCAAACTTATACTTATCATTTTTATTGTGTTTTTTTTTTTTTTTCAGTGAATGGGGGGTTTTAAAAAAATGACTAAATCTAAAACTAGCTAAATACTAAAACATGAGAAAACTCAAACTTAAACTCCTTTGTGAAGATCCTGCTGTCACCAGGTCTCACAAGTTATTTTGTCTAAAGAAAAATGCTAGTACTAAATTAAATTTCTAATGCCTAATCCCTTAGCACCATTCCCCGGCAACGGCGCCAAAATGTTGGGCAATTTATTGGACTTAAATTGCTGCATTAAATTATCAACCAGGGAAACTCGTAAGCTTGTGATGGTGCCAGCAATATATATGCAAGAGTAGGCAACTAACTCTATGTCTAACTAAATTATTTAAGATTCAATACAATATGCAAGGGAAGAGGCTCCTAACTAAGGAGGTCCTGGTTGTCCTTCCCTACAGTATCATAGAGAAACCATTGACTAAAAACTTGAAATAAAGACAAGAGAATGAACTTTAATTGTTGCTCAGATTCAAGTAGAGAGAGAGACTAACTTAGTCTCTTGATTGTCCTCTCATGCACTAATCCAAACTAAACTAAGATTCATTCATAAGCAAAAGAAATGAAATGACTGGAAACATAAAAGCGCAAAAGAATGAATTTCAATTACCATATAAATCATTGGAGAGAGAGCCTAACTTAGACTCTTGGTATCTCCTCATATGATACTTGAAACATAAAAACAAAAGAATGAATTTCAATTATCATGCAAATCAAATAGAGAGAGAGTCTAACTTAGACCCTTGGTTGTTCTCTCATATGCTAATAAGATTCTAATTTAAAACTCATTCATCAACAAATCAAATCCTCAAACATCTAAACAAGTAAATGAAATAAGATCTAATATGAAATAACATGTTTCTCTCATCCTTTTAGAGTGAGCTCAATTCTCCTAAGAACAAGACAAATTATTCCATATACTACATTAAGCAAAATTAAATCTAAAACTACATAATGGAAATATATGTAAAACTTATATCTAAAACTACATAATGGAAATTTATGAAAAATGAAGCCTTATTCTATTCCATCATCAATTGGATACAATGCTCTAAGAGTCCTCCTCTTTGGAATGAGGAGGTACTCCTATTTATACAATGAGAGGAGATAACAAACTCATAATGATGATCCATTAATCTCTCTTTTAGTTCCATACATTTCTCAACCATCTAGACACATAACCCTATCCTCCATGATTTCCTCCATGAGGTACATGATCTTCTCCATGATCTTTTCCATGAGGTTTATCTTATCAAATTCGAATTTGATCATTCAAGGCCACATAAAGGTGTCTTGGAAGCTTCCTTCGTGCCTACACATGTCAACAAACTCATGCTAATTGTTAGGTATAAGTTTAAGCATATTATTTTCTAAGTTTTAGCCATAAATTCACTTAAAAATGTTAAGAATTAATAAACTTTGGAAAAGTATTGTTAGAACCCAATAATGAGGTAAATGTAATGATATGGAGGTGGAATGGAGGTGACATGAAGGTAAAATGTGAAAATATTGGTGAATAATGGAGTGAAAATAGGGACTATTTTGAGGCCCAACAACAGACAACTGTGTTCATAATGTGATAGGTCTAACAAACAGTAAGGGGGAAAGTGAAACCCAGCCAGAACATTTGAAGGATAAGAGCACCAGAAAGTTGAACAGCAAAAACATGGCACCCAGGCAAAGTAAGAGAAATGCTAAGCAAGAGGCAGGAATAAGCAGCACAGGCCATAAAAAAGGAAGGAAACCGACAGGCGAACAGATTAAGAAACTAGTGGACGCCTACATGAAGGCAAATCTGCAGGAAGTCTAGGACCCGATTTGGAGTTGGGAACGAGACCTGAGACAAAATATATGAGGCAGAGACCTTCCCATGCATGAGTGGGAAGAAATGGTACATGACCCAGGCACAACAAATGGTCGACAATCTCTCTATACCAAGACTTTGCAACAGTACTGGATAATGAAACACATTGTTGCTCGAGCCATGACCCTCCATCAGGAACATATGGAAGGGGAAGCGCTGAACAAGCAAGAGAGAAATAAGGAGTCAGAACTTGGCCGAGGGGAAATGATGAAGGAACTGACGACCATCCAGATACAAACATACAGGAACAATCTTGCCTTGGGCTGAATTGAGTAAACTCTGTTAGAGTTAAAGTGGAAATTGTTCCAGCAGGGACAAGAACTCCCATGCCGAGGGGTGAAGCTGCAGAATATTGGAAAGAAGATGCTGAGCCCAGAAGAGAAGGAAAAATTTCAGATAGCCTCCTTAAATGAGGAGTAGTTTCTTTATCTTTAGTTTTTGAATGTTTATGTCTAAAAAGCCAAAGATAGGACCTTGGGAGATACGGATGATAATGATGCACTTATTTAAATTTTGGAGTGGATACAATGCTAATCGATGGTCACCTAGTTTCCCTCAGGCAGGTGGCTGATCGAAATTCTTGAATGTAAATTTTTAAAAAGTAAATATAGAAAGTACTACCTTATTTAAAAAAAATAATAATTTAAATCGCAATTATATAAAATTCAATGAAAATTTTACATTCCCATTATTTTGGATAATTTTTAAAAACTTCTGTTGATGATTTGTTATTTTAATAAATGCATTTCTACGACTCAAACAAGTTTGACGATGGTTGGCATTGACATATCCAATCCCTCTTACCTGGAACTTCAAGTGATTATTTTGGGACGGTCATCATCCGTTGTTAACGCGTTACCATCCATGCGATGACATAAATATTTCGTGAAAGCATGACTTTTCACAGGATGAGATAAGTCAAACTTTTATATGTTTGGAGAGTTAAACTTTTATATGTTCGGATTTTTCCTGTACAAAACTCAAATTACCAAAAAATAAATAAATTTGTCAATCCCCATGTAGTTTTAAACAAAATTGATCCACACATATGAAACAAAAACAGAGAAAAATTAGATTAATAATTTTCACCCCCGTCTTCACGTTAAGTTTGGTCCATTTTTTTTTTCATTAATATAAAGTAAATTAACACTAGATAAAACTGGTTAGGTGGTTTCAACTTCCCTAGTAAGAAATCAAGTCTATTGGACACCTAACCTCATTATATGCCATCGAGTAGCAAAAAACCTTAAATCTCTAGATCCAAGCAATATAAGTTTTAGTTTTTTGTCCACTTCCATACTCGAAAGTTCTACATACATATGTAAAAATATAGACAAATTTAAAAGCTAGCGGCAGAATAAACAAAATTATCAGAAAGTAGGCATGTTAAACTCTAAACCAGAATACATGGGAGTGCTTCTCAGTTCGACCAAGACGAATGCTCTGTTTTCGCAGTTGAAACTGCACCTTCTGAAATTCTTTCTTCTAGTTTGGCATTCCTTGAACAGTGACTACCATGCCTATAGAGATCTTCTCCATTGTCTTTCCCAACCGACTTTTCAACTAAAACTAATATTGAAAAATTCTAAATTCTAAAATAAAATAGCATCCATATAGCAATTGAAATACAAATATAATCTTAATTCATTCCAATTTGGCCAAAACTCAGTGCAGATTTGGTAAAAGGCTTGTTTGCTTGTGTCACAGGCCATCCTGCAAGGAGGTGGTCATGGATTTTGAGAACTTCCTTTGCCATGGCGGCAGAGGAGGCTACTACTGTGGTTTTCATTCCAAAGGAGAGAGACATGAGAGGGTCGTATTTAGTCGCAAGGTGGAAGAGCGTTTCGTTGGGCTTATCATCGAGCTGGAAGAGATTTCCCACAACGGGCCATCCTAGAGGCCCCGGAGGAAGCCTCGAAATCTTCCTCCTCATCACATGCAAAACGAGGAGTATGATGAACAAGCTTATCCCCGGAATGGAATACGAGAACATTCAACCAAACTCCATTGGCAATTTGATTAGATGCAAGGAAAGATAAAAGATCGTGCTTCTGACTCTTTTGGCACATGAATAACATAAATGCAATGAACCACGTTGTTAAAGACTTTTGAATTTTGCCTTACTATTTTTCCATTGTTAAAGACTTTTGCGACGTTGTTAAAGACTTTTAATATGACAGCCATGCAGCTTGTTGAAACCTAATTTACCCAACTTTAAATTCATTTTTCCCAAAGAGCTAAAGCCTAAAATGATTAGAAAGTAATTATTTTAGGTTTCCTTGATAGTATGTCAGTCAGATTGCTTGGTTTTACCCAATTTGAAGATCCATAACTAATCCACGAGCTGCAAACCTGATTTAGCTGACTACACAGCCATGTAGCTTGTTGAAACCTAATTTACCTGCCTTTAAATTGATTTTTCCCAAAGAGCTAAAGCCTAAAATGATTAGAAAGTAATTATTTTAGGTTTCCTTGATAGTATGTCAGTCATATTGCTTGGTTTTATCCAATTCACTCCTCCATCCCGTCGTTAGCTGCAAAAGGCATATCCAACTTGAAGATTCATAACTACCGAATAAAGATTCGTAACTAGTCAGTGAATGGAAATCCACGAGCTGCAAAATTCAAAGATCCATCACTTCTCAATAATGAAAATCCACATTTAAACGTCTCAGTTAAAGATCCATATATGACTGGCCAATAATGTAAATCCACATTCGAACTTATTAGTAGAAAATGGAAAAAAAGTAAGGCAAAATTCAAAAGTCTTAACAACGTGGTTCATTTTATGAATAAGACATAAAATCCAAGAGACGGTCACTGTTTTTGACGCCAATGGGTGGAAATTAAGGTACACGCGTAAGTTATGGGTGTGGACCCTTTTAAGTTCACATACAGAAAAAGCCAAAGTGGGCACACTGGCACTGTGTTCCTAGAAATGCGACATCTTCACATTGCATCTCCGACAAGTCTGTCATTTCTTAGCTCTGTTCTGCACTTGGAATCCTTCAAGCCTATGAATTTGATGATAGAAGGATAGCATGGATAATGTCCATGATATCCACACCAAGTATGTCAATCCTGCTTAATCTAACCCCTACTGACACCTTTAAGCCTTCCCGTGGCCTAAGACAGGGAGACCCTCTCTCACCGTTCCTGTTCATCTTAGCAGCGGATGGTTTAGGTCACTTAATCAACGCCAGAGTAAGCAGGGGAGAATTCAAAGGGCTAAGACTATGGGGGGGAAAATTAACTATCACACATCAACAATTTGTGGATGATGTGATGATGTACAGCCAAGCAAACCTCAAGGAAGCAAAAAAAATAGGGGATATGTTAACAGAATTTACAAAAGATTTAGGAACAGAGGTGAATAAAGAGAAAACCGTAATCTTCTTCTTCAACAAGCCAGGAGTGAGCTAAGCCTTCCTGGCAAGAACATTGGGGTTCCAAATTGGG
This sequence comes from Pinus tabuliformis, assembly GCA_031772625.1. Taxonomy (NCBI): domain Eukaryota; kingdom Viridiplantae; phylum Streptophyta; class Pinopsida; order Pinales; family Pinaceae; genus Pinus; species Pinus tabuliformis. Next base: position 56,418,884 of record CM062804.1, read on the forward strand.
CAGTTCCCAAAAAAATACTTAGGAGTACAACTGAGTGATCAACAGTACAGAGTAGCAAATTGGCACGGTTTGATAAGGAAAATTCAAAAAAGAATGGACAATTGGACATTCAGAATGCTCAATACATCGAGCCGTCTCATACTCCTGAAATCAATCCTCCAAGCTATGCCAGTCTATCAGATGGAAAGTCAAGCAATCCCTAAGACCATATGCCAGAAAATGGTGCAAATCTTTAAAAAATTTTCTATGGCAAGGGGCAAACAAATCAAAAAAATGGGCATTATTTTTAAGGACAGGGTTAAGCAGGTCGGTATCAGAGGGAGGCCTGGGACTCAGAGACCCTTATATTTTAAACCAAGTCATGGGGGAAAAATTATGGTGGAGATGGATTCAAGGAGGGAATGACCTATGGAAAATGTTGTGGGAACAAAAATATGAGATACCATGGACACCAGAAGGTAAACTCCGCACCTTGACAGAAAAGAAAGGCTCAGTGATTTGGAACCTGGCCAATATGAACAGAGCCCTGATAAGAGACAACAGCTTCTAGGAAATTCGTGAGGGAGACAAAGCAGATTTTTGGCAGGAAGGGTGGCAACAAAGAGGTACCCTGAGTCAAGAACCCCAGCTACATGAAATACAACAGTACACAACCCAAGTAGTGGAAGACACAGTAAGAAACTATTGGGTAGGTGACCAAAACAATTATTGGCAAAAATGTAAGATGAAGAGTGACTGGCCTGAAGCCCCAAAAACTGATCAATGGACTACCTATCACAACGAAATGGCAACCAGGAAAATAGCTATTAAAGAAGGACTAGATATAATAAGATGGGGCAAACGCATTAAAGACATGTTCACAATATCAGAACGCTGCCATATGAAAACAAGAGGGGCTGGAAATGCAAACACCAAAAAATGCAAAAGAATCTGGCAGTTAAAAACCTAGCCAAAAGTGGCGTTTTTTACCTAGACAGCGCTACATGGGCGAGCCTTGACTTGGGATCAATTAAGACGAAAAGGGATGCACGGGCCCTCGTGCTGTGCACTATGCCAAAAGCAACAAGAAACCATGGAGCATGTCGCAAATTCCTGCAATGTAAGTAACATCCTGTGGCAAAATCTGCAACAACCTTTTGGGATTACAGAAAGAAAGTTAGAGAGCATTAAAACAACAATAGAGTTGTGGAGCAGCAAGCTGTATTGCAACATAATCCTCAACCATGCTTGAACATTTGGAAAGCCCGAAACAGGGTAATATTCAAAACAGAAAAAAATGACATAGGGGAAATCTGGAACCAAATTATGAGAAACACAAGGGAAACAATCACTCTGGGAAACTGGACAGAGGAAGACTGGAAGATGGAAGGCACGAAAACCAGTATTATGAACCGACTGGAAATTAAAGCAAAAAACTCAAGTAGCATAAGGAAGGTACATGATGCAGAAAAGGCAAGAGCATAAGAAAGTTACATGAATCCCCCCCAAGGATTCATAAAACTAAACTTTGACGGGGCAGCCAAAGGAAACACAGGGGAGGTGGGTATTGGAGGGATATTCAGAGACGAGGAAGGAAAGATCATAAGGGCATATGCAACGAACTGCGGCATCACCACAAACAATGAAGCCAAATATCATGCACTAAATGGGGGACTGGAGATAGCGATACGAGAAGGGTACCAAAGATTGCAGATAGAAGGGGACCTCACGCTGATCATAGAAACCATAAAACAACTACAGCAAGGAGCACTTGCGGAAAAACTAAGAAAAAGTTCGAGGATGGTGTGGGTAATAACAAATGTTGAAAAGCAACTTCAGCGACTGGTTTATACCATCTCGTCCCATGTGAAAATGAAAGGAAATGCCCCAGTGGACCTCCTCGCGAACTAGGGATGCCGAAATAAAGAGTAACAGTTAGACGCGGGAGAAGCAGAGCTCAGCCAGAATAAGGAAATGAACCAAATGAAACAGGAGTCGAAGCAAAAAAACTACAACAAGAGAATTCGGGTGACGTATATGGGAGGGTAGAAGGATGAAGGCAGGTGCAGGCATATCAGCACAAATCACCCACGGAACAACATAGGACGGAAGAATGGACAGAGAGGATAGGGATGATGGAAGAGGCAAGAGAAAGGATGGACCCGAGAAGCGTGGGGGCAGAAATGGAAAGAGGTGGGCAAAGGGAGAACAGGATAGCAGGACCGAGAAGGGACAACAAAAGAAAGCCAGATGGCAATGCGGAGTCAGCAAATTGACGGTAAGAGCAGCCGGGAGAAGATAAACATTAATGAAGCACAGAGGACAAGACATTTGGGCAGCATCCCAAGGAAAGTGGGCTGGAAAGTGAGCCAAGGATGGACGAAAATGAAGACAGCTGGAGGTAAGATTAAGACAAAGGAATATTAAAAGAATAGAGTATGAGGGAAACTATGCATTTTGCACGTGGACGCAGAAGAAGGAAGATGGCGAGCGAGAACGCATCGATGGAAAACGACAGCTGCAGAAGATAGAACATCGCAACCAGGTTGATGGGTATGTTAAATTTCCTCCCCCTCCCTTGGGAAAAAGATTTTTCGTGATGCATAGCGTAGGCATGAAGTTAGATAGGGATAATCTATATTGCCTCAGATTCGGTTTCAGAATTAAGGTAGTTTGGGATAGGGGAGAACCTTGAGGATCCAGGGCTGGGAAGGGTGAGTATAAGAGTAAGGACAAGGGTAGACAGGAATTAAAGGACCCATCCACCCATGTCCCCTGTATCAAATGTGGAGACCCAGGAATTTCAAACCCTGAGACTATGCCTTCAGAAAGGAAAAAACGGAAAATCGAAGAGTGGAATCAGGAGCATCCCATAGGAGCTAGTGAATCTGAAGGAGATCGGGAGGGGGACTCTGAACCAGAGGAGCCCAAACCGGGCATGGGGATAGGTAAGCCTAGGAGAGCTAGGAGCGGCCTTGGATGTAAGGTGGACCGTTCGTCCTAGAAAAAACACGCTAACTATCATAGCGTAACCCTCAGAGGGGGAAGCTTGGAACTGGAAAGTTCTAGAGAGGCCTTAGATCTGCATAATCGAGACATCCATAACTTGAGACGACCTATGACGAGGGATGGTAGTACTACCCTTTTCAATTATACCGCCTCAAAGGTTAAAATTGATAACTGTGTTCATAATGTGATAGGTCTAACAAACAGTAAGGGGGCAACTGCAACCCAACCAGAACATTTGAAGGATAAGAGCACCAAAAAGTTGAACAACAAAAACATGGCACCCAGGAAAAGTAAGAGAAATGTTAAGCAAGAGGCAGGAACAAGCAGCACAGGCCAGAGAAAAGGAAGCAAACCGACAGGCGAACAGATTAAGAAACTAATGGATGCCTACATGAAGGCAAACCCGCAGGAAGTCCAGGACCAGATTTGGGGTTGGGAACGAGACCTGAGACAAAATATATGAGGCAGAGACCTTCCCCTGCATGAGTGGGAAGAAATGGTACATGACCCAGGCACAACAAATGGTCAGCAATCTCTCTATACAAGGACTTTGCAATAGTACTGGATAATGAAACACATTCTTGCTCGAGCCATGACCCTCCATCAGGAACATATGGAAGGGGAAGTGCTGAACAGGCAAGAGAGAAATAAGGAGTCGGAACTTGGCCGAGGGGAAATGATGAAGGAACTGGCAACCATCTAGATACAAACATACAGAAACAATCTTGCCTTGGGCCGAATTGAGCAGACTCTGTTAGAGTTGAAGTGGAAATTGTTCCAACAGGGATGAGAGCTCCCAGGCCCAGGGGCGAAGCCGCAGAATATTGGAAAGAAGATGCTGAGCCCGAAGAGAAGGAAACAATTCAGATAGCCTCCTTAGATGAGGAGTAGTTTCTTTATCTTTAGTTTTTGAATGTTTATGTCTAAAAATCCAAAGATAGGACCTTGGGAGATACAGATGATAATGATGCACTTATTTAAATTTTGGAGTGGATACAACGCTGATCGATGGTCACCTGGTTTCCGTTGGGCAAGTGGCTGATCGAAGTTCTTGAATGTAAATTTTGAAAAATTAAATATAGAAAGTACTACCTTATTTAAAAAAAAAAAAAAATTAGATCGCAATTATATAAAATCCAATGAAAATTTTACATTCCCATTATTTTGGATAATTTTTACAAACTTCTATTGATGATTTTTTTTTAATAAATGCATTTCGATGACTCAAACAAGTTTGACGATGGTTGGCATTGACATATCCGATCCCTCTTACCTGGAAATTCAAGTGATTATTTTGGCACGGTCATCATCCATTGTTAACGCGTTACCATCTGTGCGATGACACAAATATTTTGTGAAAGCGTGACTTTTCACAGGATGAGATAAGTCAATCTTTTATATGTTTGGAGAGTTAAACTTTTATATGTTCGGATTTTTCCTGTACAAAACTCAAAGGACCAAAAATAATTAAATTTGTCAATCGCCATGTAGTTTTAAACAAAATTGATCCACACATATGAAACGAAAACAGATAAAAATTAGATTAATAATTTTCACCCGCGTCTTCACGTTGAAAGTGTGCCAAACGATGGCGGTTTTAAAATATTTTAGCAAGATTGTAATCTCACGTGGATGTTCTTTCAATAATAATGGCTTAATTAAAATTAATATTTTTTTTGGGTTAAGTTTGGTCCCTTTTTTTTTCATTAATATAAAGTAAATTAACATTAATATTAAGTAAATTAATACTAGATAAAACTGGTTAGGTGGTTTCAACTTCCCTAGTAAGAAATCAAGTCTATTGGACACCTAACCTCATTATATGCCATCGAGTAGCAAAAAACCTTAAATCACTAGATCCAAGCAATATAAGTTTTAGTTTTTTGTCCACTTCCATACTGTAGAGTTCTACATACATATGTAAAAATATAGACAAATTTAAAAGCTAGTGGCAGAATTCGGTAGTTATGGATCTTCAAGTTGGATATGCCCTTTGCAGCTAACGACAGGATGGAGGAGTGAATTGGGTAAAACCAAGCAATCTGACTGACATACTATCAAGGAAACCTAAAATAATTACTTTCTAATCATTTTAGGCTTTAGCTCTTTGGGAAAACTCAATTTAAAGTTGGGTAAATTAGGTTTCAACACGTTGCATGGCCGTGTAGTCAGCTAAATCAGGTTTAGAAATGGGATAATAATAAGTTAATGTAATCATACAACTAAATCATACAGCGTACAAAATCAATCTCTTTCTATCTAAAATATAGAACAGGGCTCGACTCAATGTTTTAGAATTTTAAAGTTTGAGAAAGAAGTTTTATTTGATTTGATTAATATTGTTTTTCATTTTCACGTTTGTATTTTATTTTAATTTTCATATATATATATAAAAATTTTATTTTACATTTTAATTCATTTTAGGTTTTGAGTCTTGAAATAAGAAAATATTTTTAGTAGTGGAGGAATGACTTATTATATGGTTTTTTGGATCCAACGTTTTGGATTAACAAGTGAGTCTATTATCAGGGATGGGTCAATAGATTTAAGAAGATATTACTGAGTATGAGCTTTGGTCATTTTCATAATCCTTCTATGGATTGACATTGGTCGATAGCATGGGGCTTAAGGTGGGACCCCTAGGTCGAGTGACATTGTGATCGCCGAAATCGGCAGATCGATGTCGGCAAAGGCCATGCCATATGCACAGAACCCCTAGTCTATGCGATATGCGATTGTGACAAGTTGCATCGCAATTCACATCGGAGCTACACAATGGAGCGGGGCTACACATATATATGTGCGATGCTATAGCCGGACCCGACGAGGCTATAGGCAATAGTTGATATATTTTGAGATCTGTCAAACGACAGTTTCCTATGTATTTTCGCATATTTCATTTATTAAAATAAATATGAAGGGAAGCACCGATGCGATGAAACCAGACCCAAAAGGGTTTAGGAATGCAAATATACTATTTCAAGTCTGAAACAAGTGAGATTTTGGGAGGACCAAAGGTAGTAATAGGTTCCGAGCCCGAGCCCATATATTGGCCACCATGTGTCCAGACCCTAGAGAGAGAAAACCACTCTTTTCGAGCGGTTAACTCCTGTACGCATGGGCTGCCTGAAATGAACCACAACCATTGGATCTATATATTCCAGATCAATGGTGGAGATGCGATAACCAATTAAAAGGTTGAACTGATAGAAGTATAGGACGGATCTATGGAGATTTGGACTTTGATGAACAGTGTTTTGGTGGATTTTTCCTGTGTCTCAGCATATTTCTCTGTGTAAATAGAGAACGCTATTCTTGGGAATTCCAAAGTCTTGATGGTCCCTTCTATTACAGCACAGGTGGCCACCTTCCATGAAAGTGTTAACAAATGATTGTTAAATGCTCAGATGGGGATTCAAGCAAACAGAGGCCGGGAACCAAAGAGCCCGAGAAGAGGAAACAAATGGACAATGCCAGTTGGCTTAAAAGCCATGAATTTCAGAGATAGGAGGGTTTTTTTTGTTGTTTTCATTGTTTTTGGAGTTTCTTTTGAAAGCGAAGTCAAAGCAAGAAGCTAAGGCATAAGAGAGCAGTGCAAAAAGGCAACAGCAAAATAAGTAGTGTAGAAAGCAAAAGCTGAAGGACACGCAGCCAAGGGAGTCACTTGGAGTTCAAGTGGAAAGCCAGAGGGCTACAGACTGACAGAGAGTCGAAGAGCTAGAGCCAAGAGCCAGAGCCAAGAGCCATACCGAGAGCTGAGAGCCAAAAAGCCAAGAGCTTCCAGAACTAGGGGATAAAATGGTGTTTGAACCCACTGTTTCTATGTAAAATAGCAGGAGTTGAGTCAAGAGCTTGTAAAAAGGACTTCTACCCTAATCCCAGAGAGCCTAGTTGAGTTGACTAGAGCTCATGGAGACATAGCCCAAGAGTTTTGGTTGAACTCCTAATTAATATTATTGTTCTGTGTGTGTTTTATTGCTACAATGTCTCTGCTGCATTATTTACTGTTATAAGTATTAATATATCAGTGTGAGCACATTAACTTATAGCACAACAACATAATTTAAAGCATATAATCAGTTAAAAATGAATACCATCATACACCTATATTTTCAAGCATTTTTAATTCCGCATTGGTTAATCAAGAAGACTTGGAAATATTTAAAGCTTTGGAAGTGGGAGAGGTTCTTGTAACTTAGACAAGAAGCCTAAGAGTCCCATTTTCAGATCAGTTAAACACAAAGCTAGAATTTAGTATCACATGAATGGTCCCAATACATTTGGGTATCACCATTAATAAGCTGTTCAACGTTATGGAAAATAGAATGGGCACTTAGAATCTGTCAATGATTCTCCTCTCAATCACTGATAGATTTCCAATGCAGTTGTCACCCCCTAACATATGAAGACCTTCATAATGACTAAAACTCCAGGTATTCCAAAAGGTCTAACCAGACCTCCACCCTTTGAAAAAGTGTATTTAACTATATGCTAGCATAAGGATTCCAAAGGTAGTTTTCCTCCACCCTTTAGTAAATGAGGGACTCTAGAGGTCTATTCCTCCACCCTTTAGCAGTTGAGGGACTCCAAAGGTGCATTCCTCCACCCTTTACAATTGAGGGACTCAAGAGGTGAAGTTCTCCACCCCTTAGTAAATGAGGGACTCTAGAGGGGCAGTCATCCACCTTTTAACAATTAGGTGACTCTATAGGTGTAGCCCTCCACCCTTCAACAAATGAGGGACTCAAGAGGTGAAATACTCCACCCTTTAGAAGTTGAGGGACTCCACAAGTGTTTTCCTCCACCCTTTAGCAGTTGAGGGACTTGAGAGGTGAAATCCTCCACCGTTTAGCAAATGAGAGACTCCGTAGTCCTACACGATAGCTTCATGTAATAAAAGGCAAGCATTCCATGTTCATCGTACCATGATAAGACATAAGAAAGGTATTTTAGGTGTTGTTACACTAGCTAGGCATGTCTTCATCAAAGCTTACTAGCCAAAGAATATCATGAAAATTCAATAAAAAAATCCAATATATATCTATGGCCATTATATATGAAGAAGAGCATGAAAGAATAGTAACTAATATAACAACATGGGTGTATATTTCTAGCAATCAACAACCCATGGTGACCCCAATGCTAAACCAAAAATAACTTGTGCATAAAAAGGAGTATAGTACCTTTTCCCTCTTCATCAAGGCAAGGCTATTACAAGGCCATGTGTTTGCTAGTGGTTATCACATTCTATCTATATGAAGCCCTAGTTCAAGCATACAAGCTAGACCGAGAGTTCATTAACAGTAAAATTCCTGCTAGGAAGCTCTAATGCTTTTACTTAAATTTCTGAGTTTGAAATTGAAGTTTCAGTGGAAGTTTTTCTTCACATAGTTTAGAGGCATTCTATTGTGAGTGTTTGTTCATAAAATTGGCTTTAATCAAATGCATATAGTGGTAATGATAACCCCAAAATAACTGCTAGTTAACTCACTATTATAAATTATTTACTCATAAATTTATGCAGATCTAGAACATAGGTTTCCCTACAAATGAACAATACCAATTTTTTTTTCTCCATTGTAAAAATTCATTCAGAATATAGTGGTTTAGGGAAACCTGGTCTTATTATTTCTCCAACAAGTAAGCGTTCATCTTAGCAGTCCTTTCGAGGGTAGCAATCACATGTTTCACTCTAGAGACGTCACGGCTAGCAAATCCAAACCCTTTTTTAACTCATCCCCAGGAAAATATATGTACACTAGAAGTCTAGTCCATGCTAAACTTGTTCTTTGAGTGATGCGTAGTTCCAGAGGTAATATCATTGTGGTCTCTCCATACTAGTTAGGCTCTCATCCCTTTAACACTAGTCCCGATGTTATGTCAATTTTCCCTCTATTCTCCTCTCTTCCTTTTTCCCTTACCTATTTTTATTATTCGAATGTTGACTCCAAGTAGTTAGAGTTCAGCCCCTCTGGACCAATAGAGAAGTTACACTTGTCTCTTTCCCTAAATTGGTAATAGAAACTATAGAATTCCATGGAAAAAAAGTATTCTCTGCCATGTGCCAATTCCCTCTAAATATTAGGCAGCTCCTTGCGCATGACCTCCTTCCCCCAACTCCTTGATTCTCCATCTATGTATGTTTATTGCGCAAACCTCCATATTTTGTGTGAATAATTTAGACATCCGACATTTTTTTCATTGAAAGGTGGATTAACATTTAATATATTCCAAAGTTTGAGTGATTATGGAACATACCCATAAAATTCTCTACTCTATACCGGGTGTTTACTAGTGTCTACGCCTATCGACACTAGGGGATTTATTTTATGAATTAAAAGGTGAATCTATATTTATCCTTTAACTATGTACATGTAAGTATTTTGGATTACAACATGTGTTGATCCATGAAAATTGTATTGTTAGATAAAGGTTATGGCCTATGACATAAAGGACGACAAGGCATAGGTACAATGTATATTTTAAATATGTATATAATGACAATTAAGGAAGTATTTACAATAACCCTATAAGTGACACCTTTACATTATATTCAAGACTATATCATAGCCATGACAATATTCACATATTTTTCAAAACAATAAGGTTCATTACAATATTTACTTTAAATTTTCACTCGAGGTGTAACACTCCCTCCCACTCCCTTTAACTATCTTGGTCTATGGGATATGTTATTTATTGAATTAACCCATCCTCCAAGGTTTTTTATGAATATGGGGTTACATAGCCATTCTTTTTCGAAGTTTATTAAATTAAATTTTGATACTGCATAATGTTTAGCTCATCAAGAGATTTTTGGAAGCTTTTCCAGTGGGTTTTTCTGGTCTAATTTCTCTAAAATCCTGTAGGAATTTATTGAAATCACAATTTTTTTTTTTGTAAGCTAAGGAATTTCTATTATCTACAGCAAACTGAAAAATACATACTAAGGAACCTCAATCTGCCCATATGGGAAACCGGATCTGTTGGTTCCTCCTCATCAAGCATTCAATACTATTTTTCATTTTACATACTGTCAGAAAAAACTTACAAGACATTAAACCTTTGTAATCAGGATGTTTCCAGAAACTGTTCTTTCTAAGATCTACTAAAAGACCTATCTTCACTACTGGTTGATGAGACATGCAATCGAATTCCCAAAAAACAGAGCAGTAGCATCAAAAATCAAAAAGAGAGAGTTAACAAGCCTCTCAAATCTCCGCGCTTCCCCTTTTGATTTCATTGTTGTCTTTGGTTTTTACCAGTTCCTTCAGCATCTCCTGAATTTCCTTAATCTGATCATTCTGTTGACGCATTATACCTTCAACATTAGACATCTCCTTTTTTGCTGCCATCGATTCCTGAGCCATCTCCACCATTTCTGCAGCGACCTGTTCCATTGCCTTGGCCAAAAGGTGCTTCAGGACCCGGTACATGTGAAGAGCTCGACGGTATTGGGTTAGTCTACCTCTGGTATTGCCTGGATCAGGCATCTGGGTTGTCCATTCTTCCATCTCAGGGTCTGATGGTTCTTCCAGGACTCTGTTTTCCATGACTTCAATGATTTTTCGGATGTCTTCATTCGTTTCTTGATTGTAAGCCTGCTCTGCCTCATGAACCGTCCTGCGGATAGATTTCCTTCCCCTTTTTCGCCTTCCCTGAGGCTGGTTTCCCTCCTCTCCATTGTTTGCTTGCCGGGGTCGACCTTTACCTCTTTGTTCACGAGCTTTCCTTCTTCCGTCTGTTCTGCCTCATTTAGCATTTTTGCTGCTCTGTCCTGTTTCAAAAGTCTTACTCCAGAAACCCTCGTCCTGGTTAATCTCCATGTCTTCTGAGCTTTCGACTTCAATTTTTATTCTGCTCCACTCAAATTGTCTGTCTCCGAAATCCTCCCGCTCTGCCTGGACTTCTTTATCCCAGCTCGCTGCCATCTTGACTCGTTTAAGACGTTGGTTTTGATTCCTCTGCCAGGTCTCTCCTTTCCTCGCCACCTTCTTCAACTTCTTGCTGTCTTTCATCCTTCTCTTGTTCCGCCTTATAGATTTGTCGCCACCTTTCCGTTTATGATGAATTTGTCCTCCACTTCCTTTCTCTCTTATAACTTGAATGATGCTCTCTTCGGTGTTTTCCGAGATTTGTTTTGGATTGCGTACCTGCTGCTCTGAATTATCATTAATTGCTATGGTCAGGGAGGTATGGCCACCATCCTTCTGTCCTATCTTTGCTGCCAGATACACCTGCCTTATCTTCCCGCTCAGGATCTTCACGGTTTTTTGATTACCATTATGTTGTTTCATGGGTATCATTGTCTATGAGTTGTTTTAAACTATCCCATCTTGTCATCACCATTTGATTTGTCTAACTGTCATCCACTTTCCCATTAATTCCTTACTTCCCCAATTGGCCAAGCAATCCGCAGGTTTATTTCCTTCTCGCTTGACATGAGAGGTGATCTTGTATTCAATATCTTTCAATGTTTCTTCAATTTCTTGGACTATGCTCGCTGTTCTCCAACTTTTGACAACCTGCTCCCACTATTTCCCTTGTATTAATTTTTTTATGGTGTTTATAACCAGGGCCGAGTCACCTTCGATCTCTAACTTTCTATATCCATTTCTTATCACAATTTTGAGGCCCTGATAAGCCGCCATGAATTCCGCTTCGTTATTACTCATAGTTCCTCCATGTTCTGCATAAATCCATTCTACATCTCCTTGACTATTTCTAAAGATTCCTCCATATCCTGCTGGACCTGGATTCCCCTTTGCCGCTCCGTCAAAGTTAAGCTTGATAAACCCTTCCTGTGGCCTTCGGAAGCCTATAAGACTTTTGGCAGCGATAGGTTGTTGTTGCTTTGTTTTTTGTTGAAAGACCATCCCTTGTTCCAGGTTCAACCTTCTTAGGATTTCTGCTTCTTCCTCAGAGGTCTTCCAATCTTCCTCTGTCCAAACTTCTGCAAGGATTGATTCCCTGATTTGTCTCAAGGTCCTTTGCCAAACTTCTTCCGGATTTGATATTTTCCCTTGGAAAATTCTTCCATTTCTTTCTTTCCAAATATTCCACACATTGAATCCTGCCACCATGTTCCAGGCTCTTCTCACCACCGAGCTTTTAAACTTTCCTTCTCCCCAATTACACAGAGTTTGTATGATATCTTGTGGATTTCGTTCAATTGTTGAAAATAGATCTTTAGTCTTATCCCATTGGAATTGGGCTATTCTGCAGCCATTTAGTAAGTGTTCCTGGTCTTCTTCGTCTTGGTTGCAGAGACAACATCTTGATGGACCTGAGAATCCTCTTTTTTGGATTTGATCCCAGGTTAGAATACGTTTCCTCCCTACCAACCACACGAACATCTTTATCTTCAGCCACCATTTATTTTTCCAAAGTTTTCTCCATTTCTGCTCCTCTTCCCTCTGCTCTTGCTGGATTTTTATATTATATGCTTCCCTAATAGTGAAAGTTCCTTTAGTTTCTTTTCCCCATCGTAGAATATCATTGCCTCCTCTGTTTTTTATTTTCCTGGACTCTAATTCCTTACTAAACAAGATTTTTTGTTCCTCCGTTGCATTCCTGTTCCAATCTTCCATTGTTTTCCATTCTCTCCATTCTTCATTTTCTCTTCCTTCTATCCAATAATCTTTGACCAAGATGAGTTCTCTGTCAATCCCTGTTCTGTAGATATCCTGCATTCCCTGTAGATTCACCATTTTCTCCCTTTGCTGCCACGCTTCCTCCCAAAATCTCGCATTCTGGCCCCCTCTGATTTCCCAAAATATATTTCCATCTACTAATTCTCTGCTTTGATTAGTCAGGTTCCATATGTCTGATCCTCTTGGTATTTCTTGTTTCCTTAATATTTCTTCAGGAGTTGATGGCATATTATATTTTGCTGTCCATATTTCTTTCCACAGGTCCTTTCCTCCTTGCATCCATCTCCATCTTAATTTGGCTACTAGAACTTGATTTAGAACAGATGGGTCCCTTAGACCTAGTCCGCCTTTTTCTTTTGGTTTAGTTAGGCTATCCCATGAGCAGAGTGCCCATTTCTTTTGTTGCTTAGGCCCTCCCCATAGGAATTTTCTGTATATCTCTATCAGCTTATTGCATATCCCTTTTGGTGCTGCCATTACTGATAATGGATATATCGGGATCGCCTGAATGGTTGATTTGAGCAATACGACCCTTGCAGCAAGATTCAGAGTACGGAAAGACCAATTTTCAAGTCTTTTCATGATCTTTTCCAAAATGGATCTCCAGTTTCCTATTTTTACGGATGATGAGTCTAGCATAGTTCCTAAATACTTTGTTGGAAGCTCCCCTTTTCTATAGCCCAAGGCCCTGGTTAAGTTATTTTTGATGGGTTCCACTGTATTAAAAAAGAACGTTCTTGATTTTTCATTATTTACCTCCATACTTGAACCTTTCATAAACACCTCTAGAATTATCTTTATCCTTCTCACCTCATTCAGGGATACTTTACAGTATATCATGATGTCGTCCATGAACTGTTGGTGAGTAACTTTAGTATGATTGCCCCATAACCTCAGACCATGGATTTTCCCTTCTCTTAATCCTTCTGCTGCTATTATGAAGAGAAAGGGGGATAGGGGATCCCCCTGTCAAAGACCTCTTGAAGCATTAAAAGTAGCAGATGGGGCTCCATTTAGCAGGATGGAAAAATTTGGCGTGGAGATCATACTTAAGACCCATTTCACCCATCTGTCGCAGAATCCAAAGGCTTGAAGGATGGCTTCTAAATATCTCCAATTTAATCTGTCATAGGCTTTTGACAGATCTAATTTAATCAGCATTCCTTTTTCCTTTTTCATTTTTAATGTGTGGATTACTTCCTGGGCCACAACTAATCCATCCAGAATCTGTCTTCCTTCTACGAACCCAGTTTGTTCTGGGGATATTATGTTCAGGAGGATGGATTTCAGCCTCTGGGCCACCACTGATGCCACTATCTTATAGATAACATTACATAAAGCTATAGGGCGAAAGCCTTCAGCTTGATCCGCTTGGGTAGTTTTAGGAATGAGGGTTAACAGGGTTGAGTTTATACCTGGCCATATTCTTTGATGGATTCGGGCTTCCTCCACCACTTCTAGGACTTCTTCAGCAAGGAAGTGCCATCCTGCTTGGTAGAATTCTACCGTGTACCCATCTGGCCCAGGCGCTTTGTTCCTTTTCATATTCCTGACTGTTTCCTCCATTTCTTCCATAGTAATTTTCCTCATCAATGCCAAATTCTATTCTTTGGTTCCAATTTAGGGATCTCCTTGCTTATCTTGGTTATAGCCTCTGTTCTATTATCTTGAGTTTCATTTAGCAAATTTTTGAAATGATTAACCAGTACTTTTTCTATTTCATCATGCTGGAGGACACGCTGACCTTCTTGGTTCTTAATGGAGAAAATTCTGTTTCTTTGTCTATGCTGCATCATTGCTTTATGGAAGAACTTAGTATTCCTTTCCCCTTCTCTAAGCCACTGAACCCTTGACTTCTGTCTCCATAAGATCTCTTCTTGTTTCCTTCTCTCTTCTAGTTGATTTATTATAATTCCTTCTTCCTTTATTCTATCTTCCTGTAAACCTTCTAGTATATCCATCTGTTGCAGCTCTTTCATTCTTTGCTCTAGGCGCTGTTTCTCTTCCAGTATATTTCCAAATTCTTCTTTATTCCACTTTTTTATTTTGTCTCTCATCATGGGGCTTAAGGCAAGATCCCCAGGTCGAGTGACATTGTGATCGCCGAAATCGGCGGATCGATGTCGGCAAAGGCCATGCCATATGCACAGAACCCCTGGTCTATGCAATATGCGATTGCGACAAGTTGCATCGCAATTCAAATCGGAGCTACACAATGGAGTGGGGCTACACATATATATGTGCAATGCTATATCCGGACTCGATGAGGCTATAGGCGACAGTTGATATATTTTGAGATCTGTCAAACGACATTTTCCTATGTATTTTCGCATATTTCATTTATTAAAAGAAATATGAAGGGAAGCACCGATGCGATGAAACCAGACCCAAAAGGGTTTAGGAATGCAAATATACTATTTCAAGTATGAAACAAGTGAGATTTCGGGAGGACCAAAGGTAGTAAGAGGTTTTGGCTGGGCTCCGCCCGAGCCCATATATTGGCCACCATGTGTCCAGGCCCTAGAGAGAGAAAACCACTCTTTTCGGGTGGTTAGCTCCTGTACGCATGGGCTGCCTGAAATGAACCACAACCATTGGATCTATATATTCCAGATCAACAGTGGAGATGCGATAACCAATTAAAAGGTTGAACCGATAGAAGTATAGGACGGATCTATGGATATTTGGACTCTGATGAACAGTGTTTTGGTGGATTTTTCCTGTCTCTCAGCGTATTTCTCTGTGTAAACAGAGAACGCTATTCTTGGGGATTCCAAAGTCTCGATGGTCCCTTCTGTTATAGCACAGGTGGCCACCTTCCCTGAAAGTGTTAACAAATGATTGTTAAATGCTCAGATGGGGATTCGAGCAAACAGAGGCCGGGAACTAGAGAGCCCGAGAAGAGGAAACGAATGGACAATGCCAGTTGGCTTAAAAGCCATGAATGTCAGAGATAGGAGGGTTTTTTTTGTTGTTGTCATTGTTTTTGGAGTTGCTTTTGAAAGCGAAGTCAAAGCAAGAAGCTAAGGCATAAGAGAGTAGCGCAAAAAGGCAACAGCAAAACAAGCAGTGTAGAAAGCAAAAGCTGAAGCACACGCAGCCAAGGGAGTCACTTGGAGTTCAAGTTGAAAGCCAGAGGGCTACAGACTGACAGAGAGTCGAAGAGCTAGAGCCAAGAGCCAGAGCCAAGAGCCATACTGAGAGCTGAGAGCCAAAAAGCCAAGAGCTCCAGAACTAGGGGATAAAATGGTGTCTGAACCCACTGTTTCTATGTAAAATAGCAAGAGTTGAGTCAAGAGCTTGTAAAAAGGACTTCTACCCTAATCCCAGAGAGCCTAGTTGAGTTGACTATAGCTCATGGAGACATAGCCCAAGAGTTTTGGGTGAACTCCTAATTAATATTATTGTTCTGTGTGTGTTTTATTGCTACAATGTCTCTGCTGCATTATTTACTGTTATAAGTATTAATATATCAGTGTGAGCACATTAAATTATAGCACAACAACATAATTTAAAGCATATAATCAGTTAAAAATGAATACCATCATACACCTATATTTTCAAGCATTTTTAATTCCGCATTGGTTAATCAAGAAGACTTGGAAATATTTAAAGCTTTGGAAGTGGGAGAGGTTCTTGTAACTTAGACAAGAAGCCTAAGAGTCCCATTTTCAGATCAGTTAAACACAAAGCTAGAATTTAGTATCACATGAATGGTCCCAACACATTTGGGTATCACCATTAATAAGCTGTTCAACGTTATGGAAATTAGAATGGGCACTCAGAATCTGTCAATGATTCTCCTCTCAATCACTGATAGATTTCCAATGCAGTTGTCACCCCCTAGCATATGAAGACCTTCATAATGACTAAAACTCCAGGTATTCCAAAAGGTCTAACCAGACCTCCACCCTTTGAAAAAGTGTATTTAACTATATGCTAGCATAAGGATTCCAAAGGTAGTTTTCCTCCACCCTTTAGTAAATGAGGGACTCTAGAGGTCTATTCCTCCAACCTGTAGGAATTTACAGGGTAATTTCCTCAGAAAGAACACCAAAAGGACACCGCTCACAACCAGATCACAGATCAATACACCAGTATTTTTGACATGGTTAAAACCCTCAAAGAGGGAAACAATCCACGGCCTGAGCCAACGCGGCCACTTCAGGCAATTTATTAATCAAAGAATGAAAATTTACATAAGCTTCTCTCATGCACGGATTACCCTACAAATGACCCTCCATGCGCTTTAAATAGAATTCATGGACCAATCGGGTGTCAAGCCACGGATCAAGTGTCGGTAATACCGAGGAGAGAATGAACCGTCGGATCACTACATATCGTGACTGTCGGATTGTAAGTTACAAAATGTACAACGGTAAATAAACACACTTTACCTAACTCTATACCTAACTCTACACTAGACCAAGTTGTACTTAACTATTTCCTGTGTGTCGGAATATCCTAACATCCCCCCTTAAGAACAACTTGGGATAGGATTGAAGGATTTACAAATATGACACAATAGGAGAAGGAAGGAGGCACTAGAGCCTATCCCCCCTTAGTGACAACTTCCTGAACTCCAACCATAAATCGAAGTTTAGTGAACTTTGCCTCTGTAAGAGCCTTTGTGAAGATGTCTGCAACTTGATCATCTGTTGAACAATATTGCACTTCAAGAACATGGTCGTGAATGAGCTTTCTGATGAAGTGCATGTGCAGTTTAATGTGTTTGCTGCGCTGATGTTGGATTGGATCTTTTCATAGCTGAATGGCACTTTGATTATGACACCAAAGTGTAGTCGGATGCTGTTGCTGAAGGCCAAATTCTGATAGGATCTGACGAAGCCACAAGGCTTCCTTACTAGCTTCTACGGCACCACGATACTCTGCTTCTGCTGATGAAAGAGAAATGGCAGCTTGTTTCTTACAAGCCCATGTAATAGGTCCTGAACCAAGAGTGAACACATAACCGGCAGTAGACTTCCGATCATCAGGGTCACCAGCCCAATCAGAATCAGTGAAACCAACCAATAGAGGAGCTGCTTCGGCACTGTAATGAATCCCAAACTGAACTGTACCTCGAACATAATGAAGTATTCTTTTAGTTGCTTTCCAATGACTTTCACGGGGGTTTTGCATAAACCGAGCAACAAGGCCAACAACAAAGGAAAGGTCAAGACGAGTATGGGTTAAATACAAGAGTTTTCCTACAAGTTGACGGTATAATGTAGCATCAACTTCAGGAGAAGTACAAGTGACTGAAAGTTTGACTCCAGACTGAAAGGGAGAAGGGGCTGGTTTACAGTCTTCCATGTGAAAATGACGTAGAATATCACAAGCATACTTGGACTGGGAAAGGGAAATACCCTCCTTGGATTGCAAGACTTGAAGACCGAGAAAATAGTGTAAGTGTCCTAAGTTTGTCATTTCAAATTTCCTTTTAAGGCTAGACTTCACATGGTTTATAAGGTTGGGATCACTACCAGTAAGGATAAGATCATCAACATAAAGAACAAGGATGATAAGAGAGTTTCCCAATTTCTTGGTGTAGACAGTATTGTCAGAATGACACCTAGAAAAGCCAGATTCTAAAAGAAAGCTATCCATTTTGGCATACCAAGCCCGAGGAGCTTGCTTGAGACCATAAAGGGATTTCTTAAGTCGACAAACAAGGCTGGAGTCTGTTTGTATGAAGCCAATGGGTTGTTCCATATAGATTTCTTCATGCAAGTCCCCATGCAAGAAGGCAGATTTAACATCCATCTGATGGACTTCCCATTTGAAAGAGGCAGCAAGGGAAAGAACAAGGCGGATAGAGTTCATTTTGGCAACAGGGGAGAAGGTTTTAGTGTAGTTAATGCCTTCAACCTGTGAAAAGCCCTTAGCAACAAGATGAGATTTATGTTTATCAAATTTCCCATCTGGTCCATACTTGGTTCTGTAAACCCATTTGCATCTAACAAGTTTTCATCCCTTTGGTAGAGGAACAAGATCCCATGTATCATTTGCCAATAATGAATGATATTCTTCATTCATAACTGCTTCCCAATCTGGATGGCCTGAAGCTTCTGCAAAGGTGTCAGGATCATAATTTACTGGAGCTTGAGCCAGTAAAGAAGAGGCTCTCTCGAACTGAGAACATGTGCGTCGCTGGTCTGTAGGATCACCGGCAAGATCACCTGCTGCATCTCGAGTAGCACGAACCCATTTTGGAAGCTCAGGAGCTGAAGGAGGATCTTGAGAAGGTGGGGGAGGATTGTCATCCTCACTTTCATCATCTGAAGAAGAAATGTTTTCAAAAGTAGAAGAGATAGAGAGAGGTGGCACATCCGCCGGACTAGGCTCGCAGGCCGATATATTTTCATCAAATTTTACATCTCTTCTAATGATAAAATTTTTGGACTTAAATGGAATAAGTCTATAGCCTTTTACATCTTCAGAATATCCAACAAAAGTACATTGTTCACTCTTAGGTTCTAAAGCTTTATGCTTTTCATCTGGAATATGGGCCCACGCTTCACTTCCAAAAACACGAAAGTGACTTACATCTGGTTTGATTGAGCTCCATGCTTCTTCTGGAGTGATATTCTTTAAAGCCTTAGTAGGAGTGCGATTTATTATGTAATTTTCACAGTTAATTGCTTCTGCCCAAAAACTAAGACCAAGTCCTTTCGATTGTAGCATACAATTAGCCATTTCCTTTAGGGTGCGATTCTTCCTTTCAACTACACCATTTTGTTGTGGAGTATATGGAACAGTATGTTGCATTTGAATTCCATTCTCAGTGCAATAGTTGATGAATGTGTTTTTAACATATTCTCCGCCATTATCAGATCTTAACTTAAGAATTTGATGTCCAGATTGTTTTTCAACAAAGGCCTTGAAGGCCAAAAAAGTGTTAAATACTTCACTCTTGAGTTTTAAGAAGTATACCCAAGTGCGTCTCGAGAAATCATCAATGAAAGTTAAGAAATACTTGCAACCAGAGAATGACACAACTGGAAGTGGACCACATAAATCACTATGCACAAGCTGTAAAGGGGCTGAGGCGTGCCAAGAGGCACGTTTTTCAAAACTGTCCCGATGATGTTTTCCGAGTATACATCCGGAACAAACACCATCTCTGCAAGATACCATAGGAAGACCTGTCACCATATTTTCTTTACATAGATGCTGAAGGGAGCGATAGTTTAAGTGACCAAATCGCTCATGCCAAAGTTTGCTCACTTCATCGTTATGAGCAACAAATACTGAGGGAAGATTTGATGACCCAAAGTTGTGAAACTTATACAACCTTGTAGAATCATCAGCAATGCCAGTAGCCAAAATTTGTTTAGGATCTTTTAAGTCCTTGATTACAACATCATGAGGTGAAAATTCAACGATTTTAGCTTCACCTGAATGAGTTATCTGATATACAGATAGAAGGTTGCAGGATAAGGTTGGAACACATAATACATCATTAAACTGACCATTGTCTAGATGAACAGTTCCAGTCCCTACAACATTAAGAGATCTATTATCACCAACATATATATTTTTGGTGTTACAATCATTTAAAGAAGAAAACATGGCTTTGGTTTTGGCCATGTGATAAGAAGCTCCAGAATCAATGAGCCACTCATGAGAATGAGAAGAAGAAGATACATACAATGCATAGCCAGACCGAGATGCTTGACAACCACATGCAGAAAGTGCCATTCCTGAAGATGAAGTTGAAGTTGAAGATTGCCCCAAATGGATGTTATGCTTCTTCATTGCTGCTTCCAAGGCTTCCATCTTTTTAAAGCATTTTGATTCTAAGTGGCCATCTCGATTACAAAAATTGCAATGTCTATCAGTCTTCTTCCCTTTGTTTTTATTTGTCTTATCATTTTGTTGAAATGATTTTTCATTTTGGGGCTGAAATTGCTTAGGACCCTTGTTTGGTTTAGGACCATTCTTTTTAGGATATGACTTCTTAGGATTCTTTGAATTTGGTTGCTGCTGGGCGGCTAACGCTTTCTTGGAAGAGTTTCCAAGATTAAGAAGACCAAGGTGTAAGAGTTTTTCTTGTTCTCTTATTAAAGAATCACAAAAAGAGTCAAAGGAAGGGGGCTTGTAGTTTTTTCCTTGAGAAATGAAGGCTTCTCTTGTAGAATGGAATGTGGAAACAAATACAGAGTAGGCTGGTCCCAACTTAGTAAGGATGGAATAAATAAGGTTACTATCTTCTTTCTTAACCTGAACACTTTCCAAGAGATATCTAAGGGTCTTGAACTTGGACAAGAAATCTTCAATGCAAGAAAAATTATTAGGGTCCAACGTAAGCAACTCATTTTCAAGTTGATGGGCTCTAATTTCATTTTTAATCCCAAACACTTTAGTGATTTGTTCCAATGCTTCATTAGGAGTATCAAGTTCTGCAATATGGAATCTAAGATCAGGAGAAATAGACATCCCTATCAAACCACGTGCTTGATCTTGTCTATTTTCCCATTTAGCAACCTTATATTCATCCTTCGGTTTCTTCTCTTGGCCTGTGGCTATTCTGTAGAGACCTTTACTTCTAAGTAAATCCTCAATGTAGGACAACCATTGGAAGTAGTTGGTGCTGTCAAGGGTAACTTGGTATTGACTTTCCATTTCAATAGAAACTGAAGCTGAAGATGCTGAAAGTAAGTGTTCCAATGGATAGATCTCGAAAAATTAGGCTGCTTTAAAAAAAACGGCTCTGAAAAAGGCTTCCGGATGAAGAAGTTATGGCTTTTTGAAAAAACGTTGTTGAAGTTGCCGACGAAGTGCGGGAATGTGCGGAAATGAAAAAGTCCGCCCCCACAAAATGGAGACTTGAACCCAAGACCTCTACTCTCTTAAAATAGCTTTGAACCAATTGATCTATACAAAAAATTTGAGAGAGAGAGAGAGAGAGAGAGAGAGAGAGGGGGGGGGTGCTTTGGGTTGCGTGCTTGCCTTGAGAAAGCTCTTTTTCCCTACAAAACACAAAACACAAAACCGAACACGGACATGCAAAGAAAACGAACCTTATGGCTCGAAGTTAGCTTTAGCTGAAAAACTAAATATTTTCAAAAATGAACATTGCGGCTCAAAGTTAGCTTTGGCCGGAAACTAAATATTTTTCTCAATGTTTCTGATTTTCCGAGATCACCCTAAGGCGCAGGGAAAAGAGCATACGCATGAGAAAAATCCTTCCTTTCTGTTTCTGATTTGCCCAAATCGCATAGAGTCGCAGGGCAAAGAGCATACGCAGAAATGAAAGGTATAGATCCGGTAATAAAAAGGCTAAATAAACCGAAACCGAAATAAACAGAGAGAAAATAACAGTAAACTGCAAATAAACAATGTATACCTCCAGATCTTAAAAATGACGCAGCTAGGGCTACCGGAAACCTTTTCGCGTGAAACGAAAGGGGTTCCTCACTGGAACAGATGCTCCGAACACAACAGAGCAGTCCTCTCGGCTCGAAAGCAGTCAGAAACAACAGATCTAGGAAACGGCAGTCAGATGCAGTTCTATCGGCTTCAGATTTGGATCACCAACGGACGCGGCCCTCAAATAGCTCTGATACCATGTAGGAATTTACAGGGTAAGTTCCTCAGAAAGAACACCAAAAGGACACCGCTCAGAACCAGATCACAGATCAATACACCAGTATTTTTGACGTGGTTAAAACCCTCAAAGAGGGAAACAGTCCACGGCCTGAGCCAACGCGGCCACTTCAGGCAATTTATTAATCAAAGAATGAAAATTTACATAAGCTTCTCTCATGCACGGATTACCCTACAAATGAACCTCCATGCGCTTTAAATAGAATTCATGGACCAATCGGGTGTCAAGCCACAGATCAAGTGTCGGTAATACCGAGGAGAGAATGAACCGTCAGATCACTACATATCGTGACCGTCGGATTGTAAGTTACAAAATGTACAACGGTAAAGAAACACACCTTACCTAACTCTATACCTAACTCTACACTAGACCAAGTTGTACTTAACTATTTCCTATGTGTCGGAATATCCTAACACCTTTAGCAATTGAGGGACTCCAAAGGTGCATTCCTCCACCCTTTACAATTGAGGGACTCCAGAGGTGAAGTTCTCCACCCTTTAGTAAATGAGGGACTCTAGAGGGGCAGTCATCCACCTTTTAACAATTAGGTGACTCTATAGGTGTAGCCCTCCACCCTTCAACAAATGAGGGACTCAAGAGGTAAAATACTCCACCCTTTAGAAGTTGAGGGACTCCACAAGTGTTTTCCTCCACCCTTCAGTAGTTGAGGGACTTGAGAGGTGAAATCCTCCAAGATTTAGCAAATGAGGGGCTCCATAGTCCTACACGATAGCTTCATGTAATAAAAGGCAAGGAGTCCATGTTCATCGTACCATGATAAGACATAAGAAAGGTATTTTAGGTGTTGTTACACTAGCTAGGTATGTCTTCATCAAAGCTTACTAGCCGAAGAATATCATGAAAATTCAATAAAAAAAATCCAATATATATCTATGGCCATTATATATGAAGAAGAGCATGAAAGAATAGTAACTAATATCACAACATGGGTGTATATTTCTAGTAATCAACAACCCATGGTGACCCCAATGCTAAACCAAAAATAACTTGTGCATAAAAAGGAGTATAGTACCTTTTCCATCCTCATCAAGTCAAGGCTATTACAAGGCCATGTGTTTGCTAGTAGTTATCACATTCTATCTATATGAAACCCTAGTTCAAGCATACAAGCCAGACCGAGAGTTCATTAACAGTAAAATTCTTGCTAGGAAGCTCTGATGTTTTTACTTAAATTTCTGAGTTTGAAATTGAAGTTTCAGTGGAAGTTTTTCTTCACATAGTTTAGAGGCATTCTATTGTGAGTGTTTGTTCATAAAATTGGCTTCAATCAAATGCATATAGTGGTAATGATAACCCCAAAATAACTGCCAGTTAACTCACTATTATAAATTATTTACTCATAAATTTATGCAGATCTAGAACATAGGTTTCCCTACAATGAACAATACCAAATTTTTTTTCTCCATTGTAAAAATTCATTCAGAATATAGTGGTTTAGGGAAACCTGGTCTTATTATTTCTCCAACAAGTAAGCGTTCATCTTAGCAGTCCTTTCGAGGGTAGCAATCGCATGTTTCACTCTAGGGACGTCATGGCTAGCAAATCCAAACCCTTTTTTAACTCATCCCCAGGAAAATATATGTACACTAGAAGTCTAGTCCATGCAAAACTTGTTCTTTGAGTGATACGTAGTTCCAGAGGTAATATCATTGTGGTCTCTCCATACTAGTTAGGCTCTCATCCCTTTAACACTAGTCCCGATGTTATGTCAATTTTCCCTCTATTCTCCTCTCTTCCTTTTTCCCTTACCTATTTTTATTATTCGAATGTTGACTCCAGGTAGTTAGAGTTCAGCCCCTCTGGACCAATAGAGAAGTTACACTTGTCTCTTTCCCTAAATTGGTAATAGAAACTATAGAATTCCATGGCAAAAAAGTATTCTCTGCCATGTGCCAATTCCCTCTAAATATTAGGCAGCTCCTTGCGCATGACCTCCTTCCCCCAACTCCTTGATTTTCCATCTATGTATGTTTATTGCGCAAACCTCCATATTTTGTGTGAATAATTTAGACATCCGACATTTTTTCATTGAAAGGTGGATTAACATTTAATATATTCCAAAGTTTGAGTGATTATGGAACATACCCATAAAATTCTCTACTCTATACCGAGTGTTTACTAGTGTCTACCCCTATCAACACTAGAGGATTTATTTTATGCATTAAAAGGTGAATCTATATTTATCCTTTAACTATGTATATGTAAGTATTTTGGATTACAACATGTGTTGATCCATGAAAATCGTATTGTTAGATAAAGGTTATGGCCTATGACATAAAGGACGACAAGGCATAGGTACAATGTATATTTTAAATATGTATATGATGACATTTAAGGAAGTATTTACAATAACCCTATAAGTGACACCTTTACATTATATTCAAGACTATATCATAGCCATGACAATATTCACATATTTTTCAAAACAATAAGGGTGATTACAATATTTACTTTAAATTTTCACTCGGGGTGTAACACTCCCTCCCACTCCCTTTAACTATCTTAGTCTATGGGATATGTTATTTATTGAATTAACCCAACCTCCAAGGTTTTTTATGAATATGGGGTTACATAGCCATTCTTTTTCGAAGTTTACTAAATTAAATTTTGATACTGCATAATGTTTAGCTCATCAAGAGATTTTTGGAAGCTTTTCCAGTGGGTTTTTCTGGTCTAATTTCTCTAAAATCCTATAGGAATTTATTGAAATCACAATTTTGAATATACAATCAAAAACACAATTTAAATAACACAAATCAAGATTTCACCTAAACTTTTTCCGTCGGATTCTAACACCAAAAATCCAAAAAATCACACTAAAAACAACTCCATAAAAATCACAATATTACTAATAATTAGATTTTTAAACAGGATTAATATTTATAATTTTATTTTTAAATGTAACTTTTCCATTAACCAATATTCGTCTTTATTTAAATTTTGAATAAATATTCCACTTAGTAAAAATAAATAAAAAATCACTAATTTAGTAGCCATCAGTGAGTGACATTAAAATTAACATAAAAGTGGCTGCCAACGCATATCAACTTTGAATGTCCCCATAAATTTTAGAAAACATAAATAAAAAATCACTAATTTAGTAGTGATCACTGAGTAAAAACATTAAAATTAAAATAAAGGTGGCTGCCAACGCATATGAAGAGCAATAAATTTTATAAAACATATTTGCCTTGATTTTCAAAGATACGGCAGATGAGAATGGTGAAAAGAAATATAATCTATATAAAATGTTTTTTTGCCTTCGTTATACATAATTCCAAGTACAACGTCAACCATTTCACTGTGCATTTGTTAGTCCGTATAGGTAGGACCCACGGGGGATGCTATTGCCTTGTACCTTGAATTTGATTCCATGCCTCGAGCACCTCCGGACAGCGCGAGGACAATCACTATGACGTAACACACTATTGGTTTCGGGTTGCAAAATTTTTGTGACGACAATTCCGTTGATGGATTTTAACGTCCCTTTATAGAAACGGAGACAGAGAAGTGGGACCAAACAGTGACATAATCAATTTAGGAGAATCTGCAATCGGGATAAGGGTTGCCTACTGTTGATTCATAGAAGCAGTCCCTGAAAACTGCTCAGTTTGACACGTCTCTCTTAAGTCCGCCATCACGAAGGGACACTTAATATGGATCATTCTTTTATATCAATGTATTTATTTCAAATACTTATGTTGGATCATATTTCAAATCATGATATATTTGTCGATGCTTTTCTAACCAATAAGTGTGGTTCATCGTCAAGAGAAGTTGAAGAACCAGGCTAATGCAACAAATTAAATAGAGAGAACAAATTAAAAAGAAATTGTAAAAATTTCACTTCTTTTTCACCCTAATTTATATAAAATTTTCATATTACTTATCAATTAATAATTTAGATCAGAATTAAAAAAATGGGATGAGGGATTCTTGGAGCTCTGCAACCCTAATGACCTTGCGACCATGAGGCAGGCAGTGCAAAACACCTCGAAAAACAAGCGGACAGGCATGGACAAAAGTGAACAGGTGGCTTAGAAATGACAAAGGAGACTAAGAGGGGAGAGATCCCCTCCTACAGGGATGTGACAGGGGGAGAAGGAACCAGCAACAACAAACAGGGATGTGACAGGGGGAGAAGGAACCAGCAACAACAAAGTGTAGGCTGCACAAAGGACACCGGGACTAGTACTGGGAGCACGCTGGCAAGCAAGAAGCAAAGGAAGATGTCTGCCCTGCATAGTGGAGAAACCGAGGTTTGTCGTTCTGATGAACAAATTGGAAAGGTACAGAAGCTATATGAAGGATCATGCATTAATCTGCAAGTTCATCGGAGTCTGGCCCTCAGAAAAAGATCTGACAAGATGGATCCAGCAGAAATGGCAGCGACGCAGCCACATTGAACTGAAGCTGGGAGCACGCGCCTTCTTTACAGTAATCTTCTCAAATCTACAAGACAAAGAGAATGTTTTTGAAAATGGACCCTATTTCCATAACAATGCAGGTTTATTTATGAGGTATTAGGAGGAATGCTATAACCTGGACCAAGAAAAATTCCTAGCAGCACCTGTATGGGTTAGACTGTTTGGACTACCTATGGATTTCTGGGACCCAAAGATTCTTGAAGGAATAGGGAACACCATAGGCAGTTTCGTAAAGATAGCAGAATCAACTAAAATATGGAGCTATACCTCGTATGCAAGAATATGTGTATACATGAACATTGCAAACCCTATACCAGGTGCAGTCGAACTAGAGTATCATGAGGAGGTCTGGCAGCAGGCTCTGGACTACAAACATATACCATTTAGATGTAGAAAATGTCATGAATATGGACACCTTTTTAAGGAATGTCCCTTAAATGCAGAGGAAAAGGAGAGAAAGAACAAGCAACAAAGGAAAACCACTGAAGATTATGAGGGGTTTCAAGAAGTAAAACTCAGGAAATGACCCACTAAAGAATTCCAACAGAAAGGCAGGAAAGAACAACAAACCACAAGTCAAGAGACAAATAGATACGAAATACTACAAACAGAAGAAGGGGAGGGAGAAACCCGAAAGATGGACTACCAAGAAGGGACAGATCAGGATGGTGGGGGGAAAAACCAGGACACCAACAACGATAAGCAGAAAGCTCAAGAAGAACCCGAAGAAAAGGGGAACCAAGAAAAGGAAGTATACTAGGAGTATGAAGTAATGGAAGTAGATATAAATAAAGGGGATGACCCAACCACAGAAGAGGAAATTTTAAAAAATTTATTGGATAAGTGGAAGAACCTGGACGAATGGTTTATCCCAGAGGAACATAAAAAACTATACAGAGACATCTTCCAGAAATACAAAGAAAAGCAAGAGAGTGGAAAAACAGGGATGAACGAACAGCTTGGAACACAACAGGATAATAGCCAGGAACATCAACATAAAGGGAAAGGGGGGAAAAAATAGGACGAAAGAACCTACAAGAATCCATTCAAATAATGGGCGAAATGTTAGTCAACACAGGAAGAGTAGTGCCACTCTCAGCGGTCTTCCACCAAACACCCCAACCGCCTCGATGATTATTACATCATGGAATATAAGAGGGCTTTACAGCAAGGGTAAGCAAAGATATCTGGCTGAGAGGATCAAAAAAGAAAAACCTCGGATCATGCTGCTTCAAGAAACAAAAATAACGGTAGCAAAAATGGAGGAAATTCTAAAAAAAATCAAGCCTTATTATGAAAGTATGACAGTAGATGCAAAAGGGAGTGCAGGGGGTATAGAAATATTGTGGAATCCAGCAGAAGTAATGGCTGACCTATGGATAGGAATGCGAAGGATTCTATCAGGGGGATTTAGAATGGTTGGACATAAAGATTGGTTCCTTGTATCAGCGGTGTATGGGCCTCATATACCGCTTGAGAGAGAGGCCCTCCTAACATAGTTGCGTCGAATGGGAAACCTACACACAAAAAAAGTATGGGTGATAGTAGGAGATTTTAATATGATAAAAACCACAATGGAAAAGAAAGGAGTACTGCAATGGGAGGATGCAGATATGGAGAGATTTAGGGACACCTAGACAGCCCTCCAATTGATTGATATTAATACTATCAATGGAAAATACACCTGGAATAATAGAAGAGGAGGCAGCAGGCAGATAGCCTCCAAACTAGACATGTTCTTAGCCACAAAACAGTTCCTAGGGAAAGATATATTCTACGAAGCAACGATCTTACCATGCCAAGGATCGGATCACTGGCCAATAAAACTTGAAATTGCCATGAACAATCAAAACCAGCACAAACCTTTCAGGTTTGAAGCCTTTTGGCTAAGAGATCCAACACTCATAGACAAGTTGGAAACCTGGTGGCCGAGTAGTCAAGGAGAAATAAAAGGTAAGAATAAGATGCACACTCTCCAATTGAGACTTAAGGAGCTGAAAAGAAAAATTAAGACCTTGAACAAAGAAGAATTCGACAACATCCATAAAGACAAGGAACAACTCCAAATAGCCATGAAAAGGATACAACAAAAAATCATAGAAGAAGGAAGAACCGAGGAGAATGCGAAGGAAGAAGGGGAGGTGCTAATCAAACTGGAGGAAAGAAGAAAGCAGGAGGAAATCCTTTGGTACCAAAGTCAAGAGTTCAATGGTTAAAAGAGGGAGAACATAATACAAAATTCTTCCACCGAGAAATGCAGCAACACAAGCAGCAGAACCAAATTTTCTCCCTCAAAAATAAACAAGGTAACAGGGTAATCCAGAAAGAGGAAATGGAAAACCTCCTAATCCAACATTTCAAGGAAACACTGAGAGAGCCGCAAAGCAACAAAGAAGAGGAGATAGAAAATATAAAACAATATATCCCAAAAAAGGTAAGCAGGGACCAAAACCTAGCGCTTCTACAGGTAATTACGGAAAAGGAGGTTGAGGAAGTAGTCAAGTCAATGGCTAAAAATAAAGCCCCTGGCCCGGATGGCTTTACAACAGAATTCTTTCAAGCAACATGGCGGTTCATGAAAAAAGATATTGTTAATGCAATAGAAGAATCAAGAAGCCATAAAAGAATGCACCCAGCATGGAATGCTACCTTTCTGGCCTTAATACCAAAAGTAGATCAGGCTAAAGAACCCCATAGCTTTAGACCAATAGCTCTTTGCAATGTAATCTATAAAATTATGGCCACCATAATGGTAAAAATATTACAACCCCTACTCCCAGAATTGATAGCAAAAGAACAAACAGGGTTTGTGAAAGGCAGATAGATTGTGGATGGGATTGTAGTTGCGCAAGAGGTGATCCACTCCCTAAAGAAAACCAGAAATAAAGGAATGATGGTCAAACTTGACATAGCGAAGGCATATGATAAACTCAGCTGGCAATATCTACAGGAAATCCTTCAAGCCTATAGATTTGATGATATATTGATAGCATGGATAATGTCCATGATATCCACACGAAGTATGTTAATCCTACTTAATTTGACCCCTACTGACACCTTTAAGCCTTCCCGTGGCCTAAGACAGGGAGACCCTCTCTCACCGTTCCTGTTCATCTTAGCAGCGGATGGTTTAGGTCACTTAATCAACGCCAGAGTAAGTAGAGGAGAATTCAAAGGGCTAAGACTATGGGGGGAAGACTTAACTATCACACATCAACAATTTGTGGATGATGTGATGATGTACAGCCAAGCAAACCTCAAGGAAGAAAAAAAAATAGGGGATATCTTAACAGAATTTACAAAAGCTTTAGGAACAGAGGTGAATAAAGAGAAAACCGGAATCTTATTCTTCAACAATCCAGGAGCGAGCCAATCCTTCCTGGCAAGAACATTGGGGTTCCAAATTGGGCAGTTCCCAACAAAATACTTAGGAGTACAACTGAGTGATTAGCAGTACAGAGTAGCGAATTGGCATGGTTTGAGAAGGAAAATTCAAAAAAGAATGGACAATTGGACATTAAGAACGCTCAATACACCGAGCCGTCTCATACTCCTAAAATCAGTTCTCCAAGCTATGCCAGTCTATCAGATGGCAAGTCAAGCAATCCCTAAGACCATATGTCAGAAAATGGTGCAAATATTTAAACATTTTCTATGGCAAGGGGCAAACAAATAAAAAAAATGGGCATTATTTTCAAGGACATGGTTAAGCCGGTCAGTATTAGAGGGAGGTTTGCGACTCAGAGACCCTTATATTTTAAACCAAGTCATGGGGGAAACATTATCGTGGAGATGGATTCAAGGAGGGAATGACCTATGGAAAATGTTGTGGGAACAAAAATATGAGATACCACGGACACCAGAAGGTAAACTCCGCACCTTGACAGAAAAGAAAGGTTCAGCGATTTGGAACCTGGCCAATACAAACAGAGCCCTGATAAGAGACAACAACTTCTAGGAAATTCGTGAGGGAGACAAAGCAGATTTTTGGCAGGAAGGGTGGCAACAAAGAGGTACCCTGAGTCAAGAACCCCAGCTACATGAAATACAACAGTACACAACCCAAGTAGTGGAAGACGTAGTAAGAAACTATTGGGTAGGTGACCAAAACAGTTATTGGCGAAAATGGAAGATGAAGAGTGACTGGCCTGAAGCCCCAGAAACTGATCAATGGACTACCTATCACAAAGAATTGGCAACCAGGAAAATAGCTATTAAAGAAGGACCAGATATAATAAGATGGGGCAAACGCATTAAAGGCATGTTCACAATATCAGAAGGCTACCATATGAAAACAGGAGGGGCTGGAAATGCAAACACCAAAAAATGGAAAAGAATCTGGCAGTTAAAAACCTGGCCAAAAGTGGCATTTTTTACCTGGACAGTGCTACATGGGCGAGCCTTGACTTGGGATCAATTAAGATGGAAAGGGATGCACAGGCCCTCGCGCTGTGCACTATACCAAAAGCAAGAAGAAACCATGGAGCATGTCGCAAATTCCCGCAATGTAAGTAACATCCTGTGGAAAAGTCACCAACAACTTTTTGGGATTACAGAAAGAAAGTTAGAGATCATTAAAACAACAATAGAGTTGTGGAGCAGCAAGCTGTACTGCAACATAATCCTCAACCATGCTTGGAACCTGTCAATTGGGTTCTTCCTATGGAACATTTGGAAAGCCCGAAACAGGGTAGTATTCAAAAGAGAAAAAAATGACACAGGGGAAATCTGGAACCAAATTATGAGAAACATAAGGGAAACAATCACTTT
Source organism: Pinus tabuliformis (assembly GCA_031772625.1). Classification (NCBI taxonomy): domain Eukaryota; kingdom Viridiplantae; phylum Streptophyta; class Pinopsida; order Pinales; family Pinaceae; genus Pinus; species Pinus tabuliformis. The sequence goes on from CM062804.1 coordinate 56,450,356, forward strand.
GGGAAACTGGACAGAGGAAGACTGGAAGATGGAAGGCACGGAAACCAGTATTATAAACTGACTGGAAATTAAAGCAAAAAACTCAAGTATCATAAGGAAGGTACATGATGCAGAAAAGGCAAGCGCAGAAGAAAGTTACATGAATCCCCCCCAAGGATTCATAAAACTAAACTTTGACGGGGCAGCCAAAGGCAACCCAGGGGAGGCGGGTATTGGAGGGATATTCAGAGACAAGGAAGGAAAGATCATAAGGACATATGCAATGGACTGCGGCATCACCACAAACAATGAAGCTGAATATCATGCACTAAACAGGGGACTGGAGATAGCGATACGAGAAGGGTACCAAAGATTGCAGATAGAAGGGGACTCCATGCTGATCATAGAAACCATAAAACAACTACAGCAAGGAGCACCCGCGGAAAAACTAAGCAAAAGTTGGAGGACGGTGTGGGTAATAACAAATGTTGAAAAGCAACTTCAGCGACTGGCATATACCATCTCATCCCATGTGAAAATGAAAGGAAATGCCTCGGCGGACCTCATAGCGAACTGGGGATGCCGAAATAAAGAGCAACAGTTAGACACCGGAGAAGCAGAGCTCAACCAAAATGAGGAAATGAACCAAATGAAACAGGCAGTCGAAGCAGACAAACGACAACAAGAGAATTCGGGTGACATATATGGGAGGGTAGAAGGACGAAGGCAGGTGCAGGCAGATCAGCACAAATCACCGACGGAACAACACAGGACGAAAGAACGGACAGAGAGGACAGGGATGACAGAAGAGGCAAGAGAAAGGATGGACCTGAGAAGCGTGGGGGAAGAAATGGAAAGAGGTGGGCGAAGGGAGAACAGGATAGCAGGACCGAGAAGGGACAGCAAAGGAAAGCCAGATGGGAATGCAGAGTCAGCAAATGGACGACAAGAGCAGCCGGGAGAAGATAAACATTAATGAAGCACGGAAGATAAGACATTTGGGCAGCATCCCAAGGAAAGTGGGCCGGAAAGCGAGCCAAGGATGGATGAAAATGGAGACAAGTGGAGGTAAGATTAAGACAGAGGAATATTAAAAGAATAGAGTATGAGGGAAACTATGCATTTTGCATGTGGACACGGAAGAAGGAAGGTGGCGAGCGAGAACGCATTGATAGCAAACGACAGCTGCAGAAGATAGAACAGCGCAACCAGGTCGACGGGTATGTTAAATTTCCTCCCCCTCCCTTGGGAAAAGGATTTTTTGTGATGCATAGCATAGGCATGAAGTTAGATAGGGATAATCTACATCACCTCAGATTTAGTTTCAGAATTAAGGTAGTTTGAGATAGGGGAAAACCCCGAGAATCCATGGTTGGGAAGGGTGAGTATAACAGTAAGGAGAAGGGCAGACAGGAATTGAAGGACCCATCCACCCATGTCCCCTACATCAGATGTGGAGTCCCGGGAATTTCAAACCCTGAGACTATGCCTTCAGAAAGGAAAACACGGAAAATCCAAGAGTGGAATCAGGAGCATCCCATAGGAGCCAGAGAATCTGAAGGAAATATGGAGGGGGACTCTGAACCAGAGGAGCCCAAACCGAGGATGGGGATAGGTAAGCCTAGGAGAGCTAGGAGGGGCCTTGAATTCAAGGTGGACCGTTCGTCCTAGAAAAAACACGCTAACTATCATAGCGTAACCCTAAGAGGGGGAAGCTTGGAACTAGAAAGTTCTAGAGGGGCCTTAGATCTGCATAATCGAGACAGCCATAACTTGAGAGGACCTATGACGAGGGATGATAGTACTACCCTTTTCAATTATACCACCTCAAAGGTTAAAACTGACAACTGTGTTCATAATGTGATAGGTCTAACAAACAGTAAGGGGGCAATTGCAACCCAACTAGAACATTTGAAGGATAAGAGCACCAGAAAGTTGAACAGCAAAAACATGGCACCCAGGCAAAGTAAGAGAAATGGTAAGCAAGAGGCAGGAACAAGCAGCACAGGCCAACAAAAAGGAAGGAAACCGACAGGCGAACAGATTAAGAAACTAGTGGACATCTACATGAAGGCAAATCCGCAAGAAGTCCAGGACCAGATTTGGAGTTGGGAACGAGACCTGAGACAAAATATACAACGCATAGACCTTCCCCTGCATGAGTGGGAAGAAATGGTACATGACCCAGGCACAACAAATGGTCGGCAATCTCTCTATACCAGGACTTTGCAACAGTACTAGATAATGAAACACATTGTTGTTCAAGCCATGACCCTCCATTAGGGACATATGGAAGGGGAAGTGCTGAACAGGCAAGAGAGAAATAAGGAGTCGGAACTTGGCCGAGGGGAAATGATGAAGGAACTAGCGACCATCCAGATACAAACATACAGGAACAATCTTGCCTTGGGCCGAATTGAGCAAACTCTGTTAGAGTTAAAGTGGAAATTGTTCCAGCAGGGATGAGAGCTCCCAGGCCCAGGGGTGAAGCTGCAGAATATTGGAAAGAAGATGCTGAGCCTAGAAGAGAAGGAAACATTTCAGATAGCCTCCTTAGATGAGGAGTAGTTTCTTTATCTTTAGTCTTTTATCTTTAGTTTTTGAATGTTTATGTCTAAAAAGCCAAAGATAGGACCTTGGGAGATACGGATAATAATGATGCACTTATTTAAGTTTTGGAGTGGATACAACGCTGATTGATGGTCACCGAGTTTCCCTCGGGCAGGCTCAGATGAGGAGTAGTTTCTTTATCTTTAGTTTTTGAATGTTTATGTCTAAAAAGCCAAAGATAGGACCTTGTGAGATACGGATGATAATGATGCACTTATTTAAGTTTTGGAGTGGATACAACGCTGATCGATGGTCACCTAGTTTCCCTCGGGCAAGTGGGTAATCGAAATTCTTGAATGTAAATTTTGAAAAAGTAAATATAGAAAGTACTACCTTATTTACAAAAAAAATAATAATTTAGATCACAATTATATAAAATTCAATGAAAATTTTACATTCCTATTATTTTGGATAATTTTTACAAACTTCTATTATTTTGGATAATTTTTACAAACTTCTATTGATGATTTTGTTTTATAATAAATACATTTCAACGACTCAAACAAGTTTGACGATGGTTGGCATTGACAGATCCTGTTATCACTCAGGTTGTCCTTAAGCTCCGGAAAAGGATACGGCCGAGGTAACCACAAACCAACTTTGGACTGCAGGTTCTAGCCAACCTGCAATCAGAGAGGGCTCTCTCTTTATGATTTAGCTTTGTTTGAAAAGGATTTTAGGCTAGGTCTCGAGTTCAGAGGGTTTTTGTTTGTTTTTGGTGGGAAAATTGATTTTTCAGGTAGAGAGGCAGAGCATAGTCTAAGGGTTTCGAACCATTGGGCGTGGAGTCGAGGAGAAAAACTGCTGGTGCTTTTCCTTAATAACAGTGAGGGAAAATGGAGCAAGATAGCTGAGCATGAAACAATGTTTCAGGTTTAAGGGATGGAAAGAAATGCTAAGTAATGAGAGGCAATTAAGAATCTCTCAATTATGCTTAACAGGGGAAGATAACAGGGTGCTACCTAGGGGTAGTTAAGAATCCCTAGATAATTGGCAAACACAGGTGAATCGGGGTAAACATGAGCCAGAAGGAATTCATATTCATAACCAATTCAATCAGAAGAAAACATAAAGAAATAGCAGAAATTAAGCATAGAGAGTATTTAAACTAATTCTAGGCTATTCTTTCTTCCTGCTATTTAGATAGTGGTAAACAATAAATAGAGGTAAGATGCACTTATTGCTTCAGGCTGCAGCACAAGGATTCCATCTTCATATCTCCATAAACATTCATTCCCAACAGACAGTTTTCTCTCCAAGCTTTCGGCAATCTTTGATTATGGAAAAACTTAGGTATACACAGCAAGTCTCTAGTGAAATTCTCAATTGACCAACCCTTAAAACTATACAGAGGGTGGTATATATAGGGAAAAAACTCTCTACAGAGTTCCTTTATTACATTTTGACCTAATTAGGTCATAAAGAAAAATGACTACTTAACCTAATTATATCTAGAAATAAATGCAAAAAATATCTCGGGCTGCGCTCAGGGCCGCCGTATCAAAACTGAATAAATGATGTTGTCCTTGGTGGCTTGCTGCAGTGTTTTCTGAAATAAATGTGTATGGGCTTCTGCATCTCCACTGTCTGTATGCATTTAAAGCTTTAACTGTGATTTGAGGGCAAGGATGGGCTTACGCCTCCTGATTTGACTTTCTGGGGGGCCTCATCAATGTTCAGGTGCTTCGAGCCCCTAAAAAATCTTGACTGATACTCTTTGGCTCTTCTTCTTCCTCTGATACTCTTTGGCAATAAATTGATGTTGTTCTGACGTGCCGTGGGTCTTATTCACAAATTAATGGCCGTTGTTCGGCCTCTGCTTCCTTCAAAACTATTATCTGCTCCTTTCGGCAAGCTTTGCGAAGAAAAATGGGTCTTTTGGCGCCTTTCGGGCTTGCTGGGGGCCGCAGAATGAAAAGATTCCCTGAAGATTCCCCTTCAGGCCCAAAAAATCTAGCGATGAGCGATTTGCGGCCCTTCGCACCAAAAAAGTGCTGATGACGTCAGAATGATGTGACGTTGTACGGCGGGTGACATCAGCGATGACATCAGCATGATGATGTGGTGGGATGACGTCAGCATGACATCATCATGTACGGACGGTGACGTGGCATGACACGTGGCAAGGGGCCACGCAGGCAGATGACTCGACATGTGACTGGGCAGAGGGGGGTGCCGTAAGCGGTGACTGTGCAGGGGGTGACGGTAAGTGGTTTTGTGGCACACCACCTTTGGGGGGGGAGCGATTTTGTTAGAGGGGGCATCGCCACAGCTCAGGAGCTGACGCATGGCAGGAGGTACGGCGGTAATACTGCCCATCTCCCGGATGCTAAAGCTTGGGCGGTTCGAAGATGGGGTAGCCCGCCCACCGTTGATCTGTGGGGCGGGCGATCCAACGGTTGGCGGTCGGTGCGAGGTGATGGCGGGATAAAGGACGGGAATATGCAAAGAATATAGCTTTTTTAATATGCGTGTGGGTGGGTTATGACTTAGGGAAAGTGGGTTTGGGATTTTAAAACAGGCGCGATTAATATTTACAGTTGGGACTTTGGGTAAGGGGTAAAATATGGGTTAAATGCGCGCAGGTTTAGGATTTTATGTACAAAACTTTGGTTAGGGGGCGAAATAGGGGGTTTTTGAGGGTTTTAGGGCTAGGGAATAGGTTGTTAGCATGACCAGGTGCCATCTAACCCCTGTTATGACACGGATGGGCTAAAAACAGCCCCAGATGGACTATTTTTTCCCCGGACTTTGAAAAATATGGCTATATTGCCAGGGAGGGGATATTTACATAGGGGAGTTATATATACATAGTTTTAGTAGGGGAAGGGAATAACTGATAGGGAGTTACATAATACTGTTAGTAGTTAATATGAAGGTGACCAGCAAGCGCTAAGGTCAGGGACCTTAGGCTAAATTTGGGGAAAAGAACCTGTAGAGAAATGAAATCCTTGAGTGAAGCAGATCTTTCACCAAGGCAACTGATATGGAGTATGATGAGACTAAGAGGCTCAAGCAGATCTTGACCTCTTTGGGGAGTTAGTAAGTGACTTTGGGGAATTAGAAGAAGGGGGAGTTAGTGATGTCCAGCTCTGAGCTCTTCTGAATGCAAAACTGCCTGCACTGTGATCTGAAAAGATAAACATTTTGAAACACAAAATTGATCATGAATCACCATTCTGCAACCACAGCTACCTACCCAGCCTACTTCCTAACATTTTTTCTTCTTTTGATTTGGGTGCACTTAGACTTGCAGACCCATATTTACAATTTTTATTTTCTTTTTTCTGATTTCCTATCTAAATCTACACTTATTTCTGCCAGGGCCCAGATTAAACAGTTGGGTCCCTTTGATTCTCTACCTATCTACAAAATCTGCCAAGATTAAACTGTTTGGACAGATATTATTCTCTATATTCTACAATAGGAAATTGAAACCTAGGGAGACCAAGATTGGACTGTTTGGACCTCCCTCTAAAACTCTCCAAAACTAGAACACAGCAGTGGCCTTTGGACTAGCACATTTCATGGCTTTTTCTTTGGTCTGTTTTGGAAATATGAAACACTGCAGCTTGCAAAGTATGACATATTTGGCATGTAAAAATGTCAATCATGAAAAATGATACCCTGTTGCAACAGGAGGCTAACATATCCGATCCCTCTTACCTAGAACTTCAAGTGATTATTTTGGGACGGTCATCATCCATTGTTAACGCGTTACCATCTGTGCGATGAAACAAATATTTTGTGAAAGCGTGACTTTTCACAGGATGAGATAAAGATTTATATGTTTGGAGAGTTAAACTTTTATATGTTTGGATTTTTCCTGTACAAAACTCAAAGTACCAAAAATAAATAAATTTGTCAATCCCCATGTAGTTTTAAACAAAATTGATCCACACACATGAAACAAAAACAGAGAAAAATTAGATTAATAATTTTCACCCACGTCTTCAGGTTGAAAGTGTGCTAAATGATGATGGTTTTAAAATATTTTAGCAAGATTGTAATCTCACGTGGATGTTCCTTCAATAATAATGGCTTAACTAAAATTAATATTTTTTTTGGGTTAAGTTTGGTGCCTTTTTTTTCCATTAATATAAAGTAAATTAACATTAATATAAAGTAAATTAGTACTATATAAAACTGGTTAGGTGGTTTCAACTTTGTTGAAAATGTAATTTCAACTGCGCAACAGTTGAGCCGTGCAACAACATGAAAACTTCGCCGACGAGCAATTGCCGATATCGCATCGACAAAGTGGTAGTGGAGGACTTACAAAGAGGCATTTATATGTTGCGATGAGCGATCGCCAATATCACTATTGGCGTATTGCTATCGGTGAAAACAAACAAGCGGGCTTTACCATGGGTTATGTTGCGACCCGATAACCCGGACCCAACGGGTATTCAAGATTTTGTTTGATGATTATTTCAGTTCCGCTAGCGGCCTTCTCTTTTCGTGTTTTAATGTATTTTAGGCATATGTTATAATATATATATCTATATATATATATATATATATATATATATATATATATATATATATATATATATATATATCTATATATATATATGATCGGAGGTATCGGCCCATAGTGTGATCGGCATATCGCAATCGGGGAAACCATGGATACACAATTTTTTATATATGAGCGCTATGCGATGAAGCCCGGACCCGATGGGTTCCCGAAGCATAATGGTTTAACATTTGAAGTCCGTAAAAAAAAGGGAAACTTTATGTGTTTTGCAGTGCTTTTCATATATTTTTCAAATGTAAGAAGAAACAGAGAATCAGCGCGGAGCTGGTAAAACAAAGGACATGGAGTAGTACAGCAATAGGCTATTGCATTCAATTCTTAGCATGGCCGAAGAAGGAAACATGTTGCAATCCAACTCTTTCACATTGAATTTCTCAGCCACCGCAGTAAATATGCAACTCAGTCGAGGACAAGAAGGACAACCTCGAGCAATTCACAGCATGGGTCTCCATCCTCATTCATTAGCTTATTCAAATTTTATATGTAATCAGTTTTTTTTGTGTGTAGTAGTCTGTAGAGAAAGAGTGTGTGACAGTGTAGAAGCGCAGCAGTGCAAGTGAATGTATGTGAGCAATACGCAGCAGCGTAGTATGTAATAGGAATGCACAGCACTGCAGAATATGTTTTCTGGTTGTTCTGTAACAGTTTGAATGTTTGGCTTTTGGAACTGCATCTGAAACAGTCTCTTGGTGAATCCCTCTGAGTGGAAGAGGATGAATTTTGTATCAGTTTATTTTTAAATACAAATCCTTTATATGTGTGTTCAATACTCTGTTCTCAGTAATTTGTTAAAAAAGCTTCCCTGTGCTAAGATCTTAAAAAAACAGAGCTTTGTCTCTGTGTGCATTTTATATTGTGTTTTTGGGATTCTTACAAGCAAAAAAAATCCCCAATATTGGTATTAGAGCTAATCCAGGCTCTTTGAAGGGTTCAAAGAAGCTAAAGGAAGGTCCTTTTGTTGCAGCAGTAAATCCTCTCCAGCAAAGTGAAGTCTTAGGCAAAAGAATCCAAGGAATTTTTTCAGTGATTTTTAATACATAGTCAAGTATTGCAAGAATGGCAAGCAAAAGTAATAGCATGGGTATGCAGCTCCCACTATTTGATGGCAAAAACTATGACTATTGGGCAATAACAATGAAAGACTTGTTTGCTTCCCAAGACTTATGGGAAATAGTTGAGGATGGTTTTGAACAACCAGCCGATGAAAATGAGTTTAATAATCTAACTCAGGGAGAGAAGGATCTATTTAAGAGCTACAAGAAGAAGGATTCAAAAGCCCTTTTCTTCTTGTATCAAGCAGTGCATGGAAGCGTGTTTCCAAGATTAGCAGCAGCTAAGACATCCAAAGAAGCATGGAAAACTCTTAAAACAACCTATCAAGGCATGGAGAGAGTGAAGACAGCAAAACTACAGTTGCTGAGGAAAGATTTTGAGAATCTATGCATGAAGGAGTCAGACAATATTGACTCATTCTTCACACATGTAATTGGTCTGGTCACACAGATAAGAACTCATGGATATGTTCTTGAAGAAAGGAGGATTGTGGAGAAACTATTGAGGTGCCTACCCTCAAGGTTCCATGTGATTGTCACCACCATAGAAGAGACAAAGGATCTCACAAATTTCTCAGTTGATGAGCTTCATGCATCACTGATAACACATGAGCAGAGGTTGAGTAGAAATGAAAACTCATCTCTAGAGCAAGCCTTCAAGACCCAGATTCCTTTGGAAGAGGAAGAGGTCAAGGCAGAGGAAACAAGAGAGGAAGAGGCAGAGGTCAAAATAGAGGTGGAAGGAACAGTCCAGCAAATGCTCAAGGAAGAGGTAGCAATCCAAATCAGAATCAAGGCCAAGGCAGCAGAGGACAAAGTGGACAACATCATGCTCAAGGACAAAGGTATGAAAAATCCAATGTCCAATGTTATTATTGTAAAAAATATGGGCATTATGCCAGTGAATGTAGGAAGAAGCAGCATGATGTGAATAATAGATCTAATGCAAATATTACTAGAGAAAATATCAGCCAAGATAATGTGCTGTTAGCTTGTAATATGGCTGAAACAAATAGTGAAGATATATGGTTTCTAGACTCCGGTTGCAGCAACCATATGACAGGAAACATAGCTTTGTTTTCTGCTTTAGATCAAAGTGTGAAGTCACAAGTCACACTTGGGACTGATAGCAAAATTTCTGTTATGGGTAAAGGAGAAGTTAAAATATTTACAAAGCAAGGTGAAAAGAAAACCATAGCAGACGTCTATTATGTTCCTGGAATGAGATGTAACCTCTTGAGTATTGGACAGCTTGTCCATAAGGGGTACAATGTTTTCTTTGAGAATGATGTATGCACCATCATGGATAGAGCACCAAGCAAACGATGCATTGCTGAAGTGAAGATGACGAGGAACAGAATGTTCCCTCTTAGAATAAGAGTAGATTTGAAAAACAAAGAAGAAATTGCAGCAGTTACCCAAGAGGCTTTCCAAAGCCAACCAAAATATGAAAATTGGTTGTGGCACTTAAGATTTGGACATCTCAACTTTGGAGGTCTTAACTTGCTAAGCAGAAAAGGAATGGTAAGAGGATTACCATTGATAGAGAAACCGGACAACCTTTGTGAAGGTTGTATCTTGGGGAAACAACACAGAGAAAGTTTTCCATCAGGGAAAAGCGTAAGGGCAAAGGCACCCTTAGAAATTGTCCACTCATATTTATGTGGACTGATGCAAAATCCATCTTTAGCAGGCAGCCAGTATTTCCTAACATTTATTGATGATTTTACAAGAAAGACTTGGGTTTATTTCTTGAAGAACAAATCGGAAGTGTTTGAAAAATTCCGAAATTTCAAAGCACTTGTGGAAAATCAAAGTGGGCTGCGTATTAAAGTCTTGAGAACTGACAGAGGAGGTGAGTATATCTCCAAAGAATTTTTATGTTTTTGTAGAGAAAATGGAATACATAAGCAGTTTACAGCTAGGTACACCCCGCAGCAAAATGGAGTTGCTGAAAGGAAGAACAGGACCATCATGGATATGGCGAGGAGCATGTTGAAGGCAAAGCATTTGGCAAATGATTATTGGGCTGAAGCCGTAAATTGTGCAGTATATATCTTGAATAGGTGTCCTACAAAAGTTGTGATGAACAAAGTGCCTGAAGAGGCATGGAGTAGGAGAAAGCAAGGAGTCACCCACATGAAAATTTTTGGATGTGTGGCCTATGCACACATTTCTGATCAGCTAAGGAGGAAGTTGGACAACAAAGGGGAGAAATGTATTTTCATTGGATACAGTGAGGAATCCAAAGCTTACAGGTTGTATATCCCATCCACCAAGAAGTTTTTTGTGAGCAGAGATGTTCAATTTATTGAGGAGGAGGCTTGGGATGGAAGCATAGAGAAAACAGTTAATGTTAAAAACTGTTTGTCTCATGATGAAGATGATGAGGAGATGGTAGAAATACATCCCCAAACAGCAGCGCCAACACAAGGACATCAAGGAACACCTTTGAGGAGAAATGAGAGTGCTTCTCCAAGCACACCACAAGGAGGAAATTCAAGTGCATCTTCAAGCACTTGCACACCAAGTGAAAGAGGTAAGAAGTTCAGAAACCTGAGTGACATTTATGATGAAGGAATGAATTCCTTATTTGCTTTATATTGTCATGTTGATGATCCTATTCATTTCGAAGATGCAATTAAGGATAAGAAATGGATAGAAGCTATGGATGAGGAGATCAATGCCATAGAAAGAAACAAGACATGGGATTTGGTAGAGCTACCAAAAGGTAAAGAGGTCATTGGAGTCAAATGGGTCTACAAGACCAAGTGCAATGCTGAAGGCAAGATAGAAAGGCACAAGGCAAGACTTGTTGTCAAAGGGTACAAGCAGCAGTATGGGAGAGACTATGAGGAAACTTTCGCACCGGTTGCAAGAATGGAAACCGTGAGAGCAGTGCTGTCCATAGCAGCACAAAACAAATGGAAAGTCTACCAAATGAATGTGAAGTCGGCATTCCTAAATGGAGTGTTAAAGGAGGAGGTTTATATTGAACAACCTCTAGGCTATGAGAAGAAAGGCCAAGAGCACAAAGTGTGCAGATTGAAGAAAGCTCTTTATGGGCTGAAGCAAGCACCAAGAGCGTGGTACAGTAGGATAGATTCCTATCTACTGGAGAATGGATTTGACAAATGTGAGGGAGAACCCACTGTCTACGTTAAAGAAAAGGATGGTAAATTGCTAATTGTTGTGTTATATGTTGATGATGTGATTTTTACAGGTAATGATGACTACCTCATTGAAAACTTCAAATCAGTCATGAAAGAGGAATTTGAGATGATTGGCATGGGTTTGCTGAGATACTTCTTAGGCATAGAAGTAGATCAAAATGAAAATGGAATTTTTATCTCTCAAACAAGATATGTAAATGAAGTGTTGGGCAGATTTAATATGCAAGAATGCAAGGCAACAATCACTCCCATGGTAATGGGATTAAAACTCAGCAAAGAGGACAGCAGCAAGGATTTTGATCCTAGCTTGTATAAGAGCATAGTTGGCAACCTTATGTATTTAACTGCAACTAGGCCTGACATAATGTTTGCTGTTAGTTTGATTTCCAGATTCATGGAGAGGCCAAAGGAAGCACACTGGCAGGCAGCAAAAAGAATTCTGAGGTATGTCAAAGGTACAAAAAGATTTGGTATTTTGTATACTTTTTCAGAAAGTTCAGATTTAGTTGGATATACTGATAACGATTGGGCTGGAAGTGGAGATGATCGGAAAAGCACTTCCGGTTATGTTTTTCACATGGGTTCAGGAGCCATTTCATGGGCTTCCAAGAAACAGCCAATTGTGGCGTTGTCTACAGCAGAAGCAGAATATGTGGCAGCTACAGCAACAACATGTCAAGCATTTTGGATGAGAAGAATGTTAAAGAGCTTAGGCCAAGAGCAGGCAAAAGCGACGGTGATTTTTTGTGACAATAGCTCAGCTATTGCATTATCAAAGAATTCAGTGTTTCATAAGAGAACGAAACACATTGACACAAGGTTTCACTATATCAGAGAATTGGTAAGCAATGGAGAAATCAGTTTACAACATTGTAGGACTCAGGAACAGGTTGCAGACATTTTAACAAAGCCATTGGATCAGAAAAGCTTTGAATTTTTGAGGAAGTGTTTGGGTATGATTGAATGCCCAACAGTTGAAATTAAAGGGGAGTGTTGAAAATGTAATTTCAACTGCACAATAGTTGAGCCGTGCAACAGCATGAAAACTTCGCCGACGAGCAATTGCCGATATCGCATCGGCAAAGTGGCAGTGGAGGACTTACAAAGAGGCATTTATATGTTGCGATGAGCGATCGCCGATATCGCTATCGGCGTATCACTATCGGTGAAAACAAATAGGCGGGCTTTACCATGGGTTATGTTGCGACCCGATAACCCGGACCCGACGAGTATTCAAGATTTTGTTTGATGATTATTTCAGTTCCACCAGAGGCCTTCTCTTTTCGTGTTTTAATGTATTTCAGGCATATGTTATAATATGTATATATATATATATATATATGATCGGAGGTATCGGCCCATAGTGCGATCGGCATATCGCAATCGGGAAAACCATGGATACACAATTTTTTATATATGAGCGCTATGCGATGAAGCCCGGACCCAATGGGTTCCCGAAGCATAATGGTTTAACATTTGAAGTCCGTAAGAAAAAAAGGAAACTTTATGTGTTTTGCAGTGCTTTTCATATATTTTTCAAATGTAAGAAGAAACAGAGAATCGGCGCGGAGCTGGTAAAACAAAGGACATGGAGCAGTACAGTAGTAAGTGACTGCATTCAATTCTTAGCATGGCCGAAGAAGGAAACATGTTGCAATCCAACTCTTTCACATTGAATTTCTCAGCCACTGCAGTAAATATGCAACTCAGTCGAGGACAAGAAGGACAACCTCGAGCAATTCACAGCATGGGTCTCCATCCTCGTTCATTAGCTTATTCAAATTTTATATGTAATCAGTTTTTTTTGTGCGTAGTAGTCTGTAGAGAAAGAGTGTGTGACAGTGTAGAAGCGCAGCAGCGCAAGTGAATGTATGTGAGCAATACGCAGTAGCGTAGTATGTAATAGGAATGCATAGCAGTGCAGAATATGTTTTTTGGTTGTTCTGTAACAGTTTGAATGTTTGGCTTTTGGAACTGCATCTGAAACAGTCTCTTGGTGAATCCCTCTGAGTGGAAGAGGATGAATTTTGTATCAGTTTATTTTTAAATACAAATCCTTTATATGTGTGTTCAATACTCTGTTCTCAGTAATTTGTTAAAAAAGCTTCCCTGTGCTAAGATCTTAAAAAAACGGAGCTTTGTCTCTGTGTGCATTTTATATTGTGTTTTTGGGATTCTTACAAACAAAAAAAATCCCCAACAAACTTCCCTAGTAAGAAATCAAGTCTATTGGACATCTAACCTCATTATATGCCATCGAGTAGCAAAAAACCTTAAATCTCTTGATCCAAGCAATATAAGTTTTAGTTTTTTGTCCACTTCCATACTGTAGAGTTCTACATACATATGTAAAAATATAGACAAATTTAAAAGCTAGCCGCAGAATAAACAAAATTATCAGAAAGTAGGCATGTTAAACTCTGAACCAGAATACATGGGAGTGCTTCTCAATTTGACCAAGACAAATGCTCTGTTTTCGCAGTTGAAACTGCACCTTCTGAAATTCTTTCTTCTAGTTTGGCATTCCTTGAACAGTAACTACCATGCCTATAGAGATCTACTCCATTGTCTTTCCCAACAGACTTTTCAACTAAATCTAATATTGAAAAATTCTAAATTCTAAAATAAAATAGCATCCGTATAGGAAGTGAAATACAAATATAATGTTTAATTCATTCCATCTAATTTCTTATAATAGCATGTTGACATAAGTACTAGCGCCATTTATTTGGACATACAGAGTAAGGCCACGAGTGTTCTAGGTATTTATAATAACATGTTTTTTTGGGGACATACAGAGTAAGGTCACGAGAGTTCTAGGTATTTATACTATCGTGTTGACATAACTACTAGCACAATTTTTATTGGACATACAAAGTTATACCGCGAGATTTCTAGGTATAGATATCGAATGGCAGGCGTGGCGTGGGAATTGCTTCCAGAGGCACCGCCTTGTGCAGTGTCATTCCAAATTTGTCGGCCATGTCTACGTTCTCCGCACTGATGCCTAGGGGAGGTGCCCAGTCGAATGAATGGATGAGAGAAGCCAATACCAGATGAATCATCCGATTCACCAATGGAAATCCCACGCACATTCTTCTTCCTGCCCCGAACGGAATCAGCTCGAAGTGTTGACCCCTAAAATCCAGATTGCTCATCTTATCCTCTCCCATAAATCTTCCCGGGGCGAATTTCAACGGTTCATTCCAGATTGCAGGATCTCGTCTGATTGCCCACACATTGACCAGTACTTCGCTGTGCTTGGGTATCATGAATCCCCCAATCTCACAATGACTATCTGCTCTATGAGGGAGGAGAAGAGGAACTGGGGGTTGCAATCTCAACACTTCTTTCATCACCGCGTGAAGGTAAGGGAGACGGTCCATGTCACTTTCTTCCACCATTCTTTTGCGCCCAACAATTCCGTCCAACTCCGCTTGGGCTCGTTCCATTATCTCCGGATTACGGACCAGTTCTGTCATCGCCCATTCTATTGTGGTTGCGCTTGTGTCAGTTCCTGCACCCAATATCTCCTACAACATACAAGGCAGGCATTAAACATAAGAAGTTACGACCTTCTTTTGCAAAGGGTAGTGCTGAAGCAATAGTTGTGACAGATTAGTTAGTTTCTCCCGTCATGTATTACAGTAACCTGAGATAAGGAGAGACTTACAATTAAGTAGACTATGATACCATTGACTGTAAATTCATCGCTTCTTATGTCAAGCAGAGCGTCCAAGAGGTCCTTTTCACTATCGCTTCCATCGGCGCCTTTGCCTCTTGCGGTGAGGTGATCCTCTATGAATTTCTCAAGAATGGCATATACTTTTCTCCTGTGTATTGCTGTACTACGGGAGATATCTTGTGGATCCCAATGAAACCA
Organism: Pinus tabuliformis; assembly: GCA_031772625.1. Taxonomy (NCBI): domain Eukaryota; kingdom Viridiplantae; phylum Streptophyta; class Pinopsida; order Pinales; family Pinaceae; genus Pinus; species Pinus tabuliformis. The sequence goes on from CM062804.1 coordinate 56,465,593, forward strand.
CTGTAGAAACGGGAAAGAGTCCTCCAGATTAGTAACCGCGTGAAGCTCCAGCAGTTTAGCGATGCTTTCTTGCAACACCTGAGAAACACAAGAATCGGGATCAGACATGTCTGTACCGAAGATCATGTTCCCCAATAGATTAACTGTGATGTTGAAGGCAGTGTGTCCAATATTCACACACTTCCCTTTCACGGCGTCTTCAAAGATCAGACGAATACTTTGATATACTTGTTTTTTTCTGAGATGTTGCAGAGCTTCTATCTTCTTGACAGAGAAGAGTTCAGTAGTCGATATACGTCTCAGCATGCGCCAGCGAGGTCCAATTTGGCCAAAACTCAGTGAAGATTTGGTAAAAGGTTTGTTTGCTTGTGTCACAGGCCATCCTGCAAGGAGGTGGTCATGGATTTTGAGAACTTCTTTTGCCATGGCAGCAGAGGAGGCTACTACTGTGGTTTTCATTCCAAAGGAGAGAGACATGAGAGGGCCGTATTTGGTCGCAAGGTGGAAGAGCGTTTCGTTGGGCTTATCACCGAGCTGGAAGAGATTTCCCACAACGGGCCATCCCGAAGGCCCTGGAGGAAGCCTCGAAATCTTCCTCCTCATCACATGCAAAACTAGGAGTATGATGAACAAGCTTATCCCCGGAATGGAATACGAGAACATCCAACCAAACTCCATTGGCAATTTGATTAGACGCAAGGAAAGAAGACCAAGGAATGCAGGGAAGATAAAGGATGTTGTTACGGAGACGAGAGATGACAAAACCATGTGCTTCTGACTCTTTTGGCACATGAATAATTTAAATGCAAAAGGCAAGGACTCAAAACTAAATCAAAACTAAATGAAATGAACCACGTTGTTAAAGACTTTTGAATTTTGCCTTACTTTTTTTCCATTTTCTACTAATAAGTTCGAATGTGGATTTACATTATTGGCCAGTTATATATGGATCTTTAACTGAGACGTTTGAATATGGATCTTTTAACTGAGACGTTTAAATGAAGTTCGAGGTACAATGACATGATGAAATCATAATTCTATAATTCGATACATATTGAAGTCATCACTCACTTGAACACACTTTACAGGTCTAAGTGGTGAATTCAAATTTTGGACACATACACAACACTTAGGTGTTACTATAACCCCTCAGAGATTACCCTCTGGTTATTTGGTTTCAGCTAGGTTCGTGGGTTTCCTTTTTATGCCTATATAAGACTATGTACATTAATATAAGATGGAATATATTCACACTCCTTGTTAATTTAGTAAACTCACTCCATTTTCTAGGCCAATCGCTACTATGAACCATTACAACTACAAACACATTACATCTTCATCATAGGTAATGTAATGTTTTGATATTTGGGTTGGAAGCGGACACTTGATCACTTAAGGTAATTAGATTCCACAACTAAGAAATAGATCTCATCCATGTTTCCATTACCTTGCCTTCAGTCAAGAGACCCTAGAGACAACTATGAGAATGCCTATCATAATATTGGCAGCTAATTGAAAAAGTGACACAACCACACACAACCTATTTAATCGATAGTTCATCGAAAGGAGTCAATGGATGCTTTTGCCTAATTTTATGTTAACTAGATTGCAATGAGTTTGTGGATGAGATTGTAAACCAAAGTTTGTTTTACTTTAGATGGATCGGGTGTAATGGCTTCCCACTACTATCAATTGCATTGGAATTACTATCCCAAACTCATCCTTACATGTCTTCTGAGTAATAGTGAGCAAAGAAGCCCTTAGAGAATTTTGTACCCAAATTTTTTACTCTAGAACCCAGTCCTCACTCTAGAATAGAGTCCTTGAAATTTATTTTGAAGTACCACACACAATTAGAGAACTGACAATGATTCATTGACACATAGAACGAATACTAGATTTTTATTTCCACCAAGATCTATGTTAGTGAAGCTAGTATGCTATAAGTACCAATCAGTTCATGAATTCACACTTTAACCAATACTAATTACCCAGAGTTAAATCAATACATTTTGAATTCAACTTAACACCATTGATTTGTCTTTGTAAATCTAGTGAGATAGTATGATAAGTATACTTGTGAATTTGTTATGCTCTTTCCTGCCTATCAAAAACCCACATTTTGCATATTAAATATTGGAGGAAATTATACACTATGGATGATAGAAAAGATTATGATTTACATACACACACTTGACATAGGTTTGTCATATAATTGATGTTCTCATCCTCAGTTTGATCAACTTCTCTTGAGCATCACACAAAGGAAAGAATGATGCAATAAAAGGAATAATTAACACCCTAGGTTTTAATAATGTGTGTGGTGGTCATGGATCGTTGTAATTTGTTTAACCCCTTCTTTTTCCAATTTACATTTATAGAAAAAACAAAAGAATTTTTCGCAACATGGACTTATGTTCTTCACCCAGATTGATAGCATATTGTTTGGATGAAGAGTAGAGGATATGAGCAACTAAACTTCCATGTACAATGGTAATGGTAATTACAAAATTCTATTCACTCTGTTGAGCAATATTTAGTCGACTACCAAGATAATTGTGATTGTAGCATACTTCATAGAAGGAAAAATGTTCCAAAATGTATTATGAAGATCCAAAGTTTGAGCAACAAATATTGAGGTGCATGCATCAACATAACCTATGCAAGGAGATTTACTAGAATTCGAGGAATAATAGGCCCACAATGACATGATATAGGATTGTAATTTTGGTAGTTATAGTAGGACATGACATGTTGATGATGCCATTCTAATTAGTCAACCAACATTTAAAATCAGGTTTCACAAGTCTTATGTGGCAGCAACTCATAAAAGGAATAGAACTGTGACTTCCTTAAGGCTTATGACATAAGGTGAAGTTAAAGGAATAGATCATATTATCCATTTGTTTGCTAGAACAAAAATATTATCTTATGAGACCACATAAAACACCAAAATGGCATGCACCATCCTTAGGTCCAGTATTTATGCATGAGATACCCTGTCATACCATAACTGCCTTTTTTCTGGCAACTGGACATCCATATTTGGTTCCCAAATCATGTGAATATCTAGTAAAATTCCTGCTAAAGTAAAAGAAACACGATCTATCTTATAAAACAAACAATGAAGATCATGGATTCTAATAACAAAATTAGTTATTGTGTTTGAGAACATGTTATTTCATCCTGGCTAGCACTTAATGCAACAATAACAGTTCCACATGTAACAAACCATGAGGCATGTGGGTACAACGTAGGTACTCTACACAAGATCTTTGGAGTGCCAAATCCTCATTGCATTTCCTATAAGCTCAACTTTAAAGAAACCTGAGATCAGTTATAAGGGTAGGCTATGAAATGAGCATATTAGCATTTTCTTCAAACTGCACAAAATATTTGCATGCTGTTAGATCACATTGCATAGGATGTATTCATCTTGTGAGCCTATATTGGTATATAAAGAGGCATACAATGTTTAAACACACATTATTATATTTTTCAATCCCCACTTAGTGCTACAATGGTGACCATTAGTTCATGTCAATGTGTCATGCACATTAGGAGTTAATGATCCAAAAATGGATCCTGGATAAACCTCTAAGTCTAAAAGACTTCATATAAGAGGTAAATATTCAAAAAAATAGCCTAAAAGGCTTTATGAAGAAAATCGCATCGGAGGAGGTCCAAGGCAGATTTAAGTGAAAAAGGGAAGCCACCCCCGATCGTCGATCCCTGACATATTGCGTCAGAGGCAACTATGTGATATGACATAAGGGACCAGGCCATGCGATACTGCTATCACCGAAATCGGTGGATTGACATCGGCTGATAGCATGGGGCTTAAGGCGGGACCCTCGGGCTGAGCGACATTGCGATTGCCGAAATCGGCGGATCGGTGTCGGCAAAGGCCATGCCATATGCACAAAACCCTGGGTCTATGCGATATGCGATTGCGACAAGTCGCATCGCAATATCACATCAGAGCTACACAATGGAGCGGGGCTACACATATATATGTGCAATGCGATAGCCAGACCTGACGAAGCTATAGGTGATAGTTGATATATTTTGAGATATGTCAAACGACAATTTTCTATCTATTTTCGCGTATTTCGTTTATTAAATGAAATACGAAGGGAAGTGCTGATGCGATGAAACCGGACCTGAAAGGGTTTAGGAATGCAAAATATACTATTTCAAGTCTGAAACAGGCAGGATTTCGGGAGGACCAAAGGTTGTAAGAGGTTTTGGCCGGGCTTCACCCGAGCCCATACATTGGCTGCCAGAGGTCCAGGCCCTGGAGAGAGAAAACCACTCTTCTCAAGTGGTTAACTCCCATACGCATGGGCCGCCCGAAATGAACCATAGCCGTTGGATCTAGATCTTCCATATCAACGGTGGAGATGCGATAAGCAATTAAAACACGGACTCGATAGAAGTATATGATGGATCTATGGATATTTGGAGTTCGATGAACAATGTTTTGGTGGATTTTTCTTATGTCTCAACATATTTCTCTGTGTAAATAGAGAACGCTATTCTTGGGGATTCCAAAGGCCCGATGGTCCCTTCCGTTACAGCACAGGTGGCCACCTTCCCTAAAAGTGTTAACAAATGATTGTTAAATGCTTAGAAGGGGATTCGAGCGGATAGAGGCCAGGAGCTGGAGACCTTGAGAAGAGGAAACGAATGGACAGTGCTAGTTGTCTTAAAAGCCATGAATGTCAGAGACAGAAGGGTTTTTCTTTTTGTTCTCATTGTTGTTGGAGTTGTTGCTAAAAGTGAAGCCAAAGCAGGAGGCTAAGGTGTAAGAGAGCAGCGCAAAAAGGCAGCAGGAAAATAAGTAGTGCAGAGAGCAAAAGTTGAAGCACACGCAGCCAAGGAAGTCACTTGGAGTTCAAGTGGAAACCGAAAGGGTTGTAAACTGACAGAGAGTTGAAGAGCCAGAGCTAGAGCCATAGCTAAGAGCCAGAGCCAAGAGCCAGAGCCGAGAGCTAGAGTGAGAACCGAGAGTCAGAAAGCTGAGAGCTTTCAGAACCAGGGGATAAAATGGTGCTTGAACCCACTGTTTCTATGTAAAACAATAGGAGTTGAGCCAAGAGCTTGTAGAAAGGACTTCTACCATAATCCTAGAGAGCCTAGTTGACTTGACTAGATCTCACAGAGACGTAGCCCAAGAGTTTTGGGTGAACTCCTAATTAATATTGTTGTTTTGTGTGTGTTTTATTGCTGCATTGTCTTTGCTGCTTTATTTCCTATTATATGCATTTATATATCAGTGTGAGCACATTAACTTATAGCGCAACAACAAAATTTAAAGCATATAATCAGTTAAAACGAATACTAGCATACACCTATATTTTCAAGCATTTTTAATTCTACATTGGTTAATCAATAAGACTTGGGAATATTTAAATCTTTGGAAGTGGGAGAGGTTCTTGTAACTTAGACAAGAAGCCAAAGAGCCCCATTTTCAGATCAGGTGGTATCGAAACTTAAGATTGGTTAACCCCACCTTCAAAGAAGGTTATATCAGAATGCTTGATTAACAAATCAAAGATTGCTTGTCTGAAAGGTGTTTGAACAGCAAGAGGCTAATTGTATGCTTGTTGCAGACTGACTATTTTCTAAGTTTGCAGAGGTAAAGGGAAAGCTATTGATAGCTCAGTCCAGGAAGTCTATTGGCACAATGACAACTTCTACAAGTGGGTCCTCAAATTCTGCTTTCTTCACAAGATTATTTGATGAAGACATGAAGCAAGAATGGTCCACCATGATGGATATGGTGAGAGAAATGTATGAGGATGGAAGGAAGAGCAGTAGACTTAGAGAGCAGTTGAATTCCATGAAGGAAGAGAAGCAGCTGCTTTTTGACAAATTGTAGGAAATGGAGAGGTAGCTTCATATTGCAAATATGAACTTGAAAAGGATGCATGAGTTGGAGACACAGCTCTTTGCTTCCCAAGAAGCCTTGGTTAAGTATCAGCTTGAAGAAGAGGTAAACCATTCCAGTTTGTCTTCAAATTCATCTAAGGATGCTTATATTGGTTCTTTTGAAAAACATACTGAAGGCACAGGTTCCAAGCTAATGTCCAAGATGGGCTATGAAGGAAAAGGCTTGGGTAGACATGGACAAGGTATTGTTGAGCCAATAATGATTGAGGAAAGGTCTAAGTATTTGGGTCTTGGCTATGGACAAGCTTATGGAGAAAGTTCCAAAATTGCCATGAAGGCCATTGAAACAACTCCAAGAAGGAGTTGCATCATAGAGTGTGAAGATGGTATTCAGGAGGAATGCAACAGCTTGAAATATCATTTGTAGGATGCAGGTGTTCAAAAGCACACACTTGAACCAGAGAGATGGGGAGACTCTAATAGCCTTGAAGAGATTGATGGTGTTCCAAAGGGAGCCACTTCTTTATTTGCTTCACCTCCTCATGAAGGCAATAAAGGTAAAAGAGAAAGGTATAAATCTGGTTCTAAACATTTTCATTTTGATTGTGCAAAGAATGATAAATTTCCACATATGTATGGGAAAATAATTGCATGTTCCTTTTGTGGGTTGGATAACCATAATGTTTCTAGATGTTGGAAGAGAATGGCCACATACAGGAAACTTTTGAAGGAAAAGAAGCAATAAGCAAAAGTTCCATTGGATAAGGCAAATCATCTTGTCAAGAGGATGCACATACAATGCACTTACTGCCATAAGCAAGGACATCTTGCTGCAAAATGTTGGACTTTGAATCCAGCAATGCTCCCACAAAAGCTGAAGAAAGTGGAAAGAGAAGATGGCAGAAATGGAAGTGAAGATTCCATGAATGTTGTGTCTTAGAATGATTCACATGACGATGCTGATGTGCAGACAAAGGTAGTACTTTTGAAAGGGATTGGTAAGTAATGGTTAGAGTCCTTGTTTGATTAAGATTGCATATCTATTGATGCATCTACATTATATTTCATTTCAGCTTCGAAAGTACAGTGTGCTTAAGTGAAAGTTGAAGGATGAAATGCACGCATGAGCATGAGATGCATGATGTTGGGTCCCTATAATACTAGTGATTACCCCATTACTATTGTAGTTATACCCCTTATTAATATTGTTGTGCCCCTATTTCCCCCCATATTGTTATTACTGCGCCCCATAGAATCCCTCTATTGTTATTTTTGTGGCTTTATATTATTATTGTTAGGTCGGCTGGATTATATTGTGACTCCTTAGACTCCTATATATAGAAAGGAGGTTTTGTCATTTGAATCATCCAAGAATTGTTCATTTATGTAATGTAAAGGAGGTTTCCCCCTCGAAGAGGCTGAATTATAAGGCGTTGATCTATCTTTTCTATCTTTTCTTGAGCTGGTTTCATAACATTTGGTATCAGAGATTTGGATTCTAGGGTTTCGCTGCTCCAAACAGGTCATCGTGGCATTGTCGCTATAACTTTTTTTCTGCAACATTTCAAAAGTTGCAAAAAAAACCCATTTGAGAAGAAATTTCACTGAACCTCGGGTCCAAATTTCAAAGCTTTTTGTGCTATATTTGCGGAGATATGATCTGAGGAAGTTGGTATTTTTGCAGACTCCTGAATTACATTCCAAACAGGTGACCTGGGGAAAATCGTCATAACTTTCTCTCTGGGGATCGGATTGAAATTTCATAAGAAGGTACAGAAAGAGGATAGACTGTAGTTTCTTGTATGCTTTTTTCAGATCCAAAGGTCGAAACAGTAACTCGTGGCACGTCGTACAAGTTCTCTCTACTGAACTAGTCTATAATCAAGTCACTGTGGGGGATTTCACATAACGCTTCCTTGGAGAATCCAATTTGGGTCAGACTTGTGGCATTGGAAAGAGTACATAGAGGGCTACTGCAGGTCACAAACTCAGAACTTGATGATCAGAAAGTACAGAGATACATCAGAGGCAATATTGAGCTCCTACAAAGTGAAAAACGGTGTGTAGATTTTCTTAAATTTTTGCTTAAGCTTGGTTTGAAAATTTATTTTGAAGGAATTTAAAGCGCATAATAGAGCATTATTATCTGTAACTGATGCCCTGAGGAAAAAAAATGCAAACACCTAGTAAGGAACCTAAAATCTCTAGCATGAATCATGAAGAAGAAGAAGAAATGCTATATGATATATCAAAATTACAAGAACAAGTGCAGCAAGTGTCACTTGCACAAAAAGCAACAGAATCTAAGATGGATGGTTTAAGGAAAGGTGTAGAAGCTAAGATGGATGGTTTAAAGAAAGGCATAGAAGCTAAAATGGATGGCATGGAAGCTAAGGTGAATGGCATGGACGCTAAAATTGATGGCATGGATGATAAGATGGAAGAATTGAAGATAAATATGAATAAGTTGCTACAATAAATGGTCACTAAGGGTGAAAGGGTACTAAAGGAAACTCATAAAGAGAACAAAAGAAATGTTAATCATGATTCCATAGACTCTAATGTTGGATCGAAGACTCACCATATTCCAAAAATCGATATGAGGAAGTTTGATGGAAAGGATCCCGCCACATGGATATTACAGATGGAGCAATTCTTCGATCTTAATAATGTGCAAAACACACAAAAGTTACGTATGGAAACTTTATATTTGGAACCGAATCAGTTTGTATGGTATCAATGGCTTTGCTCTTGTAAACAATTTATCACTTGGGCAATTTTTACGGAAGAATTGATAGCACATTATGAGGATACAAAAAGCAACACTTTTTTTAGCCAATTGATAAGTCTCAAACAAAAGGGTTCAATAATGGAACACATTGAGGAGTTCCAAAAATTGAACATAAGGGTAAAAGATATTCCAGAGGAGCATAGGATTGATGTGTTCATAGGGTCTTTAAAGGATAATATCCAACATGATGTTCGCCTTTGGGAACCTGATTCATTAGAGAAGACATTCAGGTTAGCAAGAAAAATGGAAAGCAAAATTATGGCAACCAGGAAGCATACCACTCACAACTATAAAGACGGAAGTGTTGTTGCCCCTAGTCTTCCACAACCTATAAGGTTGACACCACAAAAATTGGAAGAAAAAAGAGCAAAAGGGCTTTGTTATAGTTGTGATAGCAAATACACTAAAGGTCATAAGTGTGTTGAGAAGAAATTATTCTACATAGATTGTGAAGAGGAAGAAGAAAGGGAGCAAGAAAGGTCAAAAGAAGAGGATATACTCAAGGAACAAAGCCTAGATGAAGAAAAAATAAATCCGACCATATCTTGTAATGCATTGGTGAGAATTACCACTCCTCAAACCATCAAGATAGAAGGACAAATCAAGAAGAAAAAGGTAATAGTGTTGATTGATTCAGGAAGCACCCACAATTTTATTCATTGTAAGGTAGCAAAAGAATTGAATTGCTTCCTATATCTAGCACCAGAGTGTCAAGTGATGATTGCAAATGGAGGAACAATAAATTGCTCTGGAAAATGCCATAATATCAAGCTATCGATGGGAGAATATGTATTGACTAGCTCAATGTTTTCCATTCCAATGGGAGGTGTTGATGTTGTACTAGGAGTCTAATGGCTACAATCCTTGGGTACAATAGCTTTTAATTTTCAAGAACTTTTCATCAAATTTTCTACGGAAGGAAAGGAAGTTGAATTAAGGGGTATTGCAGGGAAACCAGGAAAGATAATCAGCTCTAATGGTATGACAAAGCTTCTAAAAAAGGAGCAAAGAGGTGTAATTGCACAATTATGTTCACTAGATGTTTCCACATCGGAATCATCTATTTCTCCAGATCTCCAAAAAGTCTTGGACAATCATTCCAAGGTATTTGAGACTCCCAAAGGTCTCCCACCTATGCGTGATCATGATCATGCTATTCATCTGATTCCAGGAAGTGTTCCTCCAAACATCAGGCCATACAGATATCCCTATGTCCAAAAGAGTGAAACTGCAGTATTATCCCTATGTTCTTTCTTTGCTCCAGTAGTATTGGTGCACAAGAAGGATGGATCATGATGCATGTGTCCGGATTATAGGGAGATCAACAAGCTCAGTATTAAAGATAAGTTCCCCATTCCTGTCATTGAAGAATTACTAGATGAATTGCATGGATCAATTTACTTCACCAAGTTGGATCTTCGTTCAGGATATCATCAAATCAGAATGAAGACTGAAGACATTCCGAAAACAGCATTTAGAACTCATGAGGGTCATTATGAATTTTTGGTCATGCCTTTTGGCCTTACCAATGCACCTTCAACATTTCAAGGTTTGATGAATTCAATTTTCAAACCATTCCTTAGAAAATTTGTGTTAGTATCTTTTGATGATATACTAATCTACAGCAAGTCTTGGAAGGATCATGTTGAACATGTTGACAGGGTGCTACAACTATTGGAGGAGAAACAATTATATGCAAAAAGATCCAAATGTTTCTTTGGAGTCCAGGAGGTGGAATATCTGGGTCATATTGTATCTCATGAAGGAGTTAAGGTAGACCCTAGCAAAATTAAAGCCATTAAGGAATGGAAAATCCCCACATCCATAAAGCATCTGCGAGGATTTCTCAGGTTGACAGGGTATTATCGCAAGTTTGTTAAGAATTATGGGAGAATAGCAGCACCTCTAACAACATTATTGAAGAAAGATGCATTTTCATGGACTCTGGAAGCAACAAAGGCCTTTGAACATCTTAAAGAGGCAATGTGCCAAGCATCGGTCTTAGCTACACCGGACTTCACAAAAACCTTTATTGTGGAATGTGATGCTTCAGGAAATGGAATTGGTGCTGTTCTAATGCAAGATGAAAGACCCATTGCTTTTGAAAGTCGTCCAATGAAGGGAAAGTTTTTAAGCAAAGCTATTTATGAGAAGGAAATGTTGGCAATACTCCATGCACTTAAGAAATGGCGACCCTACCTAATGGGAAGACACTTCAAGGTAAAAACGGATCATGATAGCCTTAAATACTTTTTAGAGCAAAGATTATCCTCTAAAGAGCAACAAAAGTGGGTCACAATAACCCTATTGCCCCCATATTGTTATTACTGCGCCCCATAGAATCCCTCTATTGTTATTTTTGTGGCTTTATATTATTATTGTTAGGTCGGCTAGATTATATTGTGACTCCTTACACTCCTATATATAGAAAGGAGGTTTTGTCATTTGAATCATCCAAAAATTGTTCATTTATGTAATGTAAAGGAGGTTGCCCCCTCGAAGAGGCTGAATTCTAAGGCGTTGATATATCTTTTCTATCTTTTCTTGAGCTGGTTTCATAACACATGAACACAGGGATGTTGATGATTTCCTTTTTTTTTTAACGTGTATGTGTAATTAACTTGCAGGGTTGATTGCTTTGATATGCATGTGATGCCATGTTGACTTGGGAGAAGTTAACTTGGTCTCAAAATGAAGATAATTATGAAGTGTTTCATCTTTTGAAGAAGAGTCCTAATGGTCTTTTTCTACATGCTTGACTTGAGGGGTCATTTGTTTAAAGGCATGTTTTATGGGTTTGTTATCTAGTCCATAATTTATATGCAAATGTAAAACATGGAGGTTTTCACAAGATGTGAAATGTGTTTCTTTGTTGGAGCAGGAGTTTAGGCCATCCAATTGTTGTATGTGTTTCTGCTGTTGTTGACAGCTTTTCAAATAGGTACAAATGAAAGTTTTGTGGAGCAGATAAACTTCACATTTGTTTGAGCCACCTTGGATCAATGATCAAGGCAAAGAAGTTCAAACCACCTTCTATGACCATTTTGGTAGAAGTTCTGCAAGAAGGCAAGGAGGAAGACAGTTCTTCCCAGGAAGACCAGCCCATCCAAGAAGGGAAGTGGTCAGAGACTTTGGTTCAGAAGCACCATGCAAGGCAAGTGTGTGGAGGCTGAAAGAAGAGGGTGTTGTTACTCTCAGGTACTATTCAGATTAGTATATCAGTCTTTTGGAGAGCAAAAGTTATTTTAGTGGGAAGGTGTGATCCAAAAATGGATCCTGAATAAACCTCTAAGTCTAAAAGACTTCATATAAGAGGTAAATCTTCAAAAAAATGGCCTAAAAGGCTTTATGAATAAAATCACATCAGAGGAGCTTCAAGGCAGATTTAAGTGAAAAAAGGGAAGCCACCCGTGATTACCGATCCCTGACATATTAGGTCAGAGGTAGCTATGTGATATGACATAAGGGATTGGGCCGTGGGATACTACGATCGCTGAAATCGGTGGATCGACATCGGTCAATAGCATGGGGCTTAAGGTGGGACCCCTAGGCCGAGCGACATTGCGATCGTCGAAATCGGCGAATCGATGTTAGAAAAGGCCATGCCATGTGCATAGAACCCCAGGTCTATGCGATTACGACAAGTCGCATCGCAATATCACATTGGAGCTACACAACAAAGCGGGGCTACACATATATATGTGCGATGTGATAGCCGGACCCGACGAGGCTATAGGCGATAGTTGATATGTTTTGAGATCCGTCAAACGACAATTTTCTATGTATTTTCACATATTTTTTTTATTAAACGAAATATGAAGGAGAGCACCGATGCGATGAAACCAGACCTGAAAGGGTTTAGGAATGCAAATATATTATTTCAAGTCCGAAACAAGTAGGATTTTGGTAGGACCAAAGGCAGTAAGAGGTTCTGGCCGAGCTCCGCCCAAGCCCATATATTGGCTACCACCTATCCAGGCCCTGGAGAGAGAAAACCACTCTTTTCGGGCGGTTAACTCCTATACGCATGGGCCACTTGAAATGAACCATAGCCATTGGATCTAGATCTTCCAGATCAACGGTGGAGATGCGATAAGCAATTAAAAGGTGGACCCAATAGAAGTATAGGACAGATCTATGGATATTTGGAGTCTGATGAATAATGTTTTGGTGGATTTTTCCTGTGTCTCAGCGTATTTCTCTGTGTAAACAGAGAACGCTATCCTTGGGGATTCCAAAGGCCCGATGGTCCCTTCCATTACAGCATAGGTGGGCATCTTCCCTAAAAGCATTAACAAATGATTGTTAAATGCTCAGAAGGGGATTCGAGCTGACAGAGGCCAGGAAACGGAGAGCCTGAGAAGAGGAAACGAACGTACAATGCCAGTTGGCTTAAAAGCCATGAATGTCAGAGATAGAATGTTTTTTCTTTTGTTGTTGTCATTGTTGTTGGAGTTTCTAAAAGCGAAGCCAAAGCAGGAAGCTAAGGCATAAGATAGCAGCGAAAAAAGGCAACAACAAAATAAGCAGTGCAGAAAGCAAAAGTTGAAGTGCACACAACCAAGGGAATCACTTGGAGTTCAAGTGGAAAGCCATAGGGCTGTAGACTAACAAAGAGTTGAAGATCTAGAGCCAGAGATAGAGCCAAGAGCCAGAGACGAGAGCCATAGCAAGAGCCGAGAGCTTCCAGAACCAGGGGATAAAATGGTGTCTGAACCCACTGTTTCTATGTAAAACAGCAAGAGTTGAGTCAAGAGCTTGTAAAAAGGACTTCTACCATAATCCTAGAGAGCCTAGTCGAGTTGAATAGAGCTCACGGAGATGTAACCCAAGAGTTTTGGGTGAACTCCTAATTAATATTGCTGTTCTATGTGTGTTTTATTGCTACAATGTCTTTGCTGTTGTATTTAATGTAATATGTATTTATATATCAGTGTGAGCACATTAAATTACAGCAAAACAACATAATTTAAAGCATATAATCAGTTAAAAATGAATACCATCATACACCTATATTTTCAAGCATTTTTAATTCCGCATTGGTTAATCAAGAAGACTTGGAAATATTTAAAGCTTTGGAAGTGGGAGAGGTTCTTGTAACTTAGAAAAGAAACCTAAGAGCCCCATTTTCAGATCAGTTAAACACAAAGCTAGAATTTAGTATCACATAAATGGTCCCAACACATTTGGGTATCACCATTAATAAGCTGTTCAATGTTATGGAAATTAGAATGGGCACTCAGACTTAGTCAATGATTCTCCTCTCAATCACTGATAGATTTCCAATCCAGTTGTCACCCCCTAGCATATGAAGACCTTCCTAATGACTAGAACTCCAGGTATTCCAAAGGTCTAACTGGATCTCCACCCTTTGAAAAAGTGTATTTAACTATATGCTAGCATAAGGATTCCAAAGGTAGGCTTCCTCCACCCTTTAGTAAGTGAGGGACTCTAGAGGTCTATTCCTCCACCCTTTAGCAGTTGAGGGACTCCAAAGGTGCATTTCTCCACCCTTTACAATTGAGGGACTCCAGAGGTGAAGTTCTCCACCCTTTAGTAAATGAGGGACTCTAGAGGTGCAGTCATCCACCTTTTAGCAATTAAGTGATTCTATAGGTGTAGCCCTCCACCCTTCAACAAATGAGGGATGCAAGAGGTGAGATACTCCACCCTTTAGAAGTTGAGGGACTCCACAGGTGTTTTCCTCCACCTTCAGCAGTTGAGGGACTTGAGAGGTGAAATCCTCCACCGTTTAGCAAATGAGGGACTCCATAGTCCTACACGATAGCTTCATGTAATAAAAGGCAAGGAGTCCATGTTCATCGTACCATGATAAGACATAAGAAAGGTATTTTAGGTGTTGTTACACTAGCTAGGCATGTCTTCATCAAAGCTTACTAGCCGAAGAATATCATGAAAATTCAATAAAAAATCCAATATATATTTATGGCCATTATATATGAAGAAGAGCATGAAAGAATAGTAACTAATATCACAACATGGGTGTATATTTCTAGTAATCAACAACACATGGTGACCCCAATGCTAAACCAAAAATAACTTGTGCATAAAAAGGAGTATAGTACCTTTTCCCTCCTCATCAAGTCAAGGCTATTACAAGGTCGTGTGTTTTCTAGTAGTTTTCACATTCTATCTATATGAAGCCCTATTTGAAGCATACAAGCCAGACCGAGAGTTTATTAACAGTAAAATTCCTGCTATGAAGCTCTGATGTTTTTACTTAAATTTCTGAGTTTGAAATTGAAGTTTCAATGGAGGTTTTTCTTCACATAGTTTAGAGGCATTCTACTGTGAGTGTTTGTTCATAAAATTGGCTTCAATCAAATGCATATAGTGGTAATGATAACCCCAAAATAACTACCAGTTAACTCACTATTATAAATTATTTACTCATAAATTTATGAAGATCTAGAACATAGGTTTCCCTACAAATGAACAATACCAATTTTTTTTTTTCTCCATTGTAAAAATTCATTTAGAATATAGTGGTTTAGGGAAACCTGGTCTTATTCTTTCTCTGACAAGTAAGCGTTCATCTTAGTAGTCCTTTCCAGGGTAGAAATCGCATGTTTCACTCTAGGGACGTCACGGCCAGCAAATCCAAACCCTTTTTTAACTCATCCCCAGGAAAATATATGTACAATAGAAGTCTAGTCCATGCAAAACTTGTGCTTCGATTGATATGTAGTTCCAGATGTAATATCATTGTGGTCCCTCCATACTGGTTAGGCTCTCATCCCTTTAACACTAGTCCCAATGTTATGTCAGTTTTCCCTATATTCTCCTCTCTTCCTTTTTCCCTTACCTATTTTTATTATTTGAATGTTGACTCCAGGTAGTTAGAGTTCAACCCCTCTGGACCAATAGAGAAGTTACACTTGTCTCTTTCCCTAAATTGGTTATAGAAACTGTAGAATTCCATGGAAAAAAGTATTCTCTTCCATGTGCCAATTCCCTCTAAATATTAGGCATTCTCCTTGCACATGACCTCCTTCCCCCAACTCCTTGATTCTCCTTCTATGTATGTTTATTGCGCAAACCTCCATATTTTGTGTGAATAATTTAGACATCTGACCTTTTCTTTGTTGAAAGGTGGATTGACATTTAATATATTCCAAATTTTGAGTGATTATGGAACATACCCATAAAATCCCTACTCTATACTAGGTGTTTACTAGTGTCTACCCCTACCAACACTAGGGGATTTATTTTATGCATTAAAAGGTGAATCTATATTTATCCTTTAACTATGTATATGTAAGTATTTTGGATTACAACATGTGTTGGTCCATGAAAATCGTATTGTTAGATAAAGGTTATGGCTTATGACATAAAGGACAACAAGGCATAGGTACAATGTATATTTTAAATATGTATATAATGACAATTAAGGAAGTATTTACAATAACCCTATAAGTGACACCTTTACATTATATTCAAGACTATATCATAGTCATGACAATATTCACATATTTTTCAAAACAATAAGGGTCATTACAATATTTACTTTAAATTTTCACTCGGGGTGTAACGCTCCCTCCCACTCCCTTTAACTATCTTGGTCTATGGGACATGTTATTTATTGAATTAACCCAACCTCCAAGGTTTTTTATGAATATGGGGTTACATAACCATACCTTTTCAAAGTTTACTAAATTAAATTTCGATACTACATAATGTTTAACTCATCAAGAGCTTTTTGATGATATAAATTTTATCTCATTCTGACTCCCGAGTTGAAAGTTATGCCCCCTTGAAGTTTAAATAATAATATTGGGTCACATTAATGGTGAGTTCCTACGTGGAACACATGAGGCATTTCCATTTCATTTAAAGTGTGGGCCTTACCTTGCCCTTCCCCCTCATGCTTTGAGACGTTTCCCCCTTACGTACGATTACAAACCTTGAATACCAAAGTGGGTTTACACTAATGCTTTTCCGCTTTGGAATCCCCCCCCTTGTTGTGTTAACCCATGGTAGACCAAGGGGGGTCCTACTGTAAAATTAGACCGTTTATAGGTCCTTACTACGACAATGTGGCCTCGATGTGACATCCTATTTAACATGGGACCCTCGGCGAGAATTCCCATATTAGACCCTCCCTCGTTAAGGCACAACAGATAGGGAGTGAGGGGGTGAAATTAATAAAGGATTTCAATCTGGCCAAGCTCCAATGAAAGGGAAATCATATTAATGGTGGAAGGAATCATCATTGGATACCCCTAATAGTGGGAAAGTTTATTACAATTGTTATTTTCGCCCCACCACCACTACTTTTTCCAAGGTGCATTACTCATTGGTTATGACGACAAGAGATGGGTGATGGGTGGTTCTAAGCTTCTACAATAGAACTTCTATTGTGTCAGTCTCTTCTCCACTAGGTCATGCGCATACTACATACTCAAATCTCTAGTGGTGGGAAATAGGAGATGGTAAGGTCACGTGGCACTAATGTGGCTTCCATGTCACCTCAACAAGTCATCACTAAGGGGGGCCACCCCCATGTCCAATTCATACCATCACAATCATCATTTCCACAACATTCATGATTAAGAAAATGAAAGGTGGCAGTGAGCAGTGGGTGGTGTCATGGTTCCATGTGGTCACTTCCATGTAGACCTAGTGTGGGACTCACCGTGTCCCTTCCATTAGTATTATGCACTTGTTTAACATTTTATATTTAGTTCCAAAGGAAGTCCAAATCATGATATTAACCACCATAAAAATGTCCCAGCCTCTTGGATCCCCTAATCCTATGCATGTTTAATGAAGATCCATTCACAACCCTATCTGTGACTTCTCATATGTGCAAAACTTGGGCAATGTTGTATACCTAGATTACTAGATGCATCCGTGAGTTAGACTGGAAATCCATCTCCTCACTCATGGAGATGCAATTAACTCTTATAATAGGAAAAAGGGTATATGGTTAAAAAGGAAATCTTGTCCCGAATGATATCTAAATTTCTACCAAAACATTAAATCTAGATTAAACAATAGGAATGGCTCCAAAGTTAACACTTTACCTTAAAGAAGAGATCATGCTCATTCTTTGAAATTCAAAACAATGCAATAATATACATGTTTGCAAAACTAGAGAATCCTCACATCACTGTACAAATAAGAGGCTATAAACTATATCTAAGTCTTTATTTAACACAAAATAAATATTATCCTCTTCCTATGTGAAATGATATATAGTCTCAATCAAGTTTGCGAGACATCTAAATCATAGATATATCAAATAAGTGGAAAATACTTGTATTAACAAGTTCACAAAGAGGCTTCATAAAGTTAGACATAATCATATAATAACCATCATTTCATGAAAATATTAACATTCATATAATACCAAAGGTTTATCATATAGATAAAGACATATATGATAGTCTATCCACCATGGACCTCCAATAAATTCAATAAAATTTCATGAGTAATGTTGAGCCATGAATATGCCATTAACATATCAAACAATTTGATTACCATTCAATCACGCGTAAGCCATTATAATTATTAGAATAACGTGAAATGGTTGGAAACTAAAGGAGGGACTTCAACTCTCCACCAAATCATAGGCCAACTACACCAACATATTTTTTTTTATAGTTGACCACCCTTGAGCTCGATCGAAAGTATTATTAGAAACAAGGAAAATACTAAGAGGGGTGGGGGGGGTGAATTAGTGATTTAACAATTTTTAACAATTTTCTTGCTCAAAGTAAAAATACTCAGCAATATAGTAAAAATGTCATCATGTCAATTTCATGACTTTTGGACGCAATATTTTAATATGGAAACCCAACCGGGAAAACCACACCCTATTTTTAAATATGATGGAAAATAAATCTACAACTTCATATTACATCAATTTTTGTAGGCTACAACCAACAAAAGGCTTCAACGTATTTCTTTCATAAAGCACCAACTTATTGATTTTTATAGGCACCGACCTGAAGGAAGTACTAACTCCCTCTTTATCATCACCAACTGAAAGGAGGCACAAAATCCCTATTATGAAAGACCCTACCTGCATAACCTTTCAGGCGCCTCTTTCATAAATTTTCATACTCATATCTACTGCTTCAAACACATTATTAAATTTTCTATTCAGATCTCCTCTTCATCCCAGCACACACCTTTGTCTCTATTTGTTATTCATGTGCCTCTCCTCATACAATTTATTCAACGTTGTTTCTTTCTTATAAACATTTAGAGTTGATTTTATTCTCAGATTATTTGCTAATTTTGGATTCAACAATTAGTTCCACTTTAGTTTTGTTCTTTAAAGTAATTGTTGTTAAATTTGTTGTTCAATAAGTTAAACATTTTGATTCTATTCTCTAACTATACTTCTCTCATTAATCTTCAATATTTATTCTCAATTAACCTCTTGAACTTTTTTGAACTAATTTTTCATTCTTTATAATTTTGATGTCCATCATCCTTTTTAATTTTGGGTGTTGCAATGCCAAATTTTAGTTTACTTGTAGAACGCCAAATTAGAAACACTAAAATTTTTTGGATGCCAAATTTAGAAATGCATAGCACAAAATTTTTTAAATTCTCATTAATCAATCATTCATAGTATTTTTTTTGTTATCATAGAGGAACCTAACAACCCGTTTGACACATAGCTACCTGTCACCTTCTCCATAAACTAGGTCATAATTGAGGGGATTTGAACTTTGGATATGTTAGGTCCCTATAATACTAGTGTAACACCCATATTGTTATTGTTGTGCTCCATAGAGGCCCACTATTGTTATTTTTGTATCCTTAAATTATTATTGTTTTATAGGCTTGATTATGTTGTGACCACTTAGACTCATATATATACCAAGGAGGTCTCGTCATTTGTATAATCCAAGATTTGTTCATTTATGTGATGTAAAGGATGTTTCCCCCTCAAATAGGACAATTTTCAAGTTTTTGATCTATATTTTCTTTTCTTTGTGATCTAGTTACATAACATTTGGTATGAGAGATTTGGATTTTAGGTTTTCGCTACTTCAAACTAGACATCTTGGAATTTTTGCTATAACATTGTTTATACAAGGATTCAAATTCTGAAATTTCTACCACGTGGATCTAAAATATTGGTGAACTTCTTTTAAAAAAAAATAGATCTTGGTTCAATATATTTTCTAAGATATGGTCTGAAGAATTTAGGGTTTTTGTATACTCCATAATTCAGTCTCAAACATGTGAGCTAGGGAAAATCATCATAACTTTCTCTTCGAGAATAAGATTTGAATTTAATAAAAAGCGATCGAAAGTGCACAAAACTTAGCTTGTCTTATAACAATTTTAGGGCTGAAGGATGAAATAGTGACACATGGAATCCCATAAAAGTTATATCTATTGAATTAGTCCATAGTCAGGTCATGATGGGAGATTTGGTATAAATTTAACTTAAAGAATACAATCTTGGTATGACTTGTGTCATTGGAAAGAAGACTTACAGATCTCACATAAGACAAAACTTCAGACCTTGGGAGGCTAAAAGTATAGAGATACAATAGTTTCAAGAAATAGCTCCTAAAAACAAGAAAAAAGTGTGTATTTTTTTAAAAATGTTTTGAATAACTTTTGTTTGAAAAATCGGTTTCAAGTGATTCAAAGGGCATAGTGAAGCATATAGATCATTGTTTGATTCAAAAATTCCTAAAATTAAAAAAATGTATACACCTAGTAAGAAAATAGAAATCACTATTATGATGCATGAAGAAGAGGAAGAAATGCAACATGATCTATCATAATTACGAGACCAAGCGCAACAAATTTCGCTCTCGCAAAGAGTAAACAAAAATGAATCGGAAACAATGATAAATGTTAAGATGGATGGTTTAGAAGTAAAAATAAAAAGGGACATGGAATGTTTGATGGATGGTTTAAAATCAAACATGGAAGCAATGATGAATGCCAAGATGGAGGCGTTGAAGGAAGGCTTCATAAAGTTGCTGCAAGAAAGGCTTCCTATTGGTGACAAGGTAATCCATGAAAATCATGATGAAGACAAAAGGAATATGAATTATGATCTTAGAGACTCTAATGTTGGGTTTAAGACCTACCACATTCCAAAGATTGATATGAGTAAGTTTAATGGAAAGGATCTAGTAACATGGATATTATAAATGGAGCAATTCTTTGATCTACATAATGTTCCACACACACAAAAGGTACGTATTGCATCTTTGTATTTAGAACAAAATTAGTTTGTGTGGTATTGATGGCTTTGTTCCTATAAATCAATTGTCACTTGGACCATTTTTGTTGAATAATTGGTATCACATTATGAGGATACAAGGAACAATATCTTCTTTAGTCAATTGATAAATCTCAAACAAAAGCATTTAATGGAGGAGCACATTGAGGACTTCCAAATATTGAATATCAAGGTAACTGATATTCCATAGGAGCATAGGATTGGTGCATTCATAGGTAATTTAAAGGATAACATCCAACATGAGGTTTTCCTTTGGGAGCCTAATTCATTCAAGAAGGCATTCAAGGTGGCAAGAAAAGCTGGAAGAAAATTTATGGGAAAAGGGAAGTATACCACTCACAAATATAAATATGGAAGTGTTTCTACTCCTAGCGTCCCACAACCTACAAGATTGATACCACCACAATTGGAGGAAAAAAGAGAAAAATGGATTTGTTACAGTTGTGATAGAAAATACAGTAAGGGTCATAAATGTGCTGAGAAGAAATTATTTTACATAGATTGTGAAGAGGAGGAAGAAATGGAATAATAAACATGAGAAGAAGAGGATATAAACAAGGAAACAACCACAGAGAAAGAAGAAATGAATGTGACCATATCTTGTAATGCATTGGTAGGAATTACCACTCCTTAAAATCTCAAGTTAGAAGGATATATCAAGAAAAAGGTAATAGTGTTGATTGATTATGGAAACACCCATAACTTTATTCATTGTAGGATAGACAAGAGTTTAATTGCTTTCTATATCCAATACCAAAGTGTCAAATGATGGTTGCAAATGGAGGAACTATAAATTTCCTAGGGAAGTGTCATAATATAAATCTAACAATGGGAGAATATGTATTGAATAGTCCAATGCTTTACATTCCAATCGGTGGTGTTGATGTTGTATTAGGAGTCCAATGGTTACAATATTTGGGGATGATAGCTTTTAATTTTCAAGAATTTTTCTTGAATGTTTCCTGGGAAGCAAAGGAAATTGAATTAATAGGCATCACAGGGAATCTAAGGAGGATAATTATCTCTAATGGAATGATAAAGCATTTGAAGAAATAAAAACATGTTGCAAAGTTATGCTCACTAGATGTTCAATCTGTTGGAAACAATGATAATACTAAGAGAGGGGTGAATTAGTATTAAGGCTAATTTTAACTGTTTATGTGAATTTACTTTTATGATTCATACTTGGAAACTATCCATATAATGAGTAGCAATATAAAATCAACATACAAGCACACACCATGAGCATCATACATACGAGACCCAAGGTTTTACATGGAAACCCTTTCAGGAAAATACCACCAAATCTTGTTGTTGTTATTGATGTAAATAAGAGCACCTACTCTATTACATAAATCTATTTTGTGAGAACCCACTCACAAGAAGCACCAAATCCCTTTGATTGTTTGCTAGCACTGACTAATAGGAAGCACCAACTCCCTCTTTTTGTAGACACGTATCCATCTTACCAGAAGCACCATGTGAGGCACCAACCTCACAGATGTTTTTTCAAGCATCGACTTGTAACTCCTTGGATTTTTTACAAGTCAACTTGTAGGAGGCACCAACCCCCAAGCTTTCCCAAGCACCCCCTAGAGATGGAAGCAAAAAATTTCTATATTCAGGCACCAACCCACACTCAAATAGTAACTGAATGTTCTCTGTAATTTGCTAGCCACTCTGGCTAATAACACCTTTGTTTTCTACTCACTATACTCACTTTGCAGTGGCACACTGATCTACTCAACATCAGTCACTCATCATAGTCCATGCAGCTCTGTTATCTCATCTTCATCAACAATCAATCATCTCTCGGCCTTTTTCTCTCCACAATACACACACAACTCTTGGCCTTTTTCTCTCCACAATACACACAAACCTCTTGGCCTTTTTTCTCCACAATACACACACGACTCTTGGCCTTTTTATCTGCACAATACACACACAACTCTCAGACTTATTTCACTACACAGGAACCTTCGATTTTTCTGATATAGAATAGGAAACTATGGCATTTCTCACACATCACAGGAAAATTAATCCTAGCTCACACAAAACACAGGAAACTTTTGCCTTAAACGCAACACACAAGCAACTTCTTCCTAACACACAATTCATAGGAAACTTTCTTCTTTCTCACAATACCACAACTGTCGGGGTCTCTTACCTCTGGATAGGAATTCATGGCCTCTATCTAGAGAAGAGGATCTCACTCAACCTTACACAATAGTGCACACACTCAAATATTTTTTGCTTAGCTCTTTGGAAACTATGTTGCTTTCCCCCACTTTTCTCATCTAAGCTCCTGGGTTTTTTTCCTCTGCTGCCCCTTGATCGATGTTGCCACTCTATCCTCCATTCACACTACACGAGTGTACCTTGGCATGGATCTTCCATTATGTTGATGTGTCTACCTTGGTCTCTTCCAATGCATTAATCGTGTGAATGGGAAATTGACAATTTCGCCATACTGAGAATGAATTCTCAGTCCACCTACACACTTCACCAGGCACAGTCCTCTCTGTGTGCAACCCTCCTGTCACTGAAGCTCTCTATGCAAGGTAGACTCTGCTACCTGTCCTCTGGCTTCTCCCCTATACTTAGGCATGACCTTCCTTGTTGTTGTAATGTCTCCTATCTATTTCTTGTCACAGCGCAGAAACAGTGATCGAACTTACGGTCCTTCATCTATATACTACATGGAGCTCCATGCGGAGAAATTAATTCTCAAATGACCTACACACTACTTCATGATTCCCATACTTTGATTTAACTCACTAAAGACATGCATGGAGCACGTATATGGCTTGTCTCACCTCAAGGCAGACCCAACGCCCCTTCCTAAAGATCATGGTCCTTGTTGCATTGACCCAACGATCTCTGGGAGTTGCCATTACTTCTGAGACCAACTATTTTTTTTTCCATTCAACTCATAGTTGTCGAACCATAAACCTTTCACTTTATGCTCTACCTTATCATAGAAATTCCACATCGCAACTTCAAAGTAGTGCAATGTTCCTATCAGGGCCAATCCTCCTTTGCTACACTCTGCGCGCTTGGCTCTATAGATTTACATGACCAAGAGCCTACCCAATATCAAAAGCTCCCTCTATCAGAACTTTTTCAATAACCAACTATTCTAAAGTTCTGATATCCTAATCCTCTGATTTCCATGCTCCTTTTGCTTAGCCCTCATAGTGCACTTCTCACCATAGGACCATTGCCTACGACCTGCAACTTAACATTAAGGTGCTAAGCCTTCAAACTCTTGTTGATGGCCATTCTCCCTTTGTCAAAACTCTTTGCACCCTTGTTTCTTTGAACTCTCATGACCATGTTCCATCCCAATCTTGGAAGCCCTTCTATATCATAACTTTTCAATACTCCTACTGTTATAGAGTTCTGATTTCTTCAACCTCCAATTGCTGACTTCTGATCTAACGTTATCACTCCACCTGGAAACTCCTTAGTGGTGACACATATCTCCTAGTTCTGGCCCATTAGCCTACCCAATAAGGCTTAATATGCTCGCCATGTGTCCTGTCATACTGCCATGTCATGCTGACGGCAGTTTCCACTTGGCCCTTATCGGTGCCAATAAGATCCTGCCATGTGTCCTTATCAGAGCCAATCACATGCTGCCATGTGTCCTTATAAGAGCCAATCACATCCTGTCATGTGTCCTATTAGAGGGGAGAGAGGAGGACTTGCTAACCTTGGTTTTACACCGAAATCATTTGTTAATTTTTATTTTGACATTCCTCGGTGCTTTTAAAGGCTTATCAACACTTATCGATATCACAACATTTGAAAGGTTCCTCACTTGACAAAGTTTCGATATTGTGATCCCTGATATGCTGATGTTTTCATACGTCGATCTTTGGGATTTTGATACACTCCAACCTCCGATACAGCCTACTCCGATGTAACACACCTTAGATACTCTGATATCGTCAATATGTTGATCTCTGACATTCCAATGCACCGATATGTTGACCTTCGATCGCCGATACACCAATATGCTGGCCTCTGATCGCTAATGCATCGATATGTTGGCCTTCGATCATTGATATATGCTGACCTCCAATCACCGATGTGTCAATATGCTAACCTCCAATATTCCAATGCACTGATATGCTAGACCTCTGACTTTCCAATCTCCGATATGCCGATTTTCTAGATATGTCGATCTCTCATATCCTGGACCTCCAATATTCCAGCCTTTTTAGGACTTCAAGTCCCTGATCATTGGAAAGCCATAAGGTTTGATCCAAGAGTTCATTTTTGGCCTTCTGCATATCATTGGAAAGATATTCCAGAGTAGTTTCCAATGGAGAGGGTCCGATATAGGTTTTGAGCCCATATGCTACCTTTAAGATGGCTTGAAACCCTATGCCACTATTTTTCACCTTGACTCTCCAACAATTTAAATCACAACCACCAAGGTGATCTTCTGCATGAAGCCTACAACTACCATGGACTTCCTCCTAGTCCATCATTGTAATCAACAGTTTATGGCTTCTCCAATAAGCCTACTACTATGATGATTCTCTACATGAAGCTTGCAGCTACCATGAGGTTCCTCCTAGGCCATCACTGCCAACATTTTTTATTCCAAGCATCCAATATAGTCTGGTTGACATCAATGCCAACACTCCTACCAACACTTAGGCAATGCCAACTACCTGACGCATCTCCCCAACATGACTGTTGTCATCAATGCCAACACACTTGCAGATGCCTTCACTAGGCTACTGGCCATGTTGACAATGCCAACTGTCCAACAATATCCCCCTTTGGAATTGATGGCAACAATCCATCCTTCTCTTTATGTGATGGAAAAACCTCATGCTACTTCCACACATCTCATTTCATGGGACACCAATGGCCTATTTTCTTTTGCACAGGCCATCAAAACTTCCCCACAACTTCTCTCATTAAAGATATTTTGATGTCTAAAATGGGCCTCCTAAGAAAAATGTACAACCAAAATAAACTTTATAATAAGAAATAATATTCAAGATGATGATGTCAACCATGGGGGATGTTTCACCATTTTTGGGGTAAAAAAGTAAAAAGATTAAAAAATGATAAAATAATAAAACTACATTTTCAACTTGTAGTTTCAACTTATCTCCCTAAATTTTTACTAAAATTTCGAGTGAAAGTACTTACTGGATGCAAAATTTAATTCCTCATCTAAGGAGTACCCATGTTGTATACTTTCGATGGCCCTTGCTAGATAAGAAAATGTGATTGCAATCACGATTTTAATGTATTTCTCATTTTTCGCGTAGTAGGATCCATCAAAAAGATGCAACATGGGTACTTCTTGGATAAGGAAGCAAATTCTGCATCCAACGAATGTTCTAGCTCAAAATTTGAGTAAACCCATATGGATATAATGACAGGCCTCTAAATTAGACATAAATTAAGGCCCATGCCCCTAAATTAGACATAAATTAAGGCCCATGCCTCTAAATTAGACATAATTTAAGGCGCATGCCTCTAAATTAAACATAAGTTAAGGCATATGACCATCCTTCAGCACATTAAACCTCTCTTTCTGCATTAGATAATGTATTTTTAACTTTAATATATTCATTGGAAAGGTTTATGAATAATTGCATATTTGTGCCTAATATTATTTATTTTTGTGGAATATTATGAGAATATTGGGCAGATTATGAAGATTTGGAGGAGATAATTTAGGAAATTGTTCCCTACTAAAGGAGGATCAATAATAAACAATAAATCAACAATATATTATGGAATTATGGCATAGACTGTGGAACTCCAATGATTGAGAAAATCTAGGAATGTGTTCCCTGCCATTTAATGCAGATTCCTAGTATTGGGGACCAGATCCACTAATCAAGGGATTTTGATGGGGAAATATTCCTCCATTCATGGGGAATGATTCCTAACCATTTTGTATAAGTACCAAGTTGAATTTTCCTCTAGGGGGAGATTTTCATTAGTGTTCTTGTGGAGAGAACTCATATTTTTGCAGCTCCATTGTATTTTCTTGCGGGGATGTAATTGTATTGATGAAATAATGAAGATCGGTGACATTTTTAGCTTCTAAATATTGTTCTCCTCCATAGGAATCTAATTTTCCTTAGGCTTGGCCATTCAAAGAGCCTTAGAGCCCCTTTGTATCCCTTTATTTCCTTCTTTTCACTTCTTATTCACATGCATCTTTTGTTTTTATTTCTTTCTACTTTTGCATTTAGTATTAATGATTTCTTGTTGTAGGATTGAGTTAAATGGTTGATGTAAGTTCTTTTGCAGGATCAAAAGAATTATTTCATTATTTCATCCTTCGAAAAACTTTGGAAGTTCATAGCAATCATTGATCTGCTTGGATTAGTCTTCTTATTCCCAAATCTAGATTTCTGGAACTCCTTTGTGGCAAAGAACAATAAATTTCTGCTATTTTTTAAAGCATGCTAATGAGCTTCAATCGAGTTAGTTCCACTTGCATTAGATCACAAAAACATTCTAGTTCATAACAAAAATTACCCCATTGCATGTGCACTTGATTAGGTTAGGCATTTTTTAGATTTACTAGCTCACTATTTTTTGAATTTATAGATTTTCGACTAGTAATGTTTTTCTATTTTTTTCTCATGGGTTAATGTATGTATTTTTCAGTGATTCCACCTGGAATGGGGACCTAAGACATCCTATTTAATAAAAAAAATTGTATCATCCAATTTGGATTTGATATTCTTGGTCATTTGATGAATTATAATTTCGTATAGTAAATTTGTAACATCCTGTAGTAAATCAGGGGATACTGTAGGAAATCACTATAGCATCCTGTAGAAAAGCCTATTTTGAGCCCAAATTGAGAAAAATCATAATTGAAGATGGGATTGGGCCTCTACTTGAAATCCATGCCATCAAGACTATTTTAACCCTCTTGTTCCACACTTGTCTCCCCTACCAAAGATCATGGAAAAATTAGCATTTTCATTTATAAGAAAAAAGATTTAAAAAATGAGTTCTTTTATATTTACACATGCACACAGTAGTTAGTACTCTTTAGATCAGATTTCATGCTCAGTTACTTTAAATCATCACATGTGATAAATAGGGTTAAGCTAGGTTTTTTTTCACATTTAGTTTATGATCTTTATGCAATTAGAATAGGTTTCTTTCCTTGTAATTTCTTTCTTGCATAGGTTAAGGTTCCATTTCGAACATTTCATTTTCTGCAATTAGTTTAGGATTTGACTTCAATACATGCATTCCATTACATCATGATAGCACAGTAAGAACACATTGTATGCTGCACATATAGTGTCGATACCTCTTAAGTTTATACGAACCCTGGGTTGATAATTAAAGTCGATAGCCTTGGGAGTTGCAACATCCTTGTTGCAATATTGAGGCTCATCATATAAGTTGAAAATATGAGTTGAAAAAGTATTTTTTTCTTTTTTCCCTCTAAAATTTTATGATGTAATCTAATATTATTTTATAATTTCCAATATTATTTTATAATTTCCTAAGGAGGCCCATTTTAGACCTCAAAATTCCCCTAATGCCCCCTTTTACATCAATGGAAAGGGGCTACAATCTTCCTTTCTCTCCCCATGAAATCACTTGGCTGTGAAGACTAGGGTCTATTTGTTGAGATGTGCATTCTTCCTCGTAGACATCTATTTGAGGACTATCATTGTTGTTGCTCCATAAACTAGGCATATGTGATATGCCCCCCCTAAGCATATACTGCCTCTGATTTGAATGCATCCAGTTTTGGACACATTATGGCTGTTGGCTGATCACTCTCTCCGCTAATGCATCATTTGTATCAAAAATATTGATACCCATTAAAATTCTCATGGTATTGTTGTTGCTACAAATACCAATTAATGATGATGCATTTGGGCTCACACTTCTTCGCTGTTGTTGTTGCTTCCAACACTGTGCTGACATTATTTCAGCATCTCCACTTCTCCCCTTGAGATCATACTCATACAATAGGCAATGATTTTAAACTAATACCAATTTCTCCAAAGGAAATGATACAAATGGAACAATGTACCAGGCAAACTCTAATATTTCCTTTCTCAAAAATAAATTTCCATTTGCATGCAAGGTTACTCAACACAAGCCCAACACAGCCAATTGACATAGAGATACCAATTGAGGGTTAAGGGGCATGAAGACATGAAAGTCTTACACCAATTGTGTTTCATGAACACAAGTCTATTATGCATAATCAAACTCACAACTTAAAAGAAATAAGGGTATTTCACCAGAGATGCAAACCTTTCATTTTCTCAACAATATCCCTTTATGAGGCTTCCCATTATTGCTTGCTACTGCTTATCAAAGCATCTCCGCCTGAGCCAATGATCTTTGATCTCCTACAACAACTTTCTTTCCTCTGTGTGGGGACTAATCCTGTGGACCTAACTTGACTGTGAGCTTCTTGTCATTCCACACTTCCATTGTATCCCTTCTTCTTCCCATAACATAAGATATTTTTGTGTACTCCTCATGCTGGTTGCACTCCTCCTTTTCGATGCTGATACATTCAAAATAAACCAATCCATTCTTGTAATCAACAAGAAAACACAACCATACCTTCATCAATTAGATGCACTTTTCTATTTATTATTTTTGGCTTCTTGCATCTGACTTATTCAACCTCCCTAGAGGCCATTCTCTTCCTTTACTAAAGAGAAATAGAGGATATTCTCCCCCTGCACAGATCATCCCCCTTCTCCCTCCATACCTTTAATGGACGAGTCGTGACAGAAGCATTACCTTCTTGCTTCTTCTTTACCCATGTTAGGGTCTTCTCTTAACTGCACAAGGCTAGAGGAAAATTATATTTCACCTCCTCTTTCTTCAGCTTCCTTTTTTGATACTGAGCATTGAAGACAAACTTGTATTCATTTGCTCTTATCTTCTTTTTTGTCTTCAAATCCCAAGTTTCATGATTTGCATGCATATGCTGAGGCGCATGCCATTTCTTCTCATTTCTGCATCCAACTCTCTTGTGCCTAAATTTTCCACAATTGTAGCATTTGATTTGGCCTAAGAATGGGGCAGAGGAGTTACTATTTTTTACAATTATTTTGTCAAAACTCCTATTGCAATCACGTTTTTCATGTATTTCTCATTTTGCATGTAGAAGTGTCCATCGAAAGTATGCATCATGGGTACTCCTTAAATGAGGAATTAAATTATGCATACAATGACTATTCCCGCTCAAAACTTGAGTAAATCCATAGGGAGATAAGTTGCAAATACGAGTTGAAAAAGTAATTTTCTTTTTTTTCCCTCTAAAATTTGATATGTAATCTAAACTTATTTTATTATTTCCACCATTATTTTATAATTTCCTAAGGAGGCCCATTTTAGACCTCAAAATTCCCCTAATACCTCCTTTGACATCAATGGAAAGGGGCTACAAACTACCTTTCTCTCCCCATGCAATCACTTGGCTATGAATACTAGAGTCTATCTGTTGAGATGTGCATTATTCCTCATGGACATCTCTTCCAGGACTATCACTAGTGTTGCTCCATAAACTGGGCATATATGATATGCTCCCCTTGAACATATACTACCTCGGATTTGAATGCATCTAGTTTTGGACAGATTATGACTGCTAGTTGAGCACTCTCTCCACTAATTCATCTTTTGTATAAAAAATATTGATACCCATTAAACTACACATGGTATTGTTGTTGCTGCAAATACCAATTAATGATGCATATCGGCTCACACTTCTTCACTATTGTTTCTGCTTCTGAGACTGTGCTCACATTATTTGAGCATCTCCATTTCTCCCCCTGAGATCATACTCATATAATAGGGACTGGTTTTCGACTAATACCAATTTCTCCAAAGGAAATGATACAAATCGAACAATGTACTAGGCAAAATCTAATATTTCTTTTCTAAAAATTAAATGTCCATTTTCATGCAAGGTTACTCAACATGAGCCCAACGTAACCAATTGACATAGAGATATCAATTAAGGGTTAAGGGACATGAAAATCTTACACCAATTATGTTTCATGGACACAAGACTGTTATGCATAATCAAACTCACAACTTAAATGAAATAAGGGTATTTCATCAAATATGCAAACCTTTCATTTTCTCCACAATATCCCTCTCTGAGGCTTCCCATTGTTAATTAATACCGCTTATCAAAGCAGCTCCACCTGAGCCAATGCTCTTCGATCCCCTGCAACAACTTTCTTCCTCTATGTGGGGACTGATCATGTGGACCTGACTTGACTGTGAGCTTCATGTCATTCCACACTTCCACTGTAGGCCATCTTCTTCCCACTACATTAGATATTGTTGTGTACTCCTCATGTTGGTTGCACTCCTCCTTTTCAATGTTGACACATTCAAAATAAACCAATTCATTCTCGTAATCAGTAATAAAACACAACCATACCCTCATCAATTAGATGGAATTTTCTGTTTATTATTTTTGGCTTCCTGCATATGACTTATTCAGCCTCCCTTGAGACCATTCTCTTCCTTTACTAAAGAGAAACACAGGATCTACTCCCCCTACACAGATCATCCCCCTTCTTCCTCCAGACCTTTAATGGTCGAGTCCTGATAGAAGCATTACCTTCTTTCTTCTTCTTTACCCATGTTTGGGTCTTCTCTTGACTGCACAAGACTAGAGGAAAATTATCTTTCACCTCCTCTTTCTTCATCTTGCTCTTTTGATACTGAGCATTGAAGAGAAACTTGTATTAATTTCCTATTATCTACCTTTTTGTCTTCAAATCTTGAGTTGCTACATTTTCATGCATATGCTGAGGCGCATGCCATTTCTTCTCATTTCTGCAGCCAGCTCTCTTGTGCCCAAATTTTCCACAATTGTAGCATTTGTTTTGCCCTAAGTATAGGGTAGAGGAGTTACTCCTTTTTACAATTATTTTGTAAAAACTCCTATCAAAACCAACATGCCTTCTCCTAGCCT
Organism: Pinus tabuliformis; assembly: GCA_031772625.1. NCBI lineage: Eukaryota > Viridiplantae > Streptophyta > Pinopsida > Pinales > Pinaceae > Pinus > Pinus tabuliformis. The sequence continues at coordinate 56,497,504 of CM062804.1, forward strand.
TTTTGTGCATTCTGTTAGTTCCAGTCTTCGCAGCTTGTCACCAGGGATCAAAATGGCCTCTTACTATGTCTGGTTTTCAGAGATGTTTTGCACATGATATTCAGTGAAAATCATATCCTAAGTATTTCCATCAGAAGAAGCTCAAAAAAATATTTCCAACGGTATATCACACTCCCGTAACTAGTTTCTGGATCAGAAGATATGATCAAAATGAATGAGTGATTCTTGGTTATGCATGTTTTGAGGTCAGTTGTTGCACACAATGACAACTTTAGTACAAGATCAGTTTTTGAAATAATGGTAAGGAATTTTTCAAAAGTGAAAAAGGTTTTTTTCCATCACATAGTAAATAATAAAAACCTCCTTCCGTTTATGGACAGGTGCTACTATGTGGGAGATATGCAGTGATATTTGGAGCCTGCATTAAAACAAAGCAAATTTTTCATTTATTTTATTGTTTTAGTCATTTTAGTGCGGTGCCATTTTACAACAAATGGAAAGTACTTTTTCAAAAACCAAGGATTTTTTTGTTCACCACGAGCAATATAACAAAAACCTCTTTCATTTTATTCACAGGTATCATGAATTGGGATATGTGACTAGATCTTTACAACTCATTTTCACAGATTTAATTTTTTAATGATTTTCAGTTTTAGAGATGATTTTGTGGCATAGATTGCGAGCAATTGGAAACGAATTTCCAAATTTTGAGAGAGGTTTTTCTAAAAAATGAGCTTATCTACAAAAACCTCTTCAAATTTTGTAACAAGTGCTATGGTTTAGGAGATACGAGTTCATCGTCAACACCTATTTTTAGAAATTCGGTCCAAGTTTAATGTAACTGATCCTATTTTGAAGAAAATGATTGAGCTCAATTCCCTTAGTACAGGGATGAGAAAATGTATATATTTTATGAATTTCATAGTGTAGAGGTTGGATTTTGGCAGAAAAGAAGCATTTGGACAGTGTAAAGTTTTATTGAATATCATAATAAAGCAGTTTTTTCCCTTTAGGCCTGGGATTCATCACAGTGCTTAAATGTTCAGTATGTTTTTTCTCCTGTAATTCATTTAAACATTATGCTTTTCTCCTTTGTTTCAGCATTATCTAAGTGATACTTTAGGAATTCAACCATAATGATGCTCCTTTCATGATGATTTTGCTGTTAGTTGTAATGGTAGTTTTAGCAGAATTCATCCGTTGTTAGATGCTCTGTTGAGCAACCTCATTATTCTCTTTCATCTAAAGTTGTTGCTGCAGATCCATCCTTTGTTTGATGCCTGCAGGGTAGTGGGATTTCTCCCTTATACTTCTCACATTTACAATCTTCACTTGGCTAAACATGGCACTTAATTTGCCCCAGGTTTGCCGGCAGAAACTGACATTGATGCCATAATCCAAATCATCCTTTCTCTTGCTGTTTCAACCCAAACAAATCCAAAAAAACCCTAGAGCTACTATACCTAGCCTAAAATCCATATTCATTTCAGTCATCTCAACTGAGATTGACAAGGAGAGAGCCCTCTCCCGACCTGGTAGGGCTAGCTACCAGGTTAAGCTTGGTTTGATGTTACCCTAGACCTGCCTTCCTTCAGCCTGAGGTAGATTTAGGCACTAACACATTCTTGGGTTGCTGCAACTCAACACATCTTGTGTCCTTGCATTCCATCTACAATCTATGGCTTTATGTCCTAAATTATTGCAAGAAAAGAAATACCCATGAATAGGCTTTTGTTGATAAAGGTTACCTTTTCTTTGAAGGCTCTATCGTTGAGAAGGAATGGTCCTTTTCTATCTGTTCATGTGGCTTCTATGAGAACTTGCATTGCTATCATGCACTCTCTCATGTAGCTGCCTAGCCCTCTTCTACTACACTACCTGCTGCTACTTCTTAGCCTTTTGCAACTACCTTTTCTTCTTTTGTTGTTGTTGCTTTCCTTGTTGTGGTCACTGTCCAAAAACATCCTTTCCTTTGTTTCTATTGGAACCTTGGACTCCCTTTACCTAGAAAGTTGAACCTTTAGCCTTCACCATATTGGAGCTTTCCTTTTCTTTGGAACCCAAACCAGCCTTGATGAGCGGGGATCTTTTCTTAACAAGAATCTCATCCAAGGCCTTTTTTCTCCCCTCAAGCTTCTGATATTGAGACAACTCTATTTTTGAATTTTCTAAGACATGTCTCAATCAAACTATCTCATTTTGTAGTATCTCATGGTAAGCTTGCTTCTCACTCAGCTGATTGGTTAACATCCCAGTCACTCTGCTAGGCTCTTCTTGTTGAGCATTGAGTTCAACTAATGTTTTCTCAACTTCTCATTCTAAAGCACATAGTTTCTCAGTTTCTCATCTTTCTTGAGAGTTTCCTCTGATAGGTCCTCGACCTCCTTTAGACTCGAGGTCAACCTATTTCTAGAAAATATCCTTTCATCTAGATCATTTTCTTCACTACCACAAGTGCTAACTTCTGAGAAGCATAGTCTCTCTACTGAGACTTCTTCCTCATCAACAAGAGTGCGATGAGTAGCAACTTCACCATGTTCTGGTTCATTGCTAGAGAATTAGGGCTCCTCAGACTCTTCTTAGGCGACATGGCTATCTTCATCATGGAGACATTTTAGTCTGTCCAACACTTCTGTTGTTGGCTTATATTTCCTCAGTTTATCAACATCTGGCTTAGACAACCCTTTCATGATGACCTCCTTGGCTTTTTCATTATGCTCATTTTTTTCTTTAATCACAATGGAGACATACATATAAGAATTTCAGAGTGCCAAATAGGCCACTATTCTAACCTTCCATACTTCATAGGCAAAATCATGGTATGATTCATTTAAGAAGGGACTCCTTCTACTGTTAGCCAAACTTTATTAGTCATTGTTTCACTTTGATCTACCTTCTAACGATTGAGCTATTCGTGAAGGAACTTGGCCTTGATAAATTATTCAAAAATATGATAATACTAAGAGGGGGGGTGAATCAGTATTAAGGCTAATTTTAAATTTTTATGCCAATTTACTTTTCTGATTCATACTTGGTGACCATCCATATAATTAGCAATAATATAAAATCAACATACAAGCACACACCATGAGTATCATAGACATGAGACACAAGGTTTTACATGGACACCCTTTTGGGAAAAAACCACCAAAGCTGGTTTTTTTTATTGATGTAAATAAGAGCACCTACTCTATTACAAAAATTTGTTTTGTGAGAACCCACTCACATGAAGCACCAACTCCCTTTTATTATTTTCTAGCACCGACTAGAAGGAACCACCAAATCCCTCTTTTTGTAGACACCTATCCATCTTACCAGAAAAACCATGTGGGGCACCGACCTCACAAACTTTTCTGCAAGCACCAACTTGCATCTCCTTCGATTTTTTCAAGCCAACTTGTAGGAGGCACCAACCCCCAAGCCTTGTCAAGTACCCACTAGAGATGGAAGCACCAACTTCCTGTATGTAGGAACCAACCCACACTCAAATAGGAACTGGATGTTCTTTGTAATTTGGCAGCCACACTGCCTAATAATCACTTTGTTCTCTGCTCACTTTTCTCACTTTGTAGAAACACACTAATATGCTGAACAAAAATCACTCATCATAGTCCATGAAATTCTATTATCTGCTCTGCATCAACAGTCTTTAAGCTCTCAACTTTTTTCTCGCCACAACGCACACACATCTCTCGGTCGTATTTCACTGCATAGGAACCTTCGGCCTTTCTCATACAACACATGAAACTATAGCCTTACTCAAACAACAAACTTCAGCCTTTCTCACACACCACACAAGAAACGTTTTCCTTACACACAGTGCACAGGCAACTTCTGGCTAACACACAATGCACATGAAACTTCTGCCTTTCTCATAGCAGCACAACTCTTGGGGTATCTTACCTTTTCATAGGCACTCTTGGCCTCTCAATGTAGAACATGCTCTTACTCAGCCATACACAATAGTGCACACACTTAGATATTTTTCTCTTATCTCTCTGGCAACTATCTTGCTTTCCTCCACTTTGCTCATCTCAACTCCTGGGTTTTGTTATTCTGTTAACCCCCAATTGATGTTGCTACTCTATCTTGCATTCACACTATACGAGTGTACCTCGATATGGCTCTTCCATTCTGCTACTACCTCTGCCTTTGTCTCTTCCATTGAATTAACCGTGTGAATGGGTGATTGACAGCTTCTCCTTACTTAGAATGAATTCTCAGTCCACCTACGCACTCCACCAGGCACAGTCCTCTTTGTGTGCAACTCTCCTGTCACTGAAGCTCTCTATGAAAGGCAGACTCTACTACCTATCCTCTGGTTTCCCCCCTATACTTAGGCATGGCCTTGTTTTCTACTATAGTGTCTCTTATCTGTTTCTTGTCATAATACAAAAATCTTAATCGACCTTGTAGTCCTTCATCGCTTGACTGCATGGAGCTCCATGCCAAGAAATTAATTCTCAAATGACCTACACACTACTTCATGAGTCTCATACTTTCATTTAACTCATTGAAGACCTACACTGGAGCATAGAGATGGCATGTCTCACCTTAAGGAAGACCCAACAATCCTTCCTGAAGATTGTGGTCCTTGTTGCCTTAACCCAACAATCTCTAACAGTCGCCATTACTTCTGAGACCAACTCTTCTATTCCTATATTCAACTTGCAGCTGCCGACCCATACGTCTTTAACTCCCCGCTCTACCTTAACAAAGAAATTCCACATCATAACTTCATAATCATGCAATGTTCCTGCAGGGACCAATCTCCCTTTGCTATGCTTTACACACTTGGCTCTATGGATTTACATGACCAAGAGCCTACCCAATATGGGAAGTTCCCTCTATCAAAACTTTTTCAATAACCAACTATTCTAAAGTTCCATTATCCTAATCCTCCAACTATCGTGCTCCTTCTGCTTAACCCTCATAGTGAACGTCTCACCATAGGACCACTGCTTGTGACCTGCCACTTAGCATTAAAGTGCTAAGCCTTTAGACTCCTTCTGATGGCCATTCTCCCTTTGTCAAATGTTATGCACCCTTGGTTCTTTGAACTCTCATGACCATGTGCTAGCCCAATATTGGAAGCCCTTCTAAATCAGACCTTTTCAATACCCCAACTATTATAGAGTTTTGATTTCTTGAACCTCCGATCGCTGACTTCCGATCTGACATCATCACTGCATGTGGCGACTCCTTAGTGGTGACATGTGTCACCTAGTTCTAGCCCATTAGTCAACCCAATAAGGTTGAATATGCCTTCCATGTGTCATGTCGTACTGTCACGGCATGCTGATGTCAACTTCCACTTGTCCCTTATTGGAGCCAATAAGATCATGCCATGTGTCCTTATTGGAGCCAATCACATGTTTCCATGTGTCCCTATCAAATCCAATCACATCTTGCCATGTGTCCTGCTAGAGGAGAGAGAGGAGGACCCACCAACCTTGGTTTTACACTGAAATCCTTTGTTAATTTTTCTTTTGACATTCCTCAGTGCTTTTAAAGGCTTATCGACACTTATTGATATCACAAAATTTTAAAGGTTCCTCACTTGACAAAGTTTTGATATTTTGATCTCCAATATGCCAATGTTCCGATACGCCGATCTCTGGGATTTTCATATCCCTCCAACTTTTGATACATCATGCTTCGATGTATCAAACCTCCTATATTTTGATATCATCAATATGCCAACCTCACACATTCCAATGCGCCAATATGCTGATCTCCAGTGTTTTGATCTCCTGATGCACCAATAAGCTGACCTCTAATCGTTGATGTGCTGATATGCTAGCTTATAATCGTTGATGTGCCGATATGCTAACCTTCGATCACCGATGCACTGATATGAGAACCTTTGACCATTGATGTGTCAATATGCCGACCTCCAATATTCCAATGCACCGATATGATGGACCTTTGACATTCTGATCTCCAATATGCTGATTTGTTGGATGTGCCAATCTCTGATATCCTACACCTCAGATATTCCAACCTTATTAGGACTTGAAGTCCTTGATTATCGAAAAGCCATAAAATTTGATACAGGAGTTCATTTTTGGACTTCCACATTTTGTTGGAAATCTCTTCTAGAGAAATTTCCAATGGAGAGGGTTCGATCTAGGTTTTTAGTCCATCTTCTACCTCTAAGATGGCTCCAAACTCTTTGCCACTATTCTACGCCTTGACTCTCTGGACAACTGAAATCACAACCACCAAGGTGATCCTCTACATGAATCCTCCAGCTACCATGGACTTCCTCCTATTCCATCACTGTAATCATCAGTTTATGGCTTCTCTAATAAGCCCACTAATGTGATGATTCTTTGCATGAAGCCCGCAACTACCATGAGATTCCTCCTGGGCCATCATTGCCAACATCTGTTGTGCCATATATCCGAGCTAGTCTGGTTGATATCAATGCCAACAATCTTGCCAACAGTTAGGCAATATCAACTTCCCAATTCATCTCCCTATTATTACTGTTGTCATCAATACCAACACACTTTTAGATTTTTTCACTATGCCCCTGGCCATCCAAGCAATGCCAACTATCCAACACAAACATTGAAATCATTTATTTCTCCAAATACCCAAAGAATATTGGACACTAATTCTATGGAATTTGAGACTCCCAAATTCCCCCTTTCCATTCGTGATCATGATCATGCTATTCACTTGATTCCAGGAAGTGTTCCTCACAACATTAGATGTTATAGATATCTGTGATGTAGGTAAAGTTCCCTCTACGAACAGAGGCAACCCCTTTAGCCCTAGAGTGGGTCTAGTCACAGCAAGACAAAACAACAGCTAATTCCTTAAACAGTCATTGTTGAAAGAGCCTACCTTATGCCAGTGTTCGATGGAGCCTTCGTTACGCTGCTTCAGCTATCGTTTCCTTCTCCTCGATGAGCGATTCACCTGAAACAACACAAGGGAGAAACATAACACATAATAGAGCACAACAATGAACTATTCACTTACAGAGTCAAGGAACCATAAGCTATCAAATGTATTTTACACATGACATAGGAAATCACCATTGATTGTATTAATATGTGCAAAAGCAAAGCTTACAACCAAGCCTTGACATCGCAAGCTTCCTCGAAGGGTCTAGTCAGTGTGTCTCCTCAAGCATTCACTCTCAAAAGGGGCTCCCAAAAGGCTAAAAACTCTCTCTCTCACCCAAAAGCAATAGTATAAGGCTAAGGAAATCCACAACCAATTGCTAGACTATCATCAATTCACACTACAAACTATCAATCTCACACTAAAACTAGCTAACTTGCTCAATACCCAAGAACTAGCTGATCATAGCAATGGGGAATGCTTTTATAAGAGGAGCAGCCTCCATAAATGAGGGAGAGGGAGCTTATCTTCAAGGGAGGTTTCTCAAAAGGTGGAACCACCATCTCTAAGGAGGAAAGGCAAACTTCCTTGACCCAACAACTAGTTCCAAAACCACCTAGAAGCATTCCCTTTTAACTAATTCGCCATATCTGGGTTGTCGTGAGTCAAACACTAGGACTCAGAGACGATGTCACGAGGCAACATTATATTCAGAGTTATTGTCCCAAGAAGGATACTGAGGACTTACGATGAGCCCTAAAATCCAACCGTTGTAGAGAACAGATGTACCCTTGCGATGATGTCGCGACGTTCTAGTCCACTCTAGGTTATCGTCACAGGCAGAATGAGGTTGTCTTGTGATGATGTTGGAACATGGGTAAAAAGGGTCAATCTTCAGAATTAAAGAGTATTATTAATCTTCTTGAATGATTTGGAAGATGTGGACACATTTGTTGATGTATGACACATAACAGATGCCATTCAGGGACCGACTCTACCCAGGACCAGGGGATATGGGGTCAGTGACAAAATATTGTGTAACAGATGCCCCCTAAAGCATGAAGGCCGAGAGAGTGGGAGGGGTGAAATGCTTTATGAAACCATAACTAAACTGGAACACCATCGCGGAGAACCTGCAGATGCAAGTACAACTGATATCTCTGATAGTGAAAGAAATACATGTAGTCTAGGCATGGGCGCAACCATCCAAAAGACAAATAGAATTGGTTTGTGGTATGGATGCAGCCATCTAGTCGATAAGACCAGATGAAAATACATGTATGGTCATAGCCATCCAGAAAGACTCAGGGATGGTCATAGCTATCTAATCAAAGAGTCATGTATGTAATCACAAACCAAGCCACGCAACCTGAACTTATGTAACCTTAGTCCGGGGTCTTGAATCCAACCTAATCATAGTGCTATCACTCAGGTTGTTCCCTGGCTCCTAAGGGAATACGGCCGAGGTAACCACTAACCAATATTTTAGCTGCAGGTCCTAGCCTACCTGCAACCAGAGAGGGCTCTCTCTTTATGATTTAGCTTTGTTTTGGAGTAATTTTAGGCTAGTTATGATGTACAAGGTTTTGTTTTAAATTTGGTTGGGTGATGATTTTAGGCAGAACTGGTATGCAGTCTTAGAATAGTCTAGACTATTGGGCAATGGAGTCAATGATGGTGTACTGCTGAAAGTATTTCTTGGGAAAAGGTAATGCTACAGAGCTAGACAGGCATCTATGGAACAATTCTTCAAATCTGGGAATCAATGGCATGTAATCAGGGAATGAAAGGCAGTCAAGGATCTTTCACTATGCTGATAGAGGGAAAGTGTAAGAATATTATCTAGGAGCAATTAAGAATTCCTAAACAGCATTCATAATGAAAGAATCAGTGCAAACATGAGCAATTAAGAATTCATATTTATGACCAATTCTGAAGAAAACACAATTAGAAACAGAGATTGAGCAGAGGGTGCATTCAAACAAGTCCTGAGCTATTCTTCTTCTCTATTTCTAAGATCATGAAACATATATGTGAATTTTGCAAACACCAAAAGACAAAACATAGTTTAAGAAAACTTATTGTTCCATTAAACATCACAGGAATTCTGTAGCAGAACGCAGTGCATTACTTTCACATCTAGACAGTGCAGAAACCATGAACTCCACCAGCCAGTTGTATTATAAAGTCTGAAAATTTACAGCGTAGCTCCTAGAGAGAAAATCACCAACCCCAAATACGTTCTATGGGGAGGTATATATACAAAAAATGAGATACAAAATATCTAGATGATGAGTCTTCATGAAATAAATTGCATCACCAACTCTTCCAAGGAAGTAAATGAAGAATTAAATGCTGCAGTTAATATTGGTGTGCTAGCTGTCTTTTGTCAAGAAATTTTGACTTTTTTGGAGCAACAAAGTCGGCTGTGGCTGCATTTTTAATTTTTGTTTTTGGGCTTGCTGTCTCAGTGCTTTGCTGAGTCACTATTTTGACCTACTCTGCCTGTTGTCTTCATGCTCTTTCCGGTGCCTGCGTACTCAACTCTACTGATCTGTAGATGACCTGTGGTTGACCAAAATCCGCAACTGAACAGAAGAGGAAAAAGACCGAAATTACCTGGGAAAAATTTCCAGCATTGCCTGCCACCAATCCTCAGGAGGTAGCTGATGTCTTTGTATTTTTATGAGTGTCTCATCAGCTTCTGTGTACTTATAAAAATTGGGTGGGGTCTGAAACAGATGATTGATTTCATGCTCAATGTAAAATAAGTTCTCTAATTTGTCATAGAGAGTCTGTCCAGAGGGAGGCCCTGTTTCTGCTGGGGAACTTGAAGATGCAGTAATCTGATTTGTAACATAATTGTTCACCCTGGTGGCATATTGTTCTCGGGTCAGCAGTCTTCCAGCGCTGGTCAACAAGCTGGGCAATCCTCTGCTCTGTAATGCTGCAAGCTTCAGCTTGAAATTGTCTACATCTACTTGCATTTCATGACATCTCCTTTCCAGAGTTTGCACAAAACTTCTTAAAGTCAGCACCTTCTTTGCTGTCAATATGGTATCTATTCTACTCATGATTTGCATTGCTGCAAGCTCCTCTTTGGTATGTTTGTTCAAAAAGTTGATCATCTTATTGGCCTGTTCAGGCATACTTCCCAATGCTGCTCTAGCTCTTTGATTTTCAAACTGGGCCAGGCCGATTAAGTCGATCTGCTCATATATAGCTTGAATTGACCGCCATTGGTCAGTGATTGACTGATTGATTTTGGCCCACAAAATCTTCTTTATTTCAGCTAGAGTTTTGTCTAGAGCCAGCTCTTTCTCTAAGGCCTTTACCTTGCTGTCCAAAGCTTTTATCTCTCTTTGCTTCTCAGCTACTGTCATTTTCGATTTGTCATAGTTTGCCTCCAGTTTGGCCAACTTTTCCTTGGCCTCTTTCACCTCTGTTGCCTGAAGTTCTAGCTCCTTGACAGCTTTCATCATTTCTTCCATGCTCATGCTAGATTCAGGTGTTGTTGTAGTTGTTGCTGCTGTAGTTGTTGGGATGACCGGAGGGATTGCTGCTACTTGTGTAGGAGGAACAAGGACATCAGTTGGAACTATTTGCGATGGCTGGGAGGTCGACTCTCCCTGCTTGCCTTGGACTGTTCTTTCCAACTCTTTCTCCATCTGAATTATTCTTTGGTTCATTCTCATCAGTAGATCCATTGTATCCTCAACATATTTTTCTTGTACCAGCTCTGCAGTTTGAGGGTGCATAGTAGAAGACAACCCTAATTGTTTTCTAAGGGCAGCAATATCATCTTCTTTTTTCTTCATAAGGGCTCTGACACCCTTAAGATCCTTAGGATCATGTCCTAGGTCCACAATAATGTCCTCCAATGTTTTAATTCTGTTATCTTTGGCTGAGGAAGACATTCTTTCCAAATCAAGTTGAGTATTTGTATTCTTCAAAGATTCCTTCAATTCATGGGTCAGCATGGCCTTATCTGCTAGAGTAGCATAGACCATCTCACCTGTTTGCTTGTGCAATTCTATTTGGTCCATGGGGTGAATGTCCTTGGCAAGGACCTCTAAATTTGTCTTCACATAATCTGCAGCTGACTGTGGCTACTGTATCTTAGGCTTGAAATGGCTGAGAATCATTTTTTCTTCTTTGAAGTCATATGCTGCCATCAATCTCTGCTGTTTGGCAGGTGTTGCCTTGAGGAACTGATCATATAACTGTACTCTTAACAGTTCATTTTGAGCCTTAATTTCCATGAAAGCAGTTTTGATACCAGGTGGCCGCTTGCTTTGTTGTGTTGAGGAGGATATCTCCATGCCATGCTGTCTCTCTTGCTCTTGCTGGAAAGAGCTAGTAGGTGTCTGCTGGCTTGCTTCCCTTTCTCTCCTTGGACTTTCTAGGATCTCTTCACTAATTTCTTCCTCAATTGGGGGATCAACTCTTTGCCTTTTGGCTTCAGGCTGCTGTGTAGACCCACTAGCAGGTGTGGAGTCTTCTCGGTCTCGCTTCTTACCTCTTTCCTCATTGGCAGGAGTTTGTAAAGCTGGCACTTGCAGTGCCTCTATTTGCTGTGGAGGAACCTGCCCTTGAGTTTGCTCCTTTGAGGTGGTAGGTTGTTCTGTAACCATTTCTTGCTCTGCCTCCATCACTTCTTTTCCTTTTGCTGTACCTGTTGCTGATGTAGATGGTTCTTGGGCAGCTTGTGAAGCTGCAGTGGTGGATGTGCCCTCTCCAACTTGGTGTGGCAGTTTGAAAGTCACCTGGTCAAAAGAATCCAAGTCAAGAGTTTTTTCCAAATCTTTGACATTTTGTTCCATTATTTCTTCCTGAGTGAGTTCTTCAACTAATGTCCCTGCCACCCACTCATCTTGGTTGGCATATTGTTCAATTTGTGGAAATTTACAATGCTCATATGCTGTCAACCTATATTTAACTCTTCTGGCACTGATAAAGCCCTCTGGGTCATAAGGAACCCACCAGAAACTCCTTTTCAACTTGAGTTTTTCCTTCAATATTTGGTCAGCATCTTGCCAACCTTCTTTCTTGTTCATAATAAAGGGGCCTAGATGGTCTTTGAATTTCAGGCGAGCTTTCTTCTTGGCACTATGAAAATGAGTGAGATCTGAATTGATGAGTTGCCTGTAATATTCTAAGGCAAAAAGTCTCATTGGTACATATCTTGGGAGCCTATAAGGACAAAGCTCACAGCCATAGATTCTAATGACAGCGTGATTTTGGTAGAGATACCAATCACCTATTTTGTAATTCTTGGACAGCTGCAAGATCTTCTGCATGTCATATGATAATCTAGGAGGAGGAGTTCTCATTAGGAGACAAGAGATTGGGTAGACAAATTGGTCAATGAACTTACAGTAGGAGTATGGAGAGTTTTGAACCTCATGAAAAACTGATGACCAAAAGATAACAAACCTTCTTTCACCCTTTGAATCCAACTTCTTGCTGGGACATTGGAAACATTCAGACTGGTAGGACATGAATAAATGATAGATATATGATGAATATTTAAAGACTCCCTCCCTATCCAGCTTCACTAGTTGGTCATGCATTTTATTGGCTATGAACTTGGCATAGTTATACTTGATAGCAGGGGGCTGTCCTGGGCTGTATGCAGACAATAACACCAACACTGTTTCATCAATGTGCTCACTTGTTTTAAAACCCAGCACATAGGAGATCATATCTACAAGCAGCTTGCCCACCTCATTGAAATTGACATATAGGAAAGGAGGGGGCTCTGTAGGTTGGCGGTCTGCCCTCATAAATGTCTTGGCAATTCTTGCAATCTCAGAGCTAGAGAGCTTGGAGCCTTCATCCAGCAAATATTTCATAGAAAAAGGAACCAGTAGCTGAGTCTGTTTGAAGTTTAACATCTGGTTGATAGAGTCAGGAGTAATATGAAAAAGTATGCTCCCAGATGGAGACTTGATAGCTCTCTGAGTTGGATCATAGTTCTCAGCACATAGACGGATAATCTCAGGAAAAATATTAACAGAGGGGAGGAAGTAAAAAGGCAAATTAGACTCCCATATGCCATACATGTCACAGTTACTCAAAAAACTGTTTCTCAACTGGCAGAAGGTCTGCAAGTGATTTCTGTCCCCAACCAGATCTTGAATGAGGTAATCCTTATCAGCTAGGGGCATTGCTTCAAGCTCTTTGTTGGGTGGGTTCATAGGAGTGATGTTTAGAGCTGTTGGAGTGGCCATTTGAAATCTTTCTGTATTTGTGCTTGGAATAATGTTTAGAACAACAACAGATGAGGAAAACTCCTTGGGAAAATTTGCAAAGGAGTTGCAAACTAAGTTCAAATGAAGCAATAGCTTTGAATGTCTGTAGCTATCATAAAAGAGGAAAATCTGCAGAGTTTTGAAAGGCTTCTCTCTTCTCTGATGAATTCACTGGATTAAACACTGTAAGGGCAGATTGCAGAAGGAATGGGGATTATTTTGGCCAAATCTGAAGTTTTTTGTAGTGGAATGTGGCAAAAGGGGATAATGTTGAGCTGTTTATAGAGTTCTTGCTGGCAATACGAGCTTTAAAACGGTTTTCAATAGTGAAATTGTAAGTGGGCGCAGGTTTACACAGTTCCTTTTGCGCTGGAGGTTTATCAGTGAATTTAGGTAGCATTTCGGTGCTTAAGTGACTTTAATTTGGGAATTTTCAGGTATTCAAGCAAGTGAACTGGAGAAAATGGCAAGAACAGGGGTAAACAGGTGAAAATTAAGCAAATACCTGGTTTTTAGTCGCCGAGGGTGGTCGAGCTGGTAGAATGTTGAGCAATGGAGGCGAATCTGCAGGCGGCAACGGCTCGATTGATTTAATTTGGAATTTGGAGGCAAGGTGACGTGAAACAGCATGTGCAGCACACCCAACTCGACAATAAAAATGAACTAAGACGGTCGAATTCGCATGTTTTTATGAAAATTTAGGACTTTGGCACTTTCGGCGCTTTTTTGGGATGACATTAGCATGACGTCATCCGGCGGGTAGGGGTAAGGCATGATGGTTGGGCAGCTGACTGGGGCGACGACATGGTAGAGGACACACTAGCGGGGTAAGGACGTAAGCAGGTGAGGTGGCGGTGACATGGGGCAGCGGCGGGTCGGCGCGGAGGTGACGTGGTACTGACGTCACTTCCGGATGGCAGTTTCCGGTTTCATCCCGTACCACCTTTGGGCATAAGCGGTATCGGGGAGGGGGTCTCTGAACACGCCGAGAGGACGACACGTGGTAGGGGTACGGCAGGGACACCGCCCATCCCATGGACACTAACCTCCGGCGGATCGGGGCATGAAAATGACTGCCCACCGTTGATCTGTGGTTTGGAAGATCAGACGGAGGATGGAGCAGGCGAAGCGATAGACGGTTAGGTGTGGGACCCGCCCAGGTATTAAAATGCAAATACGCCATGGTGGGGTGAAAACTTTGGTTAAATCGGGTTTATGGGTTTATGCGGGGGGAACATAATTTAATGTTTAATTAAAACATTCAAACATTAAACCTTTGAAAAATGAACGCGGAGGGGTAGAATGGTAAGACTTTATGGGTAAAGGGATAGGTAGAGGTTATTAACCTAACCAAAGGTTAGATTAATCCCAGGGTTAGGACGTGGAAGGCTAATGCTAAGGCCCCAAATGGGCCTAGCATTTCCTTGACTTTGTTTTTATGGCTATAGTGCCAAGGGGTAGGATATCTAATATTTTTTTGGGTTTTATATGATTTTTTGTAGAAATAGGGATGGGAAAGTAGTTTAGGGAGCTATACAATAAGATTAGAAGTTAATATGACTTTGTGAAGTGAAAGTGTAGGGAAGAGGCTAAGTTTATGAAATGAAACTTAGGCAGAGAAATTGAATGGAATGTGGAGAAATGATTTTTACACAAGAAATGTGGCTTCTTTTGATTGAGACAAGCCAAAACTTGACTTGATATTTTACAAGGATGAGGTGAAAATAGGACTGGTTGGGCAGATCCCAAGGTCCTCAAGGGGTGTTAGTAAGAGACTTTTTTAGGGGGAGTGAAGGGGAATTAGACATGCTTCCAAAGTTCTGCCATCAAACAACTGCTTTGACACTTCTGTCATTGATGAGACAATTTTTGTTTTGACCATACAAAAAGAGATCAAAACCTTGCTTCTGCAACCTCAAACTACCTACCCAGCCTAATTCACCTAGCATTTTTTCTTCCTTTTGACTGGGTGCACTTAGACTTGCAAACCCTGATTATCCTCTTTTCTTTTGACTGCCCTCCTATCTAAATCTACCCTTATCTCTTCCAAGGGCCTAGATTAAGCAGTTGGGCTCCTTAATTTCTCTACCTAACTACTCATCTGCCAAGCTTGAACTATTTGGACAGACATTCTTTCTCTATTCTACAACAGCAATTTAAACATGGCATGGTCCAAATTGCACTGTTGGACCACCCATCCAGTGATAAACAACAATACTTACAGATCTATCTGTATACAAAATATGGAACCTTTGCAGCATCAAAGATGAAGATATTTGGCACTCCCATTGTCAATCATGAAAAATGAAACCTATTGGCATAGGAAGCTAACACATAGTACAATTTTTAATATGCAAATAGATGTGCTGAAGTTGAGCATACTAGAAAATCGCTTGATTACCGGCCAATAATGTGAAGCGTTAACAAGCGCAAGAGAGACCACCAGTAATGTCAATGGTTCTCAAGGTACTGCCAGTACAATCCACAAAGTGTGAAGAATGATTTGGAGTCGAAGACTTGTGGAATCAC
The DNA here is from genome assembly GCA_031772625.1 of Pinus tabuliformis. Classification (NCBI taxonomy): domain Eukaryota; kingdom Viridiplantae; phylum Streptophyta; class Pinopsida; order Pinales; family Pinaceae; genus Pinus; species Pinus tabuliformis. The sequence continues at coordinate 56,513,145 of CM062804.1, forward strand.
CTGATCGAAGACCAATGAGGAAAGTCTATTTTCAAATGCAAAGAACTTGCCATTGAGGTATGCAAGCTCCAAGGTACTTGAAAGGAATCTCTAGATCAACTTCCTAGATAATGAGTCGATGTCAACAGGAAGCGATCTGTCGTAGAAGGGCCATAATTTTTCCCACATTAACGACGTGAGACAAAGGAACAAGATGTAGACAGATGAAATAGAGAATTAGAAGAGGATGTAAGGGTGCAAACTGCAGAAGGATTAAGCTCTTGAACATATCGACGACATGACTCTAAAATGTGGCAGAATTTTGGTACCAAGGGATCGAACGCCTTGAGGAGACAACAAGGATCAAAATGAATGAGGAAAAATGACAAACCCAAACCCCGGAAGGCCAATGATGATGTGGGGATATCCCAAACCTGGCGAGAAGAAAAAGTGTCGATGTTTAAGAGAGACTAGTTGCCGTAGGTAACCAATGGAATATTTTCAAATTTTTCCCCCACCATTGCTGGTGAGTACCCAAATTATTTTTGAAAAACAAGCTTGAAGGGGATAACATATGCTTGCAATATAAGTTTGTCCTTAGGACAAATCCAACCTAGTGAAATTTTAACGAGCCCTAAGGAGGAGAAGCTCGGGTCTCATCATGGTGACGAGTCCAATGTTGTCAAGGTTTAACGAGTCTGACATAAGTAAAACTCAGAGTCTTTTTCATGTTTAGAGAGTTTGAAAAAGACACAGAAAAGAAAATTCCAGATGGGCCCTTTTCGTAAGTTTGTGTCTCTCAAGCCCAAAAAGGTAGAAAATGATACTTGAGAGAACCACTTGATCATTTCGGTCAAGGAGTACTTTTTGTAAATAGTTTTTCCAGTCCAAAAAAGTAAAAAACTTACTGGACACACGACGTTTCACAACCATGAACGAGCTTGAAACAACAAGAGCTCGACCATATTTTCATTTTTAAATGGTCAGAAAAGAGCTGAAAGCAGACCCCCATTTTTATTCTCTTTAACGAGTCAAAAAGGGAAAAATACTCAGCAATCTTTTCATCTTTTATGAGTGAAAAAAGAGCTTAAAGGTGACTCGTCAAACGTTTTGCGATATTCACCAAGCATGTATTGATCATCTCCCACATCCGGAACACCTGTTACTACACAAAGAAATCCAAGCATAAGATCCATTCGACAAGAATACACGATTAATGTTCAAACCTAAGTCAAAACCCTAAAAACCATAGTCAAAACCCTAAAAACCATAGTCAAAAACCTAAAAGCCATAGTCAAAACCCTAAATTTCAAAAAAAGGCTATAAAAAGGCATATGGTAAAAAATAATTTACATTGTGTTTGTTTTAACCGTGGTGAAAACTTCAAACTACACGTACCTTGCGAAATTGGGTGGTCGATTCCCGGAGCTTCGTTGGTTCATTGCTTCCCAAACTCTTTCCAGGTAAACACTTCGCCTGTTCTCTTGTGTTTTGTGTTAATTTTAAATGTAATTTCATGTTTTTGGCTGGATTTGGGAGGAATTTTTGTTTCAAAAATTCCGCTCGGTCGTCGCAGATTTCCCCTTCGGGGTTGCGACGACCGAGAAATCTAAACAGGCCAAAATTGGGATCGTCGCAGGAAAGTGATGTACTCCTGTGACAATCTGAGAAATTATGAACTGTTCAAACCATACTGTCGCAACTATTTTAAAAACAACTGCGATGACTGCAGAAAACACAAAAAATAATTTTTAAACCACTGTGGCATATGAAAAATGGGTAAACGATTTTTAATAAGAGAATGCTTGTGCGTGTAGGTGAAAAATGGCATTCTCTTGGCAAGAACGCACTCACGACAATGATGATGTGAGAGGGGCAGCCGATCCTTAGTGTTTGAATGTCCTTTGGAACTGTGGATTGCTAAAATTCTTCTTGACACCACTATTGAGAGCGCAATTAGATCTTATGGAATACTTAATTCGTTCATGGAACCCAACGGAGGGGAAATTCATCATCCGTGGGCAAGAGATTGATTTTGATGCCACATATATTTATTTTCTGATCGGTTTATCATGACAAGGGGAGAGACCTCACATGGGCGGTGTGCGAATCACTGAATATTCCTTAGATATGCTCATCACATGAGTGTGCCTAGGGGTATGAAAATCATCCACTAGTGGTAAGTTACAGATACCCACAGTGAATGATCTGTCACTACGAGTGTTGTTATTCACCATCATGAGGGCGGCTGGTTCCCAAGCCCAGCACAAAGCCACCAAAACTCAACTGCAGTTCGCTTTAGACTATCTCAATCCTATTATGTTTGACTGGGCAGAGGCGGTGTATTTGAACATGAAGAGGCAGTTGACCAAATTCCAGAGAGGTGAGATGAAGCAGTTTGGGTACGGTTCGATCTTGATACTGCTCATGCTGGAGCGGGTACCTATCTTTCAGTTACAGGACATGCGAGTGGGGTGGCCAGGACCACGAGAGACTCAAATAACTCGGTGGGCTGTTGTGATGCCGCGAGGAGGTGACGACCAACCAGTGTCATGGGGTCCCAAATTTATGGAGTGGCTACATCGTCAGCAGGTGGTGGTCGAGGATTGGCCATACGCAGGGATGGACTTCAGGGGAGACCCTGACATGCTGCTTCCACCTGGAGAGCAGTGGGATGAGAGAGGTAAAATACTTGGTTTGACCACCAAACTTTTTGTATTTGGGTTTTTTTGTTGTTTTTGGATTTTAAATATATATGCCCTGATAATTATGCTCAACTTTTGTAGATGTCAGACCTGAGAGACTAGTAGGTCTCGCTCCTACGACCCAAAGGGACAACAGAGAGATCGCCTTGCCACCTCCGGGTGGAGATGCTAAGGAGGAGATAGCCCGGAACCTAGAGGGCTTGACTGAGGGGATCCCTGATTACAGAGGATTCGAGGAGATCCCAAGATAGTACCAATGACACACCGCATGTGTGTTGAACAGGATACACCGGCTGCTCAGACGAGTGGTCCGTGGAGTGGTCTGCTATATAGAGCAGAACCCATAGTAGACTTCTATAGTTTGCTAATGCATCAGTTAATGTATTTAGCCTTCTAGGAATGTGTTGATATGTGATATAATCAAAATTTCTTCCAGTAAGAGAACACGTAAACACAACCTTAAAATTTGATGGTTTTTGATGGAATAATGCCCATTAAGTTGAAGAACAACAAGCTGAGAGTCTAGATTCACAATCAATGCATGAATATTGAGGTCAATAGCCTCAACCAATAATTCAATGATGACACTATTGTTGGAAATAATACTGAGGGGGGGGGGAATCAGTATTATCTAGCAATTTACCAAATCTTCCTTATTTGATCTTTTGAAATATTCTTGCATATCAGTACCATAAAACAATGAGCATGAATAAAGAAAATAGACAGTCACACCAAAGAACACAAGATATAAGGTGGAAACCCAATGCGGGAGAAAAACCACCTGCTGCAATAATGTCTCTATCTTCTTTCAAGAAATTCTTTTTACAATGATTTTGTACTGGTGCAGTCCTTTACCAGCACGCAGGCTGCAACCTGCAAAGAGCTACAACTCTTTCTTGTTTTCCAGACTTCTCCTGGAAGGGAGCTACAACCCCCTACTTCTTTTTCAAAATGATCAACAAGTATACAACAGATACAGTCTACTACAGATATCAAATCAGTAATTACAGAAACAACCCAGAACACCTTATGAACAGAAATATACAGTTAACAGATCATCTTGAGACAGGGACGCATATTTTCTTTCTGTGGCCTGCGACTGGACGCAGTATACCTTATGCTGTTCTGCGTGCAGACGCACTGTTACTTTTGCTTGTCTGCGACCGACGCACACATCAACACTATCGCGCCGCGTCTTTTGCTTCAGAGACGCACCCAATACCACAGTCGCGCCGCGTCCTTCGCTTCAGAGACGCACCTGATCCTTTACTGTACTGCGTCCCGGCGCACTTTCCCTTCACTGAATCTGCGTCCTTTTAGATATAGAAGATAAGAGGACTTCAGAACCAACCCAAACACTCAGATCCACAGATCTGATCATGCGCCATATAGATCGTAGTCCATTAGAAGATTTACCCTTAAAGATATGGACTAGATCACACCAAGAGATGATCAACCAAGATGATGCATAATCCAAATGAACTCCTTTGCTTTATATAGGCAAGCTTCTCCCCAAAGCGTGGAACAATACCACGAGCCGACACCATAGAAACACGCAACCGTCGGCTAGATACCACACAAGAAGCCCCCACGAGCTTTTCTCTACCTTGAAATGTGTGCACTGGGCGGACGCACCTTCTGAACGGCTGGCCAGCGTCCCTGGACGCGGGTTCTGTATGGAATACCTGCGGGGACGCACTTGCTGAACAAAATTTCCTGCGTCCTTCTTGATTTACCATCTGAAAGAGTTTGCCATCAAGTACAACACCTGAATCATAATGCCAACAAACTCCCCCTTTGGACTTGATGGCAACCACATAATCTTCAGCTTCATCATTCTCCCCCTTTGACATCAAGAGCAAAGGGTATGCTCCCCCTATGCTCATGCTTCTCCAGATTTGTAACCAGAAATCCATCATGAAGGAGACAGAGACATATTGCAGCTATTTCCAAGATCTCCTTCTCCATAATGCCAACAATGCATTATGTGCTCCCCCTGAGCCTATACCATCAATAGGAAGATGGTCAACAGTGAGATGATGCATCAACAACCCCCAGCTTTTGCCTGAGGTATTCAAAAGTGTCCCTGGGCAACGGTTTGGTGAAAATATCAGCAACTTGTTCCTTAGAAGGAACATACTCCAATTTGACCTTCTGTTCAAGTACTTGTTCCCGGAGAAAATGGTACTTGATTGGTATGTGCTTGGTTTTTGAATGCATAACCGGATTCTTTGAGATGCTGATTGCACTTGTGTTGTCACATAAGATAGGAATAGGAGGGGTACAAGTGATTTGATAATCCTGCAAAGTCTGCATCATCCAAAGAAGTTGGGTGCAACAAGATGCAGCCGCAACATATTCCGCTTCAGCTGTAGACAAGGCAATTGAACTCTGTTTCTTGCTGAACCAAGATACCAGTCTAGAACCCATAAAGAATGCACCACCACTTGTGCTTTTCCTGTCATCCACGCTTCTGGCCCAATCTGCATCTGTATAAGCATGAAGAGTGAGATCTGTATCTCTAGGATACCATAGGCCATAATTTTGAGTCCCTTGAAGATATTTGAAGATTCTCTTTACTGCTTGAAGATGAGTCTCCTTTGGATTTGCCTGAAACCTTCCAACTATTCCAACTGCATGCATGATGTCTGGTCGGGTACCTGTCAAATATAGTAGACTTCCAATCATAGATCTGTAGGTTGGTTGATGAACTGCTGCAGATTCGTCATTTGCACTGAGACTACATCCTGTAACCATGGGTGTACATACTGGTTTTGCATCTTCCATGCCATATTTCTTCAAAATCTGCTTGAGATACTTGGTTTGAGATAAAAGGATTCCTCCTTTCTTTTGTTGGATTTGCAAACCAAGAAAGTATGTCAGTTCTCCTAGCAAGGACATCTCAAATTCTTTCTGCATGACTGAGGCAAAGCTTTGACTCATAGCTTCTTCATTACTGCCAAAAATAATGTCATCTACATACACAACAAGTATTAGTAATTTGTCATTTTCAACTTTTATATAAAGATTGCTATCTGCTGAACCTTTTGAAAAACCTTGTTGATGAAGATATTTGTCCAACCGGTAGTACCAAGCCCTTGGAGCTTGTTTGAGACCATAGAGAGCCTTTTTTAATCGGCATACAAGATTTGGATCGTTTCCAAGAATGAAACCATCTGGTTGTTCAATGTACACTTCTTCATCCAAGTCTCCATTCAGAAAAGCTGATTTCACATCCATTTGAAATACTTTGAAGTTCTGACAACTTGAGAGAGCAAGAAACATTCGGATGGCCTCAAGTCTTGCAACAGGAGCAAAAGTTTCTTCAAAGTCTATTCCTTCTTGCTGTGCATACCCTTTACAAACAAGTCTGGCTTTGTTTCTAATTACTTCTCCATTTTCATTCAATTTATTTTTGAAAACCCATTTTGTTCCGATAACATTCTTATCCTTTGGTCTAGGAACCAGCTCCCAAGTATTGTTCTTTTCGATTTGCTCAAGTTCTTCATCCATTGCTTTCACCCAACATTCATCTTTGCATGCTTCTTTCACATTTTGTGGTTCAGTAGAGGAGAGTAATGCCAAATAACTTGAAGCTTCTGCAACTGTTCTTCTAGTTTGTATACCTGCTTCCTTTTGTCCCATGATCTGAGATTCTGGATGGTTCTTTTGAACATATCTGGATGGAGTCTTTTCTTCTATTCTTGTTCTTTCTTCTGCTTCTTCGTGAGGTCCGTCTTGAAATTGTTCTTGCAGTTCTTCTTCTTCATCATTCTGTCTTTGAGGGTAGCTTTCATCTTCTTCAATGTCTTCACGATGTATTTGCCTAGGAATGTATCCTTTCTCATCAACCACTACATCAATGCTTTCAACAATTCTGCCAAGTCTTTTATTGTAGCATTTGTATGCTTTGCTATGTGGAGAGTAGCCAAGAAGAATTCCTTCATCTGCTCTAGGATCAAGTTTGCCAAGCTGCTCCTCAGTATTTTTGATATAGCATTTGCTCCCAAAGATTTTGAAGTGCTTTACTGAAGGAGTTTTACCACTCCAGAGCTCATGAGGAGTTTGAGTGCTGTTCACTCGGACATTTGTCTTGTTGAGAATAATAACTGCCGCATGTGCAGCTTCACCCCAGAAGGTTGCAGGAGTTCCTGATTCATCAAGCATAGCACGAGCCATTTGCTGGACTGTTCTGTTCATTCTTTCCACTACTCCATTTTGCTGAGGAGTTCTAGCTGTAGAAAATTCTCTCCTTATTCCATGTTCATCACAGAAATCGAAAAATTCATTTGAAGTAAATTCTCCACCTCTGTCGGATCTGAGGCACTTAATCTTGTGACCTGATTCATTTTCAGCCAAGGCTTTGAAGGATTTGAATTTTTCGAAAGCTTCATCTTTGTGCTTCATAAGTCCTAACCAAACAAACCTGGAGAAATCGTCAATAAATAATATCAAGTATTCCTCTCCTCTAGGTGTTCTTTTTCTGAATGGTCCACATACATCTGTATGTACTAGCTCAAGAGGCATACTGGCTGATCCTTCTTTCTCTGGAAAGTTAGTTCTAGTCTGTTTTCCAAACTGACATGATCTGCACATGGTGTTGTCAGGAATTTTGATATCTGGAAGATCGCGAACTGCCTGATATTTGCAAGCTTTCCTTATTTGTGAGAAGCTTAGATGTCCCAATCTTCGATGCCATAACCAGTGCTCTTCATCCTTGCTTAAATAGCATTGTTGTTGTTCTTCATCAAAAATGTATAGATTATTTGAAGTTCTTTTTCCTTTGAGAACTGTTTTACCTGTATCAAGATCACGAACAAGACATCCATTTGATCTGAATATAACCTCGGTTCTTTGATCACACATCTGGCTTACACTTAGAAGATTATGCTTTAGTCCATCAACAAACAAAACATTTCCAGCCTTAACATCTTCTTTTAAAGGAGCAATACCTTTTCCTTTTATAGTTGCAGGAGTATCATTTCCAAAAGAGACTTTCTTTCCCTTTTCTAAATTAGAATAAGATTCAAGTTTTTCTTTATCACCTGTCATGTGCTTTGAACATCCACTGTCAATGTACCATAGATTTTCTTGTCCTTCTGCATAGAATGCTATCCCACATCTTTCTGTTTGAGGTTCCTTTATTTTCCATGTTTTGGTGCCTGAGGTTTGTTCCCTTTTTTGTTCTTGTACCTTTCTTTCCGGAAACCTGCTTCTACATTCAACATCTTCATGTCCAAAATTATTGCAAATAGAGCATTCAACTTCATTTTCAAGAGCTGAAAAATTGTTATAGGTCCTTTTTGTATTCCCTGTCATGCTTCTTTGTTTTTGAGCTTCCCTAGTCATGATTGTTTTATACGCAACACATTGGGCTGCTTTGTGACCAAAGTTATGGCAAGAAAAGCATTGTCCATTGAAGAAGTTTCTGCGATTATTGAATCTACCAGCCGACTGATTGTAATTTCTATTTTCATCTATTCTTGAACCAAATTGAGAAGGTTTTACCTGTGGCTGGTTGTGGCTTTTGTTCACCCTTAAGCTGGATTGCCCCTGATAGTTTGAAGTTTGTCCCTGCTTTACCTGATGATCTTCCTTGTGTTCTTGCTCATTTCTTCTTGCTGCATCAAGATAACTTTTTGAAGTGGAAGCTTGAGAAGTTTCTCCATTGTAGCCCAGACCTGTCTTATTTAGAGGAGATCGCTGCACACTGATAATCTCATTCAACGTTTCAGATCCTTTGACAAACTTGAGATTAATAGTTTTTGTTTTCTCAATTTCTTTTCTAAGACCAACAATTTCACCTTCTAATTTTTCAAGATGTTTTTCCTTTTCATCAATCTGAAATTGTAGAGTATCAATAATCATGTTCTTTTCTTCTATACATCTCTTGAGTCTAGTAATTTCATCATAAAGGTTATCCACATCTATAGCATCCTCATAATTATCATCTTCAAATGCCATTAACAATCTATATTTGTTCATCTTCATCACTGTTTGATAAGCCATCGCTATCTTCATGGGTGTAGTAGCTTTTCTTATTTGTACCCTGTTTCTTGTTCCATCTAACTGGTTCCTTTCCTTTATCCTTATAAGAGCATTTTGCAGCATAATGACCTACTCTTCCACAAGCAAAACATTTGAAAGGTAGCTTACCTCTGAACCTTCCAGAACCCCTTTGAAGATTTCTGACAAAGTTTGATTCTTCTTCCTCTTCTTCTGGAACATGACATGCTTCATAGTGATCTTCTTTGCCTGATGCTTTAAAAGCAGCTTCCCTTCTGTCTGATGGACCTCCCTTTCTCATTTCATAAGCAGTTAGAATTCCATGCAGCTGAGACATAGTGAGAACACGGAGATTTTCCTTTTCTTCTACTGCAGATACTTTAGATTCAAACTTGGGAGATAAAGATCTTAGAATCTTTTGAACTACTATAGTCTCTTTTATTTCTTCACCCAAATTTTTCATACAATTAACAATCTCATCTACTCGAAGAAAATAATTAGCCACACTTTCATCATTATACATCTTGAGAGTCTCATATTGAATCCTGAGAGTTTGAAGTTTAGCTTCTTTTACCTGTTCATCTCCTTCATAGCTAGTGATCATTTTGTCCCATATCTCTTTTGCTGATTTGAAGTGCATGACCTTCATGAACTCTGTTTGAGATATACTTCCTAATAGAGTACTGACTGCTTTTGCATTTGTTTCATACTGCTTTTTCTCAGCTGGATCTGTAGGAGTAACTGAAGGAAAGGCATAGCCTGATTCTACAATGTTCCAAACTTCTGTACCAAGAGATTGAAGATATGCAGTAACTCTTACCTTCCAATAATTGAAGTTTGTTCCATCGAAGATGGGTGGCCTGATTGATGCTTCTCTCTCGTAGTTGCTCATGATGAACGATCTACCTTCAAGCGATCAAGCTGTTCTGAAGGACCTGCTCTGATACCAATTGTTGGAAATAATACTGAGGGGGGGGGGAATCAGTATTATCTAGCAATTTACCAAATCTTCCTTATTTGATCTTTTGAAATATTCTTGCATATCAGTACCATAAAACAATGAGCATGAATAAAGAAAATAGACAGTCACACCAAAGAACACAAGATATAAGGTGGAAACCCAATGCGGGAGAAAAACCACCTGCTGCAATAATGTCTCTATCTTCTTTCAAGAAATTCTTTTTACAATGATTTTGTACTGGTGCAGTCCTTTACCAGCACGCAGGCTGCAACCTGCAAAGAGCTACAACTCTTTCTTGTTTTCCAGACTTCTCCTGGAAGGGAGCTACAACCCCCTACTTCTTTTTCAAAATGATCAACAAGTATACAACAGATACAGTCTACTACAGATATCAGATCAGTAATTACAGAAACAACCCAGAACACCTTATGAACAGAAATATACAGTTAACAGATCATCTTGAGACAGGGACGCATATTTTCTTTCTGTGGCCTGCGACTGGACGCAGTATACCTTATGCTGTTCTGCGTGCAGACGCACTGTTACTTTTGCTTGTCTGCGACCGACGCACACATCAACACTATCGCGCCGCGTCTTTTGCTTCAGAGACGCACCCAATACCACAGTCGCGCCGCGTCCTTCGCTTCAGAGACGCACCTGATCCTTTACTGTACTGCGTCCCGGCGCACTTTCCCTTCACTGAATCTGCGTCCTTTTAGATATAGAAGATAAGAGGACTTCAGAACCAACCCAAACACTCAGATCCACAGATCTGATCATGCGCCATATAGATCGTAGTCCATTAGAAGATTTACCCTTAAAGATATGGACTAGATCACACCAAGAGATGATCAACCAAGATGATGCATAATCCAAATGAACTCCTTTGCTTTATATAGGCAAGCTTCTCCCCAAAGCGTGGAACAATACCACGAGCCGACACCATAGAAACACGCAACCGTCGGCTAGATACCACACAAGAAGCCCCCACGAGCTTTTCTCTACCTTGAAATGTGTGCACTGGGCGGACGCACCTTCTGAATGGCTGGCCAGCGTCCCTGGACGCGGGTTCTGTATGGAATACCTGCGGGGACGCACTTGCTGAACAAAATTTCCTGCGTCCTTCTTGATTTACCATCTGAAAGAGTTTGCCATCAAGTACAACACCTGAATCATAATGCCAACAACTATATTCAACGACATTGTTCGTGGTACACCCTAGACAAACACCTTGAAGGTCTACTAACTCACTGTGAGGATAGTAGATCACCCATGCCGCGGAGGAAAGATTCTGGATACTGCGACAGGCACCATCAGCGAAACTGATATAAGGTGCAACTGACATCTGCACAAGAAGCAAAAAGACACAATAAGCGACAAATGCTTACACACCAAGCCAAGCATGTACAAAATGAAAACACACTTATGTACACAGCAGATGCATGAAAGACTCATGCATAATATTTTTTAAAATAAAGCCCCTTCCGGGGCTTGTCCAAAGGGTTTCCTTCATAGTCAATTATCTCATAGGCCCCTTTCTACAAAACGAGTTTCACAATATCAGGCCCATGCCACATAGGTTCGAATTTTCTTGCCCCCAGCTTATCATTTGCTTGATCATATCGCAGGACTAAATCTCCCTCCACGAAAGAACGAGGGTTAATAGTTTGATCAAAGTGAGTTTCACTCTCTTCTTTTGTGCTTCAATTACTAAAGAAGCAAGTCGACGAGTTTCGTCTAGCCGATCTAGATAAAGAAGGCGTTCTTCCATAGGGGTAGTATTTGGGAGAAATTCAATAGCTAACTTGAGAGAAGGTATTTCACATTCAATCAGAAGGGTAGCTTCCAGACCATAAACCAGTTGAAATGGTGTGAATCTGGTTGCATACTTCACTGAGGTACGGTAGGTCCATAAGGCAGAAAACAACATCAAGTGCCAGTTGGACTTGTGCATTCCAATGGTACGATGAAGCATCGTAACCAACACCTTGTTGATAGCTTCGACTTGGCCATTGGCCTAAGGGTAATAAGGCATCGAACTATCATGACCATGGAAAATACGGGGTGAATGTTTGCCCTTTGGCAAAGTTAAGAGGTTTTAAATTTTTAGTGGGCGAATATTTTGTATTATAGTACATTTTTACAAATCGCCTCAAATAACCCACTTTATTTTAAGGGAGAGGGTAAAACAGGTAAATTTAGCCCTTGAAATTAAGAGTTACAACCTTCCATTCACCCTAATTTTCAAGAATAGGTTTTATTTAAGTGAATCCTATGGGCCAAATACCATATTTATAAAAGAGGTATGGTACATAAATAAAACCTCTTTTTATACTTACTCAAAAGGTATGGTAAATAAATAAAAATATAAATAAACTAGACATATGGCAAATAAATAAAACCTCTTTTTATATTTAGTCCATAACCCTCTTTCTATTTATGAAGCTTCAAAAAAGAGGTTTTATTTAAGTGAATCCTATGGGCCAAATACCATTTTTGTAAAAGAGGTATGGTAAATTAATAAAAATATAAATAAACGAGAGGTATGGTAAACAAATAAAACATTTTTTTATATTTACTCCATAAGTCACCTTATATTTATGAACACTCAAAAAATGCATTATATTTAGGTGAAACCTATGGGAAAAATATTATCGGCCAAATACCATGGGCTAGATTATTATTAATACCATGCAAAAAAACATTATTAACCCTAATATTAGTATTAATAAAAATAAAAATGGCACATGGTATTGACCCATGGTATTCACGTGGAATGTAGCCTATTTAAATGGGGGAATTAAACTAGGATAGATCCATCTTTACTTTGGATCTACTAAGCCCCAAGAGGTATCAAATATCGTGATATGAAAACTAGCATAGAGTCAAAAAATATTTGATCCCTCTCGGGGGCTTGGTGGATCAAGAGTAAAAATGGATGTTGTAATTTAATGTATGTTAAACATTTTAACTTGGCTAAAATAAAAAATAAAATAAAAATCACTTATTAATTTTATTAATTTTTATAAATTACTAATAGTAATTTTTAAGCTCCAGGTTTATGATAACCCATGGTATTGACCCATGGCAATACCATGATATTCATGTGAGCATAGACTATTTAAAGGGGAAATTCTATCATCGTAGATCCATCTTAATTCTGGGTCTACCAAGTGCTCAGAGGGATAAATAGATTTCATCCCCCTAAGAGTGGTAGATGTGGAGTTAAGATGGATATAGGTTGGCTTTTATGATAATGAAGATATATTTTTTTTTTTTCTGAATAAAGACTAATTCTATTAAAAAAAGAAAAGTATAGTACAATCAAGCTTGCAAGCAAGCGAAGCAGAAAAGCAAGGGAGCCACAGGGGATAGGCTACCACCTCGCGCTAAGAGACAATCCAAGAAAGGACTCAGTAGACAAAGGAGAACAAAAAGAAAGAACTCAACTCAGAGAACTACCCCGAGGAAACATTTCCATCCACACGACATTTTTTGCCTTTTTTCTTGTTTACTTTGACCCACCCAGTGGAGTTTGGCTGAGCCAAGACAATTTGTAGACTATTCTGCACTGGCGGCTGAATTTCCTTATCAGAATCTGAGGAAGAAGAACAATGAGTACGTTTCTGAGAAAACTGAGGGTCAGAGGAGACTGCTGGAGCTCCCGAGGGAGTATCTATCGGAATCACATCATTCTGCACATCTGCTACCGTAGCCTCATCCTTCTGCAAAACAGCTTCAGTTTCCTCCTCATCCGAACTAGAGAAATCTAGACTGCCCATTGAGCGGGGAGGCTCACAAGGATTCCAGCGCTTGGCTTTGGGTTTGCGATTTGGATTCTTCTTTTTTTGGAGGAACTGAGGACATGTATTCTGGAGGTGCCCCGTTTGATGGCAATGGCGGCATCTGAAGGCTGTGTTCTCGTAATCCAAGGTTTGAGTCCAGTGGAAATCTCCAATCTTGAGATTAATCTGATCCGGTAGTCCTTTACTGATATCTATTTCTGCACAAAGTCTGCCGTAGGTGAAAAGACCATTTTCCTTCCTGGAGCTGTCTACAGCCAGGTACCGTCCTAAAGTCTCTCCAATGGCAATGAAAACAGATACATGCCATAGATGAGCTGGAAGATTCGGGAGCCTGACCCAAATCGGAAGCTTGGTGATGACTGCTGTAGAGGGGTCAAATTCTGGAAACCAGGGAGTGAGAAAGAGCCCAGCCGCACCCCAGAACCAAGGGCCTCCCATTAAGGCCTTTTGGTAATCTTCACTTGAGTCAAAAACCACAATGAAGAACCCTTTTGAACATAAGTAAATCTTGCTTTTTTTGGTCCAAGTGGAGTGGATCCATTGGTATAGATCTGCTGTGCGAGGCCAAAGCCCATTAAATCTGCAGATGAGTGCTGATTCTTCAAAAATCTGTAAACGATTTTCAATTTCGGCGTGAGAGAAATTGATGGAAGGAATTTCCTCTGATTTGTCTACCACAAAAGGCTTTGGAGCCGCGTTTGGGTGGGCTGCTTTCGAAGCGAACTGTGGTTGCGCAGCGTCTTTGCTAGCTGCATCTTTGTAAGAGAAAGAAGGGGCAGAGGAGGTCTGCCCAAAGGAACCACCTCTTAAGCGAAAAGAAGCCTCGATAGAGGCGTCCTTATGAATGCTGTAAAAAGAGAGAGGAAGGGGGCTCATTAGTTGCTTACCCTCATATAACAATCTGAGGAAGGAGGAGGGGATCCCCATCCGGCTTTCCAGTTTTTGCAGAAGATCCTGGACTAGATCTGTTGTTCGAACCCAATTTATCCTTGTCTTGCCCAGTAGTTTGACTTGGATTTGAAATTCCTGAGATTCTTCCAACAGATCTGGCTGAATCAATAGAGGAACCTCTGCAAGCAAATCTGGCGAAAATGAGGAGCAGAATCGCTGCTTGCTTCCGGCCAGAAGTGCCCTGTCCATATAACAATTCTGCGCATGTCCTGTAAACATGGCAGTGCATGAGACCACATTTCTCTTAGGCATTGCCCAGAACAGTCCCAATGCGTCGTCCTCTCTCCCATTCTTCACAGAACCAGAAAGCGACTCATTCCAATCAGTAGCATCTCGTTCAGGACTTTTCTCAAACACTTTGTATGCAACCTTCATTTGCCCCCATTTGGCAACGAATCTCCAAATGAGCATATTCCAGATGCCCAGGCACCCCTCGGAAGTTACCAGATTCCCATCTTCCCTCGCCCTGAGCCGTAAATCTACATCAACGCGCTGACTGAATCCTGTCGCGCAGCTCGAATGGGCAGACAGGTTTTCAGAAAAGTTAATACAGGCTTTCCCTTTCATTGTCTTCCCGGCTCTCTCGCTGTCCATATCATTTTCCTGAGCACATATCTCTTTAGCACGAGAAAGGATTGCTTGAGAAACCTGCTTCTGTTGAACCAAAAACGTTTCAAGTAATCCAGGAGTTGTTATCCCCATTGGTGCAGCGGTGTTGAAGGCTACCACTGGTTGAGCGTGAAATATCACAAGAGAAACAGCGCTTCCATAAAGATGCCGGTTGTTTAAAGCCCATTGCTGAGCATAATGACTGAGTTCACTGTCGTCCACGGCCACCATTATTTTCTTCACTTCCGCCATCAGAGCCCTCCTCTCCATGATAATGAAGATATTAAATAGACTTAGGAAATTATATTGTAAAAACATCTTAAGGTGAATGGTTAAAGCTACATTTAGTCACTTCACAAAATTTAGTAAAAAATACCAATATCTCCATTAATATTGGTTTTTAACTTTTTCTAATTTAACAAAAAAAATTCAAAACAATGAAACCTTATCGCTCTTTCTACATCACCCTGGTAGAAGATTTCTCACCATTTTTCAAACATTCTCAATATGATATCTTCATGAAAAAGTTTAGGTACTAATGTTGGATTAGTTGTTTGAAAAATAAGTTGGTTTGTATAACCTTTCATCTTCTATGCTATTCTTAGATTGTCCTAATGATCTGTAGGGGTTGGAGCCACTGCACCATATTTTCCTAAAAGGTGGAGATTGTTCACCAAAAAGGAAATTAATCTACATGTTACAACGCTGTTAAAAAATGTGAGACCTATGAGGGTAGTGAATTATGCTAATAAGAAATTTAGATTGGGAGAGACGTAATTAAATTTTATTATTTAATTGAAGATTTCCAATTAAAATAATAATAAATCTACCATTTTTCAAACATTCTCAATATGATATCTTCATGAAAAAGTTTAGGTACTGATGTTGGATTAGTTGTTTGAAAAATAAGTTGGTTTGTAGAACCTTTCATCTTCTGTGCTATTCTTAGTTTGTCCTAATGATCTGTAGGGGTTGGAGCCACTGCACCATACTTTCCTAAAAGGTGGAGATTTTTCACCAAAAAGGAAATTAATCTACATGTTACAACGCTGTTAAAAAATGCGAGACCTGTGAGGGTAGTGAATTATGCTAATAAGCAATTTAGATTGGGAGAGACGTAATTAAATTTTATTATTTAATTGAATATTTCCAATTAAAATAATAATAAATCTACATTTATATATTCATATATTGATTGGAAGGATTCTCACAATGGTACTTCTTTCAATTAGATCTCCTTCAAGCCCTTGGGATACCTAATACTTTCTTATATAATATAGTTGGGGCTTGCTACTTGTTGGCGTGTTGGGGTAAACAAACTTTATGTGTTTTTTTTTATCTCGCAGTTGGAGTCTATGGAATAATAAAGAAATTTGATAACTTGAAAAAAGTGGTAGCTTGACAAAAGTTGTAGAGAAAAGATTAATCTCTCCTACCTTGACATAACTTTTTGTCAATATCAACACCTACAAGAACTTTGTTGTGGAATATTATCAAAACTGATGGAAGGATATGAAAGAGTGTATTATAAGAACCTTGACAAACACGGCCACTGAAACTTGGAACATCGTTTGTAGGAAGAGAACAAAATGTTTCTTTTTCCAAACATGTATGTTAGTATATTACAGTTTAATGAATATGTTTTCTTATTATCATATATGGTTTCATACTTTAACAAAACATTCGCCAAGGCTTCACAATCTTTTATTATTCAGTAAAAGATTTGCCAAGATCTTACAAGATTTTATAATTCAGTGAAAGATTCTCCATCACTATACAAGATAATATAATCTGGTGAGAGATTCGCCAAAAAAATTATATATACATATTATTGATAAAATCGCCTCCCATTTTCCCTATGTATCATGGGGATTAGCCCATTTATTATACATATAAATTTAGGGTGGTTCTTAAAATTTTCGTTGATCGTGACGCAAGCCTAACTCGGTCGTTAACTCAGTCATCATATGACCACGAAAATGATAATCGTGATCAGTGATAATAGCCTGAGGGACTCCAAATTGAGTAATCACATGATTGAATAGGAATTGTGCAGTTGTCTTACCATCATTAGATAAGTTAGGCATAGCTTCGGCCCATTTTGTAAAATAATCAATGGCAAGGATGATATACCCATGCCCCCGGGCTGAGCGAGGGTTACAGGTCCAAAAACCAATGCCCCATTTAGCAAAAGGGCCCATGGTAATGACAGGATGCAAAAGGGAAGGTGGCACACACATCTTTCGCTGGTAAATTTGGCACGCGTGATAGGAATGAACAGCGAGAATGCAATCCTTAAAAATGTAGGGCCAAAAGTAACCAGCATGAAGGATTTTTGCTGCAGTAGCATAACCAGACATATGACCACCACAAGCGCCAGAGTGGTAGTCATTCAAGACTCGTTCAACTTCCTCGAACATCAAACAACGACAGAGAACTAAATCAATGCCGAGACAGTACAAAGTGTCTCCAACAATACGATAAGGCTAAGAATGGTGACGAATATGTCACCGAGCATCCTTAGACAAATCAAGACAGAAGGAAGACATCCGGAGATAGACAATAATGTCACCGTAGCAGGGATCAAGGGTACTAATCAAGAAAAGAGTGTCATCCAGGATGCGATCCTCTATCCGAGAGGGAGCGGTAGCAGACGGTAACAAGCAAATCAACTCAACGAAGACTAGTGACTTCTTAGACTTGGTGGTAGTAAACTCCAAATCGAACTCTTGAAGGATAAAGATCCATTTCGAGTACTTGCCCCCCAACAATTTATGTGACAAGATGTATGTCATAGGGTTGCAATCGGAAATCACGGTCGTCGTACGCAACAAAATATAATGATGGAAATGTTGGACAGCCTGAATAGCCGCTAAGGTGAGCTTCTCAACATAAGCATATCGAGTCCCAGTGTCAAGGAGGTTGCGGTTAAGATAATAGATAACGTGCTTGGAACCATCCTCATCATATTAGATATCATTTTTGGGATTCAACTGCGTTAAGTAAGTCATTCAAAGTATGACCATTTCCATGAGAGGTAGTCGTAAAGTGACTAATTTCTCATGATTTTTGAATAGTTCACTTAGCACTCATTGCATCGGGTGATGCTCACAGGGGTGAAGAAGTGGGATTGAAACTAGTGAAATGTGGAGAACGAATCACATAGCATCAATCATCACTTCCGGGGCTTGCACCCGGTAACCAGGACTTCCCAGGAGGTCACCCATCCCAGAACTCCTCTGGCTCAAGCGCGCTTAACTGTGGAGTTTTTCCTCACAATCAAGCCCACTTAGCTTGCTACCCCATTTGCAAAACCTTAGCAAGTATTGTGCCTCATGAACCATTCAAGTAGAGATCCCTTGACTCTTTTTGAATTTAAGTATGGGGGATTTACGCAGTGCATTATATTAGATATCATTTTTGGGATTCAACTGCGTTAAGTAAGTCATTCAAAGTATGACCATTTCCATGAGAGGTAGTCGTAAAGTGACTAATTTCTCATGATTTTTGAATAGTTCACTTAGCACTCATTGCATCGGGTGATGCTCACAGGGGTGAAGAAGTGGGATTGAAACTAGTGAAATGTGGAGAACGAATCACATAGCATCAATCATCACTTCCGGGGCTTGCACTCGGTAACCAGGACTTCCCAGGAGGTCACCCATCCCAGAACTCCTCTGGCTCAAGCGCGCTTAACTGTGGAGTTTTTCCCCACAATCAAGCCCACTTAGCTTGCTACCCCATTTGCAAAACCTTAGCAAGTATTGTGCCTCATGAACCATTCAAGTAGAGATCCCTTGACTCTTTTTGAATTTAAGTATGGGGGATTTACGCAGTGCATTATATTAGATATCATTTTTGGGATTCAACTGCGTTAAGTAAGTCATTCAAAGTATGACCATTTCCATGAGAGGTAGTCGTAAAGTGACTAATTTCTCATGATTTTTGAATAGTTCACTTAGCACTCATTGCATCGGGTGATGCTCACAGGGGTGAAGAAGTGGGATTGAAACTAGTGAAATGTGGAGAACGAATCACATAGCATCAATCATCACTTCCGGGGCTTGCACCCGGTAACCAGGACTTCCCAGGAGGTCACCCATCCCAGAACTCCTCTGGCTCAAGCGCGCTTAACTGTGGAGTTTTTCCCCACAATCAAGCCCACTTAGCTTGCTACCCCATTTGCAAAACCTTAGAAAGTATTGTGCCTCATGAACCATTCAAGTAGAGATCCCTTGACTCATCGTCTTGAACAAAAACCATACTAATAGTGTTGTCGACAACAGCGAGATAAAGGGTGTAGTCACGATGGTAGTCAGGTGGACGCAATAAGGGAGAAAAAACAAGAAGTGTCTTGAGTTGCTCGAATGACTTTTGGGCAGTGTCATCCCAAACAAAGGGAGTGTCAGGCTTAAGGAGACGCGTATAACCTTTAGCAATCTTAGCGTAGTTAGGGATAAAACAACATAAGAAATTGGCTTTTCCCTGCAAACTCTGCAACTGATGCAAAGAAGTATGAGGTGAGAGATTCATTATAGCTTCAACTTTGACGGGATCGAGATGAATGCCATCTTTAGAGATGACAAACCCGAGAAGTCTTTCGAATACGACGCAAAAGACACACTTATGCAGATTGAGATGAGTATGGTAATGTCTACAGTGAATAAAAATCTAACAGAGGTAGTTCGGATGGTCAGAATGTTTAGCTAAATGAGTTGGAAGGTCATCCAGATACGGCTGAACAATGTGATGGATAGCATGAAATGCATAGGAATTGCTCACTGGAAAGTGGCACTGACATTTTTTAGGCCGAAAGGAAGCTTTTTGTAAGCAAAGGTACCCCACGGGCATATGAAGCCAGTTTTGTGTTGATCGGTAGGCGAAATATTAATCTGGTTGTAACCAGAAAAGCCATCCATAAACGAGAAAATCTCACTCCCAACACAATCATCGATGAGCTGGTCGATAAAGGGCGTAGGATAATTATCCTTTGGATAGGCGTGATTGATGTCACAGTAATCAACACAAACCCTAATAGTGCCTTGCTTTTTGGTCATAGGGACAATATTAGAGACCTAGTCAGTCAACGGGATAGGGTAAATAAACCCTGCCTTGAGAAGTTTTTCAACTTCTCCCTTAATAGCCGAGGCTTTTATTGGATGCATGGGACGTAAATGTTGGCGAACAAGCTTTGCACCAGGGTACGTAGGTATCTCGTGGATCAAAATACTTGGGTCAATACCAAGAATTTCTTCATATGACCAAGCGAACACGCCGCGAAACTCTCTGAAAAGGTTGGTGTAAAGCTGAATCTCTTCCAGAGAATAGGTAACTCCAATGTCAATATTCTCGATAATCCCTGGTTTGACAGAGATGTCAATTGGCATGGTTTGTGTAATATTCCCCATGTTTCCCTTAGAAAAAACTTCACGAATCAGGATAGGTGTCTGAAGCGGCTGAGAGGGAATATAGGAAGCAAACTTCTCTAGACAGGTAGTCATGGCCCCATGGCTTGGGAGAAATAAGGAACGATGGTGATGATCGAAACAAGGAGGGTCCTCAAAAGACATACTTTCGAGAATTGCTTCATCGAAAGGAAATGTTTCTTGTAACGGATCTGGAGAAGCAATGTCTCCAAGCCAAGGGGATTGCACATACTTGTCGAGAGATCTGTGCAATGGAGTAGGGTCAGAGGATGAAGCTGATGCTGAAACAATTTCAACATAGTTGAGCTCGGTAGGACTCAATGGCATAACATCACCCCAGGAGTCTACCTGATCGATGGGGGGGATCACCCAAGGATCAGAATGGATAGAAATCATGTTAATCAGGGTGACGTTGGGAGGTGGGAGCAAAAAGACACCTGTAAGGGCAGGATCTTTGAAGAGTCCAACGCCCACACTTTCATAGGGAATAGTGGTATGCTCCACAAATGGAACATTGCCATCCAAAGAAGAAGAGGTGAAGAAGGACAGTTGATCAACCGTGACAATTTTCCCTTGGTGGGGAATACAGAGTACACAAAATAGAGATGAAGCCACATCGCGCATGGTGTATGTCCAACTTCGGCCTAACAAAAGGTTGTAAGTCAAATTCGCATCAAAAACTTCAACCTCAACCTCAACTATCTTCTCCTCTAGAGTGATAGGCAAGTGTGGGAGGATACCAAATGGATGAGAGTCTCTTCCATTGAAGGCTTCCAAAGTATTAGGAGATTGACTCAATGATGGGGAACCAATGGCTTTCCAATAAGCAACGGACATGATGCAAGTGGAGGCACCCTCATCAATAACAGTACAGTAAATATTCTTCGAGTTAATGATGACTTGGATGAGGAAAGCAATCCGATGAGGCAATTGCGGTACATGATTGTCAAGATTGAAAGTAATTAATTCTGAATTGGTCAGGTTAATGCCACCAATGGCTGATAACAGAGACTTCCATTAGGAGGGACAACTCTGGAGGACTTCCAAAGTGGACATAGCCTAAGGGGCTTGGGCTAAGTCCTCAACAATGCTATAGTGCTGTGCGGCACAAGCATTGGGGTTATAAGAAGATTTCCGGGGCACTCCCTTGGTAGGAGGTCGAATGACAGACTCAGTGCTAGGTCATTCAATATGAAGAGGGCCAGAACTAGATGAAGGAACATTTGAAGGAACTTCAGGTTCATTTTTGGCAGGTGGAGGATATTCTTTCAATCGAGTACTTATATGAATGGGAATAGTCCTAGCCATAAAAACTTGAGAGCCAAAAGTGGAAGAGGACTGAGGTTGATCGACCACCATTTGGGTTTGCTAAGAGGGAAAGGGATCTTTAAGTACGGCAGGAGTGCTCAAAGTCCCTTTAAGCAAACAACTAACTTCAGACCGTCGAGGATAGTCTTTAGTGTAGTGATCCTCATCACAGATAAGACAAGGATACTTGGGTTTGTGCTTCAAACCATTATTGGAGGGAGGCTTTGGAGGATCCTGCTTTGGCGTATCGGCCTTATTTTTACCTTTCCCCTTATTTTTACCTTCCGAAGTTTTTTCTGCCACGGTGGACTGAACGACATTGACTTTGGAGGTTTTGCTAGTATTAGGAGTAGATGGAGAAGCATTATCACTAGAAGCAGTAGGTTTTTGCTTCATCAGATTCATGGAAGAATTTTGGGAAGATGAAGCCACGGAACCAATAACACCATCAACAAAAGATGTGGATGGGGCTTTAGAAGTCTCGAGTCGCGGAGCATCAGGAAAAAGATCATACAGTGTGCCAAATTGGGAATAAACCAAATTGAGATACTGAGCATGCGCGATAGCTTGCTCTTCAGTAACACATGCCCCCATAGCGATATCGCGGGCTATCAGACCGACAAAAGAGGTTGTAAACTAGTCAGTCAGAAGCTGGTCAGGGATCCAGAACTTAATCAAGTGGCGACGCCTTCTCCATTCCTGAATGTGATCAGAGATGTGCGTTGCCATGTCCTGTTTCAAAGATGTAAGGAGGTGTGTTCCCGTTTCATAACAAATTGGTAACTGAAAGTGGGTAATAAATGCCATCACAAGTGAATTGAAATCCTGGAAAGTTCCACGAGCAAGTTCAATATACCATTTTGCGGCAGAACCGGTGAGAATCTATTGGAAAAGATGAAGACGGATAGAATCATCAAGCCATGAGTTAGACAAGCACCTGAGGTGATAAGTCATGACATGAGCTTGAGGGTCCTGTCCAGATTTACCATCAAATTTAGGACAATCACCGGGAATTTTGGTCAGAACTGGTGGCCAATATGGATTATGAAGGATTGGATCATTTGCTGGCTTGGACACATCAAGTAGTTCCAAGGTTGGCAGAAAAGGTAATTAAGGATTAAAGGACATCATAGGCCTCTGATAAGAGCCAGCATTAGGGTTCCATCCAGCTCCTTGTTGCCCCCATGGGTTTTGTCCATAAGGATTATAAGTATAACCTGATGGTTGACCCGAGTTTTGACCACCATCAATCCATGAGTTACCAACTTGACCAATAGGGGCAGTGTAGGGCTGCTAAAATTTTTGATAAGCATTGACTTGTGGTTGCTGATAATTTTGATACAAAGTACTATGAGGTTGCCCTTGGGGTTGTTGAAGTACTTGGAGACCGTATTGTGGCTGAGCTCCAAATTGCGCATGAGTCCCAGGTTGCATTTGATAGATAGGTTGGGTTGAAATCCAACTTGACGTTGGAGGCCAGATTGAGTCTGGTGTCCAGCCTGAGTCTGGAAACCAGGCGGGACTTGAGGAACAACTAGTGTTTGAATTCCCGGTTGACTGAAAGATGGATTGATTTGACCGGACTGATGTCCTTGTTGAAACTGGGGTTGACCCAACTAGTTAGAAGGCTAGCCTTGTTGGTATTGAGGTTGACCTACTTCCCCAGGTTGAACTTGATGGGTAATAGGTTGACCTTGCTAAAACTGAGGTAGGGCCACTTAACTAGAGGGTTGACCTGGCTAGATAGTAGGCTGGCCTTGCTGGGTCTGAGGCTGGCCTACTTGACCAGAGGGTTGACCTGGCTAGACAGTAGGCTGGCCTTGCTGGAATTGAGGCTGGCCTACTTGACCAGAGGGTTGACCTGGTTGGACAGTAGGCTGGCCTTGCTGGAATTGAGGTTGGCCTACTTGACCAAAGGGTTGACCTGGTTGGATAGTAGGCTGGCCTTGCTAGATTTGAGGCTGGCCTACTTGACCAGAGGGTTGACCTAAATAAACAAAATAGGAACCTGTAAGGGCCAAAGGTCGTCCCTATAAGGGTTGTCCTTGTAGGCCTGAAGGTTGCCCTTGATATGGTTGCCCTTGATACAACTGCCCTTGAAAACCAGAAGGCTGGCCTTGTAAAGGTTGGCCTTGTGGACCATGGCAGGTAGTATGAGACCAGGCAACCGATAGTCGAATGGAAATTTCAACCGTAGGTTTAGGATGGAGGGACCCAGTGTGATAAATATGAGCCCTTCGAGGATCATAATAGTGCAACGGGTTATGTGGATAGGATGGTGGTTGGGAGCCCAGAGGGTTATGATTTGGGTTTTGAAGAGCAAACATGTATTGCTCATATGACCACCCTACAGGAACGGAACCGGAAGAAAGTGGGATATTACCTGTAGGGTTAATGACTCTAGATGCCAAGGATGAAGGACCACCACTAGCGGGTTCAACAGAAGGCCCAGTAACATTGGTAACCACCGAGGATGCAATAACGACACTAACAATAGGAGCTATAGAGGCCACACAAACAGTAGGCATTGATGGAACAGACGTGACCGATACATTGTGAATATGAGGTATGAAAGGCTCTGAGGTCAGGGTTATAGCACAACACCACACAGAACTTTGATTTAGAGACATGGAACTCATCATGTCAGACAAGGTGTGATAGTGCAGAGGCAATGTCATGCCTAGACCCGAGTGAAAAGGGAAGCCCTCCGAGGGAAGATGAATTTCTCTGCTTGACACAAGGTTCTCTTCACCGGTAACAGGGCTCGTCTCATCCATGTCAGAAGAGGACATTACAACCGAAACACCAGGGGGAGTAAACGGGAAGTCCTCTTCTGAAGGCTCCCAAAGAGGATTCCAATTGATATCAAAAGGTTCACCTCCTGAAGCTCGAGAGTCAAGAGGTTGAACACTTGGGACAATGGGAAGGGTACCATCAACAGTTGATACCTCAGAAGAGACAAGGGATGCAGAGTCCTCGTCGCTTGGTAAAGAGGACAAGATCGGTGAGTCCATCGGGATGGCCTAACTCAAAATCCGAGAAAACGAGATAATCGAGTAAGGTTGCAACTTTACGCAAACCAAGAACATGACCAAGATTAACAGGTAAAATGTGAGCGTAGAAAAATAAATTTTATGACATAAGAATGAAACTTGACCTTTTCATATTTAAAGAGTCGATAAAAAGGGCAAAAGATGACTCTAGTTGCCTTCGAATGTTTAATGAGCCTGAAAGGACAAGTGCTTAGATGATCCTTTTACTTTTAAGGAGTAAAAAAGGAACGAAAGTGACTGCTCTGGAGTACTAGACAAGAGGTTTATTAAACAAATCGCAAAACTGCATATACACCTCGGTGATCAAAGGAAAGAGAAATGACCAAGGACTTTTCGTACGGTAGTCAATCTTCCCGAATGCTATGTTTGGTGCGTTACGATTTGTAAGGCGGCAAACTCAGATTCCTGTGGATAATAAGATGATAACCTAGTGGGGTCTCCCAATATATACTCGATAGTATGGGGAGCACAAATCTGTACTAGTACCTATTGGATCACAAAAGGAGGAATCACCCAACCTTAGTGAACACAATAGCAACTAGGTTTAACGATGCTGGAGCACGTCTCTAGCCTAGACCTGTAGATAAGTGGGAGTTAGGTTCCAATGCGTTGTTAAGTTCATTCAATAGATTTTAAGAGTTAATCTTGAATTAAGTTTCGGTTTTTAAGGCCCTATCAAATGTGTTTCAACAATTCTTAGGATGCAACTACAATGAGTAAAACACCATTCCTTTCGATGAATAACTACCTAAATGAGGGTAAGGAGTTCATTTCTAAGTGAACAAAAACAATAACAAGCAAATGCAAGAACAACAGTGCATGCAAGCAATCCAATCACTTGGAAACACAATGCTTTAATGCACTTATCTCGTAATTACTAATGAAAGATTTGAACTTTGCTTTCTAATTTCTCAATCATGAAAAATTCACTAATGCAAATGCACTTTCACTTTTGTATGCTATATGAATGCAATATTTTTGATTTTTGGAATTTAATGACAAACAAGCAAATGCAAGCTTGACTGATCCAAACAAATGTAATCTATGTTTGATAGTGTGGAAATCAAATCAATATGAGAAACTGGTTCAATAACCAAACACTACAAACCAATCAGAAAGAATACAAGCAACAGAACAGCTTCAAACAAACCAATCAGATGGTTGTGGACGAATCTTGGAAGGACAAGCAACCCAAACAAATGACTTCTTGATGAAACCTAAAAAAATATTTAGGTCACACAACCTGAAAACTCAAGACTCAGATAAATGAAACCAAGGAGAAAGTTCCTTAACCAAATACAGTCAAAACAAGTTTGATAAGAGACAAGAGACAGCAGGGGACAAGCAGCACTGGCTGATTCAGGAGGTAAGGCTATGAAAAAAAACCTTACAGGAATCGTCATAGGGGTCAAACTAGCAACCTGAGATGAAAGCCAAATCATCGCAGGCACAAAGCTAGCAACTGAGCGACATCGTCGCAAGAGTACACCTGTCTTCGGCGATGGTCTGATTTCAGGAATCGTCACCGCTATATGACGGGATATCTCTGACATACATCTTGATCAAAGAGGACAGGCGCAATTTGTCGCAGCTATTAAGAGCTAAACAACAACGATCACAATTAAGAGGAAAAACAAAGAAAAAACACCTGAAAGACACCAGACTTATCTCTTAGACAGTGAGAGGGACTACCAGATTTACTCAAGTAACCTAGAACACTGATGGCTCAGTCCCAAAACCAAGAGACACTATGTAATTCAATAAAAAAAAAATCAAGAGAAAAACAAGAGACAACACACAAAGGACTCCCTAGTGGAGTCGCCAACTTGTGATGTAGGTAAACAACAGCTAATTCCTTAAATAGTCATTGTTAAAAGAGCCTACCTTATGCCGGTGTTTGATGGAGTCTTCGTTACACTGCTTCAACTATTGTTTCCTTCTCTTCGATGAGTGATTCACCTGAAACAACACAAGAGAACAACAGAACACATAATAGAGCACAATAATGAAATATTCACTTACAGAGTCAAGGAACCATAAGCTATCAAATGTATTTTACACATGACATAAAAAATCACCATTGATTGTATTAATATGAGCAAAAACAAAGCTTACAACTAAGCCTTAACATTGCAAGCTTCCTCGAAGGTTCCAGTCAGTGTGTCTTCTCAAGCATTCACTCTCAAAAGGGGCTCCCAAAAGTTTGATAACTCTCTCTCTCATCCAAAAGAACTAGTATAAGGCTAAGGAAATCCACAACCAATTGCTAGACTATCAGCAATTCACACTGCAAACTATCAATCTCACACCAAAACTAGCTAACTTGGTCAATACCCAAAAAACTAGCTAATCATAGCAATGGGGAATGCTTTTATAAGAGGAGGAGCCTCCATAAATGAGGTAGAGGGAGCTTATCTTCAAGGGAGGTTTCTCAAAAGTCAGAACCACCATCTCCAAGGAGGAAAGGTGAACTTCCTTGACCCAACAACTAGTTCCACAACCACCTAGAGGCATTCATTTTTAACTAATTTGCCATATCTGGGTCATCACGAGTCAAACACTAGGACTCAGAGATGACGTCGCGGGGCAACAGTGTGTTCAAATTTATCATCGCAAGAAGGATACTGAGGACTTGCGACAAGCCCTAAAAGCCTACCGTCATAGAGAACAGATGTACCCCTACAATGATTTTGCGACGTTCTAGTCTACTCCAGGTTATCGTCGCAAGCAGAATGAGGTTGTCTTGCGACGATCTTGGAACATGGGTAAAAAGGGTCAATCTTTAGAATTAAAGAGCATTGTTAATCTTCTTGAATGATTTGGAATATGTGGACATATTTGTTGATGTATGACACAGAACAGATGCCATCTAGGGACCGACTCTACCGAGGACTAGGGGATGTGGGGTCGGTGAAAAAATATTGTGTAACAATATCCCCATGTCCAAAAGAGTGAAATTGAACGTATGGTTCCAAAAATGCTAGAGGCAGGTATAATTCAACCTAGAAAAATTTCTTTCTTTGGGGCCGGGAGTATTGGTACACAATAATGATGTATCATTGCATATGTGTATAGATTGTAGGGAGCTCAACAAGACCAGTATTAAAGTTAATTTTCCCATTCCTTTCATTGATGAATTGTTGGATGAATGACATGGAACAATTTACTACACCAAACTGGATATTCATTTGAGATATCATCAAATTAGAATGAAGATTGAAGACATTCGATAAACATCATTCAGAACTCATGAAGGTAATTATGAATTTTCGATCATGCCTTTTGGCCTTACTAATGCACTTTCCACATTTCAAGGTTTGATGAATTCCATTTTAAAACCTTACCTTAGATAATTTGTATTAGAATTTTTTGATGATATACTAATATACAACAAGTCTTGGAAGGATCATGTTCAACATGTTGACAGGGCACTCAAAATATTGGAGAAGAAATAATTATATGAAAAAACCTCCAAATGTTTCTTTTGGGTACATGAGGTGGAATATTTGGGTCATATTGTATCTCATGAGAGTGTTAAGGTAGATCCTAACAAAATTAAAGCCATCCAGAAATGGAAAATCCCCACAATTGTAAAGCATCTTTGAGGATTTCTTGGGATAATAGGGTATTATCACAAGTTTGTTAACAATTATGGGAAAATATTAGCACCTGCAATAACATTATTGAAGAAAAAATCATTTTTTTGGACTCTAGAAACAACTAAGTCCTTTGAACATCTTAAAGAGGCAATGTGACAAGCTCTGGTTTTAGCTACACCAGAATTCACAAAAATATTTATGGTGGAACGTGATGCCTTAGGAAATTGAATTGGTGTTATTTTAATGTAATAAGGAAGACCCATTTCTTTTTAAAGTCGTCCAATCAAGGGAAAGTATTTACAAAAACCTATTAATGAGAAGGAAATGTTGGCAATACTACATGCCCTAAAAGAATGGTGCCCTTACCTAATGGGAAGACATTTCAAAGTAAAAATAGATCATGATAGCCTTAAATACTTTTTGGAACAGATATTATTTTAGAAGAGCAACAAAAATGGTTCACTAAGATGTTCAGTTATGACTTTGAAATCATCTAAAAAAAGGGAAGAAAAATGTTGTTGCAGATGCACTTTCAAGAAGGTATGAGGATGCGGAAGCATTTCTCTATGCCATTTATATTATCCAACCTGGTTGGATAATCGAAGAAAGGAGGGAACTCAAGATTTTTAAGAACATACCATAGGGTGAAGAAGGAATTTTTGGGATGGCCTTAAATCGTATATTCAAAATTTTGTGGCAGAATGTTTGGTTTTCCAACAAAATAAAGTTAAGATAATTAAGACCCTAGGTCTATTACAACCTTTATCCATTCTGAATCAGTGTTGGGAGGAGGTATCAACAAATTTTATCAGAGGTTTACCCAAGTCCAAAGGAAAGAGTTTCATCATGGTAGTAGTTGATAGAATTACCAAGTATGCATACTTTTGTTTGTTATCTCATCATTTTAAAGCCAATATAGTTGCTACTACATTTATGGAAAGATTTCAAAAGCTATATTGAAACCCAAAGATTATTGTAAGTGACAGAGATCCTATTCTCACTCGAAATTTTTGGATGAAATTATTTTCTTGTCTTGGTATTGAATTAGCTCATAACTCATCTTATCATCCTCAATCTGAGATGAAAACTTAGATAGTGAAAAAATGTTTGGAGGATATCTTTGTTGCTTTGTATTTGATAAAAAACACAATGGGTCAAGTGGTCGGCTCTAACTAAATGTTGGTATAACACTTCCTTTCATATTGCAGAAAAAATGACCCCATTTATGGCACTTCAGGGATATCATCCACTATCCATCACATCATATTTAATAGAAAATTCTAAGGTTGAACCAATGGAAGATCACATCGATCATGAACAACAAGTTCTCCAACTCTTAAAGGATAACCTCAGTCTGGCACAAAATAAAATGAAACAACAGACATATCAACATCATAGTGAAAGAAGCCTTGATGTAGACGATTGTTTCTTTTTACGGCTACAACCATACAAACAAATGTCTCTCAAGAAAGCTAAGAAGGATAATAAAATATCACCCAAGTACTATGGTCCTTACAAGGTGTTGCAAAAGATTGGTACTATGGCATACAAATTGGAGCTTCCTGCATCTTCTCGAGTACACCCAGTTTTCCATGTTTCATGCTTAAATAAGGTTATCGGTGGCAATATCCCAGTTTAAAAAATATTACTAGAAATTGACGAGGAAGGAAAAATCATATTGGATCCTAAATCAGTCAGAGAAAAAATAACTCGACAACTACAAAATCAATCAATTTTAGCTTTCCTCCTTAAATGGATGAACTTACCCACTAAAGATTTCACATGGAGTATGAGACTTTTATACATAAGCATCCATAACTACTCAAGCATTGAGGAAAACAATTTTTTTGAAGAAGAGGGGCATGCTAGGTTCCTATAATATGAGTGTAACCACCATATTATTGTTGTGCCCGCATAAGCCCGCTATAATTATTGTTGTGTCATTACATTATTATTTTTATGTATGCTTTAATTATATTTTGACCCCTTAGACTCTTATATCAAGCAGATAATGAAACAAGGAATCTTATGATGTAGATGGTAGAGGTTGATTTGTGTAATTGCTAAAAAATTCCAATTTCTCATCAATAGGATTTGAACCATGGGAAATGGGCGATGGTTGAATGGACAGATCAACAATTCAATTTTCAGATTTCCCAACTTTAACATCATCAATAGGAGGCACCCAAATTGATACTGGAAAAAGGAGGGGGGAAACGAACAAAAGGAATAGTGGGTTCCTCGTCGCAAATTTGGGGTGTATCATGATCAACATAACTTGGCAGAGGAGCATCATTTAGGGGTTTGGATTCTAGATATTTCAAGAAAAGTAGAATCAAACTCTGAAACTTTTCGTTGATAAAATATGAATCAATTACTCCCTCAGGAAACTAATATAAAAGGTGAAGAAACTAATTAAGAAAATCCTCTACATATTAACCAAATTTCAATCGAAGCAAATTGATATTATTACGTACATCTTGATAGTAGTACATGTCAAAATCTTGATGAATCTCCTTGAGAAATTGATTAAATGAATGAATGGAAATGGTTGGAAATGTTTGACACCACTTCTTAACTCAAGCTTCAGGAGTGAGGGTGAATAATATACAAACAACATTTTCATCATCGGTTTCCTTAGATTTACAAAAGCCAAGAAAATCGGATATATGTTTAGCTATGAATATAACACCCTCACCATCAAAGTTGAATTGCAACAAGTCATGGAACTGTTCCATGGAGATGAAAAGTTTATGAGGAGATAGGTTAGAATTTTTTTTGACATTGTGATTTGGCAAAGAGCCATATAAGATGAGAGATTCAAAATAGACTCAATGGGCACAAATTGTCATCTATCCCTACTTCTAGTGCCAGTTGTTGACAGTGTTCGAAATCCATCAACCAAGGGGGTCTCACCGATGTGAAGTCCGAACTAGGCCTCACACTGTTTGGAGTAGGAGCCCCAACCAAAAATATGTTAATTTTCCATTGTCCTTATGGATTTTCTTTGCCTACAACTCTTAACATAAGATTTTATACAACATTGTTTGGAACAAACAAGCAAGTTGACACTGTGAGGCATACAATTGCGATATATACAAGTTACTTTCATGATAGGGAGAAGGAGAGTGAACCTCTAGAAGAAAATTCATAGTACTATCCGAAAAGAGACACACAAGAGGAGAAGGGAATTCCATGTTATTCTGCAATGTAGTTCATAAGATAACTATGACCATGAAACCAAGTACAACACACTTTCAACAAGATAAGTACCAAAGCCACTAAAATAGTTCAGTTTCCTTAGTATGTGTGAGAAAAACATATATTGAAAAAATATAAAGAGTAGTCTTACTATATTTACAATACATGCATGAAAATGTGTTGGCTCATCGAGCTTCATATATTAAGTGGACATGGCAATATATACAAGTACAATGTTGTCATACTAGCCCCAATAGTGGTTGGATTTAGTCTCAGAGTATAATGTCCTTAATACGCAGTTTGTGCCCTCTAAATTTTCATTTACATTATCCACTTCATTGTTTTTCTGCTAAATTTCGATCCATGGGATTCTCAAATCAACCCTATTTATTAAATTTCTCTTCTGTATATTCTTCTTTCATCCATACTATAATGACCAACTTAACTATGTTTTTATGCAAGTAGGACACCAGATCTGAATGATAATCATAGCATAGGTGGCATGCAAGGGACTAGCCAATGTTAAAGAAGATAAATGCAAGAAAAATATGAACTATCCACTAATGAAAGAATTACCAAAGGAACCCGAACATTTTAGCCTGAGTACACATTATAGAATGTTATAGCTCTGATACCACTTGTTGTAGATCTAACCCAAGAGATATATGAGAATAGAAATAACCCAAGAATAATAAGATCAAAATAGATAGAAATGCTTCTTTATTAATCAAACCCTTAAGGTAGGGCAACACAATACATTCACTCCTTAAGGAAGGAGAACACTCCACAAGCCATATGCCTGTTCATACAATAATCCTTCACTATCTTCCATGTGGAGTCTCTAGCCTCTATATAGGCCTCATACATACAATACCATGGGTCATTACCATGGTTCCCTCATACCATCAACTAATACCATGGGCCCATTACATTATTATTAACTACTTGTGGTCCCTTACATGACATGGGTTAACCACCTTATTTATTACTATGGCCCATCCCATTATTACATTATTACCTTGGGTACCTCCCTTGGTACCCCATATTATCCCCCCTAGGTATATAACATTCCACCCCCCTAAGCATGTTTCGTCCCCGAAACATGGGAAGAACACAAATAATAAGATCTACTCAAAAGAGTAGTCCACTGATACCATGCACGTGCATCTAGCCATCCAAGAGAAAGGTGAACCCTCGATCTCGCTGGTGCCTCGCTCGCTTGAGATGTAAGTTGACTGTGGTAGCTCTTATGTGTGGATGTGTAGTAGGTGGATCTTCGCTCCTCTCTATCTGTCATGCGGGGGTTGTTGTCCATGTGGCTAATTGGTTGCCATCTTGCTGCTTGTCTTGCGGGGTGATGTGGGTGATGATATGTTGAAGTTTTAACCCACGATGTCTTTTTCTTTAATTCACCATGCTGTGGTGTCTGTTCTGGTGTCTTCTTTTCCAATATGACTTCAACCACTGAACCCTCAGCACATGTGTCAACACCTGTAACCTTTTCGGCTTCAACTTCTGTTTGTGTCTGGTTGTCAACCATCAACTGCTCATCATCTGATATGTCAGTCCCTGGAACATCTTTTGCGTCAACTTCCATGGATTCTACCTGTTTATTGATGGAAATATCTTGTAGGGTTATTTTCTTCTTTTTATACCAGAGCTTCAGGAATTTCTTCTGCACATTAATATTGATAGTACCCACTGATTCCATCGAAGGATATCCCAAAACAACATCCATATTATCCATATCTGAAGCATAAAAATCACCATGAAACACATACTTATCCATAGAAAGCTTCAAATCCTTATAAATTTGAACATCCTCATCATCAACCTGTGTATTTTCAATTTGTTTTGCTGGAACTTGCAATTTTTTTGCCAAGTTGACATTTATGAGATTTTGCTTGCAACTCGGATTTATAGACACAATGATTTTCTCCTTCTGAATCAATCCATGAACCTGCAATACAGAGATACCAGCAAAAAATAACCTTTTTGGTTCCTTGGTTTCCTTCTTTCCTGTAAAAATAAAATCTTTGCTAGGATGTGTGTCTGTCTGTGTGAGCTTATCCAAAAGATTAGATTTACGGTCAAAGCGCTCTATAAGAGCTTTTTGAAGGCATCCCAAGTCAAAAACCTTCCATTGGAACGTTGATGCTCTTGCCACCATTGTCGTCTTTCATTTTCCAAGTACATGCTTCCCACTATAAGCTGAGTCTCATCATCATATACATGATCCAAATATTTCTCCATTTTTGCTAGCCATTTGCACTGCAACTCTCCCGCCGTCACCAAAATTTCTGCAAAAAAGAGCTGATTTTAAATCAGCCATATCTCCCTCATCCGGACTCCGATTCGACTGATTTTTTTTTTGAAATTAGGTTTTTTTTCACAAAGATTCCAGATCTACAATTAGATCTTGCAGATATTGTACCAGGACGTCCAGATCTGCGTCGCAAACTCGCTGCCCTGAAAAATTGTCTGCAACCCCACTGATTTGTAGATCAGCGATATCCCTTTCATCCGGACTCCGATTCAACCGATTTTTCTTTTTGAAATCAGCTATTTTTTCACAAAGAATACAGATCTGCAATTAGATTTTGTAGATCTTGCACCAAAACGTACAGATCTGATCTGCAAACTCGCAGCCCCCGAAAAAATAAAAAACATTTCTCCACTGTTTGCCCAAGAAAGTGCTCTGATACCACTTGTTATAGCTCTGATACCACTTGTTGTAGATCTAACCCAAGAGATATATGAGAATATAAATAACCCAAGAATAATAAAATCAAAATAGATAGAAATGCTTCTTTATTAATCAAACCCTTAAGGTAGGGCAAAACCATACATTCACTCCTTAAGGAAGGAGAACACTCCACAAGCCATATGTCTGTTCATACAATAATCCTTCACTATCTTCCATGTGGAGTCTCTAGCCTCTATATAGGCCTCATACATACAATACCATGGGTCATTACCATGGTTCCCTCATACCATCAACTAATACCATGGGCCCATTACATTATTATTAACTACTTGTGGCCCCTTACATGACACGGGTTAACCACCTTATTTATTACTATGGCCCATCCCATTATTACATTATTACCTTGGGTACCCCCCTTGGTACCCCATATTATTCCCCCTAGGTATATAACACTTGCTTAGAGAAATTAGATTTTTGGCTAATGCAGGAATATAAGCCTGAGTACACATTAGAGAAGCCATGTAATAGGAAGTTGATTAATTGAAATTTAAAGAAATATGCTTTTATCTACATAGTATCATAATCCAACCTCCACATTCAAACATTGCAAGAACCTGAAAGGAAAATCTTTTGTAATACTCACAAACCCACTTCCGTACAAAGGAAAAGACGGAGAAAAAACTGATTATAAATGTATAACAATTGTTAAATATAGAAACTTTAACTGAAATAGATGAAAAACATTAAATTAAATAGAATCTTTGAGGTAATAATAATTCTTTCTTAGACCCTCAAATATAATTTAACTATTTAGTGTTGTCGAAAAGGAATGGAAATTGTAATTAACAAGGTAAGAATTTTTAGAAGCTTTCATTAAATTTAACAATTCATAACACAGAACCGGGCCCTATAGTAAATACTAGCAAAAAAAATACCCTTGCTGAGTATGGAAACTAACAATACTGATGATATCTAATTCCCTAATATTAAAGTTCATCTAAGGTTTCCTTGAAAGATGTCAGAAAACCCCTCAAATGCTTAACAATAAACATTCAAACTTGCTATGAAAAAGAAGAACTTTTTTTGGAACCCTAGCATGGCAAGGGTGAGAATAAGAAGAATGTAGAAAAATAAGTAATGGTATGAGTCCATGCTAATCTGGTTATATGGCCCAAGAAAGAAAAAATTGAAAGTGGAAAGTGTGAAATTCAACCTGTAAATCACCAATGAAGGTATTTAGCCACATTCCTATGGATCTATACCTTGAAAA
Source organism: Pinus tabuliformis (assembly GCA_031772625.1). Taxonomy (NCBI): domain Eukaryota; kingdom Viridiplantae; phylum Streptophyta; class Pinopsida; order Pinales; family Pinaceae; genus Pinus; species Pinus tabuliformis. The sequence continues at coordinate 56,548,726 of CM062804.1, forward strand.
AGGAAAAAAATAAGTATAGAAGTTCTATAGATCCTTACCTATGGGAGAGATAGAGTTCCTAGTAGCTGGTCCCCGAACCCCTAAAATTTGGAACCCGGTTACTTAGCGAAAGCATCACAATTAAGAAAAAATTCAAAAAAAGACTTAATTAATTCTTTAAGTTACCTCGTGGGCTGAAACAATCCTCCATCCCTAGCTTATTGTGGAGAAACTAAAAACCCTAACATTCCCATAGCGGCCATGAGAGGATGAGAAAAAAATTACTACTGGCCCTGCGGAAAATTATGAATGGTTCGTTAGATTGCTTATTAAGTCGATATTGTAATAGCTAACAAAAATGAAAAGCCTAATGCCGTCAAGTTGCAGACACCAAAAAATCCACAATAGAATGACATAATGATGGAACGAATAACAGAAGCAAGAGCAGGTTAGTTACCCTAAAACGACTCTTTACCACCTTGTCCATTGGATTAGGTGGTGGAAAATCCACGATCGTCATCGGACCAAGTGTCTCATAGGAACATTGACAAATTCAATCCAAATTTACGTCGGGTAGTTGAGAAAGTTTGATAAACACATATGGTAATAATCTCGGCCATTCACATTAACCTTTGTTACAATATGAATAAATAAAGGTTAGGAAATTAAAATATATATGACCCAAAAACATACCTATGTCATCCATTAACCAAGACATTGATATATAATGTTTAGGAGTAGTCAAACTAAAAATTGTTACTTTAATTAATTACCTTCTATGTGATCCAGAGAAAATGTTTTACTACTTAAATTCTTATAATTTTGAATTTTCCATGTATGGTAAGTTGGTTATGTAAACAAATGTTAAAGAATTTTTTTTGTCATCAGGACTGATGTGTTGTACATGTTATGAGTGGTATCAGAACCATTGTTGTAACCTTGTGGCCTTTTTGGGAAACTGTGAAATAAAAAAAGTATTGATGATACACAGAGAAAGCAGAAGAAAGATGAGAAGAGGAGCGGGAATCAGTCAAACTGGAAACCATTGGTAGGGTCTGTATTTGTGCCTATTAGTGAAGCTAATCCAGAGTTGTGGGTGTTGCTGGGGGGAGAAAGTCACTACATAAATGAGATTTTTCTGGAAATATTTCAACAAATATGAGCTGAGATGACGAATTTAAGAGTCGATCATGAGAGTTTGAGGCTAGAATAGTAAAGAATTATGAATAGCCTCTCAGACAGAAAAATAAAAGAAATACAAACCCCATCCCTAATGATAGAATTAGAGTTTAGCTACATTGATATAGAAAGGACAACCTAAGATTTAAGGGAGGTCGAATTGATAATGAGGAAGAGTCTGAAAATGCTTCTGGTGGAAAGGGAACTAAGAGGAAAACAATTGAGTTGCAAGGAGAGTCCAAGAAAATCAAACCCTTGATGTTTGATGGGGAATTGGAGGAAGTTTACAAAGCTTGGTCAATAAATATGAATAAATACTTCCATATTTAAGAATATGATGATACTCTAAAGGCCGAGTTTGAAATTTATCAACTGCAATGTAAATCCACCCTATGGTGGGAAGAAATTAAAATTGTTCGAGGAATTGAGAAACAAGAATTAAATTGGGATAGTTTTCAGAAGTATTTGAACAATAAATATTAACATAATAGTTCTATGATGAAAAGTTAAAGGAATTCAATGATTTGAATTTAGGAAAATAGTCCATGGATGAATTTGTAACCAAGTTTACTTCCTTACTAAGATATGTCCCCTCCATTCATGAAGATAAATATAAGGTACATCATTTTATCAGTAGTCTATTGGATTTCATGAAGGAAAGTGTTGTAGCGGCTACAACCACCCTCCAAAATTTTTCCTTAGCCTATTTTGGAGCCTCCCTACCAACCTTACACAGCAGCTTGCCTTGCTTCATCAACTCCTCAAGCTTCAGTGTCTTTCTTGCTCAAAGGCAGCCTATCGATCACAATTTGATCTTGTACCTTCATTGGCTACTCATTTTGACTTGGTCCAGCTACAGGCTGAGCATCTTCCCAGTGAAATTTCACATTTATGGAGGGCAACCACCCTTACCCTCCAGGAATTGTGCAATTCCCTTTGATAGCGTGTTGGGCTCCAGGATTGCACAATCCTTCCAACCAACCCTCCCAACAGGAATTGCACAATTTTTCCCATCAACATGCAATTCAACCCATGATTTGCACAAATATGGGCAACAGTCAACTGTTGGGGCCAGAAATTGCGCAATCTCCTTGGGCAGTAAGCCCAACTTATAGTCATGAATGCACATTTTTCTCCAGTAGTCAGCTGGTCTCTTGCATGTGCACATGAGTCGACCAATTCCCTTTGGGATTGAGCAAAACAAAATTGCATGCATAGACTGTCTCTCCCAAGGCAGCATGCAAAGGCATCCCTTGGTTCAAGGATCTATGCTTAGTAGTTGGAGGTTACGTGCAAGGAATAATTCAGAAGCCTCCCTCCAAGTGTTGCTTCCCCTAGATTTGTGGCATGTGCGTCACAACCTCGATGTTATCAAAACTTATCAACCAGACACTACAGAGCTCATTCCTCACATCAACCTTGTAGCTCTAACATCCCACATTACATCTAGAGAGCAGTCGGAACATTCAGCTCAACTTTTTTGGGGTAAGTTTGCTTCCCATGCCTTGTACTGCATTTCTGTCGCTTTTTGTGTATTCACTTGTGTGAGTGTTGTTTGCTTTATTTATTTGAAAGCATGCTGTCACTTACATGTATCCTAGCTTGTCCTAGCTCTGTTTAATTTTTCATTGCTATCTCACTGTTGTCGCATGCATGAAACTGTTTTGCATGGAAATTTGCCCAATCGGCGAATTGACTCACCCATATGCATGTTGATCTATTTTCTCAATCCTCCATTCATGTTTTACATGCATTGTTTATCATTTCTGCTATCACTTAGTGTCGCCATGCATTTCATCGACTTACTTGCCTTCAATTGCTTGTCGGCGAGTCAGGCCAACCTTGGCCCAGTCTCTACCTTCACCAAGGTTGCATTACGCAATCTGGGTAGGAAGGCTCACGTTCCCTTCTAGATTTGCACATTCTAGCCTAGCACTAGCCTCCTGGACTGAATTGCGCATTTTTGGAGATCAGTGGCTGCTTGGCCCAAAAAATTGTGCAAAGTTGTCCCTGGGCAAGCAATCTTTCCCGACTGGAATCGCGCATTCTGTAATCCCAACAGCCAACTACCCAAATGGATTGCGCATTTTACAGTTCTAGCAGTCAAATAGTCTCTAGTAGCCTGGACTGTGCCTTCTGCAATCTTGGTCGTCAATCTCCTGACCTCCCGACCGAAATTGTGCAACCTCCATGATCATTCACCTAGGTATGTTACAAGTCAGTTCTCATGTTCATTTTGGTTTTCAATTGACAGATTGCTTGCTATGAGTTTGCCATGTCTCCAGGTGTCATAGGTGTTCATCTGCCTTTCAACAGTATAGGTACAATGGTTTCTAAGAGAGAAGAGATGAAGACACTGTTCAGAGCATGCTTGGGGATGCAGTCAATCAAGTGTCCATGGGCTTACCTACTCACAAAGACATCAAGTTATTCGTGGACCAGGACATCAAGCAGCAACATCACAATGAGAAACATCATGAACAATAGCTGAAGGCAACATACTGAATGCAACGAATGTAGCAAATGAAGTGAATGCAGTGAATGTAAGAGGAAGGTTGTTGACAACATAGAGGCGAAGCAAAGTTGCAAGATCAAGTAGATCCACTGATAATGAAATTTTTTTTGGAGACTCAGGCTATGAAGTGACGGTGTGACATGAGGATCGCGCGAAGGTAGAAGATGGAACAAAGAAGGAGTTGCATGTACTAAATCAACAACTTAGGAATAACATGAAGCTGCACAAATAGTCCAATGAGTTGCAGCAGGAACAGGAATAACAATGGGCGCAACATGCACTCATGGATGAAACTGCGCCAGTACAAGTTAAGGATCCATCCCAGCAACTAACACAAAGCAAGCATGGTGAGCAGTGTGGTTGATCACATGCGAAGGATCTAGTAGCATGCATTTCGTTGAGCGCACACATGCAATCCAACCCATTCAACACACTCACCAAGGCGAAGGCAAGAAGCAAGTCCAACTAGGGCTGAACATGCACTTCGACAAGTTGATGCACATGACCACCAACACACACTTGAAGATCAACATGGACACTATGCAGCAATGTGTTTCCAGTTTAACTGTACCCAAGAAGACCATGCACATGTTAGCAAATGAGTTGGATGAAGGGGCAAAACCAATGCACCGGTTGCAATGGAGGCAAGAGTTCGCTTCAACAAGATGTCACCATGAGGTGCATGCACACCATCACGGATGACCAAGCTTGACATCAACTCACCAGCTTCACCATCACAAGCATGTCAAAGAGTTGGTCTCACCACAGTAGAATGAGTGTCAGTAATGTCTTGCAAGGCTTGCTCAAGCCATGTTGTCTCACATGAATATATGTTCATTGTAATGTTGAGTCATTTCAAGTGTAAGTCAAGTGTCAACAGCCGGATGTAACAGTTATAGAGTAGGTGAAGAGTCATGAGGGTAGTTGAACTATCATAAAGGGTAATGTCGGGGGTCACCCAACCCTTTGCTATAAATAGTCACTCATAACTCATTGGAAGGGCTTTTGGTCAGCCAAGCTTCTACCAAGACTATCTTGAAGAAGGCTTGGATAGTATTGTAACACGCCTTGGCTTCTCCACTGCACAGAACTAGTACATCTCTTTGGAGGAGCAGGTGGATGTGGCTATAATGTTCTACTGATATGGCTAGCAGGTTTACATGGTGTATTGTATGGTTGTGACTTACACTTCTTTATATAATAAAAGTGAACACATTTTCATGCATATGTTGTTATTGTAGTTGGACTACTCCGGTTTCCTTAATGAGATATGTTGTTTAACTTACGTACTTGCGTATGAATGGATTCACATGCAATTATATGAATATTGTTGTTAATGTGTTGCACATGTTATTATTGCTGTCACCATCTGTGTCGACTGCTCTGCCAGGCACCAGACAAACCTTTCTCTGAACCTTGTTATATCAATCGTCACACTTGTCTCGGACTCATCCATGAGTGTTGTTCGTGTTATCTTACCTTGTATGTTGCGACTACCACATATGTGTCGATTGATTTGCTGGAAGGTGTGCATGTCCTTTGTGTTGTGTGTTCCTAGTCGAGTTGGGACTGATTCCTTTCAACCTGGGACTCACCTTCACCTTCCTCCCCCTTTGAAGTGTTGGAACCTCTCATACTCATTCCTTGACTCACTGCATCTGTCACACCCTTACTACTGACAAAGTTATCTTACTTGCCTCTGTGCGACATTGCGGTCAAGGAATTACCTTATGACCCACTATTGGGACTACTACATCAAACGGTCTGAGGTCTAATTGGGACTTCTTACTGAGGATATCCCCTTGATATGTTGGCAGGTCCAGTATCGTAAACATTTCTGGCGCTAGAAGGAGGGCCTGATGACAAGCAGTGTCCATTTATCCAGTTTTGAATCTTTGCATATCTTTCATGGAATCTTGCATTCTTCTTCCCCCGAGGTGCTTTTTGAATCATGAAGATGTGTCCATCTCAGGGAAGCTTTTCAATCTCTTGTCCACTCACATGTATGATGGTGAAGGTGAAGTGGCCTGGCTTGAGCACTTACGTAACTTTCTTTCCATGACTTATGAGGAAGATGAGTTTACTAATGAATAGGCCGGTCTGCTGCTTGCATTCACACTTCATGAATCTCCATTTTGTTGGGTGCTCAGTCTACTAGCTGACACCATGCACTCATGTAAACACATCTGTGATCTTATTGAAGACATGTTCTATCACTTTGATCTAGACCATCTTGATCAGAAATTGTTACAACAACGGAGGGCTCCACATGAATCCATTATTGATTTTTGAGAGCACTTTCGTGACTTACAGTTTCAAGCTCCGAAGAGCCAGATGAAGTTCGCTTATCTCTGGGACCGCTTCGAGTACTACCTTAAGAAATTTTTTTATCCTAAGAGAAAGCTTGATGTCAAACCTCGCTCAACCTTCTTCGTTGATGGAACTGCACAATCCCATGCGGGAGCAGGCACTATCTCAACGAACTGTCCACCTCCCTTTCATTCAATAGTTCCACCATCTCCTAATGATGTTGAGGATCATGTTTGCACATCTGTTCATTCTTCACACCCTCCCAACATCACTCCACTCAATTTTCGTGCAAAGTTGGTTGTTAGTCCTTCAAGTTCCCATATGCATTCTTTTCTTCAACCTTCATGTTCTGATCCGGATTTAAATAGGAATAGAACAAATTACAGATATAACCATAAATACAAAGATGCAATATAAATAACACTTCATTTCATTAATATCAAATATTGAAATATGCTTACAAACATAATGGAAATAAGACTAGCTCGGGCGGTGGTAGCTTATCTCTGAGAAGAGATGTGGCAGCTACATGCCTCTGAACTGCACTACAATGAGGCTCAAGGGCATTTTATTATTGAAAAATAAGAGAAAACCCTAAACAACCAAAACCATAACCCAAGGAGATGTAACACCAAGAGTTTATGGGCCCCGTTGGGGTGAGTTGGACAACCAACTTCTCAGGGTCACGATTTGGTCATATTATCTCCGTTTGACACACATGATAACCTGTTGGAAATATCTCTCCGAGGACTATGATGGAAAAGATGATTTTGGATATCAAATCATTGGTGGTAGATTGCCAATCAACGTCGTTTAGGGCCTCAAAATGTCTCTGGAAGTTTAGGACCCGAAAAACTGCTAAAAATAGTAAACTCTGTTACAATTAAAGAAACTGAAAAACTAAAAGAAACAATGGTGGGGATCCAAGTGGAATTGGCGGGTGGCCACCAATATACATCTGGATCATTCCTCCCCCCTTAGGAAGTAATGGTCCCCATTTCTTTGAGTTCGTCCATGAGATGAGGAAACTTTTGCTGAACTTGGTCCCTGGTGAGCCACTTGCCCTAGTGAAGGAGTTGGCTTGCTTTGACAACTTGATACAGTTGGATCTTCTACTGGTGAGTGTTCTTGATCTGCGTTTCCATGATCCGATCAGTTGTGGCTTGCTCCATGCAATTTGGATTTAACTCTGTAGGTGTGAGTTGTTTTGCAATGTTTGATGTGTCCAACAATGGTGGGAAGTATGGACGAAGGTGGTCCACATTGAACAATGGGTGTAGGCCAAGGAATGGGGGAATGCTAAGTTTAAATGCATTGTCACCCACAGCCTTGGTAATGGTGTAATGACCATATCAAAGTGTTCTAAGTTTACGATATGCTCCGATAAGGCATTCCTTTTGCAAATGCAACCAGACTTTGTCACCCACCCGAAACTTGTGTGGCACCCGATGTTGATCATGTCGCTGCTTGTACTTGGCATTCGATTTCTCCAGAATGTCATGGACCTGCTGGCAGATATGTTGGATTTGCTAAATGAATTTATTTTCCTTATCGGTTTCTGACTTGACATGAGCCGAATCTGCCTAAGTAGCTGCAAATGGTATGGCCACATCAATGGGACATAGTGGTTGGAATCCCAAGCCCACCTGAAAAGTGTTGTGGCCAATCGAGATGTGGAGAGCCCGGTTATAGTTGTGCTAGACATAGGGAAGGCTCTCATCCCATGTGCATGGATGCTTTGAGTTGTACATAAGCGGAATGCGTACAAGCATCTTGTTGACAACCTCTGTCTAGCCATCAATTTGGGGGATGGAAAGTTGTGGACTTAGTGAGCTTGGTATCCAGCATCGACCAAAGACTGAACCAAAATGTACTGAAGAACCTGCTATCTTGATCTGAGATGATAGACCGTGGGATCCCAAAGTGTACCCACACTCGTTCAAAGAAGAGTTTAGTAGTGGCTTCTGCTGTGATATTCTTCTTACAGGCTGCCAGAATGGCCATCTTTGAGAATCTATTGATGACCAAAAAAACATAATCATTGCCATGCTTAGTAGAAGGAAGGCTTGACATGTGATCCATGGAGATGGATTCCCGAGGTCAACTAGGGGTAAGCAGCGGAGTATAGAGGCCTTGCTTCTGGATGGTTAGTTTAGCAATGACACAGGCAGTGCAGGATCTGATGTACTTCCCGGCATTGTGTCAAAGATTCGGCCAGTAGAAATACTTCTATAGTACTACCACTATTTGTTTGACCCCGAAATGCCCAGCAGCCAAACTGTAGTGTGCTTCCCAAATCACCTTGGCTCGCTCACTTGAAGGAATACAAAGGTGTCCCAGGTGGCATAGCAGGGCATCCTGGAAGTAAAAATCTGGAACTTGCTGACCCTCCAAGAGCATATGGTATTTGTGGCTAAACTCTGGGTCGCTTTTGTAGAGAAGTGGCCAATTAGAAGTCTCGTGCCCACAAGAGTTGAGCACAATAGTTAACGCCATGGTCGGTGGTCGACTGAGGTAGTTTGCAACATTATTGGTGCTACCCTTCTTATACTTGACATTCAAATGGAACTGCTACAGGTATGTGGACCAATTTTTATGGTGATCATTCTGCAACTTCCCTTACATCTATATGAACTGTAGGAGTTGGTGGTCTGTGTGGATGACCATTTCCTTCCGCAAAATGTAATGCTTCCATTGTCGGCAAGCATGCATAATGGAATACATATCTTTGTCATAAGTGGGGTACTTCCAGACTGTGTCTAAAAGTGTCTCACTGTGATTCACCACTGGATGCCCCTATTGAGTAAGGACTACCCCAATATCATAGTCAAAGGCATCTATCTCGATCTCAAATGGTTGTTTCAAGTCTGGTAAAGCGATCACGGGTGTAAAGCAGAGGCGATGCTTCAACTCTGTGAATGCCTTCTGTTGAGATACATACCAAAAGAAATTTTCTTTCACTCCTCCCTTGGTGACTCGACTCAAGGGCCAAGTGATATGAGAGAATCCCAACACGAACCTGTAGTAGAAATTGGAAAGACCCAGAAAGCTACGGAGCTCTATCAGAGTGGTTGGGGCTGGCCAATCCCAAATGAATTGGATCTTGGTTGGATCCACATGCACCCCTTGTTCATCAATAATGTATCCAAGATACTGAACCTGGGTCATGCCAAAAGTGAATTTCTCCAAATTGGCACACAAATTATGTTGCCGCAATGTTTGGAGAACCTATCGGATGTGGTGGAGGTGCTCTTCCCAAATTTGGTTGAAGATCAAAATTTCATCCAAGTATACCACTACAAATGAGTTGGTGAATGGCTACAAGATGTCATACATCAACCTCATGAAGGTTGCAAGAGCATTCATCAACCCACAAGGCATAACCAACAATTTGAAAAGGACCCCCTTGGCATTGAAGGCAGTCTTCCACACATCGGAGGGTTCGATCGGTACCTAGTGATAGCCAAACTTCAAGTCGATCTTGCCGAAATGTTTTTCCCCCTTCAGTTGGCCTAGAAGGTCATCAATCCGTGGGATCGGGTACCTATTTTGAACAGTGATCTTGTTCATCGCCCAATAGTCAATACAGAGTCTCCAAGCCTCATCCTTCTTTTGTACCAACACAATTGGGATCCCACAGGGTGATGAACTTGGACAGATGTGACCTTCCTGCAGCAGCTCCTGAATTTGGTTCTTAATTTCGTTGTTCTCTAGAATGGAGTGCCAATAGATTGGCCCATTGGGCAGTGACGCACCTGGGGTTAGATCGATGGAGTGCTTAACCTAATAGTGTGGAGGAACCCCTGTGGGGAAGAGATGAAGATGTCCTCGTACTCCTACATGACCTTGTCCATATGTTGTTGTCATGCAGAGGGGACCTATCTAGAGGTCATGGCCACTGTCTTCTTCTTTCCCTAAGGGCTTATCATCAGGAAAAAAAATTCTCAGTTTTGGAAATGAGCTTACTGAATCGTTTTGCAATAACCAAAGAGATGGCGGTAGGCGGTGCTACCTCTAGTATCTTGTATAAATTATTTCCCAAAGTAACTATAACAGCACGAGACCTTGACTCATACACAACATGTTGCTTCCATAAGTATGGTTTGCCTAATAATACATCACAAACATCAAGGGGAGCAACGTCACATAATACCTCATCCATGAAGGCCTTGATGTTGTATGGAAGGCGGCACTGTCGGCTCACATGAAGATCCCATCCTTGGTGAAGCCACCTGATTGTGTATGGTTGTGGATGTGCTATGGTCAGTAAGCCTAGCTGCTTCATGACCTCTGTCAAATTGAGGTTCTTTTGGCTCAGATTGCCGAGAATTAATTGTAGCGGGGAACCCTTTACCCACATTTGGGAGTGGAAGAGGTACTCCTCCTCCTCTCGATCTTCAGGTTCCTCCTTCTAGATCTTCATGGTGGCAATGGTGGCATTGGGCTCCACATCGATAATATGTTTCCCTTTATCATTCCCCTTGTCAGGTTCTGACTTAGAGTCATAACATGCATCTGATTCTAAAGCCTTTAGCTTGGCCACCAGTGATTGCTTGGCCCGACACTCACTTATGTTGTGAGTGGAGCTCTTATGGAACTCACACCACTTTCTCATGTCCTTCTTCAGTTTTGCGGCATTGTTCTTTACTTGCGGTTTTGGTAGGTTGTCCTGGGCCACCCCGCCTTGGCTTTGTCCTTCGTTCTACGGTTTGGGGGCACCTTTCCCTTGCTTTGGATTCGCAGATCCAAAGTCTCGCTTCTTCTGTTTAAACATTTGTTCGATATTGACTGCATATCGGTATGTTTTGCTGAGTGAGGAGATGTCGAGGAATTCCATCTCGTCCTTGATGTACCTGTGCAGGTAGCCAAGGTACTTGAGAACCAAATGCTTCTCAGAATCCTTGATACCCAACTTTGTGCGAAGGGTATGAAAAACATTGGTAAACTCTAGGACATCTTGGTCCCTTCCCTATCGCAGCGTTGTCCACCTTATGAGGGTAGTACTGCTCCTTGATGGCATCCTGGAACAAGTTCCAAGTGGGTGTGGCTGAAAATAGTGAGTTCGTACTTTCATCCTTCTACTCACAGTAGGTTTCCCACCAGTCCTTGACGTTCTTTGAGAAGTGCAAAGGTGATCTTTTCCTGGCTGGAAAAATCATGAACGGAAAAATATCCTTCTAGCATATTTAACCATTTATCTACAACGTCTGCATCTATCTGACTCTCAAATATGGGAATGTCAAAGTTAACTTGTACCTTAAAGGGTGTGGCACTTCCAGTGTAGCTACTAGAAGTCGATGTGTCACCCATGGGTAGATGCTAAAGGATCTGGGCAAAGTTGTCCATCATCGCATTCCTTTTTTGTTCGAGGGCTTCCTCGAGCAAGATTTTGATAGGATCTCTTGCCCCCTCATCTTTCTTTTCATCCGCCATGGGAGGTCGTCATGATTTGTGAGGTTGTTCTTGCAAAGGTTCGACAGGTTCAAGCCATAACTCCTTATATCTCAACCTCGTTGGGGACATGCAAAGAAAAACAAAGAAAGAGTAGACCGCTCTGATACCACTAATTTGAATTTAAATAGGAACACAACAAATTACAGATATAACCATAAATACAAAGATGCGGTAGAAATAACACTTCATTTCATTAATGTCAAATACGGAAATATGCTTACAAATAGAATGGAAATAAGATGAGCTTGGGCGATTTTAGCTTATCTCTAAGAAGAGATGTCGTAGCTACATGCCTCTGAACTGCGTTACAATGAGGCTCAAGGGCCTTTTTATTATTGAACAAAAAGAGAAAACCCTAAACAACCAAAACCCTATCCCGAGGAGATGTAACACCAAGAGTTTATGGGCCTTGTTGGGGTGAGTTGGACAGCCAATTCCTGAGGTTGCAACTTGGTCATATTATCTCTGCTAGATGCGCATGATAACCTGATGGAAAGATCTCTCTTAGGACTACGATAAAAAAACAATTTTCATTAGAAAATCAGTTGGAGGTAGATTGCCAAAAAAATGTCATTTAGGGCCTTAAAACGGCTCTGGAAGTTTAGGACCCAAAAAACTACTAAAAATAGTAAACTATGCCACAATTAAGGAAACTGAAAAACTGAAAGAAACAATGGTGGGGGTCCAAGTGGAATTGTTGGGTGGCCACCAATATCCACCTAGATCATCTTCTCACCCAGGTGTTCCTCCAGATGATGTTGTCTTGTGTTCGTCCATTCTGGACTCTTCACTTGTTGTGAACGAGGAACAACCCACTGACGGAGTTGGTGTTGCACAACCAACATGCATTGTCATTCATGAAGAGTATGAGTGGGAGCTTGAACGTCAACACTCATTTAAGGATGACTCCCATTCGTCTGAACCCCCTTCGTTCCTTCCTAGCTTCTTTGGTGAACCTGCCATCCATGATTCTACATGTGTGTGTTCATCTACAGATGCACCCATTGTTGATCACTCACAGGACTCACTGGATGTTAGTCCATCATTCGACAATGGAGAGGATAATTTATTCATTGAAGATCCACTTGATCCTTCATATGTCTCATCCGGAAACACAAAGGATGACTTCGTTCACTTTTCATCAACACCTCTGTTTGATTCATTTGATCATGAGGATGCCGAAGAATTCATTGATTTTTTTGATCGTGGTGGTCATGATCCATTTGCTTCCATTTTTATCACGATCATGAATCTATTGTAGTTGATGTTTCAAAGCCACCAATTTATGATGATCTACCTGATGATGAGGTTGAGACACCCAAGACTGTCGAGGCACTTCAGCCCGAGTTGATGGGTATGTTAGGTCCTTGCTCTCTTGGGGTTAGTATCACTTCCGTTCATGAAACTGTTCAATCACCCAAGGCTCCTCATCACTCATCTGTATGCATTGAAGATCCATATCACACACAGATCACACTTCCTCCACTCGAACTGCACGATCCCAATTCTTATGCTTTGGAGGAGTCTTACATTGCAAGCATTCATCCACGACACAAGTTATCTTTGTTTCTTTTATTTGCTTGCATGTCTTAGTCAAGAGTGTGCTTTTTCTTCAAAGTTGCACGTATTGTCACACAACACCATGATAATTCCACGGACTGTCCCTCATGCACATGCACTCACTTATGTCCCGTGGGCACTTTGAAACACGAAGTGTGGCTGTCTTCACTGTCATATCTTTCTTGTATGTTGATCTGAATAACTGGGTTCCTAGCGGACCAAGCCTTCACCCACATGGGTCTACCAATGCACTAGTGGCTGCATTGGAAGTACCACTTCATGTGATCAATCCCTTGCATCGTTAGTGTAGGAGTAGCATTAATGTTTTATTTCAGTTTTTTGCTTGCATGCATGCTTTGTTTGCTTTTAGTTATTTGCTTGCATACATGCTTTGTTTGCTTGCTTGTTTGTTTACTAGTTTCACTTTTATTTTCGCTTCTTCTCTTGCTTTGCTTTGTTGATTGTTAGTTTGTTCACTTGTTTCGTTCGTAGGTTAGTTTTGCATGAAACAATGTGTGACTCATGAAACGAGCTCGGTAAAGTACAAGAGGGTTTGTACAAATATCACTAATTGGTTATCTGTCATCTTGCATCTGTATGATGAACTTGTTACTCTTAGTCCATGATACATCGAAGGAAAATATGTACTCTTCGAAGTGAACCTTGGTGTAAACACAACACTTGCGTGCTAATTAGTGTCACCTTCTTTAGTCGATTGTTTTTGGGTTAACCCTTGTCAGCTCAGTCAAGTAGAGTAAGGTGAGGGGGAAACCTTAACAGGCATGTTAGAGATATAATAAACTACTTCTCTACTAGAACAAACTCCTCTGCTCTCAATAAGTCAGGATCCCTCTTCTACCTCTGAAATGAATAAGTGCTATGCACAGTGAAAATAAAAAATAAAAAAATAAAAAATAAAAAAATGAAAAATGAAAAATGAATAAGTTGAAAGGAGAGAAAGGCTTCCTGCACTGGGAGGTGATGAAAGTAACTCCGCCGGGGTACTAACCAGGCTCACTAGTAGTAGAGCCATGCTTGTGTTCCTAGGTAACTCCACTAGGGTATTGTCCAGGCCTGCTGGCATTGGAGCAACACCACAGATGAAACTAAGACTATGATGACTATACTTCTTGTGCACCTATATACCCCTCAACCCCAGTCAAAAAAATTGTGTTGCCTTGGATTGGAATGTGTGTCAATCACCCAAGGGCTTGGCAGATGCTACATCTTACAATCAAGTTAGTGTGAAGCCAAGATGAGCGAAGAACTGAACAATACTTCTAGAGGTGTTAGACTTGCTTTTCATGAACAAGGTCTGTACATAGGGCTGAAGTTCTACCAGTGTGTCACCAAGTGTTGTAGTGGCTACAACCACCCTCCGAAATTTTTCCTCAGCCTGTTTTGGAGCCTCCTTACCAACCTTACACATAATCTTGCCTTGCTTCATCAAGTCCTCAAGCTTCAGTGTCTTTCTTGCTCAAAGGCAACCTGTCGATCACAGTTTGATGTTTTCCCTTCACAGGCTGCTCACCTAAACTTGGTCCAGCTACAGGCTAAGCATCTTCCAAGTGAAATTTGCACATTTCTAGAGGGAGACCAACCTTTCCCTCCAGGAATTATGCAATTCCCTCTGACATCCTGCTGGGCTCCAAGATTGCGCAATCTTCCCAGCCAACCCTCCCTATAGGAATTGCATAATTTTTCCCATCAATAGGTAGTTCAACCCAAGATTTGTCCAAATCTAGGAAGGAGTCAGTTGTTGGGCCCAGAAATTGCACAATCCCCTTGCGCAGTAAGCCCAACTTATAGTCATGAATGCACATTTTTCTCCATCATTCATCGAGTCTCTTGCATGTGTAGCTGAGTTGACCAGTTCCCTCCAGGACTGAGCAAAACAAACTTGCATGCATAGGTTGTCTCTCCCAAGGTAGCGCGAAAAGGCATCCCTTGTTTCAGGGATCTATGTTTAGTAGTTGGAGGTTACATGCAAGGAACAATTCAAAAACCTCCCTCCAAGTGTCCCTTCCCCTAGATTTATGGCATGCGCATCACAACCTCGATGTTATCAAAACTTATCAACTGGACACTGCAGAGCTCATTCCTCACATCATCCTTGTAGTTTTGACATCCCAAATCACATCTAGAGAGTAGTTGGCACATTCAGCTCATCTGTTTTGGGGTAATCTCGCTTCCCATGCCTTGTGTTGCATTTTTGTTGCTTTTTGTGTATTTGCTTGTGCGAATACTGTTTCTTGATTTCTTTGAAGACCTGTTGTCATTTACATGTATACTAGCTTGTCATAGCTTTGTGATCCAAATTGGATCCTTAAACAATTCCATGATTGTTCAGAATGAATGACAGACTTCAAGAAATCTTATAACTATCAGAAATAACCTCTGAGTAATAGGAATTTGCAGCCAGCACAGAACAACAAGGACCTTCGGTCAAAGCGCGCTGACCGTTGGCCCATGGAGACCACGCATGGCACAAAAATAGCAATTGGGAAGCTCAGATCCAAAAATGAAGGCTGTTTCTGATGCTAATCACGTATCGCTGGGCAAAACCACTCGAGAAGGAAAATCCCCGAGTGCTCAGTCACAAGGGAAACCGAAAAACCATGGGAAAGTGCTAAAACCGACAAGGTGGGTCCTGCACTCAAAACCGGTAGAATATCGGAGGCATTTCAAGCGGTAAGTGGGTTTGGCCGAGGACCCAGCAATTCGATATGCCGAGTGATGCATGTCTGGTGGATGAGAGAGAAAAACTACTTACATCACGAAGTAACGGTCGAGCAACTCAACCATGCGATATGAGTGAAGACCATAGGATTTGGGGGCTCTAGATCAACGGTGGAGGTTCAACCTGATGGATGACTAGACCCAAGGGAGAAATAAACTATGGCGCATAAGATTTGAAGTCCTATTTGATCGATGAGTTGATAGAAGGATCTGTTTCACAGGCATCTAGGAAATAACAGAAATAACAACCGTTCAGGAAGAACTGACACTCAGTTCGTAAAGAGACAAGTGGCCACCTCTCTGCAAAGCATTACACAATGATGATGATGCAGGGCAGAGGAGCTCCAACTGATAGAGGCAAGTGATCCAGAGAGCCAGGAAGCAGAAACGAACAGTCGAAGGAACAAATTGGCTTTAAAAGCCATGAGCAGATAGTGAAGCAAAACGAGGCAGTAAAGAAGTCGAAGGCTGAAAGACACAAAAAGAGAGGCAAAATTGAAGATAACAGAGAAGCTGAGCTAACCATCCAAGCAAAGGTAGCATTGAGTAGACAGAGACCAATTGAGGTCATAATTCAGCAAGGGGAGTCTGTGAACTCTAAGGACTTGGGAATTCCAGGTGCCATCATACTGATCATTCTTTGTTAAGTGAGACTCAGATTGAGTTCCTTATTGTAAAAATTTGTTTTAAAGGCATAATAAAAAGGCCACCACTGAAGGTTGGACCAGGAGACATAGCCGAGGAGGAGGGTGAACTCCTTATTAAATTTTTGTTATGTTTATATTTTTCTTACTGTGATCTCTTACTGTTTCAAGTGTCTGTGTATTTCGCAATCTTATCAATCTGTTGCCTAAAATAACATAGACACACACCAGCACATGAGTCTGTAATACCTTCATTAATTTCCTGAGGTCACCTAGGGGTGATTTTAGA
Organism: Pinus tabuliformis; assembly: GCA_031772625.1. NCBI lineage: Eukaryota > Viridiplantae > Streptophyta > Pinopsida > Pinales > Pinaceae > Pinus > Pinus tabuliformis. Next base: position 56,565,395 of record CM062804.1, read on the forward strand.
TCAAGTGGTATCAGAGCTAGCAGGTTGTTAAGGTTAGACAAGCTTGTGCTAGATTTAGCTATTGAATGCTAACTAGATCAAAGCTCAAATTAGGAGAAGGAGAGTTGGTCGAAACTAATCCTGAAATTGGAAGAGTCTATCCTCAAAAGAAAATGTCGAAGGAAGGTTCCTTGGGCCCAAACCCACAATTTATAGAAAGTTTCCTAGCCATGAGGTCCATGGTAGAGGAAATGTATAGGGACTTTAGAAAACATAAAGATGAGGAATCATCAGGCTCCAAACAAGATAAGGGGGAAGAAGAATCTCTCCTCCATGACCACTCCAAAGGCAAAGGGAAAGAAGAAAGCTTTCTCTTACCTCCTAATAGCCCTGAACATACAAAGAAAGCATCTTTGATTAAACTAGATGTTAAATTTGATTTGCCAATATATGATGGAGAGTTGAAAGCAAAAAAGCTGGACAATTGGATCAGACAAATGGATGTTTATTGTAGAGCGTAGAATATCGACTCAGACAAGAGCAAGATTCAGCTGGCCAACCTACACCTTGGGGGAACTGCCTTGGTATGGTGGGAAGGAAAGACCCAAGATGACATGAAGAAACATGGTAAGACTCTTTCTGTCTGGAGTGAATTTTTTTCTGCAATCAAAAAGCAGTTCTATCCACTGGCTTACATGCACCAAGCCATGATGAACTGGAAAACTCTTCGCCAATTGAAAAGGAAAAGTGTACAGAGTTACACTCAAGAATTTAGAAAGAGAGCTTTAATTCTAGGAATTTCATTAGACTCACCTGATACTCTGTTGAAGTACATAGGTGGTCTGCACAGCTACATGAGGCACACTATCCTCATGTTTAATCCCACTAGTCTAGATGAGGTATCTGTTCAGGCTACGCATCTAGAAGCTAGAGGAAAGAATGGGAACCCAGAAGTTGGGGGATCATCCCAACCCATTGCAAGCAAGAATAAGGAGAAAAGAAAACATAAATGGAAAGAGAGGAAGGCAAACACTGCACAAAAGAGCAAGTCCTCATGTACTCACTGTAAGAAGGAGGGGCATGATGATGAACACTATTGGATCCTGCATCCGGAGCTGAGACCTAAGAAGTTCGAGGGCAAGAAGAAGAAGACTGCTGCAGCTGTTCAGAAAGATTTGGGGTCAAACTCAGGAGATGAAACAACCATTGTAGCTATAGGTATAAGAGGTAAAAATTCTGAAGCATCTACTAGTAATTCTGCACAATCTATTAATGAAGAGAATGAGAGAAAAAGACATGAGCTTTTCCATATTCGAGTTATTTCCAAGCATCAAAAGATAGATACTTTGTTTGATAGTGGCTCACAAGTAAATTTGATTTCTGAAGCAATTGTAAAGAAATTAGGATTACTAACTACACCTCACAAGCAACCATACCCATTAGGTTGGTTTAGTGATAAAGCACAACTACAAGTGACTAGACAATGTAAACTTAAGTTTTCTTTTGGGTCAGAATTTGTAGATGAGGTTGAGTTGGATGTAATTCCTTTGGATATATGTGGAATTGTTTTAGGAAGTCCCTACTTGTATGAGAGAAAAGCTATTTTCTATAGAGTTGGGAACAAGTATCTCCTCGTTAAAGAAGGAATCGAATATATTGTAAGAGCTCATAAGCTCAGGGATAATTATACTCTCATAAACTCAGGGCAGATGAAACGAATTGTAAATTCATGCAAGCAATTTTTACTGATGGTTGTAAAGGAAAAGAAACCTAATAAAACCAATGTATTTGAGGGCTGTGATGATAAACAACAAGCTGATTTAGAAAAGGTTGTTTCAGAATATGATGTCTTGTTTCAAGAACCTAAGGGTCTGCCACCCAAAAAGGGAATAGTACATGATATTAATTTGCAGCAAGATGCTCCATTGCCTAACATCGAAATGTACAGGTTGTCCGCTTTAGAGAATGTAGAGATCAAGAAGCAGGTGCAGGAGTTGCTAAAGAAAGGGTTTATCAGACCTAGCACATCACCATGTGGATCTCCAATTGTTTTGGTGAAAAAGAAAGATGGCCCGTGGAGAATGTGCATTGATTACCAGGCGCTGAACAAGATAACAATAAAAAATTGTTATCCCCTTCCTCGCATAGATGATATGTTAGATCAATTAAAGGAAGCTGTTTATTATTCCAAGTTAGACTTGCATAGTGGATATCTTCAGGTCAGAGTTGCAGAACAAGATGGATGGAAGACTGCTTTCAAAACAAAGCAGGGATTGTATGAATGGCTAGTTATGCCTTTCGGCTTAACTAATGCTCCTGCTACTTTCATGAGAATGATGAATGATGTACTCAGACCTTTTCTTGATGATTTTGTTATTGTATATCTAGATGACATTGTTATATTTAGCAAAACATGGGAAAAACACTTAAAGCATGTTAAGCAGATGTTAGATGTTTTGAAAAGAGAAAAAATTTATTTTAAACTCTCAAAATGTGAATTTGGCAAAACATCCTTGAATTATCTGGGTCACATAGTAGGGGGTGGTAAATTGAAGATAGATCCCTCTAAGGTTGCAGTCATTGTAAACTGGCCTAAACCCAGGTCTGCCACAGAAGTTAGAAGCTTCTTAGGAGTAGCAAAATATTGGAGAAAGTTTATTTCTAACTTTTCCTTAATTGCAGCTCCCTTACATGCTTTAACAGGATTGAACAAGGTGTTTCAGTGGGGAGGCAAACACCAGAAATCCTTCTACACCTTGAAAGAAAATATTAGTACAACAGCTATACTAGCACTGCCTGATCTTCAAAGGCCATTTGAGATCCAAATAGATGCCAGTGACTATGCTATGGGAGTAGTGTTGATAAAACACAGTAAACCCATATGTTATCATTCTAAGACGTTTAAATCTACAGTAGTTAACTATCCCACATATGATAAGGAATTGTATGCATTAGTACAGAGTGTGAAAAAGTGGAAACATTACTTAATGGGAAAAGAAACAGTAATACATACTGATCATCAACCACTTCAATATCTACACTCCCAAACTAAGTTGCAGCAATCAAGACACTACAGATGGATGGGGTTCCTACAGCAGTTTCATTTAGTCATCAGATATAGAAAGGGAATACATAATAAAGTTGAAGATATGTTATCTAGACCCATTATAAATGCATCTACTATACTTAAGCATAATTCTATATTGCATGAGAGCTACATTGAACAATATGCTCAAGATATAGACTTTAAAGATGTATATGCAACTTTAAGTCAAGGTAAACGAGTAGAAGAATTAGATTATCACATTAAGGACCAACTCTTGTATCATTTTGGGAAGCTATGCATTCCACAAACTGAAAGAGTAAAGATAATATGAGAGGCACACACTTCTCTAATATCAGGTCACTTTGGGGTAAGTAAAACAGTTGCACAGCTACAAAGATTTTGTTATTGGTGAAAAATGAATGAGACAGTTTCTAGATATGTAAGAGGGTGTACTATGTGTGCTAAAAGTAAGCCTAGCAATAGGAAACTAGGCTTGTACACTCCATTTCCAGTTCCTTCTCATTCTTGGGAAAGTGTTTCCATGGACTTTGTTGGAGGACTGCCTAAATCTAGGAAAGTTCATGATTATCTGTATGTTTTTGTGGATAGGTTCATCAAAATGTGTATTTTGATACCCTGTAATAAATAGTTTACAACTGAACAAACTGCAAACTTATTCTTTCAGCATGTATGGGTTCATTTTGGGTTACCCACTTCCATTATATCTGATCAAGACACCCGATTTGTGGGGAAGTTTTGGTCAGGCCTGTGGGAATTGATGGACACAAAACTGAAGAAAAGAACAACTTTCCATCCACAAACTGATGGCCAGACAGAAGTAGTCAACAAGACAGTGATCCAGTTGCTCAGGAGATACTGCAGCAAGCATCCCAACTTTGGGATGAATATTTGTGTCATGTGCAGCATGCTTACAACCAAGCCAAACATTCTTCCACACAGAGATCTCCTTTTGAGACCTATTTTGGTTTCACACTAAGGTCTCCCTTGGATTTTGTCTTTGGTAAGGACACAACAGTTGATGGGCATAGTGATGTGGACAAGGCAACTAGGTTCATTGAACAAATCCAAGAGATCCATCATGCAGTACAAGAACAGCTAGAAAGGAGCCAAGCCAAATACAAGGCAAGGCATGACAAGCATTGGATGGGGCATAGTTTCCAAGTTGGTGATCGAGTCTGGCTATATATCAGCAAAGACAGGATGCAAGGTGAAGGTAAAAAGCTAAAACCAATAAGATATGGACCTTTCAGGATCCTTGAGAAAATTGGTGAGAATGCATTTCGCCTTGATTTACCAACTTACATGCACATATACTCAGTCATTAATGCAGACAACTTGAGACTATTTGAACCTTCGTTAATTGAAGATCTTGAAGAGCAGAGTCAATTGCCTTCTATTGATGACGTATTACCTGAATACCTTAATGAATTGCAGGAAGACACAGTTCTGGACAGGAAGGTGAGAACAACGCGCAGGGGAGATGTTGAGTACCTTAGAATTGGACTCAAGGGTTCAAAGCCAAGTAGTGCAAAATGGATAGAGATTGGACAGGTGAGAAAGTTGTATCCTCACTTGGTCGATGCTTGAAAACCAACTTTTGGTGGTCCAAAAGCTTTTTCAGTGGGAAGGCCGTGATCCAAATTGGATCCTTAAATAATTCCATGATTGTTCAAAATGAATGACAGACTTCAAGAAATCTTATAGCTATCAGAAATAATCTTTGAGTAATGGCAATTTGCAGCCAGTATGGAACAACAAGGACCTTTGGTCAAAGCACGTTGACCGTTGGCCCATGGAGACCGTGCATGGTGCAAAAATGGCAATTGGGAATCTTAGATCCAGAAATGAAGGCTGTTTCTGATACGCGATTAGTGCTAATCACGTATTGCTGGGCAAAACCCCTTGAGAAGGAAAATCCCTAAGTGCATGGTCACAAGGGAAATCGAAAAACTGTGGGAAAGTGCTAAAACCGACAAGGCAGGTCCCATGCTCAAAACTGACAGAATATCAGCGGCATTTTGAGTGGTAAGTGGGTTTGCCGAGGACCCAGCAATTCCATACACCGAGTTACGCGTGTCCGGTGGATGAGAGAGAAAAACCACTTACATCGTAGAGTAATGGTTGAGAAACTCAACTATGCGATATGAGCGAAGACCATAGGATCTAGGGGCTCCATATCAATGACGGAGGTTCAACCCAATGGATGACCGGACCCGAGGGAGAAATAAACTGCAGTGCATAAGATTTGAAGTTTGATTTGACTGATGAGTCGACAGAAGGATCCGTTTCACAGGCATCTGGGAAATAACGGAAATAACGGAAATAAAAACCATTTAGGAAGAACTGACACTCAGTTTGCAAAGAGACAAGTGGCCACCTCTTTGAAAATAATTACACAGTGATGATGATGCAAGGCAGAGGAGCTCCAGCGGACAGAGGTAGGCGATCCAGAGAGCCGGGAAGCAGAAACCAATAGTCGGAGGAACGAACTGGCTTTAAAAGCCACGAGCAGACAGTGAAGCAAAAGGAGGTAGTAAAGAAGGCGAAGGCCGAAAGACACAGAAAGAGAGGAAAAATTGCAGAGAATAGAGAAGCCGAGCTAACCATCCGAGCAAAGGCAGCATCGAGCAGACAGAGACCAATTGAGTTTGAAATTTAGCAAGGGGAATCTGTGAACTCTAAGGACTTGGGAATTCCAAGTGCCATCCTACTGATCAGTCTCTGTTAAGTGAAACTCAGATTGAGCTCCTTATTGTAAAACTCTATTTTAAAGGCATGATAAAAAGGCCACCACTAGAGGCTGGAGTAGGAGACGTAGCCCAGGAGGATTGGGTGAACTCCTTATTAAATTTTTGCTGTGTTTATATTTTGCTTACTGTGATCTCTTACTGTTGCAAGTGTTTGTGTATTTCGCAATCTTATCGATCCATTGCCTAAAATAACATAGACACACACCAGTACATGAGTCTATAACGCCTTCATTAATTTCCTGAGGTCACCTAGGGGTGATTTCAGATCACTTTGTTTCAGTTTTCATTGTTATCTCACTGCTATTGCATGCATGAAACTATTTTGTACGAACGTTCGCCAAATGGGCGAACTGCCTCACCCACATGCATGTTGATCTATTTTCTCAATCCTCCATTCATGTTTTTCATGCATTGTTTATCACTTCTGCTATCACTTAGTGTCATCATGCATTTCGTCGACTTACTTGCTTTCAGTTGCCCGTCGACAAGTCGGGTCAACTCTTAGCTTAGTGTCTGCCTTCACCAAGGTTGCATTATGCAATCTGGGTAAGGAAGGTTCACCTTCCCCTCCAGATTTACACATTCTGGCCCAACATTGGCCTCCTAGAATGAGTTGCACATTTCTAGAGGTCAATGGCTACTTGGCCCAAACAATTGCGCAAATATGCCCTTGGGCCAGCAGTCTTTCCCAGCTGGAATCATGGATTCTGCAATCCCAATAGCCAACTGCCCAACTAGATTGCATATTTTTCAGTTCCAGTAGTCAGTTAGTCTCCAACAGCCTGGACTCTACCTTGTGTAGTCTTGGCAGTCGGTCTCCCGAACTCCCGGCTGAAATTGCGCAACCTTCATGATCATTCACCTAGGTATGTTATAAGTCAATTCTCATGTTCATTTTGGGTTTCAATTGACAAATTGATTGCTATGAGTGTTGCCATGTCTCCAGGTATCAAAGGTATTCATCTACCTCTCAACAACACAGGTACAATGGATTCCAAGAGAGCAGAGATGAAGACACCATTTAGAGCACGCTTGTGGATGCAGTCGATCAAGTGTCCATGGGCTTACCTACTCACGAAGACATAAAGTTTTTCGTGGACCAAGATATCAAGTAGCAGCATCACAGTGAGAAACATCATGAATAGTAGTTGAAGGCAGCATATCAAATGCAGCGAACACAGAGAATGAAGTGAATACAGCGAATGCAAGAGGAAGGTTGTTGAAAACATAGAGGTAGAACAAATTTGAAAGATCAAGTAGATCCACTGATAATGAAACAAACTTTGGAGACTTGGGCTATGAAGTGACGACGCGACATGAAGATTGCACGAAGGCAGAAGATGGAACAAAGAAGGAGTTGCATGTGCTGAAGGAGCAACTCAATAATAACTTGAAGTTGCACAGATAGTCCAATGAGTTGCAGGAGGAACAGGAACAATAGTGGGTGAAACATGCACTCATAGATGAAAATTCACTAGTACAAGTTAAGGATCCATCCCAGCAACTGACACAAAGCAAACATGGTGAGCAGTGTGGTTGATCGCATGCAAAGGATCTAGCAACATGCATGTCATTGAGCACACACATGCAATCTAACCCATTCAACACACTCACCAAGGCGAAGGCAAAAAGAAAGTCCAACTGGGGCTGAACATGCACTTCGACAAGTTGATGTGCATGACAACCAACACACCCTTGAAGATTAGCATGGACACTGTGCATCAGTGTGTTGCTGGTTCAACCATACCCAACAAGACCATGTGCATGTTAGCAGACGAGTTGGATGAAGGGGGCAAACCAATGTACCGTTTGAAATGGAGGCAAGAATTTGCTTCAGCAAGATGTCACCATGAGGTGCATGCACACTATCATGGATGACCAAGCTTGACATAAGCTCACCAACCTCACCATCACAAGCATGTTAAAGATTTGGTCCCACCACAGTAGACCGAGTGTCAGTGATGTCTTACAAGGCTTGCTTAAGCCATGTTGTCTAACATGAATACATGTGCATTGTAATGTTGAGTCATGTCAAGTGTAAGTCGAGTGTCAACAATCGGATGTAATAGTCATGGAGTAGGTGAAGAGTCATGAGGGTAGTTGAACTGTCACAAAGGGGAATTTCAAGGGTCACACCACCCTTTTCTATAAATAGTCCCTCATAACTCATTGGAAGGGCTTTTGGTCAGCCAAGCTTCTACTAAGACTATCTTGAAGAAGGCTTGGATAGTATTGTAATGCGCCTTGGTTTCTCCACTGCACTGAGCTAGTACATCTCTTTGGAGGAGCAAACAGATGTAGCTGTAACGTTCTACTGATACAGCTAGCAGGTTTACATGGTGTATTGTATGACTGTGACTTACTCTTCTTTATATAATAAAAGCCAACACATTTTCATGCATATGTTGTTATTGTAGTTGGATTGCTCTAGTTTACTTAATGATATATGTTGTTTAACTTACATACTTGCATATGAACTGATTCACATGCAATTATATGAATCTTGTTGTTAATGTGTTGCATATGTTATTAATGTTATCATTGTCTGTGTCGACTGCTCTACCAGGCACCAGACATACCTTTCTCTGAACCTTGTTATATCAACCATCACACTCATCTCAGACTGATTCATGAGTGTTGTTCATGTTATCTTACCCGATACCGCATCCATGTCGATTGCTCTGCCAGAAGCTATGCATGTCCGTTGTGTTGTGTGTTCCTAGCCGAGTTGGGACTGGTCGCTTTCAACCTAGAACTCGCCTTCACCTTCCTCCCCCTTTGAAGTGTTGGAAACTCTCATACTCATTCCTTGACTCACTGCATCAGTCACACCCTTGCTGCTGACCGAGTTATCTTACTTTCCTCTGTGCGACATCGCAGTCGAGGAATTACCCTACGACCCACTGTTGGGATTCCAACACCAAACGGTGTGAGGTCTAATTGGGACTTCTTACCGGGGAGATCCCCTTGACATGTTGATGGGTCCAGCACCGTCAACAGAAAGGTAGGAATTTGATAACCCGAAGTTAATGGATGAATTTATTCAAAAGGCTTGAATTTACTACTAGCAGATGAAGAAAAAAGGAGAAGGTGGCAGGGGTGGAAAAACAAAAAAGGGTAGAAAAACTTTCAAAATAGTAAAAATTTAAAGGTTTTGGAGTTAATACTGCACACAAAAATTAGCTAAATTGACCACCATGGAAAAATTAACAAAAAGTTTGAACACAAATGTTGAGAAATGGCAACAAGAAATTCTAGTTTAATGTGTCCTTCAATTAAGTTGTGAATTAAAATCGAATTCTATTCTCATAGAGAATTGTAAATAGTTAATTAAGTTTAATTAACTTAATTAGCTTCAGAATTTCGAGTTGGAAGTCTTTCTGTAGTCATTTTTATGTTCTCCCTAGATTTTAGGGGTCCAAGATGTAGGGTTTAACCCCGTACAAAAATTATCTGCATACGAATTCTAAAAAACAGAAAAATAACAATGGTGAGAGCATAAAACATAAAATGAATATATACAAAGATTTTCCCCTGGATCCCAAAACTGAGACTACTAGATTGATTTTTCATTATATTCCTTTCAATGTTACAATACATATATATACATGTCAAAGCATCCATAAACCCTAATCCATTAACCTTGGATTACAACATAATCGTAGTTCCCTTGACCAGATCTATAAAATAACATGCACAAAAAACCATCATGGCCAAAACCATGTAAGAAATCCATTCGAAAAACCATAGTTAGGTTCGCCCACCTAAGATGAGGTCCAAAAATGTTTTCCCAGGGTGCTTCCCTGAACCCTGTGCAGTGGGGCTACCCCACCCCTGCATACCCCCGTGTTGCACCTAATGCAACATACAAGAGGGGCTATTGCCCCCTATGACCCCCTCGCACGTGGGGTAGTCATGGAAGGAATATAACACACTCCCAACATTCTCCCACTTGTTTTTTTCTTTCCACAGGGGGCCACAAGAGAGCTAGTCATTGATCCAACCTTGAAATTCCCATTGTTTCTCTACAACAAGAGAAATTCTTAGTGGTCACAGAATTTTTCAATGCATCTGCAGTATTCTTCAAAGTGGTCACCTTTACCAGCAATACCCTTTTGTCCTCAACCATATCCCTCACAAAGTGATATTGAATATCAATGTGCTTTGTCTTTGAATGATCAGAAGGGTTCTTTTTCAAGAAAATTGCACTTTGGCTGTCACAGTCTACCCTTATAACTTGTTGTACTAGCCCCATGTTAGGCCCCTATACTACCAGTGTAACCCCTTATTGTTATTAGTACAACCCCTTTATTATATTTTTTGTACCCATGTAGTCCCCATATTATTATTATTGTGCACCATAGAAGCCCACTATTGTTATTGTGGTGCCCTTACATTATTATTGTTATGTCAGCTCTGATTATATTATGACCCCTTAGACTCTCATATATAGAAAGGAGGTATTGTCATTTGTATCATCCAAGAATTTTTCATGTGTGTAACGTAAAGGAGGTTGTGCCCTCGAAGAGGCTGAATTCTAAGGCATTGATCTATCTTTTCTATCTTTTTGTGAGCTGGTTTCATAACATTTGGTATCGGAGCTTTGGATTCTAGGGTTTCACTGCTCCTAAACAGGTCATCGTGGCATTTTGGCTATATCGTTTTCGCTATAAAGTTTCAGATGCTAAAAGAATAACCCATTTTAGAAGAGATAGGTCTAAACCTCAGGTCCTAATTTCAGAGCTTGTCTTGCTATATTTTCGGAGGTATGATTTGAGGAAGTTAGGGTTTCTAGAAGCTCCAGAATTCAACTAAAATAGGTCTTCGTGAGATGTTCATTATAACTCTTTCGCTACAAAGTTTTAGAAGCCAAAACAAAAACCCATTTGAGAAGAAATCGGTCTGAACCTATGCTCCGAATTTGAGATCCTGTCTCACTATAGCGGCGGAGATATAGTCTGAGGAAGTTAGGGTTTTGTCAGACCCCTGAATTACATTCCAAACAGGTCACCTTGGGAAAATCATCATAGCTGTCTCTTTGAGCATCAGATTGAAATTTCGTAAGAAGTTACAAAAAGAGGAGATAATGTAGTTTCCTGTGTATATTTTTCAGAAGCAAAGGTCAAACCAGTGACACGTGGTGCTTCATAGAAGTTCGCTATTCTGAAAAGGTATATAATCAGATCATCTTGGGAGATTGTGCATAACTCTTTCTTGGAGAATCCAATTTTGATCAGACTAGTGGCATTGGAAAGAGGACACTGAGGGCTAATGCAAGTCATAATTTCAGAACTGGAAGAGCCGAAATTACAGAGTTATAGTCGTTACAAGATCGAGCTCCTAAAATTAAGAAAAGGCGATATGAGGAAGTTTGATGGCAAGGATCTGGTAAATTGGATACTATAGATGGAGCAATATTTTGATCTACATGAGGTGAAATTATTACAAAAGGTACATATTGCATCTTCATATTTAGAACCAGATCAATTTTTAGGGTATAAAGGGATTTGTTCTCGTAAACCACTTGTTACGTGGTCAATTTTCATGGAGGAAATGATAGCACATTATGAGGATACAAAGAGAAACACCTTATTTATCCAATTGAATATACAAAGTGTTCAATGGCAGAGCACATTTAGGACTTTCAAAAATTGAATATAAGGGTAAATGATATTCCAGAGAAGCAAAGGATTTATGTCTTCATAGGTACTTTAAAGGATAACATTCAACATGAGGTTTGTCTTTGGGAACCTGATTCATTGGAGAAGGCATTCAGGTGGGCAAGAAAAATTGAAAGCGAAATTATGGAAACAAGGAATCCTGCCACTCACGACTATAATTATGGAACTATTTCTTCTCCTAGCCTTCCACAACCTACAAGGTTTGCACCACAACAATTGGAAGAAAAAAGAGAAAAAGGGCTTTGTTACAATTGTGATAGAAAATGCACTAAAAGTCATAAGTGTGTTGAGAAGAAATGATTTTACATAGAGTATGAAGAGGAGGAAGAAAAGGATCAAGAAACATCAAAAGAAGAAGAAATGAATCTGACCATATCTTGTAAAGCATTGGCAAGAATTACGACTCTCGAACTCTCAAGATAGAAGGACATATCAAGAAGAAAAAGGTTCAAGAAGTAAAAGATCACATCGAGAAATAAGAAATGAATCCAACCATATCTTGTAATGCATTGGCCAGAATTACCACTCCTCAAAATATCAAGATAGAAGGACATATCAAGAAGAAAAATGTTCAAAAAGTGAAAGATCACATCGAGCATCAAGAAATTAATCTGACCATATATTGTAAAGCATTGAAAGAAATTACCACTCCTCAAACTCTCAAGATAGAAGGACATATCAAGAAGAAAAAGGTTCAAGCAATGAAAGATCACATCAAGCATCAACAAGAAGTTCTCCAACTTTTAAAGGATAACGCCACTTTGGTGTAGAATAGAATGAAACAATAGGTAGATCAAAATCACAGTGAAAAATGTTTTGATGTAGACGATTGGGTATTTTTACGGCTACATCTCAAGCAAGCTATTTATGAGAAGGAAATGTTGGCAATACTACATGCATTTAAGAAATGGCGACCTTACCCAATGGGAAGGCACTTCAAGGTAAAAATGGATCATGATAGTCTTAAATACTTTTGGGAACAAATATTATCTTTAGAAGAACATAAAAAATGGGTCACAAATATGTTGGGTTATGACTTTGACATCATATACAGAAAAGGGAAGAAAATTTTTGTTGCAGATGCACTCTCAAGAAAGGATGAGGATGTGGAAGCATTGTTTTATGCTATTTCTATTATCCAACCAGATTGGATAAACGAAGCAAGGGATGAATGGAAGAAGGACATAGAAGTGTGGCCACTCGTTCAAAAGTTGTAGAAATCCAAATTCAAACAATATTAACAAAACTTGAAGAGGAAGGAAAAATCATATTAGAACCTGGAGCAATCACAGAAACAAGAACCCGATAGCTATGAAATCGATTAATTTCAAAGTATCTCATCAAGTGGAAGAACTTACCCGCTGAATATTCCACATGGGAGGATAAAAATTTTATACATAAGCATCAAGAACTACTCAAGAATTGAGCACAAGACTTTTTGAAGGAGAGGGGCATGTTAGACCCCTCTACTACTAGTGTAACGCGTTATTGTTATTAGTACAACCCCCTTATTATATTGTTGTACCCATGTAGTCCCCACATTGTTATTATTGCGCCCCATAGAAGCCCACTATTGTTGTTATTGTGCCCTTACATTATTATTGTTATGTCGGCTCTAATTATATTATGACCCCTTAGACTCCTATATATAGAAAGGAGGTATTGTCATTTGTATCATCCAAGAATTGTTCATTTGTGTAATGTAAAGGAGGTTTCCCCTTCAAAGAGGATTAATTCTAAGGCGTTGATCCATCTTTTCTATCTTTCTGTGAGCTGGTTTCATAACACCCCATACTTGAACACAATCTCTACAACCAAACTGCTTCCTTGCTTGCATGAGTGGTTACCATTTATTATGCCTTTTGAGTTGAAAGGGACACTACAGACTATCTCTTACTCATCTAATTAACTTCACATCCAAATAGGTTAAACACATACCCACTTGTAGATCTTCTCTAATCCAGATATCCAGCCAATTCTGCATCAACAAAGCCATGGATGTCCAGAACTATATCCAATCATGGTCTTCCATTGTAGCACAAACCATAATACTAGTACCACGCAAATACTTGAAAACCCACTTCATTATTATCTAATGCTCCTTTCCTGGTTTTGACATAAAGTTGCTCAATACTCCCACTACATGTGTAATGCCTGCTCTAGTATAGACCATTGCATACATCAGTCTACTGACTGCACTTGCATATGGAACATGAGACATGTGCTCTTCCTCTTCTTGTGTCTTGGGACACTAATCAACAAATAACTCTACACCTACAGGAATAGGAACCTTCATCGGTTTATTATCCTACATATTAAACCTTTGCAGTATTGTCTCGACACACTTCCTCTGATTTAACCAGAGCTTCCTCTTTGCTCGATCGCGTTTAATTTCCATGCCCAAAATATAGTTTGCAACATCAAGATCTTTCATGCCAAATTTGGAGGACAATTGGGTCTTCAAATCATGGATAATTTCTGTCATTTCCAACCAAAAACATATCATCCACATACAAGATGCAAAAAACAACGCGGTCACTAATTAATTTAAAATACACAACGTGATATTTTTTTCTTTTGGTGAAGCCAAGTCCCTGTATAAATGTATCAAATTTTTGATACCACATCCTTGGTGATTGTTTGAAGCCATACAAAGAATTTTTTAACTTTCATACCAATTATTTCTTACCCTTCACTGCAAAGCCTTCAGGTTGATTCATGTAGATCTCGTCTTTGAGATCCCTATGAAGAATGTTGTCTTCACATCCACCTATTCTACCTCAAAATAAAAAATAGCAGCAACATATAAAAGTAATCTAATAGAAGCTACCTTGGGAACATGAGAAAACATTTCACCAAAATCAATTTCCAACACCTAGGAATAACCTTTTGCTATCAACTGAGCTTTGTATTTCTCCACCTTGCCTTCTTAATTCATCTTCTTCTTAAACACCCATTTGTTGCCAATGGGTATCCTTCTAGCCGGAAACTCCACCAGATCCTAAGCCTCATTTTTGTGCAAAGATGCCATTTCATCTACCATGGCCTCTCTTTAGAGTTTGCCATCCTCTGAATCTACTGCTTCCCTCACAATTATGGGATCATCATCAGTAATATATAAAGAAAAACTTGAAGAGAAAGTAGATGGACTATACCTTTCTAGCTATCTTCTTTCTCGAACTAATCTTCTCACAGCTCGAGTTTGTGGCTCTTCATATTTTGATTCCTCTTCTGTTGTAGAGTTTGATTCTTCCTCCTTTAGCTCAAACTCTATCTTCTCGGGTTCCTTTGATAGGACTTCATGTTTAATAACATATTTCACCTCTCTAAACACCACATCTCAACTATACACAACCTTCCCTGTTTTTTAGTTCCAAAGCTTATAACCTTTTAAACCATCCTTATACCCAATAAAGATGCACCTTTCAGATTTACTATCCAACTCTTTTCTTTTCTCCTTTGGAACATGTACATATGCATCACATCCAAATACCCTCAGATGTGAAAGATAAAGTTTCTTACCAGTCCATACCTCTTGTGGAGTCTTATCTTCCAATGTTGATGAAGGTGATCTGTTGACCAAGTAACTTGTAGTCTCCACTGCCTTTGCCCAGAATTCTTGTCTTAACCCAACACCACTGAGCATGCTTCTTTCCTTTTCCATCAACATCCTCTTCATTCTTTCTACAACTCCATTTTGCTTAGGTGTGTATGGACTAGTCTTCTTCCATGCTATACCACACTTCTTACATAACTCTTCAAATTCGTTCTTGGAAAACTCTCCACCATTATCTGTCCTCGGTGCCTTTATCTTCTTCTCTGTCTAGTTTTCCACCAGAGCCTTAAATTCTTTAAACTTGTCAAACACTTCAAATTTCTTCCTGAGGAAATATATCCATGTATTCCTTAAGAATCATCTATAAACGATACATAGTACACATACCTACCCAATGATGGAACTGACACTAGTCCAAACACATCACTGTGTGCAAGATATAATATTCGTTTTTGCCTCTTAGCACCAGAGGGGAAACTCACTTGATTCTGCTTCCCATTTACATAATTTTCACAGAAATAAAAATCCAGAGAGAAATTATACATACCTTCTATTATACCATTACCATGAAGTATTCAAAGGCCCTTCTCTCCAATATGTCAAAGCCTTTGATTCCATAGCATGACCTTTTCTCCAAATACCACTAGATTTTCTACTCCACTTTTAGGAACCACAAAATTGTTGCACCCATCAATAACATTTCTACCTTGAAGCTTGTACTGAGTTCCAATCCAAACTCCCCACATAAATAATAGTGCTCCTTGAACCATCTTGCATGTATCTTTCTTGACTATGTTTACACTTGCATCATCCATCTTGCTTATAGAAATTACATTTTTGGCCAATGTAGGAATATGCAAAACACCTAGAAGTGTTCTAATCCTTCCACCTTACAACTTAAACTTGAGTTTTCCATGACCGATGATTCTAGGCTTCATGTCATCACCTAAGAATACATCACCACCATAATATCTCTCATACTTGCAGAACCACTCCCTATGGGGAGTGAAGTGAAACGATGCACCTGAGTCAATCAACCATGCCTCGTGATCTACATGTGTACCTTAAGAAGAAGCCAAGTACATATCTCCACTTGAACCTAAGGTGGTTTTCGCCTCTTCAGAAGGAGCATCATCAGATGCCTTTCCTTTCTCGGGAGCTTTAGATTTACAGTCCCCTTTTAAGTTCCCTTCCTTTCCAACTTTCCATCACACTTTATAGGTTTTCCTAGATATTTAGATCTGCCTCTAGATTTAGATCTCCCACTCAAGGACTTGTTTTTGTTTCTATTCTGGGACCATCCTCGCACAGTTAAGGCATCACCGTTTTTTTCGTCCATATTTTTCCGTCTTATCTCCTCTGACAACAAGGATGCGACTATTTCATCAAACTGTAAGGTGGTTTCGTTGCTACCTATTGGAACAACCAGACTATCCCACAAATCTAGTAGAGAACACAACAAACTGATGCACTTATCTTCATCTAAAATGTTAATATCAATAGATAATAATTGGCTTACCACAATATTAAAGGTGTTCATATTCTTTATCATGAGTCTCCATCTTTCATCCTGTTGACATGACAAATTTTCACTATGCCAACAAAGGGAACCAACCCAATTGCAGACCCTCATTAGATCTACTTTCATTTGGAATGGATAGTTACGACAGGTTTTAAAGGACCCCGTAAACTGTTATAGGTGTTGAAAGACTGCTCCCCAGAGGAAGACTTCCATTAAATCAACAAAAGAAACAGCTAACCTATATGTATTATATCCTATCTGTATTGATTCTAACTACTTATGCTAGTCCTAACTATTCTAATCTATCTTGCATGAGCATAACAAAAAGAGATTAAACATCATATATAGATTCGATGTCCAAATGAATCAATTACTGGTTCACAGATGAACAAGGTTGTATTAAATCTTAATTGCAATCTAATTAATCATACAAGAATACACATTCCTTTCCATACAAATAAAACTTGCAACTAATATTTAACAAGGTTTTGAATTAGCAACCACTCATGAATTAACCATGGTAACAAATTATATTTGAATAACCAAGACTAGTCACGAATTGTGTATTATCAATATAAAAAAAAAACAAAAAATATTTATATTTATGCTAGCAACAACACCTTGACTCTAAACACATGAAAGAAAAGGAAGATAAATTGAAAAAAGGCTCCTTCTTGACCCAAATAGTCTTGTTTATTAGCACAATAAATTCAAAAGCTGTTTTGCCCCTCCAAAAAAAAAGTCCTCCTCTCATCTCTGGAAGTAATATTTATGCAGAAAAACAATGACCCTCTGTCCTCCCCCCGACTTTCCACCTTCTTCCCCTTTTCAATATACAAATCAAAATATATAGACATAGAACAGTCGGTGAAACCGCTAACACGTCGAGGTCACATTTTCTGGAGCATTCTATTTCCTGGGGGAAATGAATGGGTGTCTATGGAAGGGAGAATGATTGCGTGTCATCTCCTCACGATGAAACATGGGACAACATCATTTTTGGAATACACAGGTAACGCATGGAAACCTGATCGTGAATGCCTAAGGCCAGATCTTAAATAGAGTACACCTGCATATATATATTCTTCGGATCTGCTTATGCATCTTTTACCTGGAGCCATTCTTGATGCTTATGCATCTGCTCTTCGATTTCGCTTGCCTTCTCTTGGCCCTCGCTTGTAGAAATAATCAACATCAGCTATGCTTATGAAAATATGATAGAAATGCCTAAAAACACAAATCTTGCCCTCAATAAAACTTTTATAAAATCAAAAGGAACAAGTGTGAAAGAATCGGCCCCTGGTTCAGCCAAGGTTGTGATGCGATCAAGTCGCAATCGCACATCGCAGTGGGCTGTCACATGCAACATCACCCTTGGTCTTGCTGATTGCGATGTGCGATTGGCCAGACCTGAAAATATATGTGTTGCGATTAATAATCCCAGTGTGTCTGTCATATCGCATCGCGCTTTATGTATAAACGTTGGGTTTCGCCGATTGCAATTTACGATTGGGGAGCGGACCCGAAATCATATGTGTTATGCTTAATAGTCCCGTCAGGTTCGATGTATCACATCGTGCCTTATGTATAAGCTTTGAATTCCACCGATTGTGATTTGCGATGGGCTTTGGACCCAAAATCATATGTACTACACTTAATAATCTGTCTACCATATCGTGGAATGCCTTATGTATGGGCCTTGGGTTCCACAGATTGCAATTTGCGATGGAGGAGCGAACAAGCGATTGCGATAAGCGATGTAACAACGGACCTAAAAGGATATGGATGTGGTTAATTGAATTTGAAGTTCAGAAGGTCCTCGCTTATTGGATGCAAAAGAGGAAGGCACAGTGTAACAGCGGAAATTGAGAGATTGTGACAGTGATAAAGGCAGGCATCGAGAAATGTATAAGGACCGAGAAAGCACGGAAAAGGTAAGTTAAATATGCTTGCAAAGTATTTCCATTACAAAAGTGTTGTAATAAAAATAAAGGCGCGCTAGAAGGTTTTGTGGGTTGAGTCCAAATACGACCATAGTAAAGAGTGGGGGTTGGTTATATGTGTGGGCATAGAGCACCATGAAGGTTTATGAGGATTGAAAAAGTCTCGATGAAAGATATGAATGAAGGGCTAGACTGGGTTATAAATGAAACATGCCACAGAGATTTATTCAGGGGGGATCTTAACCATTAAGAGTTAAATATTTGACTCGGAAAAGAGTTAAAATCCCTGGGAAAAAAAAAGATCATTTGGAGAGTTTCATTCAGAAAAATGAAAGATCAAACTTCTAGGGGACCCATTCAAATTTGCCACCAGAGCAGATTTTAATAGGGTGATGGTTATGGCCACAACAAATGGCAAACCGTTGGGCGAACCAATTATCTCTGTTACCAAATAAAGTTTGATCCGTAGAACATCAGGGTGTTTAGATAAACTTGAAATGTAAACTATATAGATGGACAGGCATGGGTTCCACTTTAGCATTAATTGCTTTGGGAGGGATAAAGACAAATACCTTCTACTTACTGATAGGGTTTTGACAGGCATTCTCCAATGGTCATATTATGGGATTTATTGACCCTCTTTTACCTATTTTCTACTTTCAAAATCCTTTTGGGGCCAACACTAGTTTGTCAATACCTGTTTAGGTGTCTATCTCAGCTCTTTATTGTGCATCAAGCTTGATGAATATATGTAGATATGCTTATCTGCACTTTATGTAAGAAATTTTAGTGCTATACTTTCGTATGATCAAATGGGGCGCAGTCATGGATCATGCCATATTTTTAAACCACTTAAGAAAGGTTGGGCTTACTCTGTCAACCGGTACTCTGAGCCCAACAACAGTCCCTACTCCAACTAGCTTCCCAAACAACCTGTCCTTCCAAACTGGCACAAGGAATTGACACTTCATTTTCTTTTCAATAATTCCTTCCAGTTTCAAGCACAAGGACTAGAGCACAATTGAATTTTCCACAGGATAAATGACAATGAGCTTAGCCCATGAAATGAGGTTTTCTTGTAGATGACAGATATTGGAAATTTTAGTGTGGTGGATGGAACCAATGGAGAATAACTGCAAACCTCATAGGCAAGTATAGGCTAGGTCTAGTTGGGATTTTGAAAATGCATCATTCTGCCATGCAAATCCAATCCATAGTTACACATTTTTCGTTTCATAAAGATGTCCCTACATGCTTCGGGTATCCAGGTTATCAACAAAGCCTTCCTAGTTCCCAACATGTGCCAATCATTGGCTTTGACTCGAATCTCACCGCTAATTTTGCAAGTTCTCATAGGCTCATCGAAGGCTCGCTTGATTCGCAAGGTAATAATGAATTTAGGATCTATAGACTCATGAGTAGGTTAATGAGGGAAATCGGAAGAGGGTTATAAAAGGTGAAAATGAGGCTTGAAAGACCAAAATCAATTGACTGAAAAGGACTAAAATTCAAAATAGCAGGAAGATAAACTTTGTGTAAAACAAGAACAGACAGGATGAAAATATAACTAAGCTAACAACAAAAAATAAAATGAATCCTAACCTACTCAGGAGGTAACCACCATGTGGTGACTATTGGAAGTACCTCTTAAGATGTTGGCCATTAATGGGAATTTTTTCGATTTCTCCCTATAAAGTTTTCAATCTGTGGTTCCCTGACCAAATTTTATCCTCAACTTGGAACAGGCCCAACCATAAGTGTTGGAATTTCGTGTGCTTACCTTTTGGATCACTCAACTTGTCCCATTTCAAGACAAGCTCTCTGACTTGGTAATCTTTATCTCCTGCCATATGGTGATCAAACCATCTCTTCATTTGGTGATTCCTGAACTTATTTCTGTCATTATCTCTCAATTCCTCCAACCTCACCAGTTGGTTGACCCTTTTTTGAAGTAAGGCTGAAGGGGTCCCTCTTGAGGCTTGGGAGATCTATAACAAGGGAAGGGTAACATTGGGAGGCAAGATGGCTTCCTATCCATAGACGACGAAGTATGGGGAGTTTCCTAATGCTACTTTTGGGGTGACCCTATCAGCCCAAAGGGCGTTTTTTTGGGTGTTGTGCCAGCTTCTCTAGTTATCGGTGACAGATTTACGGATTATGCGAATGAGGTTTCTATTTGAGGACTCTACAACTCCATTTCCCTGGGGGTAATAGTTTGATGCAAACCTTATGCAAATTGATTTATCGATAGAAAATTCAGTCAATTTTAGTGATGAAAAGTAAGAAGCATTATCAAATATGAGAGTGTCAGGGATGCCAAACCTATTGATAATAAATTTCTCAATAAAAGATATTACCTCGTCTTCATTAACCTTTTGAAGTGGGATGGCTTTAGTCCATCTGGTGAAGTAGTCGGCTGCTGTGAGTATATACTTATGTTGATGTGAAGATTTTGGAGTGACATCACATATGAAATCTAGGCCCCATTGCTGGAAAAGGCCATAGATCATAACGGGCCTGAGGGGAATGACTGACTTTCTTTCTTTCCTTGCCGTAGTTTGACACACCCTGCATTTCTGAGCATAGGCATGCGAGTCTCTGAACACTGTGGGCCAATAATACCCAACTTTTAATATTTTTTGAGTAGTGGTTTCTCTGCCATAGTGACCACTTGCTAGACCATCATGCATTTCTTTCAAAACATGATCAACGTCATCCTTTTCCAAACACCTTAGCCAAACTCCATCATAATTTTTTTTGTATAATATGTCATTGGCCAACTGATACTGATTAGATTTTAATCTGAGCGCTCTCCTTCATGATGCATCCATGTGCTCAGGACATGATCCCCGTGTTAGATAAAAGCATATGTCGTAATACCACGACTCAGGGACCAAAGGGACTTCCAACGTTTCGCACTCACACATCAACATTTCGTTAGTCCATCCGGGCTCCTCCCTGAATTCTACTTGCACGTCCCATGTGCTTTGCACTTCTAGTTCTTTCGACACCCCTTCTTTATCCGCCAAGGCTTCTGCCATGAGCTTACACAATCCCTGCCCTCGAACTATCTTTGTCGACTTAATCTCGAGGTCGTATTCTTGAAGAGCAGTTATCCAATTCCCTCTCTATTCCCCCATCTCCCTCTGCACAAAGAGGGATCTTACAGTAGGGTGGGGGATGATTACTTTAGTCCTTGCCTTTAATAAATAAGGGCAAAAATGTTTCACGGCTTTAAAAACTACAAAACCTTATTTCTCCACATCTGGGTAGTTTAGTTCTTCTCCCTAAAGATTAGAGCTCATATAAGAAATAGGGACTTCATCACCATTGTCATTTTTTTGGGTGAGGATTGCGGCATATGAAACATTTGAAGCGAAAGTGTACAAGAGGAATTCCTTGTCAAAATTGGGGCTAACCAACGCAGGAGCTTCTGTGATGGCCTCCTTAATTCGTTGAAATGATCTCTTAGCTTCATTGCTCCACCTATACATAATGTCTTTCTTCATCATTAGTTGAATGGGATGCACTATTTCTGCAAAACCTGAAACAAATTTCCTAACAAAATTAATTTTCTCGAAAAAAGATTACATTGACCTTTTAATTGCGGGGGGTTGTATTCTCATGATGGTCTCTATTCTTTCAGGATCAATAATAACCCCTTCGTTAGAGAGGATATGACCCAGTAGTTTCCCCTCTGTAACTGCAAAAATGATCTTCTTGGGATTCAACGATATTTCATACCTTCAGAATCTTTCAAAAATCTGTTTCAGGTTATAAATATGATCCTTTTTGTGATATGAATACACAGTAATGTCATCCATGTAAACCACTACTAATTTGTTAATCAATCCTTGGAAAGCTATGTCCAGAGCTCTCTGAAATGTGGTGCCCGCATTAATAAGTCCAAATGGAATTTTGCAATATGTGTAAGTGCCCCATTTAGTGTTGAAGGTTGTCTTAAGCTAATCTCCATTTGCCACCAACACTTGATTATATCTCGAAAACCCATCCAATAGGGACAACATTTCAGACCTAGAAACACATTGAAGAATGTGTTCCATAGAAGGGACGGGATAGTTATCTTTCTGTGATGCTTTGTTCAGGTTTCTGAAATTGATACATAACCTGATGTCTCCATTTTTCTTTCTTACTGGCACGCGGTTGGCTACCCAACGAGTGTGCTTGACAGGAAAAATGATTTTGGCGTCCAGCATTTTGTTTAATTCTTTCTTCACCAACAGTTCCAGGCTTGGATGCATCTTGCAAAGCTTTTATTGGTAGGTCTTGACATCCTTTTCCAAAGGAATTACATGCTGCATAATGCTGGTATCGAAGGTTTTTAAATCGCCATATGTCCATGCAAAGATGTCCTTGTACTCTTTAAACAGCTTAACAAATGCAACCTTTTCTTGTGGAGAGCATCCCAAGCCCAAATTAACATTTTTTTGGTCTTCTTCAGTTCCAAGGTTGACCGAATCATACTTCATGGATGAGCTATGCTTTTTTCAGTTAGTCGGATTCTTAAATTTATCATGCAGGTCATAAAAGTGCTCCATATTGACAACTGACTTGGGGATTATATTGGGCTGATCATTTTCCTCATCTTCACTCCCGTTCATAAGTTTTTCATGCTCTTTTTCATTAATGACTGCATTTTTGAATGTTTTTTTCGCAATGCAGGAACTCAAGGATTTGCTCATCACCTTCAAACACCTGCAAATTCAAGATCTTATCAGGCACGGATGGTCTGAAAATCAATTCAACATAATATTTATTCTTGTTTAATATAAGATCAGGCAAAAGTTTCGCAGCCATACCAGCCATCAGATCGACATCTCGGTTTTTCCCTCGAGGTATGTATGTGATATTGAAAGAATAAAAAACTATCAATTAGGCTCCATACCTCATGTTGGTATCTTACCAGATGTGGCGAATTGCAATGTATCCTTTTCCTTACTTGGTCCACAATTATCTGTGAGTCACCAAAAACTTTAAGAGTTTTTACCTTCATACCAATGGCTTTTTTCAGGCCTTGTAGCAAGCCTTCATATTCTACCGTGTTGTTGGTGCACGCTAACTCCAACTGGCTGGCCATCAGATGTTGGTTTCCTTGCGGTTAAATGAGAATACTCCTAGCACCTGCACCTTCAAGGAAGTTAAAGCCATCAAAGTAGAGTGCCCAAAATATAGAATCTAATGTTACATCAAATGACCTGCTTCCTACGAAATTAGTTCTATCATCTACTATATTACAGGGTGGCTCATTAGTTGGACTACAAGGGAGAGCTTCCAACTGTGTGTTTATTGCAGTTTCTTCAATTGTCTCTACATGGAATTCTCCAAAACAGGTTTCCGTGGCACAAACATCGAAACTATAATTCCCAAGGATAGAGTTGGTAAACATTACAGGTTCATTGGGGTCATTTAGTTCTGTCACTACATACTTCATGTATCTTTCTCGATCAACTCTCAACATATCACCTTTTCCCTTTTGAGGCAATAAGAGATGGGACCAATCAGTTGAGAAATATCCATTCAGTTTTGCTGACCAGTCCCTACTAAGTAGCATTCCATATGCCTCGGGTATGTCGACTACCACTATGTCAATGACTTGTGTGTACTGTGGTTTAGCAGCCATCTGAATCAACACATCTTTCAATTCTCCAATTACTTTTACATTCATTCTGTCCAGTTGCATAATTCAAGTTCCAGTTTTCTCAGGTATTGCATGAAGTCTTTTAGCAATAGCGTAAGGCATAACAGTGGACGAGGCACCAGAATCTACCAAGCAATTGTATACGTTCATGTTGAATATTTCAAATGTGATAAGGAAAGGTGGAGTCATGGATTTTGATTTCCTTCCTATCATGGTTGCACTGACATCTTGGGGGGTTCAATTCATTTTTGATAGAGTGGCTTCCATGGCCGATGGAGTTTGGGCTGTACTGGGGGTACTAACAGGTCTGGATGCCGACTTCTTGATTTGGCTACTCGGATTGGTGGGAGATTTGCAATTCCGTTCATTCATAACTTTCAAAAGAAAATCTCTTTGCTACATTAACTTTAACAAATCGAAGTATGTGATATTAGCTCGAGATTTCTTAAGATCATCCATAATGTTTTAATCAATGTTATAAGTAGGGTAGGGCAGAGTAAACATACCTGCTTTTCTATTCTTAGGTGGGAGTTTACCATTTTGAGTTGCCTTCGTTGCATTTGGAGATGTATTATCTTTCTATGGATAGTTCACAACTAGAGTACTCTAGGAATCACCACTAGATCTACCCTCCTCAACAGGAACTTTAGGAGCGGATGCCTTCAAAGGGTGAACATCTTTATTTGTCTGGTCTACAGGTTTCATCATGCCTGTAAGTGACCCTTTACTTCATGTGTGGATTTCTGCCATACTATCTCCTTCGTTGTCATCATTCTCATTTGTATAGAAATCCCACAGTACATTGATTTGAGATTCCTCATCCAAGGGCTCTTCTACTTGGTATTCTTCCTGATTTTCTTGTTCTGGCTCTAGCTCCACTATAGGTTCTTCTTTGGTAAGGAGTGATCCAATAAGAGCCAGCTCTTGCATATTTAAAATCCCTTCATTGGGTGGAGCAAGTAGCACAAGTTGGCCATGACCACCTTCTATCTTCTTACGATAGAAAGGTTTGAAGGATTTTCTATTGTTATAATCTCCTCCATTCCCATTTGTACTCTCTCTAGAATTCCTTTTCATATTGATGACTGCGTTCGTCAATTTCTTAATGATCTAATGCAAACCTTCGACATTTGTGGTATCCTTTTCTTTGATCTCAGCCACCTTGTTATCACTCCCATTATTCTTCTTGGATGATTGAGAGGCTTTCTTTTCTTTGGTTGTATGATGACATGCTGTGAGACTGATCATTTCATTCTCAACTTTTACTGCTTCATCGATAGCACCTTATAAGGTTTGTGCATTACTCCTCTTGACCCACATCACAATAGGGATAGGGAGAGCAGTGATGTAGAATTCCATGAGCACCTCATCAGTAGATCTAGCGTTAGCTGGGATTCTATTGAACAAAGTGTTGAATCGAATGTTAAAATCCTTGACCTTTTCTTTGGCTTCCATTCTTAAATGGGATAGTTCTAAAACTAAGGTTGTAGGCGTCTTATCATCACTAAACTTGTCTAAGAAGGCCTGCTGAAAGGCACCCCATGAGGTGATCGATCCTATTCTCAAGCTAAAGTACCATGTGGAGGCCGCACCAATCAGAGTAAAAGGGAATAAGTGACATACTACATATTCATCAGCTACACCCAACATGCGCATGGCTAGGAAGAAAGAGTGAATATGGTTATCAGTAGTGTCTCCCCACTCAATGTCGAATTTAGGCAATACTTTTCGGCGTTCATGGGTAAGGCATGCTGTTACCTAGGTACTGCTATGGCATCCTATGCAAGCCAGGGAGGGAGTGCTCCCGGAGGAGGTGGGGGTTGATTCCCACCTGGAGGAGGCAGTAGAGGCAGATTCCCACTTGGAGGGGGTGGTGGAGGCAGATTCCCACCTGGAGGGGGAACGTTAGCCATATTATGGATAGGGAGGTTCTGGTTGAAGGTTTCTTTGAGGCATTCTTTCTTAGGATTTTCCAAATCAGGACAGGATTACCTTTAGAGGGGGGATCCTCAGGAGTTTCCTCCCAAGGTGTTGAAATTTGGTACTAGAGAACAGGTGGTTCCCTAAGGCTTTTATCTTTGGCCTAGGGAAAAGTGTCCAAAAGAATTTAATTTTTCTCCTAAAGTGACTTTATAATTTTTATAAAGTTAAATCTAATTTAAAAGTGACTTTAAGTGATAAAGTTACTAAAGTCTAATTTTAAAGTGACTTTTATAAAGGCAATGAAAAATTAGAAAGGAAACGTGACTTTGGAAATAAATGACTAAGTGGGTCTTTATTAAAGTGGGGTGAATTAAAAAATAGAAAGTGAGATTTAAATGAGCATTGAATCTCAGCCCTAGATCTCAATCTATTTCAGCCATTGGATTTAGGGATCACCCAAAAGTCACTTAGGGTTGGATTAAGGGAGGAAAAGGAGAAAAAGATCATTCATTATTTCATGAGCAGATTGAGAGAGAGAGAGAGCAAGAGAGCAAGGGAGATTTTTGGACAAGGAGGAGAAGGAGGCAGCAGCTTGGCACACATACCAAGGCAGCATTTAAGAAAATCCTTACAGCTGAATGAGCAAGTAGTAAAAGGCAGATTTTTGCTGAGCAAGCAGTAAAAGGCAGATTTGTTTTTGAACAGAAATCGAGGTAGCTGATTTTCTGCACAAAAATCGAGGTCCGTACAGTTTGTCTGTACCGTCCGTACAACCATTTGTACCGTCCGTACCATGGTCGTACAACATTGTGTTGTTGTTTGGAAATTTCCAGTGGGCTGTGAGGCTCAGAAATCAAGATAAGCTGTAAATTTGCTTGCTGATTTTTGCTGATTTTCGCTGAAAATTTCTCACTTAAAAAAGGCATTTTCAGAAATAAAGAAGAGCTCTCGAACTGGTTTCCCCCCAAGAGTTGTAGGGGGTTTCTCCAGGGTCACATTGACCAAAAATAACTGTGTCTAAATGTTTTAAATGGCTGTTTGTACCTGCTGATTTTTATTTCTGCATTTTCCAGCATTCTGTAAAATTTTCAGAATTTGTGTTTTCAGCAAAATTTATTTTTCAGTTGTTGAATGTATGGATATGGGAATGGGCATTTAACTGTATGGGAGAAATAAGGTGAAACTGAAAACCGGGGTGGGAAAATAGAAATTTTTACATGGTATCAGAGCTTGAGTGCTGAAGGGCAGTTTGGGACAGCAAGGAGGAAAATTACAGCCTACTGATTTTTCACTCAGAAAATTCCAGCAAGCTGATTTTTCACAAACAACAGTTTTTATCTTTACTACAGCAGTGTTATTTTTCAGTTTTAGGATAGCAGGATGTCATTGGGATTGAGGGTGGAGGATAGGCTGGATGGGCATACAAACTACAGCATTTGGAATGAGAGAATGCAGAGTATCTTTGAGGAGGCAGAAGTCTGGGACATCATGGTGCATACCACACAGAACCCTGTTGTTGTGCCTACTGATGCCACTTAGTTGGCTGAGTATAATAAAAAGAAAAACAAGGGTAAGAGATTGATTCTAGACGGAATCAAAGACCATTGCATTCCTCATGTGAGAGGAAAGAGAAATGCCCATGAGATGTGGACAACATTGTCCAATCTCTACCAGAGTACCAATGAGAACCGGAAAATGGTCCTGAAGGAGAAGCTGAAGACTATTAAGATGGGTAATGATAGTGCAGCTGGATATCTCACAAAGATTACTAATGTGAGAGATGAGTTGGCAGCAGTTGGAGAGGACATTCCACCCACTGAGTTGGTGCAGATTGCAGTGAATGGCCTCCCCCATTCATGGATGAACTTTGTTGATGGAGTTTGTGCACGTGAAACCCTTCCCACATGGGAGAGATTTTGGGATGATTGCATTCAGATAGAGATTAGGAAAGGTCAGCTTTAGGGCAGCCAAGCTAGTTGAGCAGGATGAGGATGTAGCAGTGTTGGCAAGAGGAAAGAATGGCAAAGGGAAGAAGCAGGCTTCCACAAGAAATGGTGGGGGAAAAAGGCAAAGGTAAAGGTAAACAGGGTGACACACAGAAGGACTATTCCAAGGTGAAGTGTTGGAATTGTCAAAAGATGGGACACTATGCAGTTGTGTGTCCGGAGAAGAAGAAGAAGAAGGGGAAGATCCAGAACGTGGCAGCTTCAGCAGAGGTTGAGGACTTTGCAGTTCATTTTGATCGAGAGTTTGGGTTCACTGCGTATGAGTCCCCTAGTGTAGGATCACCTGCCACACAAGTTCAGAGGGAGCATGCTTTTCCCTCGATTAGCGGAGCATCTTCGGGTATCTGGTACATGGACAGTGGGGCTTCACGCCACATGACAGGAGTCTAGGAGTACTTCTCAGAGCTTTCAGAGAGTGGCACTGATATAGAGGTAGTACTCGGTGATGATAGAGTTGTTAGAGCAGTCGGTGTGGGGAATCTGACATTTCAGAGGGAGTCCAAACCTCCCTTGAAGGTGTCAGACATTCTTTATGTGCCAGGGATGAGGAAGAACCTCATATCCGTCTTAGCTTTGGAGGATAGAGGGTATGAGGTACTGTTCAGGGGAGGATAGGTGTTGATGTATCCCAGGGGCACTCCAGTTGATTCAGCTAGAGTGATAGGTGTATGCCATGCAAAGGTGTACAAGTTTGCATTCCAGTCCCTTGTGGCATTGAGCAGTAGTACCGACAGCAGAGCTAGCAGTTCTGAGCTATGTGAGATTTGGCACTGCAAGATGTGACATATGTATCATGGAGCCTTGAGGACATTGTGAGAGATCACTACAGGTGTGCCAGATTTCAGTACTGATCACTTTGATACTTGCAGAGGATGTGTGATGGGCAAGTTTGCCAAATCCCCTTTTCCCAGCAGTGACAGCAGAGCGTCTGGGATACTTGATTTGATTCATTCTGATGTGAGCGGTCGGATGTCTCATGTTTCCTTGAGTGGATATGAGTACTATGTTTTATTCCTTGATGATCACTCCAGGAGGACCTGGATTTATTTCTTGAAGACCAAGAGTGAGGTCTTCAAGTGGTTTCAAGAGTTTAGAGCTCTTGTGGAGACACAAATAGGTTGGAATATCAAGTCCCTGAGGTCGGACAATGGAGGAGAGTACACCCTTGCAGAGTTTGTTGACTATTGCACAGAGGCAGGCATTAGGAGGGAGTTCATTGTTCCTTACAATCCCTAGTAGAACGGGGTTGCGGAGAGGAAGAATAGATCCATCGTAGGGGCTGCCAAAGCCATGTTGCATGATCAGGGGTTGCCATTGTTCTTGTGGGCATAGGCCTACAACACTACTGTTTATTTGCAGAACAGGAGTCTGCATTGTGCCTTGGGGCACATGACTCCGGAGGAGGCTTTTTCTGGGAAGAAGCCTGATATTCGTCATCTTCGTATCTTTGGGTGCATCACATACTCCTACATACCCAAGGAGAAGAGGACCAAACTAGGGCCCACCGTAGAGAAGGGTATCTTTGTGGGCTACAGTGAGACCTCAAAGGCCTTTCGGATTTACATTCCTGCACAGAGGAGAGTTGTTGTTAGGTGGGATGTGAAGTTCGAGGAGGACAGGGCCTTTAGGAGATCACGGGAGTTAGAGCATCTGGATCAGCCAGACCCTCAGCAGGAGTTGAGTCAGTCGCAGGGATCCAGTGGGCAGGGATCAGGAGGATATGGAGGTACATCTATGAGGATGTCAGGTCCATCAGTGAGCAGTGGCTCACCGAGCCAGAGGGGTGGAGCTCCGGGCAGCATGCAAAGCAGTTCACAGAGAAGTTCACTAGGGAGTCCACTAATGGATAGTTCACACGGTACCTCAGCTTCTACAGGTTCAGGTGCAGGCAAGAGGACAATAGACAGACAGTCAGGAGTTCAGGCTCTTGATGATGATGGGGAGGAGGAGTTTCGTTCTCCTATGGGAGAAGTGCACTCAGGGAAGAGGGAACCCAAGTGGCTTCAGGACACCTTGAGAGATGCCACATCTGTTGCTCACATCAGAGAGAGTAGACCACCCGACATTGGCTTGATGCATTACTTTTTGGGTTTGGAGGTGTGGCAGGAAGAGGGGCATTTCTTCCTGGGGCAGGGGAAGTATATTGTGGACATCCTTGGCAGATTCCACATGGAGGATTGTAGACCCATGTCGACACCGATGATCACCAACTGGAAGAAGCTTCATGCTTTGGATTCCGAGTTGGTGGATCCCACATTGTACAGGCAGCTGATTGGTTCCTTGATGTATTTGGTCAACACTAGACCAGATATTTGTTTTGCAGTCAACACGATGAGTCAGTTTATGTGTGAACCTAGAAAGGTTCACTGGGTGGCTGCAAAACACATTTTGTGGTACTTGTAGGGGACAGTGGATTATGTTCTGGACTACAGGCAGGGGGATGGAGTGAGATTGGCAGGTTACACTGATTCTGATTGGGCAGGTTGTGCTTCTGATAGGAAGAGCACTTCAGGGTGCTATTTTGGGTTGGGTTTGGCAGTAGTGTCATGGTTCAGCCGGAAGCAATAGTCAGTAGCATTGAGTTCAGAGGAAGCAGAGTATATGGCAGCCAGTCTAGCTAGTTGTGAGGCCATCTGGCTTCACAAGATGTTTTTTGGCTTATTTGCCTAACCATTGAGACCTTCAGTGATTTACTGTGATAATCAGAGTTGCATTAAACTCACGGAGAATCCAGTATTTCATGACAGGTCAAAGCATATCGGGATCAAATATCATTTCATCAGAGAATATGTTCAGAAGGGCGCTATGAAGCTTGAGTATATTCCCACTGATGAGCAGGTTGCAGATATTCTTACCAAAGCCTTACCATGGGGCAAGCATGACTACTTCAGAAACAAGATGGGTGTGGTGAGGAACACCTTCCTCGGTAAGAGGGAGTGTTGAAATTTGGTACCGAAGAATAGGTGGTTCCCTAAGGCTTTGATCTTTGGGCTAGGGAAAAGTGTCCAAAAGAATTTAATTTTTCTCCTAAAGTGACTTTATAATTTTTATAAAGTTAAATGTAATTTAAAAGTGACTTTAAGTGATAAAGTTACAAAAGTCTAATTTTAAAGTGACTTTGATAAAGTCAATGAAAAATTAGAAAGGAAAAGTGACTTTGGAAATAAATGACTAAGTGGGTCTTTATTAAAGTGGGGTGAATTAAAAAATAGAAAGTGAGATTTAAATGAGCATTTAATCTTAGCCCTAGATCTCAATCTATTTCAGCCATTGGATTTAGGGATCACCCAAAAGTCACTTAGGGTTGGATTAAGGGAGGAAAAGGAGGAAAACATCATTCATTCTTTCATGAGCAGATTGAGAGAGAGAGAGCGAGAGAGCAAGGGAGATTTCTGGACAAGGAGGAGAAGGAGGTAGCAACTTGGCACACATACCAAGGCAGCATTTAAGTAAATCCTTACAGCTGAATGAGCAAGCAGTAAAAGGCAGATTTTTGCTAAGCAAACAGTAAAAGGCAGATTGTTTTTGCACAAAAATCGAGGCAGCTGATTTTCTGCACAAAAATCGAGGTCTGTACAGTCTGTCCGTACCGTCTGTACATCATGTGCGTACAATCTGTACAGTCATCCATACCGTCTGTACAGTGGCCGTACAGCATTGTGTTCCTGTTTGGAAATTTCTAGTGGGCTGTGAGGCTTAGAAATCGAGATAAGTTGTAAATTTGCTTGCTGATTTTTGTTGATTTTCACTGAAAATTTATCACTGTAAAAAAGGCATTTTCAGAAATAAAGAAGAGCTCTCGAACTAGTTTTCCCCAAGAGTTTTAGGGGGTTTTGTCAGGGTCACATTGACCAAAAATCACTGTGTCTAAATGTTTTAAATCGTTGTTTATACCTGCTGATTTTTATTTCTGCATTTTCCAGCATTTTGTAAAATTTCCAGAATTTGTGTTTTCAGCAAAATTTATTTTTCAGTTGTTGGATGTATGGATATGGGAATGGGTATTTAACTATATGGGAGAAATAAGCTGAAACTGAAAACCGGGGTGGGAAAACAGAAATTCTTACACGAGTGTCGATACTTTGCAAAGACTCTAGCACAATATCTTTAAGAGAAGGGGCTGCAGATGTCTCTTCACTTATGGGAAAGACCCTTGGCTTTCTTTCAGTTGTCAGAGGTAAAGAGTGAATGATGGGGAGCTGAGAGAGGGAACGAGTGTAAGCCCGAGTAAGTACTCTAACTAGTTGTTCTTGAGTGACAGGATACTCCCACAGTCTCTCTTCTTTGGGTGACCCAAACATAGGACTTAGAGGGATCTCTGTGTTATAGACATATTTGGGTGCTACAACCCCAATCACATATGTCAATAAACCAAGGGATATCAAACCCCTAAAAGTGTTGTTTCATACCCTAAAGGATCAAGGTCAACTGATTACATCATTTCCCAGAAGTTCTCCCTAAAAAACTGCTCAGAACTAGTCAAAACTGGACCATCTCACCTGCTCCATGGCTAGGGTGTGATGCATCTCACCTTGTACACAGGGGGGGTGCAATGCATACTGAAAAGGCCTTCTATAGGGTGCGATGAGCGAGAAATGACAAATGGCAGAGACAGTTTGCTAAGTGGATGATCATGGAATCTTCCAGAAACTTCTCATATGACACTTGCCTGTCCGAATTCACCCAGGGATGAGTAAGAGACCAAAGAAATCTCCAAGTGGAACCAAGAACTATCAGTGAAATGACACTAATCAAAATCCCAGAAGCTAACTCACTCTCCTGCAAACATATATATATGGATCTCTCATTCTAAAGATCCAAGGGCTAGAATTTTGTAATTTACAAGGAAGCGTTGTTGGTTTCTCTTAGAAGACGTTGTTGGGTGATCTTGCTTTGTATGAGGTGAAGAGGGCTTTCATGCTGGGAGGATGATGCTGGATCAAACAGCTTGGTTGTAATCGTCTCTTCTACTACTTCTATCAATAAAGCTATTTGAGTTTTCCTCCATATGCTTGTATATCTCTGAATCTTGTATTTGTATATGCATTTATATGGTTAATGTACATCTGATCCTACATTGTTTATGGTGATAGATCTCTATGCTTTGATGGTATTTTGATGCTTTGATTCTATAGGTGTTCTTTGAAACGAGACACGTGAGAAAGGAGTGGCGAAAGCTCTATCAAAGGAGAGAGGAAACAAGCAAGGAGACTAGTGAAATACTGAGGTTGGTATTCTTTGCTTCTCTCTCATCTATCTCTCATAAAGGAAAGCACATGTGACTTTAGTTTGTTTTGTTTCTAAGATAGCTACCTGTCTTAGTGGGACTAGTAGCTCTGAATGGACACTAGTTTTCCTGATAACAAAATGGTGACTCCACTGGGGGGTGAATAGTTTGTTTGTTTTGTTACTGTTGTTTTCTTTATAAACCACAAACGGAGCTTGAAGTTAAGCCAACTAGCCTTCGAACTGCTTTTTATATGCAACTGCAAAGTAGATCAGCGCTGGTTCAGTCAATCTCTAGGTTGGTTTATGAACTGAACATTTAGCTTGCAAACATCCTAAGTGCCTTGGTGGTAGCTCAAATAACCTCATTAGATCAGCCCCTATACTTTGTGTTTACTGACAATCATTAGCTCAACCTAAATCCCTGAACTTAGCTGCAAACTGTGAGTGAAAACCAAGCTCAGTCTCGTCCCTGGTCCATCGCACTGTCTCCTCTTGGAAACCTGGATGCATCGCACCTCTCGTGTGTTGCAGGTGAGATGCATCCCTATTTCCCTGTGTTACAGGTGCGATGATTGAATGAGACTGTTTCTACCTCCAGATTTTGGTTTTTTCTTCATTGTCTTCAGCTTATTCAGTAGTTTTGCTGTCTATGATTAGTATATCTCTGTTGAAACCATCTTCCTTTGCATTATTCAGCGTCCATCAGAAGGAATTGTGAATGTTTTTTTTATGTATTTTTCATCATTTACAATTCTCCTTTGCAAATAGTAGCTTAATCAAACTGTAGTCCTTTGATTTGAAAGTGTCGCAAGTGTCGTTTTCAGTCAAGAAAAAGACTGTCACAAAGTATTCCTCTTTTAGATAGTCAATTACACTTTTGCCATTGTATTTGATTTGAATTAATAGTATTTCAAGTGTCGAAAGCAGTTTAAATTCAAAATCGCAAAGTGTCGTCTTGACCTTACATTCATTTTTTGAAAAGAAAATTGTTAGTATTGTCGCTTTGAAAGAAGATATTCAGATCTATACTTAGTTTTCTTTTTGTCATTCTCACATTAAGGAAACTGAAAAACAATACATGCATGTGCATTTGCATTAAGACTGCATGCTGAAGTTGATTTAGGAAAAGTGCATCTAGTGTGTGCTCTCTACTCTATGTTGAAAGAATTTCATCTCTCTTTCCTTAGTAGCTAGGATTTTCATTACAAAAAGAAAGTAAACAACTGTTTATCATCTTAGATTGCATATTTAGGAATTGTATATCTACATCACACAGTGAACCTTAAAGGCAAACTTCTTAAGAAAGATCAACTGTAAAATAAACTTCAATGAATATAAAAACGCTTTGGAACCTAGCGTACAACATTTAGAAGTCTAGGCTAGAGACGTATTCCGGCGTCGTAAAGCCTGGTAACTATCGCTTTCATTGTAGGTTGGGTGATTCCTCCTCTTTGAGATGACAAGTGCCAGTACGGACTTGTGCTCCCACGTACCGTCGAGTATATATTGGGAGACCACAATAGGCTACATCCTTTATCCTTAGGAAGCCATGTCTGTAGCCCTATCGTTTGCAATGCACTGAACACAGCATTCGGGAAGATTGACTGTTGTATCGTAAAAATTATTCTGCAGTTTTGCGATTGGTTTGGTAATCCCCTCTATCTAGATTTCGAGAGTAGTCACTTTCATTCCTTTTTAGACTCCTTAAAAGAAAAGGTCCATCTGAGCACTTGCCACTTCAGGCTCATTAAGAATCGAAGGCGACTAGAGTCATCTTTAGCCTTTTCTCGACTCTTAAAAATTGAAAAGGCAAGTTGTTTCAAAGCGTCATAAAATTCATTTAATTTGGAATAACATTTTCCCCTTTTTTATTTTGATTTGATCAAGTAATCCGTAATCTTGGAAGAAAGTAAATCAAAACCCCATCGTTCACGGAGACTAATGAGTCAACTGTCTTTGACTCTGGAAATGAAACCATTCCGGGCCAAGCGATCTCGTTTAACTGGGTCAAAGTCTCCTGGTTTGTTTGAAACTTGTGTTTCAACATCCTTAGAAACTCCAGTTACTCCAACTATTTTTGGTATCCCTGCCTCTACAGAAGAAGTTCCACAGTTACAAGAGGACACTAGAACTGATCCTACTGTAACGGTAAACACATCTATTCTTGAACCAGCTCCATCTAGGACTGATTCAGAAGGTGTTAACCCTCCAACATTTGTTGCTGCAGAGTGCGTACCTTCTTCGACACCAGAAATATTTTATGGACCTGATGGTTTGCCTCTTCCACCTGGACTTATTGCAATAGAAGATATTGTGGAGGATATTCCATCTAGTACCCCATTACATTTTGGAACTGGGATCCACCTATATCCTTCTAATTCAGAAGATAGTCAACCTTCATCGCAAGTTCCTGTAGAATCACTAGGAAGTCTTTTAGATAGACTCAATATGTTTGAACAACCATTGACATCTAGGACTGTGTCACCCGATACAGCAGTAGTAGAACCTCCTACCACTACTCCGACAATGTTCGCTAGTATACCGTCTGTCCCAACTAGCTCTCAACCGCTAGATGGAGTCCACCCAGGGACTGTTTCGACAATATGGTCTGTTCCCGTTTGTTTGTCCGGAATAATATCTGGAATTTCTTATGTTGAGTCTCAGCAAATTGATCCTCCACAACAGTATCAATTTGGGCAGTCCAGTCTACAAGGACCAATTTGTCCTTTGAACACTAGATTGCCGCCATATGGGGAGCAGTATGCCTTTTCGTTGTTCTCTCTAGGAGAAAAACCATATGAGAGTTCATAACAGAATTCAGGTCAAGCTAGAATTGCATCCAGTAGTTGGGTGCCAATATTGCCTCAACAGCCAAGAGTTGTATATTTAATGAAACCAAATCTACCTGTGTCGAATATTCCCACTACACCGGCTATTGTAACGGTGTTGCAAGTACAAGCACTACCTGTTCTATGTCAAGCTCAAGTCTCTCAGGTTGTAATAAAATAACCTCTTGTCTCAACGACTCAACCATAATTGCCGATTAGTGGCTCCTTAACTGAAGTGACTTAGGCTCAAACGGGTACTATCACCCCTCATCTTGGTCAAGCATCTAGTATTGGACAATAGCAAATGGCTTCACAACCATGGTTGGTGCAATATCAACAACCACAATTCCAGCAAGCTTACCGAGGACTTGAGCAACAAAACTTTGCAGGTAATGGGCAGTCGTATATTCAAAACGGTCACCATCAATCATATCATAATGGTTATGCCCATCAACCTTATCAAATGCATTATGCTGGTATGCAAAGACCCACTGCTCAGGCAATCCCATCTTATCCTGGGTATGCTTCGCCAAACCTGAATCAACAGTTGCCTTTTGTTGCAACGTTGGAATTACCAAATCTGAATCGGCTAACAAATGATCCAATTGCTTACACCCGTTGGTGTCCGGGAATTCCTCATAAACTTTCATCAAATATTCCTAAATTCAATGGAAATCTGGGTGAATATCCGTCGAATCATGTGATGACCTTTCATCTGTGGTGTTCATCCAACACTCTCAATGATGATTCGATTAGGCTTCACCTTTTTTAGTGAACGTTAACTAGTCCGGCAACAAAATGGTACATCGAATTGCCTAGAGATTCATTCAATAACTTCAACGCCCTTGCCACAACCTTTTTAACCCATTTTCAGTTACCCATAAGGTACGAAACAAGAACGGAGCTTCTTACCAATTTTAAGCAGACAACAACCACTCACATATCTTATCATATTCATGAGTGGTGACGTCGTTGCTTAATGGTAAAACATATGTTCCTGATCAGCTACTAGCTGAATGGTTTATTAAGTCATTGTTACCTTCTATTATAGAAGATGTGGCTAAGGGGGGAGTTGTCACTGAAGAGCAAGTCATTGCTCGTGCACAATATCTAGACTTGATCTATACTCAGTCTGACACACTCTATGACAAAATTCCTGATGCTCCTAGATCAAAGTTTTCCGTTCCTCCTCCTCCTAAATCAAACAAAGACTCTCATGCTGGTGATGGTGTGATAGGTACTACCAGCACAAAAATCGCAAAGGCCCCATCTGGTAAAGCCCTTGCAGTTTCCAGTAAAAAAGCAAATGGCAATCTTCCTGCCTTGGAGGTTAATGTCGTGTCGACCAACAAAGGCAAAGAATTGAAGCAACCAGGGGGCAAGAAGAAAGGGAAAAACAAAAAGAATAAACAAGAAGATTTGACTCCTAAGAAATATTATGGAAACCCTACTGGGCAAAAGAAACCTCGTTATCCATGTTACATATGCGACGACGAGCATTTCACGAAAGATTGTCCACATAAAGCTAAGATTATGAAAATTTTTAAAACTTCAAATACCCCAGCAGTGTTGACTAATCCGTTTCCAAGCCCATAAACAAACCTGGTTGCTATCGATCTTGCTTCCCCATCCCAAGTGTTCATGCTATCCATCTCGAAACAGAAAAATGATGCTTTGATATCGATAAGGAATAAACATTATGGGAATCCACAGTCGTCGAACAGCAAGGCTACAGATCAACCAGGTAGTTCGACAATAACTTCGCCAGAAGTTGTTCCACCAATCATTCCTGAATTAACAATAAAACCGCCTAAGGGAGTAGTACATAAATCAACGTTTAATCCTCATGCTCGAGCAGCACAAAATTATAATATAGTGGAGGATCTGGCCTAATCGCCATCCGCTATGTCGACACTTGAAGTACTGCAGAATTTCCCCTCCCAAAAGCAGGCTTTGTTATTAGCGATAGGTGGGATTGATCTAACGGATTCCAATATAATGGCCTTTAATCATAAAGGATATGAACCTCAGTTATCGGCCCAACTCGCTTTCCTCATCCAAGTGAAAGCCCTCAACAAAACTTTTCATCGAACAATTATTAATGAGGGGGCATCTACTTGTATTATGTCAATGAGTTGCTGGAAAACTTTAGGCTCTCCACCCTTGTCACAATCATCAACAACATTAAAATCGTTTGATGGGAGAACATACATGCCATATGGGATATTAAGTAACTTGCAAGTTGAACTAGGGGCAAGACAGTAGAAATTGAAGTTGAGGTCATTGATGGAAACCTTGACTACAATATCTTGCTAGGAAGGCCCTGGATTTATGCTATGGCCGCCGTTGTGTCAACATATTTTAGAAAGATTGCATTTCCCTTCCAAGGTGGAATTACAACTGTTGACCAACTAACCTTTTTCCCCAATAGTTCCCAAGTTACCGAAAGCATTCCATTGATCCATGGAAGTTCTCAATCGCTTCAAAATATCGGAGTAGGTCTCCTAAAAGACCCTTTCTTAATGGGTACTTTTTCCCTCCCGCCTCCAAGTAATCTAGCAGAAGTGGCCACATTGGAAACCTGTCATATGATATCTTCTACATCATCAAAGATTAAGAAGAACTCTGACCATTTTGATAGTGTGGATCATCACAAGCTATTGCCCCCAAGCCCTACCATACCTACATCATCTGACGATCAACTCAGTGATGTTGTACATCATGTACTAGGGGCATTGGAACCAGATCTTTCCTTCATGACCCCTTATGAGTTGTGATCAAAGGTCGCTAGAGGATAGTTCGTTGACTGGTGTCAACCTTGTTAAAAAATGAAACCAAGGATCTGATCATAATTCCTTGTCTTATGTCAAGCTCATTAAAAAATGAAACAAGGTTGAGCAAAGTTCCAAGTCGAGTCTTTCAATTGATCTCGTAAAGGAACCTTCATTCCTTTCACCTAATTACCACGAGTAGTCTAGTGAATGTAACGAAGCTTAGGGGGCATGCACCCTTGTCTATTTTGTGGACAAACCCAGCTGTAGAGATAAGTTTCCCTGTAAGTTATGTGATCGGTCTAGGTGACCTTTCACCTTTGTTTATTTGGCAGACAAAGTGCAGGAAGTGTTTTGTCTAAGTATTGATAGAAAATCATCCTACTTAACCACAGTAAGTTTCCATATGGTTACTGAAGACTTTTTTTTTATGCTGGGGGCATGCAAACCTTTTTATACAAGCAAAAATGACCAATCTCATTTTTTAGATTTTTAGCATTTTTAGCTTTTTAGCTTTATAGTTTGGTCATTCCTAGCTTACATAAAAAGGAACATGAGCAGTTTTACGTGAAGTTCAAGCTCGTTAAAAAATAAACCTAGCAATGAGCATATGTTCCCCCAGAGTTCAAGCTCATTAAAAAATGAACCCACCTTCGGTAAATAACCATTGCGATCGCATAATTATCATCTTTTGAACCTTGGTCGTGTTCTTACCATCACCTCCACTCTTTTTTCGCTGATCATACACCTCCATTTAATTATTTACCCCTTTTGAGGAACAGTTGCGACGAGTGATTCTATTAGCCACCTTCTTTACACTGTTGTGATTTAAAAGTTCCAAACCTTACCTGGAACCAATTGCTATCCAAAAACATCACTCGTTCCTCAAAAAACAAGTCTCCTTTAAGCTCTTTTCATATGACTCGTAAAATATGAAAATATTGCCGAGCAATTGGCCTCTCCAGCTCATTAAAGTCATTGGAAGTGCCATCCCTCCTCTATATTTTAATCTTTTTGTACCTGAGGGATCATTACACAAAAAGATCGAGCGCTTGTCTTGTTCGGCTTGTTAAAACTATCAAAAATTCATCCCTTTCGTATTATTTTATACTTTTTTGGACTTAA
Organism: Pinus tabuliformis; assembly: GCA_031772625.1. Classification (NCBI taxonomy): domain Eukaryota; kingdom Viridiplantae; phylum Streptophyta; class Pinopsida; order Pinales; family Pinaceae; genus Pinus; species Pinus tabuliformis. The sequence continues at coordinate 56,605,434 of CM062804.1, forward strand.
GGGATTATATTACGAAAAAGGACTACTGGAGTTTCCTTTCCGTCTCTTTTTAGACTCTCTAAAATTGAAAAGGACCGAGCTATCTTTGTCATTAAACTCGTTAAAACAATAGTGACAAACTTGTCCATGTAGACAAGAATGAGTTTCACTATTGCTAGCCTCATGAAAACATAGCGACAAATTTAGCCAAAGGGAAAATTATAGAACAAGCATATGTTATCCCCCTCAAGCTTGACAAAAATAAAGAGGTACTGGTCAGCAATGACTAGGGAAAAAGGGAAGAAAACTTGAATAACTTCATTGGTAGCAGGTCGCTCTTGAACATGACACTTTCACTCCATCACCATGATTTAGTCGGGTTGGATTATTCCGTTCACTGGTCATATCACCATTGGTCCTTTGTACCATCCATTTTGGGGTTAACGCTACCAATCCATTCCAGTTTCGCTGATATGTTCAAGAGAAGTCGCTTAGAGAATTCACCAACCCAACTAATGTCTCATTTGCTGCAATACCTTAACGCTCCATTCTTTCATGACCGCTGCCTTGAACCTTGTATCATCAGATCGTTTTCACCTCAACAAAATCATTTGCTCCATTCCATGTTGTAGATGTGGGATTCATTAAGGCCCTCCTACGATGGGTCACTTATTGTCAACATCTGCTCATTATCCAAGAAGTTGACTTAGGAACAACCCTTTCAGTACTTTGAAGCTTGCATGCCTCAATGGCAAGTTTCTCACTTCCAGCGATAGGTTTACATCAATGGCCTTCGACCGAAAGATTTTGCGTGGTGTTCGACATCGACTCATGTATTCACACCACGTGAATTGTGCTACAGTACCTTGAGGGTCATCATCATTATTGGTGATTTCTCTCGCGCCTGTAAACAACTTACATCATTGGCTGGTAATTAGGTGATGTCTTTCCATGTTCGACCTCAGAGCATCTTTTCACATGGATCGACTTGTACTTTGGGTGAAGATTGAACGAGTTTGAAGACCCTGGATCTAGTTTCATCCATCCGGGTTGCGATATATTCAGGAAAATAAAGACATCAAATGTACATCATAGCTACACAAATAATCATCCAAGCTAAGGGATGATGGCTCTACCAGAATCATCAGTCTGCCACACAAACGATTGTCTGTTCTATGTACATGAAAATGAATTTATAAATCTGAGCATGGGAATCCCCACCTCAGCTAGATCATGAAAATATTATGAAGATAATGTATTGTATTGTATCTTATTACAGGTCACCTTCTAGTTCGAAAAACCTCGGATGCTCATGATAAAGCATTTCACCTGACATCAGAATATTTACAACCTCATGCTTTAGGGGACAACTGTTATAGACGTATTTGGGCGCTACAACCCCAATCACATATGCCAATAAACCAAGGGATATCAAACCCCTAAAAGTGTTGTTTCATACCCTAAAGGATCAAGGTCAACTGATTACATCATTTCCCAGAAGTTCTCCCTGATAAACTGCTCAGAACTGGTCAAAACTGGACCATCTCACCTGCTCCATGGCCAGGGTGCGATGCATCTCACCTTGTACACACAGGGGGTGCGATGCATACTGAAAGGCCTTCTATAGGGTGTGATGAGTGAGAAAGGACAAATGGAAGAAACTGTTTTCTAACTGGATGATCATGGGATCTTCCAGAAACTTCTCATATGACACTTGCCTCTCTGAATTTGCCCAGGGATGAGTAAGAGATCAAAGAAATCTCCATGTGGAACCAAGAACTATCAGTGAAATGACACTAATCAAAATCCTAGAAGCCGACTCACTCTCCTGCAAACATCTATATATGGATCCCTCATCCTAGAGATCCAAGGGCTAGAATTTTGTAATTTACAAGGAAGTGTTGTTGGTTTCTCTTTGAAGACATTGTTGGGTGATCTTGATTTGTATGAGGTGAAGAGGGCTTTCATGCTGCGAGGATGATGCTGGATGAGACAACTTGGTTGTAATCCTCTCTTCTACTACTTCTATCAATAAATCTATTTGAGTTTTCCTCCATATGCTTGTATATCTCTGAATCTTGTATTTGTATATGCATTTATATGGTTAATGTACATCTGATCCTACATTGTTTATGGTGATAGACCTCTATGCTTTGATGGTATTTTGTTGCTTTGACTCTATAGGTGTTCTTTGAAACAGGACAAGTGAGAAAGGAGTGGCTAAAGCTCTATTAAAGGAGAGAGGAAACAAGCAAGGAGACTAGTGAAAGACTGAGGTTGGTACTCTTTGCTTCTCTCTCATCTATCTCTCATAAAAGAAAACAAAAGTGACTTTAGTTTGTTTGTTTCTAAGATAGCTACCCGTCTTAGTGGGACTAGTAGCTCTGAATGGACACTAGTTTTCCCGATAACACTCTGTTTCTTCAAAATGAGTCTCCTCCAAATGGGCGGAATGATCTTTTCAACCGTTATGATCCATATATTAATCTTTTCAAATCCATGCATGACATTTATAGATGAAATCATGAAAAGCTGTGGATGGCAGTTCAGGCCCTCCTTCTAGCGCCAATTTGTTGACGTGGCAAATTTTTACTATGCCAACAAAGGGAACCAACTCGATCGCAAACCCCAATTAGATCTTCTTTCATTTGGAATGGCTAGTTCCGATGGGTTTTAAAGGACCTCATAAACTGTTATAGGTGTTGAAGGATTGCTCCTCGGAGGAAGACTTCCATTAAATCAACAAAGGAAATAGCTAACCTATATGTATCAAATCCTATCTATACTGATTCTAATTACTTATGCTAGTCCTAACTATTCTAATCTATCCTGCAGGAGCATAAAAAAAAGAGATTAAACATCATTCATATATATATATATATATATATATATATATATATATATAGATATATATTCCAAGTCCAATTGAATCAATTACTGGTTCAAAGATGAACAAGGTTGTATTAAATCTTAATTGCAATCTAATTACTCATACAGGAATACACATTCCTTTCCATACAAATAAAAATTGCAATTGATGTTTAACAAGGTTTCGAATCAGCAACCACTCATGAATTAACCATGGTAACAAATTATATTTGAATAACCAAGAATAGTCATGAACTGTCTATTATCAATATACACAAAAACAAAACATATTTATATTTATGCCAGCAACAACACCCTGATTCTAAACACATGAAAGAAAAGGAAGAGAAATCGGAAAAAGGCTCCTTCTTGACCCAAAAAGTCTTGTTTATTAGCATAATAAATTCAAAAGCTGTTCTTCCCCTCCCCAAAAGAAAAAGTCCTCCTCTCATCTCTGGAGGTAATATTTATGCATAAAAAGATTGACCCTCCATCCTCCCAACGACTTTCCACCTTCTTCCCCTTTTCAATATACAATTCAAAATATACAGATGTAGAATGGTCGGTGAAACCACTGACACGTCAAGGTCACATTTGCTGGAGCGTTCTATTTCCTGGGGGAAATGAATGGATGCCGATTGAAAGGAGAATGACTACTTGTCATCTCCTCATGATGAAACCCGAGAGAACATCATTTTTGGAATATATAGGTAATGCATGGAAACCCGACCGTGAATGCCTAAGGACAGATCTTAAATAGAGTACACCTGCATATATATATTCTTCGAATCTGCTTATGCATATTTTACCCGGAGCCATTCTTGATGCTTACGCATCTGCTCTTCAACTTCACTTGTCTTCTCTTGGTCCTCGCCTGCAGAAATAATCAACATCAGCTATGCCTATGAAAATATGATAGAAATGCCTAAAAACACAAATCTTGCCCTTAGTAAAACTTGTATAAAATCAAAAGGAACAAGTGTGAAATAATCGACCCCTGGTTCAGCCAAGGTTACGATGTGATCAAGTCGCAATCGCACATCGCAGCAGGTAGTCACATGCAACATCACCCCTGGTGCCGCCGATTGTGATTTGTGATTGGCCAGACCTGAAAATATATGTGTTGCATTTAATAATCCCAACGGGTCTGCCATATCGCATCGTGCTTTATGTATAAATGTTGGGTTTCACCGATTGCGATTTGCGATTGGGGAGCGGACCCGAAATATTATATGTTATGCTTAATAGTCCCGTCGGGTCCACTGTATCACATAGCGACTTATGTATAAGCTTTGAATTCCACCGATTGTGATTTGTGATGGGCTTCGGACCCGAAATCATATGTGCTACGCTTAATAATTCTGGCAGGTCCGCCATATCATGGAACGCCTTATGTATGGGCCTTGGGTTCCGCTGATTGCAATTTGCGATGGAGGAGTGGACAAGCGATTGTGATAAGTGATGTAATGGCAAACCTGAAAGGATATGGACGTGGTTAATTGCATTTGAAGTCCGGAAGGTCCTCGCTTAATGGATGCAAAAGAGGAAGGCACAGTGTAACCACAAAAATTGAGAGATTGCGATAGCGATAAAGGGAGGGATCGAGAAATGTATAAGGACCAAAAGAGTGCAGAAAAGGTAAGTTAATTACACTTACAAAGTATTTTTATTACAAAAGTGTTATAATAGAAATAAAGGCACGATGGAATGTTTTGTGGGTTGAGTCCACATACGACCATAATAAAGAGTGGGGGTTGGTTATATGTGTGGGCATATAGCACCATGAAAGTTTATGAGGATTGAAAATGTCCCGATGAAAGATATGAATGAAGGGCTAGACTGGGCTATAAATGAATCATGCCATAGAGATTTATTCAGGGGGGGTCTTAACCATTAAGAGTTGAAGATTTGACTCGGCAGAGAGTTAAAATCCTTGGGATAAAAACAGATCATTCAGAGAGTTATCATTCGGAGAAATGAAAGATCAAACTTCTAGGGGACCCATTCAAATTTTCCACTAGAGCAGGTTTTAATAGGGTGGTGGTTGTGGCCACAACACATCCTCAAGTTATAAAGCTTTTCTCGAAGCAAAAATTTATTCACCAAAGACTTAGATTGGTATAAAGTCCCTAACGTGTCCCACAAAGCCTTCGCTAAAGCTTCCCCTAATACATTCAACAATACTGAATCTGAGACAGATAATCGTATTGTGTTATTTCCTTTCGATCCAACTTCACCCAGTATTCAGCTGACATTTTCATTGGTTTAGTACCCAGATCTGCCACGATCTACTGATCTTTATCCACCAGCAGATCCTCCATATTGAGTTTCCAAAAACTCAAAACTCTGACCATTAAATATCTCGATCTCTATCTTTCCACCACTCACCATCTTCGTTCACGACAAGAATCGATACCACAGATCTCCCACTAAACAGAGTATACCACAGGCCTGAGAAAGACCCCTCAACAACAAAGGCATGCCCTTGAAGCCAAAATAACTCTAATACCAAATGTAGGTTTTAACCCCATACATAAATTAACTGCATAAGAATTCTAAAAAATATAAAATAAACAATGGCGAGAGCATAAAACATAAAACAAATATACATAGTGATTTTCCCCTAGATCTCAAAACCGGGACTACCATATTGATTTCCCATTATAGTCCTTTCAATGTTACAATACATGTACATGTTGAAGCATCCATAAACCCCAATCCACTAACCTTGGATTAAAACATAATCATAGTTCCCTTGATGAGATCTATAAAATACAATGGACAGAAAACCATCATGCCCAAAGCCATGTGCGAAATCCATGCAATAAACCATAGGTAGGTTTTCCCACCTAATATAGGGTCAAAAATAAATTTCGCAGGGCACTGCCTTGAACCCCGTGCAAGGGGGCGGTAGCCCCCTGCATACCCCCTGACAAGGGGGCCGACAGCCCCCCTGTGACCCCCCTGTTGCACTGCACACAATGTATAGGGGGGGCTTACGCCCCCCTTGTGATCCCCCTGCACGTGGGGTAGTCATGGAAAGAATATAAAACACACCCAACACAGGATGAGTTTAATTGAGTTGTAATTAGATAAATTAGTTTGAATGAGTTATAGACAGTTAAACTGGCTATAACTATTTGTGGAACTAGTAGAGGACTAGTAATGAGTTGGTGCACTGGTGCATCCTAAATGCTACTCCATCTAACTAAATATTCCCTCATAAGAAACTCATGCATGTCAATTCAGAGAATGACCTAGCTGAGACTATAGTGTAGGGACAATGTACTATCAGTTGTAGAAAGATTCAAGTTGTGTGGATCATGCATGGAATCAGAAGAGGACCTAGATTTGGATTGCACAATTTGGGAAGAGATAATTCTGAATTAAATATAGGATATTCCTCTCAGGAATTGTGCAAGGAAATAGGGGTTCAGCATATAACAAAAATTTCCTAAGTGTTGGTGAATGTGGAATTATGAGGTAGAGCGTTGATCATACTTGTGCAAGAATTGTTCTTGTGAGAACAAGCTTTGTATTATCAATTAATGCAATAGATAGTCAGAGTTTTGAGTTGTGGCTTTCCCCAGAGAAACAATTTGTTATGTGTCTTTGGTTATCTTCCTCTTATCGATTAATGTTTTCATCGATCATTTGTTTTTTCTATTTAAAGAATAGAGTAGATTCCTCTTTTGTGTTTTAGTACATTACACGATCTGTGAATCTACATGAAAATCTACATGGTACCAAAGCTGAAGACAATGTACTAGAGGAGATTTTGAAGTTTTGAGTTTTGGGTTACAGGTGAAATTCAAATTCACAATACATACTTCAGGATCGGAAAATGGATTTCTACAGTTTGAGGCTTGAGTATGCCTTGGAAGGCAACTCGAATTAGATAGTCTGGAAGGATAGGATGGAGGTTGTGCTGGAGGATAATGGTCTCGAGCAATTCATTAAGAAATAAGTTCTTAAGACAACAACATCAGATGCACAATATCTTACCGAATGGAAAAGGTGTGTGGCAAAGACGAGGTAGATAATCCTTGAAGTAGTTTGAGACCACATTGTCTCAAGTCTCCATGGGAAGTAAACTCTGTATGCTATGTGGAAATCATTGACAGACCTATTCAAGAACAAAGGTGACCATAGGAAGTTGGCACTAAAAGACAAACTTCGAAAAATCAAGATGGAGAAAGGCGAGACCATTCCAAAATACTTGACCAAGTTAACTCACTATCCTGATGAGATTGGAATTGTTGGAATAACTATTGCGAAGGATGATATGGTGAGACTATCTCTCCGAGGCCTTCCTAAGAGTTGGAATAGCTATCAGGTCTCTTTCAATGGGAGGGAGAAACTACCAGATTGGGAATGACTGTGGTCGGATTTGATGCAGCAGGAGATCATAAGGAACACTAGAGATGATCCCTCATCAAAGACTGATGATGCGGAAAATTGTGCCTTAGCAAGTAAGGCAAGAACAGGGAAAGGGAAGGCATCACATTCCAAATCAGATTATTATCATGGAGGAAAGAATAAAGATATGTTGAAAGTTAAGTGCTTTAATTGTCATGAGCTGGGACATTTTGCTACAAATTGTCCACCTAGGAAGTCCACGAAGAAGTGAGGAGAGGCGGGTGAGACTTTGGCCTCTCAATTCGAATTCAAATTTACTCTCATTGCATGCATGGTGTCATCAATGATGGGTAGTGTATAGTATCTTCATAGTGGAGCTTCATTCCATATGACTGGTGATAAGGACTTGTTCAGTGACATCGAGGAGAAGGATCTCCAAATGCATATCGAGATAGGTGACGACGGGAGGTATAGCTCTACTGGATTGGGCATGGTTACCTTTCAGAGGGAGGAGGGTACAGCTATCACCTTGAGATATGTTACGTATGTGCTAGAGTTGAAGAAAAACTTAGTATCGGTCACCATGCTTGAGGATAGAGGCCACTGTGTGATTTTCTTGAAAGGAATGGCATTCCTTAGACACATAGCCATGGGTCAGGTAAAAAAGATAAAGATTCGAGTTAAGAATCTCTATAAGTTAGAGGTAGAGGATTGTGCCACTTTGATCATGAAAGAAGAGAAGATGTAGATCTAAGACATTGGCAAGTTGTGGCACAGGCAATTGGGTCACTTGCATCATGGGGTTTTGAAAATCATGTAGAAGATATCTACTAGTATTCCCAAAGCTATGCTTGAGCAAGTTGATACATGCAAGGGGTGTACTTTGGGAAAATACACCAAGGCTTCCTTTCACAACAGAGACAGTCAAGCAGAGGCGATTCTAAAGAAATTCCATTCAGATGTGTGTGAACCATTCTCGACAACATCCATGACCAAACACGGGTATTATGTTATATTTTTTGACGAATTTTATCATAAATTCTTGATATTTTTCATGTAGAAGAAGGCTAAAACTTTCACAAATTTTTGTGAATTTAAAGAATTGGTTGAGAAGGAGTCTGGAAATAAGGTTAAATCTCTAAGGAGTGATAACAGTGGTGAGTATGTATCAAATGAGATTAAGAACTTTTGTGCAGCAGAAGGGATTAAACATGCATTGACGACACCCCATAACCCACATCAGAATGGGGTGGCCAAGAGGAATAATAAATGCATTGCAGGGGGAGCATGGCCAATGTTGCATGATCAGGTTCTACCATTACACTTGTGGGCTAAGGCATGTAACATAGCAGTTTATTTACAGAACCGTAGCCCGCATTGGGTTCTTGGGATGAAGACACCAGAGGTGGCTTATTCTGGTAAGAGACCAAATGTTGGCCACTTCAGGATTTTTGGGTCATTGTTATATTTCCATGTGACCAAAGATGAACAGAAGAATCTTGAGCCAACAACAGAGTTGGGGATATTTGTGGTGTACATTGATACACCTCACAACTATTGGGTGTACTTGTCGACCAACAAGATGACAGTGGTTCACAAGGATGTCAGATTCGATGAGGAGAAGGCCAATGCGAGTTTCCCTTGAGAGGGAGCTTGAGCTACATGCATTTGAGGATATTTTAGCTCCTAAGTTTGAGGAGCCTTAGATTGAAGTGGAGTAGCCACATGTAGAGTATCTAGGAGTGGAGACATCCACTCAGGTAGAGTCTTCCAAAGAAGGGAGAAAGTAGACCAACGAGACTAAAAAAGTATTACATGATGCACAGGAGACTGTGGGAGCACCCACATCTCAGCGCGGGTAGAGGAGGTCACCTCAAAGGTACACTAGATACATGGCTCTTATGAGCAGATGTGTTGAGATAAAGCAATCTTCCTTTGAGGAGGCAGTGTAGCAACCCATTTGGGTTGATGCTATGGTGGAGGAGTATGAATCCATAGTTCGTAATAATGTTTGGGATGTGGTCCCAATACTAGAGGACAAGTTAGTGGTGAGCTCCCGATGGCTTTACAAGGTAAATAAAGTTGCAGATGGTATTACAGAGAAGCATAAGTCTAGTTTTGCATCTCGTGGCTTTCCACAGGTAGAGGGGATTGACTAGGATGAGACCTTTGCTCTTGTTGCAAGGTACTCATCGATCAGATCTATATTGGCACTATCATCACAAATGGGTTGGAAGATACATCAGATGGATATAAATAAAAATTTTCTTAATGGCATGATTGAGGAAGATGTGTGCATAGAGCAACCTGAAGGTTTTGAGACCTTCGGCCCCGTGTTGCATGTGTGCTAGCTCAAGAGGGCGTTGTATGGGATGAAGCAAGCACCCCGTGCTTGGTACATGAGGATCAATAGCTACTTCACTAGTTTGGACTTCACCAAGAGTGAAGCGGATGCGAACCTGTACCACATAGTGGTGGAAGGTAAATTGCTGATCATTGTGTTATATGTCGATGATTTCATTTTGACAAGTGATGATCAGGTGATCAAGTATTACAAGGAGGATCTTGTAAGAGAGTTTGAGATGAAGGACATGGGGCTCATGCATTACTTTATGGGCATGGAAGGATGGAAGCGTGATAGGGAATTGTTTGTGTCTCAGGGAACATATTCCAACGAGATACTCAGGAGGTTTCGCATGGATAGAAGTAAACCCATGGAGACCCCTCTAGCAGGTAACTGGAGGAAGGAGGATGCTACTTTAGGGGAAGTGGTGGAAGATACTTTTTACAGGAAGCTAGTGGGTTGACTCATGTAATTGGTGAACACACGACTAGATATGTGCTATTCAGTTAACGAGCTTAGTCAAGCTATGCTTAGGCTTACCAAGATGTATTGGAAGGTGACAAAGCATGTGTTGACATACCTCAAGGGAACTACTCAGTATGGATTGTGGTACAGGTAGACAAAGGGAGTGAATATTCAAGGATTCATCGATGTAGATAGGGAAAGGAGTCCATCGGATAGGAAGAGAATATCAAGAGAGATCTTCAGTATTGGGTCAGCAAGAGTTTCTTGCTACAACAGGAAACATAGATCGGTTTGACTCAGTTCAGTAGAGGTAGAGTATGTGGCTACAAGTCAGACAGCTTGTGAGGCCATCTAGATGAGGAAGATATTGGTTGGTTTGTTTGGTCAACAGATGGATCCAACTATGATTTATTGTGATAATTGGAGTTGTATCAAACTCTATGAAAATCCAGTTTTTCGTGATTAGTCCAAGCATATAGATATCTGATATCATCATCTATGAGAGTGTGTATTGAGGAAAATTATGTTGCTGGAGTATATTCCCATGGAGGAGAAAGATGTTGACATTTTGAAAAAGGCATTGTCAAGATGTAAATTCGAGTTTCATAGAGACAGGATTGGAGTAGCTAATAATCCCTTTCTTTTTGAGAGGGAGTGTTGAGAAATGGAAACAAGAAATTCCAGTTTAATTTGTCCTTGAATTAAAATGTGAATTAAAATCAAATTCTATTCTCATAGCAACTTGTAAATATTTAATTGAGTTTAATTAACTTAATTAGCTTAGGAATTTCGAGTTGGAAGACTTTATGTAGTCATTTATATGTTCTCCCTAAATTTTAGGGGCCTAGGATGATTTTAATTGAGTTTTAATTAGATAACTTAGTTTGATTGAGTTATAGATAGTTAAATTGGTTCTAACTATTTGTGGAACTAGTATAGTTCTACTAGTGAGTTGGTGCACAGGTTCATGCTCAATGCTACTCTAGCTAACTGAAGATTCCCTCATGAGAAACTCATGCATGTTAGTTCAGAGAAATACCTAGTTAAGACTAGAGTGTGGGGACAATGTACTATCAGTTGTATAATGATCCGAGTTGTACAGATCATGCATGCAATAAAAAGAGGAACTATATTTGTATTCCACAGTTATGAAAGAAGGAATTCCCAATTAAATATGGGTTATTCCTCTTAGAAATTGCACAAGGAAATAGGGGCTGAACAGGAAACATAAATTGGCTAAGTGTTGGCCAGTGTGGCCTACTGAGGTAGAGAGTTGATCATACTTGTCCAGGAATTGTTCTTATGAGAACAAGCCTTGTATTATCATTTAGATTTCTAATTAATGCAATAGATAGTCAGGGTTTTGAATAGCGGATTTCCCCAGAGAAATAATTGTGTTATGTGTCTTTGATTATCTTCCTCTTGTCGATTATTGTTTTCATTGATCATTGGTTTCCATTTTTTAAAGAGTAAAGTAGATCATTGTCCTGTGTTTTAGTACATTACATGAGCTGTGAATCTATAGGAAAATCTACAACAAAATGAAGCTAGACAAGTTAAGGCATCAAGTAATCTAGAGCCTAATCAATCACAAAACCCCCCTTTATAGTGTTGGGGTTGTGGGGAGCCCCATTATTATTAAAAATGTCCTCATCGTACCAGAGTAGAGCTGAGTGCTAATATTCAAGAAGCCTCTACATTTGGAGAGGTGGAAAGAAACATACTGAGAATTAATGTTGCATTGGAAGATACTCGATTTGAATACCAACCAATGATGATAGAAATTGAAGGTAAAATAGCTAACTACTTTGACTCCATTTTAATAGACCCACGTGCAAGTCTGAGTTATGTTAGTCTTAAAGTAGTTCAATTGAGTCATTTACAAAGCATCATATTTAAAAATCCTTTCCTAGTACAACTGGCCACTGGGGCTAAATGAAGGGTGACTGCCAAGGTAGAAGAGTGTCCTATTAAAATAGCAAGGCATCAAATTTAATTAAATCTAAACATGTTGTCCTTAGGGTCCTATGATGTGCTAATAGGCATGGACTGGTTAGAAGGACATTGGTCCTTAGTGAATTATAAAGGTAAAACCATTAGTTTCCTCACTGATGAGGATGTTAAACAAGAATTCAAGGTATTAAAAGACCCATTAAGTTGCGACCTATCACAAATAATTAAATTATGTATCCAAAAAATCTGTCAAATCTATACATTACAGGTAGGATATACTAATTCTAAGGATAATATAGCTGCTCTCGAAAGTATACGAATTATCTAAGCATTTGTTGATGTTTTTCCAGAATAAATTCGGGGCTATCACCCAAGAGGGATATTGAATTTACTATAGAACTAATCCTGAGAGTAACCCGGTCTCAAAAGTTCCTTATCGTATGAACATACATGAGAAGATAGAACTTAAGATGCAGTTGCAAGAGCTTCTTGACAAAGGATACATTTTCCCAAGTGTGTCACCTTGGGGGGCTCATGTGTTGTTTGTGACGAAGAAGGATGGAAATTTGTGGTTATGTATTGATTATAGGAAACTGAATAAGATAACTATAAAAATAAGTACTTGTTGCCGATAATTGATGATTTATTCGATCAAGTTAAGAGTACCACCGTATTCTCTAATATTGATTTGTGATCGAGTTATTACCCGATCAGGATAAAGGAGGAATATATTTGTAAGATAACATAAAAAACTCGCTATAGTCATAATGAGTTTGTTGTCTGACCATTCGAGCTTACTATTGCCCCAACAACACTTATGAGTTTGATGAATGGTATTTTCCATCCTCAAACAAATTTATCTTGATTTTCATTGATGATATACTGATTTACTGAAGCAATTTGGAAGAGCACAAGGAGCATCTACAACTAGTGCTACAGACCCTACGAGAAAACTAGCTTTATGCTAAGTATACTAAATGTGACTTTTATAAGGACAAAATCTAATATTTCGGACATGTCATTTCATCTAAAGGAATATCCGTTGATTTTAAGAAAATTAAAACCATCCCAGAATGGGTTGTCGCCAAAAATGATGTAGATATTCGGTTTTTTATGGGTTTGGCCGAGTATTATCACTAATCTATAGAAAGGTTTTCTAAAATTTCTTACCCTATAACTTCTTTGAAAAAAAGGTAAGAACATTCTAGTGGACAGTTGATGGACCTCTAAATTAGAAATAAATTAAGGCCCGTGCCTAGAAATTAAACATAAATTAAGGTCCATCTAACCATACTTCAACATATTAAACCTCTCTTCTTTCATTAGATAACATATTTTTAACTTTAATATATTCATTAGGAAGGTTTATGAATAATTGGATATTTCTGACTAATATTATTTATTTTTGTGGAATATTATGAGAATATTGGGCAGATTATGAAGATTTGGAGGACGAGATAATTTAGGGACTTGTTCCCTACTATAGGAGGATCAATAATAAATAATAAATCAACAAGATATTATGGAATTATGGTAGAGATTGTGGAACTCCAATGATTGAGAAAATCAAGGGACCAGATCCACTAATCAAGGGACCATATCCACTAATCAAGGGATTTTGGTGGGGAAGGATTCCTCCATTCATGGGAATGATTCCTAATCATTTTTTATAAGTACCAAGTCGAATTTACCTCTAGGGAATGATTGAGAAAATCTAGGAATGTGTTCCCTGCCATTTAATGCAGATTCCTAGTATTAGGGACCAGATCCACTAATCAGGGGATTTTGGTGGGGAAACCTTCCTCCGTTCATGGGGAATGATTCCTAATAATTTTTTATAAGTACCAAGTCGAATTTACCTCTAGATATAGACTTTCATTAGTGTTATTTTGGAGAGAGCTTGTATTTTGGCAGCTCCTTTGTATTTTCTTGTAGGGATGTAATTGTATTGATGAAATAATGAAGATTGGTGTCATGTTCAGGTTCTAGATCTTGTTCTCCTTCATAGGTCTATGAGTTTCCTTGGGCTTGGCCATCCCAGGAATCTCAGAGCCCTTTTGTATCATTTTCTTTCCTTCTTTTCACTGCTTATTCACATGCATCTCTAGTTTTTATTTCTTTCTATTTCTGCATTTAGTATTAATGATTTATTGTTGTAGGATTGAGTTAAATGGTTGATGTAAGTTCTTTTGCAGGATCACAAGAATTATTTCATCCTTGGAAAATCTTTGAAAGTTCATATTAATCATTGAGTTGCTTGGATTAGTCTTCTTATTCCCAAATCTATATTGCTAGACGTCCTTTTTAGCAAAGAACAGTAAATTTATGCTGTTTTTTAAAGCATGCTAACAAGCTTCAATCGAGTTGGTTCCACTTGAATTAGATCAAAAAAACATTCTAGTTCATAACAAAAATTACCCCATTGCATTTTCTCTTGATTTGGTTAGCCATTTTTTAGATTTACTAGCTCACTAGTTCTCGAATTTCTAGATTTTTGATTAGTGATGTTTTTTTTTTTTTTTTTTGCATGGGTTAACAGAAGTCTTTTTGAGAGATTCCACTTGGAATAGGGACCTAAGGCATCTTAGTAAATAAAAAAATTTGTCCCATCCAATTTGGATTTGATTTTCTTGGTCATCAAATCCTCACCAATTTCATCATTTCACAAGGAAACTTCTCCAAGCTTTTTGAGCAAATCCATCCATCTCCCAACTTTGGTTTTGAGTTCTGAAGTGGTCCTAGGAACTCCCTTGCCTCATTCCATCCACCAAACAGATTCCCTAAGTTTTAAAATTGGAAACTAGGGCCAAACTCCATGTGGGTCATCTTATTCATGGCTGATAATAATTTTATTAGATTCCTCTCATTGAGAGGTGTAGGATTGATCTAAAGATCATCCGATTCCGATAAGTATTTATGGAGATATGAATTTATTTTGATTATGGAATAATTATCAAGCGGACCTACAACTCATGTAGGTTCAGAAGCCCAACAGTCACATCTATTCAATCATCAACAATTGTGTATAAATACGGGAGGTCTTTTCCTCAGTTGGATACACTCAACTCATCACATCTCTCTCTCTCTCTCTCTCTCTCTCTCTCCTGTGCAGAAAAGAGGCTCTTCTCCTACTACGCAGAAAGAGACTCTTCTCTCACATGTGTGAAAGGAAGGTACATAATTTAGGGCTGCAATTGCAGAACCAAAATTGGACCATTTTTCTGCCTCTTAGAAATGCGTTGTAGGTGAATTTGGATCTCCTTTGAAGGCCACATTTTTTGGTGAAGGAATCAAGCTGATCCGACGATCAGTTTGCAAGATATTGTCTGCCCTAGTTTGGCTGATATAGGGTTTGCTGCTGCTGATGTAAATCAGATTTATGTACTATTTCTCTCTGCTGAATTATTGAAGATAAATGAAGATTTGATCAAAGGGTTTCCCCACATTGGGGTTTGTCCTAGGCTAGCCGCCACATCTTGTGTCTCTTGTCTTGGCTTGTTTTCTGTCAATCGTTTAATGTTCTATCTGTAGTTTACTTTATGTACATTTGATTGCTAATCTGTGGATAATATTAAGAAAGATAAGTAAACTACTATAAGCATAAAACATACCATAAATTGGCATGGTATCAGAGCTGAGGTGAAGACAAAGCCCAAGCAAGAGCAAGAGAAATCACCGAAGAGAAGATTGGAAAGGTATCCTAAAAGAACTATGGGGTCCTCAACACTCTTCCCTGCTGAGGACAAGCTCTGTGAGAAAGATGACTTTCACGGATGGAGGATGTATATCGATCTAACCTTAGAAGATCAAGGAGTGTTGGACCATGTGGGAGGCAATATTGTTGAGCCTCCATCAAATGCACCCATTGCTGCCAGGAACAAATGGAAAACTGATGAAGTCAAAACAAAGAAGATCATCTAGGACTCCATCGACAAGCACTTGCTGGCCTACATCTCTGACCTGAACACCTCCAAGGAAATCTACAATAGACTGGTGAGTTTATTTAAAGTTAATGATGAAAATCAAGTTTTGTTTCTTAGAAATAAGCTGAAGGAAATTAAGAAGGGAAAAGATGAGAGTATGCAAGCATACTTCTTAAGAATCACCTAGATCAGGTACAATCTCCTATCTATTGGGGAGACTATTACTGATAGGGAAATGGCACTCACGACTATTGGAGGATTACCATCCAAATGGTACGCGTTTAGGACTACTCTTCTGAACAATAATGTAATTCCTGGTTTCGAGGAATTAATGGCTAGATGCATCTAAGAAGAAACAAGGGTAGAAGAGCAAGAAATGCCCATGCCTAAAGGTCCTCCTGCTTCCTTTTCTTCTCATGCTAAGAAAAGAAATACTTCTAGGACTAAATAAAAAATAAAGTCTGGACCTAAGGGTGGAAGAAAAGGACGATGTTACATTTGCGATAAAGTAGGTCACTATGCAAGGGAGTGCCCTCATAGAAAGGACTCACACTGGGACGATGATCAAAATCCCTCTCATGGCAATCAAAGGAATGGAAAATTCAATAGCAAAGGTAAAAGGAGTGCTAGAAATCAAGGAAGAGGACAACCATTCAAGAAGGCTATAAATTCCAGGTATGAATCCAACATTGTTGAAAATAAGCAGGATGAATATTATCTACCAGCTGCTCTATCTACCTCTGCTCCTTCAGACTCAATGGGAATTTGGCTCATTGATAGTGGTGCCTCAAGGCACTTCACTGGTTACAAAGAAGTTCTCCATAATCTGATAGAGAAAGAAACTAACTTGGAAATTGTTCTTGGAGATAATATGAAATATCCCATGAAAGGTGTAGGCAATGTCTCTCTCAAATTGAATCAAGGTAATACGATCCACTTATAGGATGTATTATATGTACCTGACCTAAAAAAGAATCGGGTGTCCATCTCAGCAATGGAAGACAAAGGCTACAAGGTAACCTTCAGCGATCGCAAGGTACGTATATGGAAAAATAATGTTAAATATGCCTTCACTCTTGGGTTTCAAGTTGATTCATTATATCAGGTTGGTGGAAGTCTGCAAGGTGTCATGTCTTGTGACACATCTCAAGCCTTGATCGAGAAAACTGAAAAGAAGATCAAGATCTTAAGGACTGATAATGGGACTGAATATGAATCTAACGAGTTTCATGATTTTTGTAAAGAGGCTGGCATTAAGAGGGAGACTACTACACCATATACTCCTGAATAGAATGGTGTGGCGGAAAGGAAGAACCGTACGATTGTGGAAGATGTCCATGCCATGCTCCATGATCAAAGACTTCTAAAGTTTCTATGGGCAGATGATGTAACAATGCCCAATGTGGATGAACCCATGGATCCTATTGATCCACCTGAGCCTTCCTCTTATAGAAAGAGGCCCTCTTGGCTTAGGAGGTTACTTAATGATGCTGAAGGACACACTGCACCCCGAGGAACCTTTTGTGAAATTAAGAAACCGAACAGATATCAGGGATACCTGACCATCATGAGCACGATCATACAAAATGAGCCTTTATCATTCTCTGATGTCGTCAAGCATCAAGTATGGAAGGATGCTATGACCAAAGAATATGAGTCTATTATAAAGAATGATGTCTGGGAAGTAGTTCCCAGACCCCAGGACAAGACAGTTGTCACTTCTAAATGGCTTTACAAGATAAAGCATGCAGCAGATGGAAGTACGGAAAAATATAAGGCTCGTTTTGTCACTCGTGACTTCTCCCAGAAGGAAGGTATAGACTATGACGATATATTTGCACCTGTTGCTCGATATACCACCATCCACTTGATCATAGCCCTTGCGGATTTGCAAGGATGGAAACTACTTCAGAAGGATGTCAAGACTGTGTTCTTGCATGGTTCGTTCAAAGAAGAAGTCTACGTGGAGCAACCCGAAGGATTTGAGATGTATGATCGAAAATATCATGTATGTAGGTTGAAGAAGGCTCTCTATGGGCTGAAGCAAGCACCCTAAGCATGGTATGAGAGGATTGATAGCTACTTGATGACGCTGGGATTCACTAGGAGTGAAGCCGATCGTAACCTTTACTTTAAGGTTGAAGATGACAATCCTCTCATATTTGGTGCTGTATGTGGATGACCTCTTTCCAACAGGTGTGTTACAGGGAAAAGTGTCTACACAAAACTGCTTATCCCACTAAGGTGTGATAGCTACCTTAGAAACAAACAAAGTAAAGCTACTTTCGTTCTTCCTTTATGAAATATAGTTGAGAGAAGAACAAAGAAGACCAACCTCTGTCTTGCACTAATCTCCCAGTTCGATTCCTCTCTCTCTTGATAGTCTTTCCCTACTTGTTCCCTTGCACGCTCAGCTTCACAGAGTACCTGTAAGATCACAGTAGCATAGCACTATACAAGAACATGGATCTATAATCATAAACAATCTAGGATCAGATGTAAATTGACCATACAAATGCAGAAAACATAAATGACACAAGAGTATGGAGGAAAACTTGAATAGCCTTTTATTGATAAACAAGAAAGAGCCAAGAGAGTTACAACTAGTTGTTCTGACCCAGCATCATCCTCTCAGCAAGGAAGCCCCTCTTCACCTCATACAAAGCTTAGATCACCCAACAATCTAATGTTGTCTCAAGAAACCAACAACAATTCCTTACAATATGCAAAATTCCAGCCTCTGGATCTCTGGGATGAGGGATCCATATATAGATATTTGTAAGGGAGATAAGTCAGCTTGTGATTTGATTAGTGTCTTCCCTCTGATAGTTCGTGCTTCCACTTGGAGATTGATGATCTCTTACTCATCCTTGGTCGAATTCAAAGAGGCAAGTGTCACAGGAGAAGTTTCTGGAAGATTCCATGCCTCTCCACCTCGCGTAATGACACTGCCATTTGTCACTTCTCGCCCATCACACCCCATAGAAGGGCTTTTTGAAATGCAATGCACCCACACAGTGTATTTAGGTGAGATGCAACGCACTTTGCCTATGGAGAAGCTGAAATGATCCTGTTTTGACCAGTTCTGAGTAGTTTTTCATGGAGAACTTCTGGGAGAAGCTGTAATCAGTTGACCTTGTTCCTTTATGGGTTAGAACAACACTTTTAGGGACTTAGGAGCCCTTGGTTTATGGAAATTTCATGCTTGGGGTTGTAGTGCCCAAAAATGTCTATAACAGTTGCCCCCTAAAGCATGAGGTCGTTAATCTTTTGATGTTGGGTGAAATGCTTATTATGAGGATCCGAAGTTCTTTCAAGCTGGGAGGAGACCTGTAATAAGATACAATACAATACATTATATTCATAATATTTTCATGATCTAGCTGAGGCGGGCATTCCCATGCTCAGCTTTATAAATTCATTTTCATGTACATAGGACAGACAATCGTCTGAGTGTAGACTGATGATTCTGGTGGAGTCATCATCCCTTTGATTGGATGATTATCTGTGCAGCAATAATGTACATTTGATGTCTTTATTTCCTTGAATATATATCGCAGCCTGGATGGATGAAACTAGATCTGGGGTCTTCAATCTCGTTTGATCTTCACTCGAAGTACAAGTCTATCCATGTGAGAGATGTTCTGGAGTCGAACATGGAAAGACATCTCCTGATTACCAGCGAATGATGTAAGCTGTTAACAGGCGCGAGAGGAATCACCGATAATGATAATGACCCTCAAGGTACTGCAGCACAATTCATGTGGTCTGAATAAAGGACTTGGCATCGAACACCACGCAAAATCTTTCGGTCGAAGGCCATTGATGTAAACCTGTCGCCGGAAGTGAGAAACTTGCCATTGAGGCATGCAAGCTTCAAAGTACTGAACGAGGTGTTCCTAGGTCGACTTCTTGGATAATGAGCTGATGTCGACAAGAAGCGACCCGTCACAGGAGGGCCTTAATGAATCCCACATCAATGACACGGAACGGAGCAAATGATTTTAATGGACGTGAAAACAATCTGATGACATAAGGTTCAGGGTGGCGGTCATGAAAGAATGGAGTGTAAATGTATTGTAGCGGATGAGACACAGGTGAATTCTCTGAATGACTTCTCTTGAACATATCAGCGACACTGACGTGATGGATTGGTAGCATTAACCCCAAATGTGGATGGTGTGATGAGACCATGGTGATGTGACCGGTGAATGAAACAACCCAACCCGACTTGGATGCGGAGTGAGAGTGTCATGTTCAAGAGCGACTTGCTACCAACAAAGTTTCTTCAAGTTTTCTTCCCAATTTTCCCCAGTCATTGCTAACCAGTACCTCTTTATTTTTGTCAAGATTCAGGAGGATAACATATGCTTGTTCTATAATTTGCCCTTCGGGCAAACCCATCGCTATGTTTTAACGAGCCTAGCGATAGTGAAACTCGTTCTTGTCTGCTATGGACAAGTTTGTCGCTATTAAGTTTTAACGAGTTTAACGACAAAGATAACTCAGTCCTTTTCAATTTTAGAGAGTCTAAAAAGGAACGTAAAGGAAACTCCAAAATTCCTTTTTCGTCATATAATCCCTTAAGTCCGAAAAAGTATAAAATAATATACAAGGGATGAATTTTCGATACTTTTAACGAGCCGAACAAAACAAGCGCTCGATCGTTTTGTGTAATAATCCCTCAGGTCCAAAAAGATTAAAATCTAAAGGAGGGATAACACTTCTGGTCCCTTTAACGAGCTGGGGAGGCCAATGGCTCGGCAATCTTTTCATATTTTACGAGTCAGTTGAAAAGAGCTTAAAGGAGACTCGTCTTTTGAGGAACGAGTGATAAAATTGGGTAGCAGCTGATTCCAGGTAAGGTTTGGAATTTTCCAATCACGGCAGTGTTACAAGGATGGCTAGTGAGATCACTCTTCGCAGCTGTTCCTCAAAAAGGGGTAAACAATCAAATGGAGGTGAATGATCAGCCAATACAGAGTGGAGGTGATGATGAGAACACGACCAGGGCTTTAAAGGCTGAAGTACTACATTCACGATGGTTATTTACCGGAAATCGGTTCATTTTTTTTTATTGAGCTTAAACACTAGGGGAAACATTTGCTCATGACTTATGTTTATTTTTTAACGAGCTTGAACTATGTGCTAAAACTGCTCGATACAACGGTCATTTCTTGACTTTACCATACATAGCTTTGTTCTTTCAGAGATTGTGCTGCATTTTCAATTGCTTCATCAAACTAGTTAGAAATGAACAATATATGTTTGAAAAATGAGTTAGAACATTAATATTTTACTCGAATTATGTAAAAAGTAATGTAAAAGTGCTTTTGCCTCTCATTTTATCATTTCATTTGAACTTTGGTTTGTTGGAGCTTTGGAGGTGATTTTCTTCCTTGATTTTCATCAGTTGATTCTGGGAGATTCCGTGGACGATTCTCGGCGCCGTCTGGACCAGGTAGGAGCTAAACTTGAGCTCTTTCATTTCATGCTTTCCATTTTGCATTCTAAGCTTGATTCCTGGTTTTTCTGAGCCTCTGGGGTTTGAAAAACTCACCCTGGATTCAGCGCACCCCTTGTGTATCGAAAGGTGCATTGGATGTTGGCCTGTCTACTGGCCATCTGACATGCAACGCATCTAGAGCACTACTGTAGGTGCGATGGGCGTAACGAAGGAATTTTATGCACAGTTTTTGATGAAAATTTTGCTTGTTTCTTACCAAAATCAGGATCTAACTCTTCTCTTGTTTGTTTTCAGAGAATTTTGGAGCAAGATGAATATTACATGGCGAGAACGTGAGCATGAAGAAGAGGAAATGCTTGCTTTACATGATCCGGTTACAGTAAACGCACTGCGGAACTGTGGCTTGCTGAAGTTTTTCCGCATTTCTAGCATGAGACAACAAATCAACTTGCTACAGTATTTTCTCGATGCTTGGGATCCTACCAACTGGGTGTTCTAGATTAGGGGCAAATCCATCCCCTTGACTGGCTTGTCGAGGCGGGGTACCCCCATCTCTTTATCAGGTTCGGCCCGAGAAGGTGAATCTGTGAGAGATTATGTTCGGCGGTATTGCAGAGAGGGATCTCAGTCGAGTAAGGACGGCAAGATCATCATCCGTGATGTCACTGACAGGTCCCTCAGGATTATTCTATTCACTTTTGGTAGGATAGATGGTGGTGCAGCTCTTCATGTAGCCAACCGATCTTATATGCAGTATGCCTTGGAGTGTCTCCAACCGAAGGTGTTCAACTAGTGCGACGCAGTACTTCTTATGATGAAAGAGTAGTTGACCAAGGTGAAGAGTGGGAGGTTGAAGAACTTTGGGTGTGGTTCTATTTTGACTGCCTTTGCCTTGGAAAAGATACCACTGATGCAGCCGCAGTATATTGCACTCGATTTACCTTCACCGACTGAACCACGTATGCAGAGATGGGTCGACCATATGTCTAGGCATGCTGGTCAGTCTCAGATTTCCTTTTCTAATACCTTCTTTGGGTGGTTTGATCGTCAGGAGATGGTTTATTCCGAGTATCCATATGCCGGTATGGACTTCCGGGGTGATCCAGATTTAGTACTGCCAGCTGGCGAACAATGGGGCGCCATTGGTAAATTCTTTGACCATATCCCTATTTATCGTTTTTCTTTTATAATGTCCTTGTGCTTTATTCTGTCAAGACTTAATAAAACTCATGTGTTCATGCAGATGTTGGTCTCGTTCAGCCAGTATTACGCCTGAGAGTGCTAGCTGTCGCCCCAGCAGGAGAGGCTGTTGGAAGGGCTATCCTTCGCGACCTCGATGTGGCCAAGACTCTCACAGCATTACAGGAATAGGTTTAGGGCCTCACTCTTGGTATTCCAAATGTGAGGACTGACGAGCTACCCTTGAGGTTGCAGCGGCATACTACTGGTGTGCCAAGACGATGGACTCGTCTCTTACGCATGATCGCACAGGCTGTGACTTGCTATCAAGAGCATCATTAGACTAGGGTGCCCCCTAGCATTTTGCGTTTTGGGTCATTTGACCAATTTTGTCTTGGTTACAGAACATTATGTGTAAACCATAAATAGTTATATATATCCAGTACTGTGGGTTCTCTGGTCAAAAATTCAAAAAAAACTCAAACCACAGATCTCTGAAATCCAGTTATATATATATTTTTGATTTTCGATGTTTTATTTTGGTTAAGTTACATGATCCAAATGCAAATATTGATGGTATTTTCTTTTTATAAATGTTGCAAATGTCTATCTAACACATAATTTTCCAATGAGTCAGTTAATGTGTTTAAGGTTCTAGAATTATGCTGATATTGAATAAAATCAAATTGCCTTTCCAAAATCTTAACCCTTAGGAACATGCGATAAATAGTAGGATTTCGGACAGAGTAGATACCAGTGAGTTGTAGTGTGACGAGTTGTGAGTCTAGCCTGATAATTAGTCAGCATATACCATGTGTGATGGCGTCAGAGAGAAGTTCTATCAACGCGCTATATTCAGCGATGTTATTCGTTGATCGACCAATACATACCCCTCTGAAACTTACTAACTCGCCGCTTGGATAAAAAATGGCCCAGGTCGCAGAAGATAGGTTCCCCAAACTACGACTCGCTCCATCGGCATATCCAACACATGACTCCAATAGGTTTGATATCTGCAATAAATGCAAAAAATGGATTACTTGACCAAAACAAACACTTTAGCGAAAACAAAAACATAACAAAAGCATACAAGTTACTATACTGAATCACGCATACTAACGCTTGAGGTACAACCCGTTACGAGGTTGTGCCAGTGGAATCCCGTCATAATCCATTAACTCATAGGCTCCTTTTGCTAACACTCTCTTAACAATATAGGGGCCCATTCATAAAGACTTGAATTTACCTGCCCCCAATTTATCGGATTCTTGGTCATAAAGTAAGACCAAGTCACCTTCTGAGAAGACACGGGGTTTGACATTTTTGTTGAACTGCGGTTTGACTTGTTTCTTATGGGCTTTGTTAGCCAAAGCAACATCACGATGGGTTTCATCCAATTGGATTAGTTCCAAGAAATGAGCCTCCTCTTCTGAAGTTCCGGGGAGAAGGTCAATTGCGAGTTTGAGGGACGAGATTTCACACTAGATTGGTAAGACCGCTTCCAGGCCATATACCAGTTGGAAAGGTGTAAACCCGGTTGCATTCCTTACCGATGTTCGGTAAGCCCACAAGGCTGAGTACAGGATTAGGTGCCAACTTCTTTTGTGAACTCCAATCATCCTTTGTAGCATGCGCTTCAGGACCTTGTTGATTGCTTCAACTTGTCCATTGGCTTGCTGGTAATATGGAGTAGAGCTGTCGTGAGACAACCCTAGTTTGGCAGCTAATTCGACCATCATGTGATTGCGAAAATGCGATCCATGATCTGTGACTATAGCTTGTGGGACACCAAATCTCGCGACTACATGATTGAAAAAGAAGAGGGCAGCTGTTTCACCAGTATTATCTAATGTAGGCATCACCTCGGCCCATTTGGTAAAATAGTCAACTGCGACTATGATATACCCATGCCCCCTGGTCAAGGTGGGGTTACATGTCATGAAATAGATGCCCCATTTGGCGAATGGCCCGACAGCAACTATTGGCTGCAGAGGTGCGGGTGGTCTTCTGGTTTTGCTATCGAAAATTTGACAAGCATGGAAACTTCTAACTGCGGTTATGCAATCTTTGAACATTGTTGGCCAAAAGTATCCTGCTCGTAAAAAAAAATTGCGCTGTAGCATAACCGGATTGATGCCCCCCAGACGCACCTGAATGGCAATCATTCAGGACATTTTCGGCCTCCTCATGGGTGAGGCACCTTCTCAGAACCGTATCGATACCACGACGGTATAATGTATCACTGACGATCATGTAGTCTTTTGCTTGGTATCGAATACGTTTTTGTTCGGAGCAAGAGGTATTTGGCCTATATTTTTGGGTTTGGAGATAAATGATTATATCCCCATACCACAGATTGCTTGAAGATATCAGAAACAAATTTTCGTCCACGATCGTTTCTTCGGATGTTTCATCGTTGGGCGACGATGGAGATCGCATAATAATTCCACGAAAACCAGAGCTTTCTTTGACTTGGATTTTACAAATTCCAGATCAAACTCTTGTAGAATTGCTATCCATTTTGAATATTTTCCCCCCAGTAACTGTCGTGACAATATATAAGTCATGGGGTTGCAATCTGACAGAATGGTAGTTTTTCGAAAGAGGATATAGTGTCGAAATCTCTGTATCGCTTGAACAGCTGCGAGCGCTAGCTTTTCAACATAAGAATATTTGTTTTCTGTATCATTTAAGTTCTTACTTAAATAATATATAGGATGTTCAATTCCGTTGTCTTCTTGAACTAAAACCATTGCGATGGTTGTATCCGCTATAGCCAGATACAGGTTAAAGTATTTTTGATAATCGGGAGCGTACATTAATGATGCTTTCATTAGGGATTCTTTTAAAGCATCAAAGGAAGCTTGCGCAACCTGATCCCAGACAAAGGGTACTTCCTTTTTCAAAAGACGCGTATAACCTTTAGCAAGTTCGGCGTAATTTGGAATGAACCTCCTCAGAAAGTTTGCTTTCCCTTGGAGTTTCTGAATCTGAAGCAAATTTGAAGGTGGAGGCAAATTTATGATTGCCTGAACCTTACATGGGTCGAGACGAATCCCGTCTTTCGAGACTACAAAGCCAAGTAAACGACTAGAACTGACACAAAATACACATTTGTGTGGATTGAGTCGTATCTTGTAGTGTCGGCAACGTAGAAATATCGCTCTTAAATGTTGCGGATGATCAGTCCGCTTTCGCGAATGAGCCGGAAGGTCGTCGAGGTATGGTTGAACGATGTTTTTGATGTCATGGAAGGCATAATTCATTGCCCTATGAAATGTTGCCCCTGCGTTCTTTAAACCAAAGGGTAATTTTCGATATGCGAATGTGCCCCACGGACAAATAAATGCAGTCTTTGACTGGTCCTGTGGGCGGATATTTATTTGATTATACCCGGAGAATCCATCCATAAATGAAAAGATTTCACATCCGGCGCATTCATCAATTATCTGGTCGATGAAGGGTGTAGGGTAGTTGTCTTTTGGACAAGCTTGATTTACATCCCTATAATCGACGCACACTCTAATTGTTCCTTGTTTTTTCATAACAGGGACAATATTCGATACCCAATCAGTTAGAGGAACCGGGTAAATGAAACCAGCATGGAGAAGTTTTTCAACTTCTGCCTTAATGGCAGTGGCTTTCTTGGGGTGCACCTGCCGTAGCCGTTGTCGTACTGGTTTGACATCTGGATACATCTTGATTTCGTGTTCAACGATACTTGAGTCAATGCCTGGCATTTCACTATATGACCAAGCAAAGACATCTCTGAATTCGCGAAAAAGAGCGTTATATATTTCCAGTTCTGAAGGAGAACAACATTTGCCAACATAAATATTCTCTACAACATCTGTTTTGGTCGAGATATTTATGGCGATAGTCTCTTAAATTTTGGACAAGTTTCTCTCGGAATCCACCGTGTTTACAGTATTTGATAGAAAATCAAAAACTGAAGGATGGTAAAGGTCATCAGGAGTGTTTTCTTCACAATCCCATGGTGCCCCTTCAATTACCATTGATTTAACAATTCCATCATCGGTGACATGCACTCGCGACCAAGGATCTGAAGGGGTACCATATTCCTTAGACCTGTCTATCCAAACGCTTGATGAGCGTTGATTTGGGTTTGCCTCCCATGCTAGGAAAATTGATTGCTACAATATTTCTGTTGGGCTTGGAGGCAAAACTTGCGCATGATCCATGTCGATATCATTTTCTGAGATCTTTTTAGAAGATATCATATTGCAGGTTCCTACCAACGCTACTTCCGCCAAATTGATTGGAGGTGGAAGGGCGAAAGTTCCCATTAATATAGGATCTTTTAGTAGGCCTACTCTGATATTATGAAGCGAATGGGGGCTTCCATGGATCATTGGAATGATTCCCGTAACTTGAGAACCATTAGGGAGGAAGTTTTGTTGATCGACGATTGTAATCCCTCCTTGAAAGGGAAATGCAATCTTCCTAAAATAGGTCGACACAACAGCAGCCATAGCATATATCCATGGTCTTCCCAGTAGGATGTTGTAATCAAGATTTCCGTCGATTACCTCAACATCTATTTCTACTGGTTTCCCTCCTAGTTCAACCTTCAAGTTACTTAGAATACCATATGGGCTATATGCTCATCCGTCAAATGCTTTTAATGTCGTCGAAGATCACGACAAGGTTGGAGATCCTAAAGTTTTCGAGCAACTCATCGACATAATACATGTAGATGTCCCCTGATCAATAATTGTTCGATGAACAGTTTTGTTGAGGGATTTCACTTGAATGAGGAAAGCTAGTTGAGCTGGTAACTGAGGATCGTATCCTTTATGATCGAAGGATACAAGATTGGAATCCTTTGGGTCTATCCCACCGATGGCTGATAATAAAGCTTGCTTTTGGGATGGGCAATTTTGTAGTACCTCAAGAGTCGACATAGCGGATGGCGATTGGGCCAAATCTTCCACTATATTATAATGCTGTGCCGCTCTAGCGTGGGGATTAAACGTCGACTTGTGTACTACTCCCTTTGGTGGTTTTATTGTCAACTCGGGAATGATGGGTGGCGCAACTTCTGTCGAAGTTGTTTTCGAACTACTAGGTTGATCTTTATCCTTGTTGTTCGACAGCTGTGGATTCCCATAATCTTTGTTTCTTGTCAATATCAAAGCATCATTTTGCTGTTTGGAAACCGACAACATTAGCACTTGAGACGAGGAAGCATTTCCACTGTCAACCAGATTTGTCCCTGGATTTGGTAACGGATCAGTTAATACCGTCAAGGTTTTTGAATTCTTGAAGAATTTTTTAAGCTCAGCTCTATGTGGAAAATCTGCGGTCCGATGATCCTCATCGCATATGAAGCATGGATTTCTTGGTTTCCTATTTCCAGGAGGGTTTGCAGAAGATTTTTCAGGTGATGATTCTTCCTGTTTCTTCTTCTTCCCTTTGCCTTTCTTCTTGCCCCCTGGTTGCTTGGTTTCTTTGCCTTTATCTGTCGATACGGCATTTACTTCCGAGGCAAGAAGTTCTTCTTTTGCATTTTGACCGGAAATCTTACGGGCCTTTTTAGATGTAGCCTTTGTCGATTTCGTGTCTGTTGCGCCAATCACGCCATCGCCGGCATGAGAGTCATTGTTTGATTTAGGAGGAGGAGGAACTGAGAATTCCGGTCTAGGAGCGTCAGGTATTTTATCGTAGAGCGTGCCAGACTGAGTGTAAATCAAGTCCAAATATTGCACACGAGCGATAACCTGCTCTTCGGTGATGACTCCCCCTTTTGCCACATCTTCCATGATGGAAGGCAATAATGACTTAATAAACCATTCAGCTAAGAGCTGATCAGGAACATACGTTTTCACCATTCTACGACGACATCGCCACTCATGTATATGATCTGATATGTGAGTGGCCGTTGTTTGTTTGAAATTGGTAAGAAGTTCTGTTCCCATTTCGTACCTTATCGATAACTAAAAATGGGTTAAAAAGGTTGTGGCTAGGGTACTGAAGTTGTCCAATGAAGCTCTAGGCAATTCGATATATCATTTTACTGCCGGACCAGTTAACGTCCTCTGAAAAAGGCGAAGCCTAATTGAATCATCGTTTAGGGTGTTTGATGAACACCACAGATGAAAGGTCATCACATGATTCGACGGATCTTCACCCAGATTTCCATTAAATTTAGGAATATCTGATGGAAGTTTATGTGGAATCGTTGGCCACCAAGGGGCGTAAGCGATTGGATCGTTTGTTAACCGATTTAAATCAGGTAACTCTAAAGTCGCCACGAAGGGTAACTGTTGATTCAAGTTAGGCGAAGCATACCCAGGATAAGATGGGATTGCCTGAGCAGTTGGTCTTTGCATACCAGCATAATGCATTTGATGCTGGTAACTCTGGTAAGGTTGGTGGGCATGACCATTGTAAAATGGTTGATTTTGACCGTTTTGAATATACGGCTGCCCACTATTTGCAAATATTTGTTGCTCAGAACCTTGGTATACTTGTTGGAACTGCGGTTGTTGGTATTGCATTAGCCATGGTTGTGAAGCCATGTGCTGTTGCCCGATACTAACTATTTGACCAAGATGAGGGGTAATTGTACCCGTTTGAACTTGTGTCATTCCACCAGTCGGCGATTGTGGTTGAGTTGCAGGGTCAAGGGGCTGTTGCATTACAACCTGAGAAACCTGAGGTTGGTATACAACAGGCAGCGCTTGAACTTGCGACACCGTCACAATAGCTGGTGTAGTTGGTATACTTGACATAGGTAAGCATTGTTGCATCGAATATACAACTCTTGGTTGTTGAGGTAGTATCGGTACCCAACTGCTTGACGTAATTCCAGCATAACCCGAATTTTGTTGTGAACTCCTGTATGGCTGTCCTCTCGGAGGGGATAATGAAAGGGTATACTGCCCCCCATATGGTGGTAATCCGGTACTTAAGGGAATGGTTTGCCTTTGAGGGCCGGACTGCCCAAATTGACCTCCAAATGGATCAATTTGTTGAGACTCAACATAAGAGTTTCCGGATATTATTCCGGATGAACAAACAGGAACAGACCATACTGTCAAAATAGCCCCTGAGTGGGCTCCTTCTAGCGATTGAGAACTAGTTAGGACAGATGGTATACCGACGAACATTGTTGGAGTGATAGCAGGAAGTTCTACTGTCGCTGTGTCAGATGACACAGTCCTAGATGTTGACAGTTGTTCAGACATTTCTAGTATATCCAAAAGATTACCTAGCGATTCTACAGGAGCTTCCGTTGGCGGTAGACTAATTTCTGATGAAGAAGGATACAGAGTGATCCCGACTCCAAATTGCGATGGAGTACTAGCTGGAGGATCTTCCACAATCTCTTCTATAGCAATCAGACTAGGTGGAAGGGGTAGACCGTCAGGTCCGTAGAATATTTCTGGTGCCGAAGAAGGTATGGAATCTGCAAGGATGGATGTTTGGGGGGCAACACTCTCCGAACCGGTTGTAGATGGGACTGGTCCAGTGATACAAGTGTTTACCCTCAGACTAGGATCAGTACTATTGTCCTTCTGTGGCTGCTGAACTTCTTCTGTAAAGGAAGGGATACTAGAAAGTTTTGGAGTAACCGGAGTCTCTGATGTTGTTGGAACACCTGTTCTAACTTTACCAGGAGATTTGGAACCAGTTAAATGAGTTCACTTTTTCCGTACTTGTTTCGATTCTGGAGACAAAGACGGTTGACTCGTAAGCCTCCGTGAATGACGGGGTTTCAATTGACTTTCTTCCATGATTGCGGATTACTCGATCAACTAAAAATCAAGGGGAAGTATGTTTCCGAATTCGATGAATTTTAGACGCTTTGACACAACTTGTTTTTTCAATTTTTAAGAGTCGAGAAAAAACAAAAGATGACTCTAGTCGCCTTTGATTTTTAATGAGCCTGAAGTGACAAGTGCTCAGATGTACCTTTTCTGTTAAGGAGTCTGAAAAGGAACGAAAGGGACTGCTCTGGAAATCTAGGTAGAGGGATTACCAAACCAATCACAAAACTGCAGAATACTTTTTACAATACGGCAGTCAATCTTCCCGAATGCTGTGTTCAGTGCATTGCAATCGGTAGGGCGGCAGACACAGCTTCCTATGGATAAAGGATTAAGCCTATTGTGGTCTCCCAAAATATACTCGACGGTACGTGGGAGCACAAGTCCGTACTGGCACTTATCGTCTCAAAGCGGAGGAATCACCCAACCATCAGTGAGAACAACAGTTACCAGGCTTTACGACGCCGAAATATGTCTCTAGCCTAGACTTCTAGATGTTGTGCATTAGGTTCCAAAGCGTTGTTAGATTCATTGAATTTATTTTATAGTTGATCTTGTTTAAGAAATTTGCCTTTCAGGTTCACCGCGAGATGTAGATGTATAATTCCTAAAATGCAATCTAAGATGATAAACAGTCTTTTATCTTCTTTGTGCAATGAAAATCCTAGCTACTAAGGAAAGAGAGACAGTATTCTTTCACAAAGAGCAAAGAGCACACTCTAAATGCACTGTCCTAAATCAAACCAATCAAACAGTCTAAATGCAAATGCACATGCATGTATTTGTTTTCTACTTTCTTAGTATGTGAATGGTAAAAAGAAAGCTAATACACAAATCTGAATTACTTTTCGAGCGACAATTATTAACAAGTTTCTTTTCAAAATAAAAAATGGAGACAATCACAACATTTTACGATTTGGAAATGAATACTTGTTTTTGACACTAGAAAAACTACAAATTCAGACCAAATACAATAGTAACAGGATAATCGACTATCAATAGCAACCAAACTCTTTCCTATGACTAAAAACGACACTTGTGACACTTTCAAATCAAAGGATGACAGTACGATTACGTTACTTTTTGCAAAGGAGAACTGAAAATGACTCAACAAATACACAAAAACATTTACAGTTCTTTTGCACAAAGGAGGCGGAATAACAGCAAGGAAAAGGGGTTTCAAACAGAGATATACTGATTACAGGTAGCAAAATTCATGAATAGAACTGAAAAGAATGAATCACAGAAACCAAAACTAAACAATGCCTAGTCTGATCAGCGCACCTATAACACAGGGAATTTGAAATGCATCGCACCTACTACACTTGGGAAGTGCGCTGAATTTCAGATTCACAGAACAGTACCTGCACTGGGCCAGAGACGAGACTTTTCTTGGGTTCCGGGTCACAGTTTGCAGTTCAGTTCATGGGTTTTGGCTGAGAAAATGGTAATCAGTAAGGCAACAATCAGGGGTAGATCTAAGGAGGATCTAAGAGCTACCACAAGGGGCAATCAGAGAGTTTGTAAATCAGTTGTTTAATTTATAAACAAATCCCAGAGATTGACTGAAGCGGCATTTATCTACTTTGCATTTTCATAGCAAATGCAGTTCGAAAGCTACCTGGCTCGACTTCAGGCTCCGTCTGTAAGTTTATAAAATAGACAAAAAGGAAGATAAACAAACAAACTAATTCGTCCCCAGCGGAGTCGCCATTTTGTTACAGGGAAAAGTGTCTACACAGAACCGCTTATCCCACTAAGGTGTGATAGCTACCTTAGAAACAAACAAAGTAAAGCTACTTTTGTTCTTCCTTTATGAAATATAGATGAGAGAAGAACAAAGAAGACCAACCTCTGTCTTGCGCTAATCTCCCAGTTCGATTCCTCTCTCTCTTGATAGTCTTTCGCTACTTGTTCCCTTGCACGCTCAGCTTCACAGAGTACTTGTAAGATCACAGTAGCATAGCACTATACAAGAACATGGATCTATAATCATAAAAAATCTAGGATCAGATGTAAATTGACCATACAAATGCAGAAAACATAAATGACACAAGAGTATGGAGGAAAACTTGAATAGCCTTTTATTGATAAACAAGAAAGAGCCAAGAGAGTTACAACCAGTTGTTCTGACCCAGCATCATCCTCTCAGCAAGGAAGCCCCCCTTCACCTCATACAAAGCTTAGATCACCCAACAATCTGATGTTGTCTCAAGAAACCAACAACAATTCCTTACAATATGCAAAATTCCAGCCTCTGGATCTCTGGGATGAGGGATCCATATATAGATATCTGTAAGGGAGATGAGTTAGCTTGTGATTTGATTAGTGTCTTCCCTCTGATAGTTCTTGCTTCCACTTGGAGATTGATGATATCTTACTCATCCTTAGTCGTATTCGGAGAGGCAAGTGTCATAGGAGAAGTTTCTGGAAGATTCCATGCCTCTCCACCTCGCGGAATGACACTGCCATTTGTCACTTCTTGCCCATCGCACCCCATAGAAGGGCTTTTTGAAATGCAACGCACCCACACAGTGTATTTAGGTGAGATGCAACGCACTTTGCCTATGGAGCAGCTGAAATGATCCTGTTTTGACCAGTTCTGAGTAGTTTTTCATGGAGAACTTCTGGGAGAAGCTGTAATCAGTTGACCTTGTTCCTCTAGGGGTTAGAACAACACTTTTAGGGACTTAGGAGCCCTTGGTTTATGGACATTTCATGCTTGGGGTTGTAGTGCCCAAAAATGTCTATAACAAGGTGCAGACCCTCTCATTCACAGATGTAAGAGGGAGTTGGCTTCTGAATTTGAAATGAAGGACCTAGGATTGATGCACCATTTCCTAGGACTTGAAGTGTGGCAGAAGCCAAGGGAAATTTTCCTATCTGAAGGAAAATATGTGGTGAAGATATTGGAAAGATTCGGTATGGTTGAATGCAAGCCTGTTACTACCGTGATGGAGCTTGACTTTAAGAAGTTAAGCGGTAGTGTTGCTAGACCTATTTTATGAAATGCCACCGAATATCAACAACTCGTTGGAGCATTAATGTTTTTAGTGAACTGCCGTCCAGATATATGCTTCGTAGTCAACACGTTGAGTCAACATATGGTTGAACCTCACCACATATTTTGGATTGGTGCCAAGAATCTGTTGAGATATCTTCATGGCACAATTACTTATGGGTTAATATACACTGCTAGAGATGTGAGACTACTTGGATACACTGATGCTGATTGGGTAGGGAATTTGGAGGACCGTAAGAGAACTTCTGGGTTTTGTTTCTCCTTGGGATCTGCTTCAGTATCGTGGATGAGCAGGAAGTAGAAATTGGTGGCTTTGAGCACCGCCGAACTAGAGTATATTGCTACTAGCATGGCCTCCTGTGAGGCAGTGTAGTTGCGAAAGCTCTTCAGTGAGTTGTTTGGACTTACATTGGATACCACCGTATGTGACAACCAGAGTGGTATTCGTTTGTCATAGAATCCCGTATTTCATGATCTCTCCAAGCACATCGATATTAGGTACCACTATATTCGAGATATGGTGCAACGGGGAGCTATAAGGCTCCAACATATCGGTACAGATGAACAAGTCACCGACATTCTGACAAAGCCCCTAGGAAAGGTCAAATTTTTTACTTTCCGAGAACGAATTGGTGTCATTCAAAAACCCTATGATGAGGGTCCTGTATGATGTATTGATCTCTGGGAGCTCCGGGGGGGTGTGGGGTACTTCTTGGAGCAACATATGACGAATAGGGTAAAAGAATCAAAACTTTCCCTGTGACACCCCATGGTGACTATGTAGTAGGATGATTTGTTCTCCTGTGAGGTCTGGATGATGTGTTGTCCATGAAGATTGTGTAGCAGGATGATTAGTTCTCCTGTTAGGCCTGGATGATGTGTTCTCCATGGCGATTGTGGATAAGATGATTCTCTCTCTTGTGGGATAGGATGATTCGCTCTCCTGTGGTTAGGATTGATTAGTTCTCCTATCGAGGCATCCTACCCATGCAGTCTGGGACTCATGGGAAGTACCTCTCATCTGATCAATGAGTATGGAAATGAGGATAGGGACCATAGTAGTACCAATAGATGCATTTTTGTATCTACTGTACTCCCTATGCTAGGATGACCATCATTGATCTGGGATCAATGATACTGGTATGGGACTAGTGGTAGGAGCTGTACCCACTATGATGCTGACTTTGGGTCAGTTGAGACTAGTCTGGGACTAGTGGTACACACTCTGAGACTAACTTTGAGTCAGTGGAGGATGACACTGGACTGAGACTAGTGGTAGGAGTTGTACCCACTATGACGCTAACTTCAGGTCGGTTGAGACTGGTCTAGGACCAGTGGTACACACTTTGAGACTAAAATTGAGTCAGTGGAGGATGATACTGGTCTGGGACTAGTGGTAGGAGTTGTACCCACTATGACGCTGAATTTGGGTCAGTTGAGACTGGTTTGGGACCAGTGGTACACACTCTGAGATTGACTTTGAGTTAGTATGATACATCATCGATCATTTCTTCCTCTTCATAATTCGGACAAAGCATAGTAGAGTAGAACATAGCAGAGTAGAGCAGATTAGAATAGGGCAGAATAGAACAAAGTAGAGCAGGCATGATGGATCAAAGCAGAGAAGGGGTCAAGCTATCCAGGGCAGTGCATTTGATGGATGAATAGTAGCGACCTACAGACAGATTGTAGATGGAGTTCTCTCTAGTTGAGAGGGAGTGTTAAAATTGGAAACTAGGGCCAAACTCCATGTGGGTCATCTTATGCATGGCTGATAATATTTTTATTAGATTCCTCTCATCGAGAGGTGTAGGATTGATCTAAATATCATCCGATTCTGACAAATATTTATGGAGATATGAATTTATTTTGATTATGGAATAATTATCAAGCCGACCTACAACTCATGTAGGCTCAAAAGCCCAAAACTCGCATCTATTCAATCATCAATAGTTGTGTATAAATATAGGAGGTATTTTCCTCATTTGGATACAATCAACTCATCACATCTCTCTCTCTCTCCTACGCAGAAAAGAGGCTCTTCTCCTACTACGCAGAAAGAGACTCTTCTCTCACACGTGTGAAAGGGAGGTGCAGAATTTATGGCTGCAACTGTAGAACCAAAGTTTGACCAACATTGACCATTAGTCTACCTCTCAAAACTGTGCTATAGGTGAATCTGGATCTCCTTTGAAGGCTGCATTTTTTGGTGAAGGAATCAAGATAATCCGACAGTCGTTTTGCAAGATATTGTCTGCCCTAGTTTGGCTGAGCTACGGTTTGCTGCTGCTGATGTAAATCAGAATTATGTACTATTTCTCTCTGCTAAATTATTGAAGATAAAGGAAGATTTGATCAAAGGGTTTCCTCACATTGGGGTTTTTCCCAGGCTAGCCACCACATCTTGTGTCTCTTGTCTTGGCTTGTTTTCTGTTGATCGTTTAATGTTCTATATGCACTTTACTTTATGTACATGTGATTCCTAATATGTGGATAATAATAAGAAAGATAAGTAAACTGCTATAAGCATAGAACATACCATAAATTAACACTAAGCTTTCCATCACCTTCAAAATCCATCCTTTTTCTCTCGGTTGTATCCTATAGGTTTTAAGTGGATCCTGTAGGTTTTTAGTACATCCTGTAGGTTTTCATGTAGTGGCCTGTTTTGAGGCCGAATTGAGGGAAAAAATCCAGGTAGCCACACAAGGTCACCTAAGGGTCTTCTAAGTCTTCCAACCATCCACCATAATCTCCAAGCCACACCAAAAGAGATTAGATTTCACACTTGTTTTTCTATAAAAAGAGTAAAAAGAAAAAAATAGATTTATTTCAATCCTCTACATGCACATTAGTGATGTTTAATGTTTTGAATCTGCGTGCTTAGGATAGTAGGATTGCATACATGTTAACTTAGCATTCTTTTGAAGCAAAGCCTCTTAGAAGTTAGTTAGAAAATGGTGTGTTTTATCATTTGATTTCAGTCTCTTTCGCAGTACTTTCTTTCTTGAAGTAGGTTAAGGTTCCATTTTGAACATTTCATTTTCTGCAATTAGTTTAGGATTTGACTTTAGTACATGCACTCCATTACATCATGATGACATAGGAATGACACATTGTGTGCTTCACATATAATGCCGATACCTCTTAAGTTTGTACGAACTCCGGGTTGATAATTAAAGTCAGTAGCCTTGGGAGTTGCAACATTCTTGTTGCAATACCGAGGCTCATCACTTTTTGGCACCGTTGTTGGGGAGGTGTCAAAGTATGCATTGTTTTCTTTCCTACTTGATTCACTTCTTTTTACTTTGTGCAAGAAAACAAAAAAAATGCATTGGGCATATTTATTTTCAAAAGTAGAAAATTGCATTGCATTATAATTTTCATTCAATCATAAAAACAAAAAAATCTCCAACACCAACCCACCCCCCCCATTTGATCACATGGTGCAGTAAGAGCCATATCACCATCCACTTTTATAGGTAGAAGAATAAGAGATGGAAAATAATGTAGAAGAAAGTGATGCAGATAACAATTAGGTAGATCCTCTTGGATTTCCCATTCAAGATACTGAGATCAATGTCCACATGAAGAACATCTCTCCATATTTTCTTCCAAAATTTCATGGTCTAAGGTCAGAGGATCTGGAAACCTTTCTCTTTTAATTTGAAATTGTTTGTACATCTTATGGTTACTTATTGAAAACTCAAAAACTGAGATTGTTTCCTGCAACATTGAAGGATAGAGCTCTTAAATGGTGCATGAGTTTAGGGACTAATTCAATAAGATCATGGAATGATATGCAAAAGATATTTATAGAAAAATATAAGGATCATGATCTTAAAGAAGAAATATTTAGAAGGAATTAAAGAGAAGATGAGAGTCTAGAAGATCTAATGGAGAATTTCATGTATAATTTTAAGAGGGGAAAACTACAGCATTTAAAATCCAACACACTAAAAACCCTCTTACCTAGAACAATTACAGATGAATGGATTAATATCCTTGATCTCATGAGTAGAGGCGATGTATACCAATTATCATTTGAAGAAATTTGTGAAACATGCAAAAACATATCAAGAGGAAGGGCAAGAGTAAGTCAATCAACATCAAGATCGGTATGTCAAGCTAAACTTGGAAATTTGTTTGATGACTTTAAAACATAAATTCTTAGCAATCTAACCAAACAAGTAGAAATGCTAAAAATACAAAATGAGCAAAAAGAAGATGTTTGTGTTGTCCACGCAAAATCACATGATGTTAAATGTTGCTCCTCATTACCAAGGTTGAAGGAGGTTCACCAAGAGGACAATGGAGCAAGTCAAGTGCCAATGCAACAATGTTATGTAGCTCTAAGAGGACCATGGCAGCCTATTCAACCTAACATGATTCAAGAGGCTAATTCACAATTTCAAGCTTATGAACATCCACCTCAAAGTAATTGGAACACACCCTTTCCTTGGAAACATTGGCCATCTCAACCCCAAAACCAATCTTGGCAACAAGGTTGGCAAGGAACTTATGGGAGCCATCCATAATATCCTCTGTATTTTCCTCAATATTCTTCGTACCAAACTCCATGTTATCCCTACCATTCACCTCCACCACAACCACAACCCCATCCACATCCATCTCAAATATCCACTCCCACTCAACTACCTGTACCACCATTTCCAAACCCACACATTGAAGTAGCTCAACTCACTTACAATGATGAGGTACAACACTTCCAAACTTCTGCTCTTGAGCTTAGTGGTATTCACCATAGCTCAGGAATATTATTACAAAAAAGTGATTATCTTGATGTCATTAAGGGACAACATGCAGAGAAAGAAGATTCAAAAGAGAAGATCAAAGAATCATGGGCTGCACTTGATGAAGAGCAGACATCAAAATTAGAGATTGAGAAAGCTCCCTCATGGTTACTATCAAATCTTCCATGTATTCAAGATATCAATCAACAAAAATAGGAACGATTGAAGGTCATGGTAGAAGAAGACATCCAAGATGATCCAAATCAGCAAGTGGACCAGAGGCATCCCAACTATATTGAAATATGGTTCGAGACAGTCACTAAGTTGCAGCAATACTCTCTTCTTCAATTGTGTTTGATACCATCAAATTCAAAGCATTTGATCACTCAAATCCAGGTACATGTTAAAGCATACATTTCAAGCCTCCACATCATTTTTTCTGTCATCTTGATGTGCACATGGCTCCATTGGAAGTATTCTTATACTTGAAAGTGATTGTGTTTTTTCAAGTAGGGTAAGGTAGAAGAAAAAGAACAATGATGAAAAAAGAGAATAAAAATCTCAGGTGAAAACCTCCTTGGAGGTGCCTGAGATTGGTTCATTGATTGAAAACCTCCATGAGGTGCCTAAGTAGACCTACTAGTTGAAAACCTCATTGAGACAACTAGTAGGCCTAGAAGAAAAAAAGAGAAAAAAAATAATAAAAGAAATCCTTGGCTCCGTGCATCTCTTTGATGAATGCATGTACTCTCCAACATCTCCAAGCTACAAGAACAAGTTGGTACCAAAAGGAAAATTGGTCAATCCTAGTCAAAAGATGTCAAATTTTGACTTTCTCCTCCTTTGCTCAAATGCTCCAACAAGGCTAAGGCCATGCATATCCATCACCCTCATCTATTTTCCACCATCCACCCATCATTCTCAAGATTCTACCATTCAATTTTCTTGTTGTGCTAAAAAACTACAGGATGCTCTGTTTTACTATAAGATACAAAAATACATAGAGCATAAATTTGTTTTTGCCATAACTTGAAAACCATGCATCTGTTTGCAAATTTGTTTCATGGGGAGATGCATATCAATGATGGTAACATGCCCAAGAAATTTAAGCAAATTCCAGTGCATGGTTTCCAAGAAATCGACTTCCATAAACTTCAACCATTTTTAGTTTTTCTCGAGATCCATGCATCCATTGACAATTGTTTTTTATGGGAAGGTGCATTATGATGATGGAAACATGCTCAGAAAATTTTCAGGTCAATCCATTATACTGTTTGGGAGCTATGGACAAAACAAGTCATTGTCTTGAAAACCTACAAGAGTCCCTGAGATCCTAGAGGATACAGAACAACACCTAGAGGATTGGTAGTGAGGAGTTTTAAAAGGGAAAAATAGAGGTTGCCTTCATCAAATAGTGTTAAGGAGGTAGGCTCTACATTTCCCCACATTTTTCCAAGTGAAATGAACATAAAAAAACCGTTCTAGTTTGTTGAAAGCGATTGCAACATAAGGGAATTGTATACACATAATTTTTAAGTTTGGTATCAGACCTATACAAACCTCCATCCATCAGAGAAAAATGACAAGGGGAATCCATCAACACAGTGAGGAGTCATCAACACCCTCCTGTATTAGAGATATTCAAAAGGCACAATTGGATGAATTTCTTTGAAAAATTGAGTGGATATGATGATGAAGTAGCCAAAG
Source organism: Pinus tabuliformis (assembly GCA_031772625.1). NCBI lineage: Eukaryota > Viridiplantae > Streptophyta > Pinopsida > Pinales > Pinaceae > Pinus > Pinus tabuliformis. Next base: position 56,645,247 of record CM062804.1, read on the forward strand.
ATTTGCAGTCATCTTCAACATGGAGATCCAGAGGTCAAGGAAGCTCCTCCAAAGCTTAGAAAAAACACCAGGATCATTAGCATCGCCATACAACACCTGCACATCAACATCAACTCAGTAGCAGCATGTAGGTCTCTCCAACAATGATCAGGTAGGTACAGGTATGCAATATTCTTGACCTCTTCTCTTGAGCATATTATAGTTAGAAATTTGTTGTCAATGCATGAGATATGAGGTTTTATAAGCTAAGGATGGGTCAGCAGTCTCAGCCACCTTCAACTAGTTAATTTCAACTCACTCCTTCACTCATGCAATGTTGAAAAGTCAAATTATGAAGGGTGATGATTTCAAGGAATGAGGACAGGAGTTAAAAGAAGAAATTTTTGCAAAGGCCAAGTCACCACAACACTCCAAGCCTTCCATCCACTTCATATTCGCTATCTATTCATCATTCATCCATCCCATTTCATTCTTGAAAAAAAAGACAATCAGAGCATCCTCTCCATTTTCACAAACCTACACTACTCCCTTTGAGCCCTAACATCATCATCCAATCCATCTTCATCATTTCTCATCACTCCATACAGTTACAAGACCTTGAAAGAGGAGGAATTACTACTACATGAAGGCAAAATGTTGCTACAAGAAGGAAGAAATGAACAAATTATGCTAAACCCCAAGATGGTAGAACCTTTCCAGAGAACTCCGAGGCCATTAGGCAGTCATCTAGGCCACAAGAGAGAAGAAGAAGGCAACAGAAAGAAATAAGGCATTCACCAGCAAAATAGAAGTTAAACTACAGTGATGAAAAAAGGTGTTCCAAGGGGTCTCCAAACTCTTTCTAGCTTTTGACCAAGGCCTAAAAATAGGAGAAATGCATGGGATTCAAGTTGAGGGCCTTCCCTATCCTCAGACTATCATTTATGCTCAAAACAGGTTTCCTGTAGTTTTAATAGGGTTTCGTATAGTTTTGACAGGAATTACTACAAGATATCTTAGTTCTCATCTAAATGCATTTTGAAGGTGTTAGAGGTGTCCAAATGGCAAAGTAAGGTAGCAGAAGGTTGATAAGGGTGTGGAAGACCTTGCCAAACTGAAAGATATTCAAGAACCTATCTTGAATAAGGAGAAGAAAGCAAGCTAGTGGTCTCAAGAAACAATGATTTTTTTTTGCAAAAAAATGTTTTTGGGCTTGTCCTTGCAGAACTTGCAGCCAATATTCTTAGTGCATAAGAGAGAGGCCACTAGGTCCATGGATGAGGCACAATGAGGTCACTAAGTTGCTAAAAGGATGAGCAACACTTTCAACAAAGGGGTATGATGGACCTCTAAATTAGACATAAATTAAGGTCCATGCCTAGAAATTAAACATTAATTAAGGTCCATCTAATCATCCTTAAACATATTAAACCTCTTCTTGAATTAGATAATTTACTTTTAACTTTAATATATTGATTAGAAAGGTTTATGAATAATTGGATATTTGTGCCTAATATTATTTATATTTTGTGGAATATTATGAGAATATTGGGCAGATTATGAAGATTTGGAGGAGGAGATAATTTAGGGACTTGTTCCCTACTACAGGAGGATCAATAATAAATAATAAATCAACAGGATATTATGGAATTATGGCACAGATTGTGAAATTCCAATGATTGAGAAAATTTGGGAATGTGTTCCACTAATCAATGGATTTTGGTGGGGAAATATTCCTCCATTCATGGGAAATGATTCATAATCATTTTGTATAAGTACCAATTCGACTTTGCCTCTAAGGAATGATTGAGAAAATATAGGAATGTGTTCTGTGCCATTTAATGCAGATTCCTAGTATTGGGGACTAGATCCCCTAATCAAGGGATTTTGGTGGGGAAGCATTCCTCCATTCATGGGGAATGATTCCTCATCATTTTTTATAAGTACCAAGTCAAATTTTCCTGTAGATATAGATTTTCATTAGTGTTATTGTGGAGAGAGCTTGTATTTTTTCAGCTCCATTGTATTTTCTTGCAGGGATGTAATTGTATTGATGAAATAATGAATATTGGTGTCATATTCAGCTTCTAAATCTTGTTCTCCTTCATAGGTCTCTAAGTTTCCTTGGTCTTGGCCATCCCAGGAATGTCAAAGCCTTTTTGTACCATTCTCTTTCCTTCCTTTCACTGCTTATTCACATGCATCTCTAGTTTTTATTTTTTTCTATTTCTGCATTTAGTATTAATGATTCCTTGTTGTAGGATTGAGTTAAATGGTTGATGTAAGTTCTTTTGCAGGATCACAAGCATTATTTCATCCTTGGAAAAGCTTTGGAATTTCATAGCAATCATTGAGTTGCTTGGATTAGTCTTCTTATTCCCAAATCTAGATTATTGGACCTCCTTTTTAGCAAAGAAAAGTAAATTTATGCTATTTTTTAGAGCATGCTAACAAGCTTCAATTGAGTTGGTTCAACTTGTAGTAGATCAAAAAAACATTCTAGTTCATAACAAAAATTACCCCATTGCATTTGCGCTTGATTTGGTTAGGCATTTTTTAGATTTACTAGCTCACTAGTTCTTGAATTTCTAGATTTTTGACTAGTAATGTTTTTTTATTTTATTTTGCATGGGTTAACATAGGTTGAGTGATTCCACTTGGAATAGGGATGTAGGGCATCCTAGTTAATAACAAATTTTTTCCCATCCAATTTGGATTTGATTTTCTTGGTCATTAAACCCTCACCAATTTCATCATTTCACAAGGAAACTTCTGCAAGCTTTTTGAGCAAATCCATCCATCACCCAACTTTGGTTTTGAGTTCTGAAGTGGTCCTAGGAACTCCCTTGCCTCATTTCATCCACCAAACACAATACCTAAGCTTTCCATCACCTTTAACATCCATCATTTTTCTCTTGGTTGTATCAAGTAGGTTTTCAGGGGATCCTGTAGGTTCTTAGTACATCCTCTAGGTTTTCATGTAGTGACCTGTTTTGAGGCCGAATTGAGGGAAAACCTCTAGGAAGCCAGACAAGGTCACCTAAGGGTATCCCAGGCCTTCCAACCATCCACCATAATCTCCAGTCCACCTTCCACATCACCAAAAGAGATTAGATTTCACGCTTGTTTTTCCATAAAAATAATATTAAAAAAAAACAGATTTATTTCAATCCTTTACATGCACAATAGTGATTTTTGATGTTTTGAATCTGCATTCTTAGGATAGTAGGATTGCATACATGTTAACTTAGCATTCTTTTGAAGCAAACCCTTTTAGCAGTTAGTTAGAAAATGGTGTGTTTTATCATTTGATTTCAATCTCTTTCCTAGTACTTTCTTTCTTGAAATAGGTTAAGGCTCCATTTCGAACATTTTATTTTCTGTGATTAGTTTAGGATTTGACTTCAGTACATGCACTCCATTACATCCTGACAACAAAGGAAGGACACATTGTGTGTTGCACATATAGTATCGATATCTCTTAAATTTGTACGAACCCTGGGTTGATAATTAAAGTCGGTAGTCTTGGTAGTTTCAAAATTCTTGTTGCAATACCAAGGCTCATCAAAAGTAGAGTGCCAACATAGTTTTGAACAATGAAAACATTTATTAACAATGACCCCTGTATTAAAAATTGCAAATCTAAAAAAATAATTTATTGTCTACACACATGCATGCTAAGAAGGTGTTGGAAAAGTTTTGATGAAATAAGGTAGAGTAATAACCTACAAATCTCGTAAGCCTAAAAGAACACGAGGAAAGATATTATGCTTATGATTTGGAATTGACTGTGGTAGTTCATGCCCTAAAGGTATGGTGACATTATTTTTTGGAGAAAAGGCTCCTTTTACCGGTTTCTTTAAGTAACCTGACTTAAATGCACACCAAGTTAGGTGGACCACTTTTCTAAGTGAATTTGATTTTGACATAAAGCATTTTAAAGGAAAAGAGAATCATGTGGCTGATGCGTTAAGTAGGAAATCACACTGTGTGTATTAATCTCCTATAGTGAAGCAAAAGTTGAATTTTTTGAACAAATCAAGGAAGCTTCTCTAAAGGATCTAGAACACATGATTTTATGGAATAAAAGAAAATAAGCGCAAAATTATGGAAAATAATTTTAGTATGGAATAAATAATAGCAATTTGTTGACCTTTAAAGAAATCATATATGTTCCTAATCAACGAACGATTAAGAAAGCTATGTTGGATGAATTTCACCGAAGCCCTTATTCTGCCCATCCGAGATATCATAAACTATTGTTTGTAATAAAAGTACTATTTTTGGCCTGGTATGAGGAAGGATATTGCTGAAAATTTAGCCAAATTCCTAGAGTGTCAGCAAGTCAAGGATGAGCACCAACATCTTCTTGGTTTACTTCACCCTTTACCCATTCCTAAATGGAAATGGGATATGATTACATTATATTTTATAATTGGCTTACCCAGATCTAAGAAGAAGAATGATTCTATCATGGTAGTAGTGGATAAATTGAGCAAAGCATCCCATTTCATATGTGTCAAATACACCTACCAAATTGTTCAAATTATAGATATTTTTATGAAGGAAATATTTTGGTTACATGGTATAATGAAAGTAATAATTTCTGATAGGGATGTGAAGTTTCTTTTACATTATGGAAGGCCCTCTTTACTATACTGGGTATTCAGATCCAGTTCAGTACTACATATCACCCACAAACAGATGGACAGATTGAATGGGGGAATCAAGTGCTAGAAGATATGTTAATAATATATGTAATAAAGAAACCAATTAAATGGGAGGAGTACCTTCACTTAGTTAACTTTACATAAAATAACAACTACCACAAATAATTAAGAATGAGTCCTTTTGACGTACAATATGGGAAGACATGTAGAACACCTACTAATTGAATTAGTCTTGAGAAAAAATTAATAATAGAACCTGGTATCCTAATAGAGATGTAGCACACAATGAAGAAGGTGCAACAAAACTTAAATGATGCTTAAGATAGACAAAAAACCTATGCAGACAAGAAGAGGACTAAAATATAATTCCACATGCGTGATCATGTGTATGTGCGAGTTAAACCCAAGAGGAATACCCTCAGGTGGGGTGGCTGTGAAAAATTAGCACCCAAATCTGGTGGACCCTTCCAGATTTTGGAAAGGGTGGGACCTGTAGCATACCAACTTACATTACCAAGTCATATACGAGTCAACAATGTGTTTCATGTTTCCCTATTATATATATATATATATATATATATATATATATATATATATATATATATATATATATATATATAGATATATGGCTCCAGACATATCATAAATTGGCAAGATTTACAAGTAAACAGTAGGTTGAATTTTTTTATAGATATATGATTTGATTCAATGATTAAATAGATCTAAATAACCTCGGAGAGGCCACTTGGGAGGATGAAAGCTTTATGCAACAAGCATACCCCAACCTGTTTTGAGGGAAAGAATGAACATCGGGGATAGTGTTTCACACAAGGGGGGAGGGAGATCTAACACCCGCAATTACCATAAATATTTTTCATTTACTATCCTTTACTTTTATTGTATGAGACTTCAGTAACTAAAGGCTAAGTGGGAAAATCCTAGTGGAACTCTAAATATTCAAAAGGTTTATTTTATTACTTTTTTGATAAAAATATTTTGATGAGTCTTCAAAACTCACGAAAAGGACCGAAATGAATTCTTGAACTTCCAAAAAGTTAGTGAGAGTTATGATTCTCTGATTCCCTAGAGATAAAATATCTCAGTGGGAAAACAAGGTTGTTGGCTGGTAAAAGGCTAAGGACACCTTGAGAGAGAATAAGGAACTTGAACAGTATGCTGGGAAGGTGGAAAGGATGGTACCTGAGGAGTATTTATTGAGCTATAGTTGAGTGAGTGGAAACCTCCAATGCATATAAGATTCTGTAAGTTTCAGGCTGGGCTGGGTCTTGATGCTTGTGAACTGACCTCAACGTGTCACTATTGAATTGACTATTTTGGAAGTAAGAATCTCAAGGGGACTACTAGAAGTAATTGTCATTCTCATTGGCAGGGAGGTGTGGCATTTCTTGGTTGAGTTTCTTTGACAAATTCAACCTAATACAAATAATTATAACTAATACTTTCCAAAACTTATAAATTATGTGAACTTTGTGCAACAATAGAATCTTTCAAGGCAATTTTAATTTTTGTTGCTAAAATGTTGATGATTTTTACTTCTAGAAAAACAATTTATGATTATGATTAATATGAGTTGAATAAGAAGAAAGCTTCGTACTCGGACCACCTAAATTTGTATTACCTTTGTCTTCTTAATGAATGAACAAATATATGGACTCACGGTAGGATTGGGAACAATAGAATTGTAAACTGTTCGAGGAAGGGAAAACAAAATTGTGTCTCTATAATGATTGGGGCAGGAAATATGTGAATAGAAACCTCCTTGGAATCACAAAGGGATTTAAGACTTCATAGGAGAAAAATCAGAGAAGTCAAGGTTTGGATTCTAGTTAAGCTCCTAATTAACAAAACTCAAGTTTGTTGAGAGTGGTCTAGACCCTACAAATTATTGTGTAAGTACACTATGGGCAAGAGACATATCCCAAGTAGTTCGGGTCATGTTTTCTTACTAGTCACCAAAAGAAAATAATGATAATCATAACATATGTGGCATGCAAGGGACTAGCCGACATTAAAGAAGTTAACTTCAAATAAAATATGAACTACCCACTAAGGAAAGAAGTACCAATGCAACTAGAAAATTCTAGCATGAGTACACATTAAAGAAGATGTGTAATAGGAAGTCGATAAACCAAAATTTAATGAACCATGCTTGTATCTGCATAGTATCATAATCAAACCTTCACATTTAGACATAACAAGAACCAGAAAGGAGAATTGTTTGTAATACTCAAAAACCCATTTCATTACAAATGAAATGACGAAGAGAAAACTGATTATGCATGTATAACAATTGCTAAATATAGAAACTTTAACATAAATAAGTGAACCACATTAAATTAAATAGAACCCTTGAGGTAATAATAATGCTTGCACAGACCCTAAAATATAATTTAACTATTCGGTGCTGCCTAAGTGCAATGGAAACAATGATTAACATGGTAAGAATTTATGGAAGCTTTCCTTAAATTTAATACAAGGGCTTCACTTAGAGAGCAATACCATATCATGTGGGTTCATATTTGGGGATATATATTGAGGAAAAAATGGCATAATATATTGAGCATAGCATAGGGGGTAAATGGTTTTTATATTCGCAGGTATAAAAAATGGAGCTCAAAGTTAACGAAAAAATATAAAGGGGTGTAAAAATGTTAATGAAAAAATGGATACCTACAATATCTAGAGAAAGTAGGAGTTCTTTTAAATTGGGAAGGTGTATTGGTTTCATATTGGTAGGGATTTAATTAATATGATTCTTAGAGATATTTTCCAATATATAGTAAAATTAATGGTATTGTTTAGTAGTTCACAAATGCACATGATATGTCAAAAGTTCATTTAGTGAAACCCGTGCGAAATTTAAGAAGTCATAACAAAAAAAGAGGCCCCACTGAAAATAATAGCAAAAAAAATACTCTTGCTGAGTATGGAAACTAACAATATCGATTGTATCTAATTCCCTAAAATATACAAGTCCATGAAGGGTTTCCATAAAAGATGTCAAAAAACCCCTTGGATGCTTAACAATAGACATTTAAACTTTTTCTAGAAAAGAAGAAATTTTTTTGGAACCCTCACACATCAAGGGTGAGAATATGCAGAACCTAGAAGCACAAGTAATTGTGTGAGTCCATGCTAATATGGCCGTAAGCCCAACCAATCAAAACTTGAAAGGGGAATCCAACCCGTAAATAGCGAATGAAGGTAGTTAGCTACATACCTTGCAAAAGAAAAAAAATATACAAGTATAGAAGTTCCAGAGCTCCTTTTTTTCAGAGAAAAAAAACCATCATAGATTTATATTAAGAAAATATAAAGATCTTCAATACATAAACTGTTGGATTGAGCCAAATGCCCAGCAACCTTTGCAAAAATTGGATACAGATAGTCTGAATCTTCCATACCTAAAAAGGGAAAACATATACATCCCATCTACAAAGCCCGCTTGACCAAAGATGCAAACAGATTATACGATCATTTGAAGAAACAACCCTATTAAAAGATTACATACAATTGGCACATAAGAAAATAGGAGCAGTCGGCCCAGCCTTGGAACAGAGATCCAGAAATACTGAAACCATCTTGCAGGAGCAAAAACCCACAGAATCATATAGCAGGCGCCTTTGGCAGAGAGTCATTTTGATGAAAGGATTCATGGCATGCCTGAATACGCTGAAGAATAGCATGAAGGGGTTCCTTAGAACCTTGGAAAATTTGTGCATTCCTCCAGTTCCATAAGAACCAACAGGAAATGATAAACAACGAACTCCAAGATGAGGATTGCTTACTCCACCATATAAAAGCATCCTGAACAGAAGAAAAGATAATGTATGGAAAACCAAAATATAAAGACAGCTCATACCAGATATAAAGGGACGAGGCACATTGAAAGAACATATGCAGATTTGATTCCACTTCATTGAGGCACATAGCACATCGCTCGGACCCTGCCAACTTTTCCTTTGAAGAACCTCCCATGTAAGATTTTTGTTCCCAAATAGCAGCCAAGAGAAAATAATCATTTTGAGAGGACATGCAGCCTTCCAAAGACGTGGAGGAAACAGCGGATGAGGACTCCTTGCACTGACAGAGATCATATCTGCATAAATATGCTTTACGCTCACAGGCTGGTTTGATTTTTTGAGAGACCAAACCAGAAGATCCTTTGATCCCGATCGAATAATCCCCATACTACAAAGGCTCGCTTTTACCGAATTCCAGAGAGGGAGCATCGATTGGGGCAAATGCAGATCCTCCCCATCATACCAAACCGGGGAAGAACCAGACCATTCTTTTATCAGCTTGTCCCATGTAAAACATCCCAACCTGTGTAGATTGTAGACCAACGGAGAAGGGAACGAGAACTCCCGGGCGCATGAAATAGAATCATAACCAATAAACATACTAGTTCCCGAGCAGAGTTTCCAGCGAAGATTCTCCATGAAGAAAGGATGGACCTTCCTGAGACTTTGCCAAATCGTCGAACCACTCCTGATGCCAATGGACCGTCTCCTATACCAGAATGCTATACTATTGCCTTAATAATCTTACTCCATGGCCCGTCGCCAAAAATTCCTCCATGAAGAGACTTACAGAGGAGGGCTTTCCCAAAAGCGCGCATATCTATAAGGCCCTATCCACCAGCCCATTTTGGTTTAGATATAGAAGCCATTTTGACAAGATGAATTTTGTTCTGAAAAGCATGTCCTCCCCAGAGGAAATTAGCAATCAATTTGTTCATTTGGTTTATAATGCTGGCAGGAAGAAAGAAGATATGAGCCCAGTAGACTGAAAGCTGGGAAAGGACAGCCTGTACTAAGATGAATCTGCCAGCCAGAGAAAGAAATTTATATTCCCATCCTGAGATATTTTTATAGAACCGGTCCAGAAGCCATAGCCAATCCCTTTTGGAGTTTCCTTTTGCCTTTAAGGAGAAGCCCAAGTATTTAAACCCTTGCTTAATTGAAAAAGGAGCAATGCCCATCAATTCAGATATCCAGTGAATGATTTCCATATTTGAATCATTATGAAACAGAGAGGATTTTTCCTTATTGATAAACAGACCTGTAGCTTTCTGAAATTTTGAAAGAATATCATTTATGCATGCCCAGGAGACCTTAAAAATCATAGCAAAGATGAGGACATCGTCAAGAAAGAGATTATGAGAGAGGGAGACATCTTTACAAATCTTTACTGGGCGGCATCTCTTGTCTTCAACTGCTTTATTTATCTGCAAACTGAGAGAGTTCATTACCAGAATGAAGAGCAGTGGGGAAAGGGGGCATCCCTATCGGAGTCCTCTCTCCGCTTGGAAGAAAGACGAAGGAAGTCCATTTACAATCACTGAATATATGACGTTCTCAACACAGGACATGACCCAATTGACACTTTGTGACTTCAGTCCAATTTTTGCCAGCAGAATTCTTAAAAAGCCCTAATCTACACAATCATAGGCTTTTTGCAGATCAATCTTAAGGATAGCCACATCCAAATTCTTTGTCAGCATTGAAAACAGACTTTCTTGAGTCATGGCAACCACGTCCAAGATAATACGGCCCTTTAAGAACGCATGCTGGTCCCCAGAAATGAAGGAATTTAGAATAGGCTCCATTCTTTCCGCAATGATTTTTGAGGTTAATTTGAACATGATGTTGCAGAGCGATATAGGCCTAAAGTCGTGAAAGGACTCAAACCTATTCTTTTTTGGAATTAGAGCTATGAAGGTAGAGGAAGTGGCCGAATGTATGCTTCCAGACATCCGGGATGCTTCAACCATCCGTAACAAGTCTGTTTTAAGAAGGTCGAAGAAATGAGAGAAAAATTCGATTGGCCATCCGTCCGGCCCCGGACTTTTATCCTTTTTAAAAGATTTGATAGCTCTTGAAAGTTCATCTTCAGAGATTGGCTTTATGAACTCTTCATTTGCTGCATCATCAAACATTTCCGGAACCAACTCTATGCCCCATAGGGCATCTTGAAAGAGGACCTCCCTTCTTTTATATTGATTTTGGAAAAATCTCACAGCCTCCATCGAGATCTCTTGGTGAGATAAGAGAACATTCCCCTTTTCGTCTTTAATGCTCCAGATAGAGTTTTTTTCTCTTCTTGCATTTGCATACTTGTGGAAGAATCTCGTATTTCTGTCTCCCTCTTTGAGCCAAATGGCTCTGCTCTTTAGCCGCCATGTAGCCTCCTCCTTTAGCAAGATCAATTGTTTCCTTTTCTCCAAATTTCTTATCTTGCTTTTTAGATCTAGAGATAGACTGTTGGGATCAGCTAACTCTAATAGGGAGTCCAGTTCCTTTCGAATATTATTCAGCTCTTGTTTATCCATCCTCCTCTTTTGATTTTTCCATTCCTTCGTCACAGCCCGCAATCTCTCCATCTTTACACGGAATGGCATAAAAGGCGCCATTTTAGATTCGAGGAGACTCTTCCATTCTCTGGCAATTATTTCATTAAAGGATGGGTCTTCCAAATGGATCCTGTTGAATTTAAAAGGGTAACCAAGTCTGATTACATTTTCATGCCATTTTAGAAGAATGGGTCTGTGGTCAGAGGAGTGATCATTCCCGATAGATAATACTGGCATACCCAATTTCCCGATAATGCTAGCATGTATGATGATTCTGTCAATTCTCTTTGCTATGTAGGCCTGCCCAGTCCTGCTGTTATCCCACGTAGGCCTCATTTTATCAGGGGCAACGTCCACCAGATCCCTGTTTAGTAATTCCTTCCTTATTCTGTTAGCCAAAGGGTCAATTTTCCTGCAATTACCCCAACATTCATCAGAACTGAGAGTCAAATTAAAGTCGCCAGCCATCAACAGCGATTCGATCTCTAGAATTCGGGATTCAAAAAGCCTCTCCCAAAAGGAAAGTCTGTTTTTATATGGAGCATAGACATTAAGCAAGTTGAGTGCAAAAGCTTGACCCCTGATAGATGCTGATATTAAAATTCCTGCACAGCACTTATAAGCTTTTGCCCTTATCCAGGCAGGATCCCACAAAACCACCAGACCACCAGACTGACCATTTGCCTCAGTGGCAACCATATACCACTTCGGAAACATTCTCCTAAAAAAAGCAATAGACACATTACTAGGATGCATAGTTTCCTGTATAAAAATGATCTTTGGATGAGCCAGGAAGAATACATCTTCCAGAGCTCCTTACCTGTAGGAGAGACAGAGTTCCTAACAGCCGGTCTCCCAACCCCTGAAATTTGGAACCATATTACTCGGCGAAAGCATCAGAATTAAGAAAAAATTCAAATAAATACCTAATTAATTCTTTAAGCTACCTTGTGGGTCGAAACAGTCCTCATCCCTAGATAGCCGTGGAGAATCTGAAAACAATATCGTTCCTGTAGTGGGCATAAGAGGAAGAGAAACAAATTACAACTAGCCCTCCGGAAAAGTATGAACGATTCGGTAGACTGATAATAGTTTCGGTCATTTAAATTAACCTTAACTAGCATTTGCACCAAATGTTGCAAAAGAAACGCCGTAAGGCATAAATTGAGGAACAATCACTACATGGGAATGGGCAAATCTAAATGAGATGCAAATATGTAGCAGAAATGAAATTCTAACATTATATAAATAAAAGTTGATTTAGGGTGCCTCACACTATTTTTTTATTAATTATTGAATTAATATTGCATATAAATCTCATAAAATTCAATCAACTTATAATTTAAGGCTCTGATCTAAATTTGATTTTGGGTCATTAACATGGTGATGCCGTGTCTGAACTACTTAACCACTAAACCACAGGCCAACAAAGAAAAGACTGAAAATGTTATAGCCATTACCATAGTAAACCCAATGACTCTACATACAAAAATTTTTGGGGGAGGGTGTTATTGGAATTAATAAATGGCATAACAGGAGTAGAACCCTCGTCTTGCTTCCAATCCTCGTTTACAAAAGAAAGCTCATTCTGAATGATATATCTTAGGTTTGGATTGGAAGGCAGAGCTGAAGCCTCTGATAAAAAAGAGCGACATTTTCCTTCACTTCATTAAAGCGACTGTAAGTGGGAGTGGGAATATATTTTTTGTTAGTTTTGAAGGTAGATGGAGCATCGAATTTCAATAATTTGTAAGGGGATGAACTGGCCTCATTGCAGTTGTTGTGGTCTAAAGTGGTTGATAGCTATTTTTGTGGTTGATGTGAGTAGTTTTGTGAGTGTGACCTCAATGCAGAGTGTTCTTTGTCTTCTGTGCTTCTATTGCATTGTCTACAAACTCATTCTGGTGAAAATTGGGCTGGCTAGGAATTTAATGCAGGACCTGCTCTACCAATGAGCTACCTACCCTTTTGATGATGGGCATCTTTACCGGTTTGATATCAAGGTGTCAATTGGTACCTCCAACATTCCATTGGGTTAATGCCAAATGGTGTAGTAGCACATAGGTAACTTTTGCAGTGACGTTTCGGGGGAGTAGTTCAAGTTTTGTTGATATTCACCTTCTTCTGCTAGCTAAAAACGTGTTTTAGGTATGGTTACTCAATGTTGAAGTTATGATAATGAGAAAGATCAAGGCCTAGGTTTTGGGCCGAGTTCTTTGTATGTTTAATCTGCTACATGTGCCTCTGGTTAGAGTTCCTTCTTGAATACTTACTTGAGTTGGTGGAACTCGGAGTTCATAACACTTTCTAGCTTATTTCAAAATTCATTCCATATTTTCATGCAGCATTGCCTCAAAGTTTCCATGGCGGAATGGATGTTGGCACTGGTTGCCTTTTCTCCAAATGAATCCCGGTTCAATTATGCAAGTACTCTTCTTAATAGCATATGCTGTGTTGGGCGCCAAATTATACATTTATGTTATTGAAATTCAACTCGAGAATATGGTAATATGGTCATATGGTCATATGGTCATATGGTCATATGTTTATTGTGTTTTCTATTTTCCAGTTTTGGTCTGCCAATCATGTACCTGAGCTTTTTTTTCTTATCTTCACAAGATAAGATAATGCATGCTATGTACGTTTAGGAGCATTTGAAATCTTCTCAGAATTGATGGAAACAATAGATGTTACTATGGAAAAATCAGATGAGTCCAAATTAATATCACATGGATCTTTTGATGAACTAGTAGTTGTACCTAAGCTAACCTTAACTGACAACACCTACAAGTCATTACCAACTCCTGTGTTTTATGATGCTAAAAAATAACTTATAGCCTTATATGTTACAAAAATGGTTCTCCATCAACAAAAAGAGCATTCTACATCTACAAGTGAATGGATATATCTGAATTTCCATCACTCACAGGGAGGGGACTGCAACAATCATAGTTGTTTTTGTCTTCAGAAAAATATACAAGATTAATACAACTACAAATTGATTAATTTTATAGATCCTTCTTTGAAAGTGACTTCAACTTTTTTGAATATAATGGAGTATTCTGATAAGCACCAGGATAATCAACCTGAAAATAATGGTCCAGAGCTCTCTGAAAGTGTTGGTATATTAGATATTCCAAGGTTCAAGTCTAAGACTGTTCTAGGTGGGGTACCTGACAACATTGACATGAAAACACAGGATAATCTGCAAAATGCACTTCAGTCAAGAACTAAGAAGGTCTCTTTATTGTTCAACTCTATGTTTGTATCCAGTGATTTGTCATTTTACTTGAATGTGAAAAGAAGTTTTGTAAGATGTGGAGATCCTTCAGCAAAAGAAACAAGTAGCATGCAAAATTTTTTGCATACCGATCTCAATGAATTCTCAAATACTATGTCATCCGATTTTTATTGTCAAAAGAACATGATACAACTTCATCATATTGAGATGTCCAAATCTGTCATAGACATTATTGATTGCGTTCGAACGGATTCTGAAATGGTTTATGAGTTAGATAATGAGCTAAAAAGAATAGTACATACATTTCCAGACCTTAAAAAGCTTTGTATTCCACATGTTAATCAGGTAGATCTAATGAGTTTGATCAAGGACAGGGTTTCCCAAATAGGTTCCTTGAAATATGATACAACTTTGAGAGGACTAGGCACTATGCATATATTATAGAAGACAAATTTTGATGTTTGTTTCTAAGTGTTAAGGTAGCATATCCGTATTTGATAGAGTTGGTTCAAAGCATAGAGTTTTTGGAAGATTCTATAAAATTGCCCTATTCTTTGCTTAAATATGCCTTTCTTGACCATCAATAAGCACTTTGGATGTAACAGCACCAAACCAAAGAACTTTCGGAGGAGAGTCTACCATGGACTTCATTTCCATTTTCTTATACAATGGGTTAGATGTACCTAATTTGTTTAACGCATATATAATTTTTTCTGCGTTCCAATATGATGCTCACTAAAAACAAATAGATAAATCTAATGCAGCCTTGCACCAATAAGTAAACGGTGTAACATTTCAATTTAAAACAACAGCATTGGTCCACAGTTTAAAAGCCTTCAAGAGCCATCCATTTCCTCCAACTGGCTACCTCGAACATCTTATCAAGTGATATGATGCAACCTTGGCTTTTACACCAATAGGTATAACGATGTAATCATTCAGTTAAAACAATAGAACTTGTGCACAGTAAGACAGTAATGAAGGGTTATCTACTTTCTCGAATTGGCTACACCATTTTTTTAGCTGTTGAAAATGCATCATATACCACATTAAAAATCAAAGAGATCCGGTGATTGACAAAATATTTTGTAAAAAAAATACTTGTTTAGATTATAACAAGCAGATCATTGTTTACACAATGGATCACAAAAAGTCCATTTGTAAGGGAATAATAATCCGTTAACTTGATCAAACAAGGGCAAGGGTACAGGGTCGTAGAAAATGTGGATTCAAGCTGCTGCTGTAACTTTTTTGAGTAACCCACTTATTTTGATGATGTTCTTTGGTTTTGTCGAGATATTTTTCCATGAACAGGATAAAAAGTTTCTATAGTATTTTTTTAAAACATTTGTTAAATAAATTGCTATAGTACTCCATGCACCTACCATGCACTTCAGTTTTTTAAAACTAACTTGTACTTGGATGTAACAGGCTGTAAATCAGAATTGGAAGACAAAAGGATAGTGTGTGAAAAAGGTGAAATACAGAAAACAAAAATAAACTTTCCTGTAAGCCTTGTACCATGCCACAGAATGGGCCTTACTGCAAATGGCCAAAGCCTCTAAGTCTATGTTTCAGCGCATTGGACATTGAGATTTTTCTCTCCCCTTGCATGCAGTTATGATATATAAGGGGGCTTCTATCTTTATTGTGATTAACATGTTGACTCTATTCCATCTGCATCTATGTTCCAGATTTATTTGCTTTTTAATCAGGCCATCAATAGGGGCTTAAAAATTTTCATGCATTGTTGCCAGCAGGATAGTTGCTATTGCAGTATAGTTCTCATGCTAGATGGCCTACTTTCTTCTTTATCTATCCATATCTAGTTATCAAAAACAAGTATTTTGAGTGCCTACTTTAATGAAGTGTCCACCAGTGGATGAGTCACACTGTCTGTACAACATTCTTGAAGGAAATCGAATGAGAAATGGAAAGAGGACCTTAAAGTAGTGCAAGAGCAATGCAATGGTATTTTGTATTCCTAAGCCTATTCAGACAATGAATAATGCAGTGTGGAGAATGTGATTCCAACCTTCCCGATGATCTTTTGTATAGAATTCCTAATTATTGTGAATTGCAAGTGTTTTCCAAACAGGAATAGCTTGTAAAAGATAAAATTCCATCACAGTCAAGGAAACTCATCTGGTAGTGGTTCGAAGTACCTTCACAAAGGCCCTGGTACTTCATGAATTCATAGGATGCATATGAGTTTCCATGTGATCATGTTCTAGCGAAATGTTACAATTTGTATTAAATATTTAAACCAAAACAAAAATCTTGCATTGCAGTAAGAAGTACAACTCACTTGGCCAAGGGAAGCAGTTAGAAAGTTTAAGGAGGTCAGCTTCCAGTATGTAAAGAGATAAGGAAATATGGTAGCAGACCTATTGGCCAATATTGCAATAGAGGAGGAATAGAAGGATCAAACCTAAACACAAATTCACTGAACTTAGCTGAAGGGGAGTGGACGTCAAGCTTAAAAAATTGGTCCAATCAAATTGCAGTAATCTTTAGGAAGTCTTTTATCTAAATTTCATTTGTCTTGTTTCAATCCCCTAATTTCAGAGGAATTTCAGAGGCCCAGTATTCCCCAACATTACTATGGGTTACAGTCCAATCATGTAAGCTTTTTTAGAAGGACCTGTTTTAATTTGAGAATTTATTAGAGAGATACCACATAGAATTCCAAGGTTTAAAGTAGATCAGCTTAATAATTTCAAAGGGTGGAAAAAGCTTTGTATTCCACATGTTAATCAGGTAGATCTAATGAGTTTGATCAAGGACAAGGTTTCCCAAATAGGTTCCTTGAAATATGATACAACTTTGAGAGGACTAGGCACTATGCATATATTATAGAAGCCAAATTTTGATGTTTGTTTCTAAGTGTTAAGGTAGCATATCCGTATTTGATAGAGTTGGTTCAAAGCATAGAGTTTTTGGAAGATTCTATAAAATTTCCCTATTCTTTGCTTAAATATGCCTTTCTTGACCATCAATAAGCACTTTGGATGTAACAGCACCAAAACAAAGAACTTTCGGAGGAGAGTCTACCATGGACTTCATTTCCATTTTCTTATACATTTGGTTAGATGTACCTAATTTGTTTAACGCATATATAATTTTTTCTGAGTTCCAATATGATGCTCACTAAAAACAAATAGATAAATCTGATGCAGCCTTGCACCAATAAGTAAACGGTGTAACGTTTCAATTTAAAACAACAGCATTGGTCCACAGTAAAAAAGCCTTCAAGAGCCATCCATTTCCTCCAACTGGCTACCTCGAACATCTTATCAAGTGATATGATACAACCTTGGCTTTTACACCAATAGGTATAACGATGTAATCATTCAGTTAAAACAGTAGAACTTGTGCACAGTAAGACAGTAATGAAGGGTTATCTACTTTCTCGAATTGGCTACACCATTTTTTTAGCTGTTGAAAATGCATCATATACCACATTAAAAATCAAAGAGATCTGGTGATTGACAAAATATTTTGTAAAAAAAATACTTGTTTAGATTATAACAAGCAGATCATTGTTTACACAATGGATCACAAAAAGTCCATTTGTAAGGGAATAATAATCCGTTAACTTGATCAAACAAGGGAAAGGGTACAGGGTCGTAGAAAATGTGGATTCAAGCTGCTGCTGTAACGTTTTTGAGTAACCCACTTATTTTGATGATGTTTTTTGGTTTTGTCGAGATATTTTTCCATGAACAGGATAAAAAGTTTCTATAGTATTTTTTTAAAACATTTGTTAAATAAAATGCTATAGTACTCCATGCACCTACCATGCACTTCAGTTTTTTAAAACTAACTTGTACTTGGATGTAACAGGCTGTAAATCAGAATTGGAAGACAAAAGGATAGTGTGTGAAAAAGGTGAAATACAGAAAACAAAAATAAACTTTCCTGTAAGCCTCGTACCATGCCACAGAATGGGCCTTACTGCAAATGGCCAAAGCCTCTAAGTCTATGTTTCAGCGCATTGGACATTGGGATTTTTCTCTCCCCTTGCATGCAGTTATGATATATAAGGGGGCTTCTATCTTTATTGTGATTAACATGTTGACTCTATTCCATCTGCATCTATGTTCCAGATTTATTTGCTTTTTAATCAGGCCATCAATAGGGGCTTAAAAATTTTCATGCATTGTTGCCAGCAGGATAGTTGCTATTGCAGTATAGTTCTCATGCTAGATGGCCTACTTTCTTCTTTATCTATCCATATCTAGTTATCAAAAACATGTATTTCGAGTGCCTACTTTAATGAAGTGTCCACCAGTGGATGAGTCACACTGTCTGTACAACATTCTTGAAGGAAATCGGATGAGAAATGGAAAGAGGACCTTAAAGTAGTGCAAGAGCAATGCAATGGTATTTTGTATTCCTAAGCCTATTCAGACAATGAATAATGCAGTGTGGAGAATGTGATTCCAACCTTCCCGATGATCTTTCGTATAGAATTCCTAATTATTGTGAATTGCAAGTGTTTTCCAAACAGGAATAGCTTGTAAAAGATAAAATTCCATCACAGTCAAGGAAACTCATCTGGTAGTGGTTCGAAGTACCTTCACAAAGGCCCTGGTACTTCATGAATTCATAGGATGCATATGAGTTTGCATGTGATCATGTTCTAGTGAAATGTTACAATTTGTATTAAATATTTAAACCAAAACAAAAATCTTGCATTGCATTAAGAAGTACAACTCACTTGGCCAAGGGAAGCAGTTAGAAAGTTTAAGGACGTCAGCTTCCAGTATGTAAAGAGATAAGGAAATATGGTAGCAGACCTATTGGCTAATATTGCAATAGAGGAGGAATAGAAGGATCAAACCTAAACACAAATTCACTGAACTTAGCTGAAGGGGAGTGGACGTCAAGCTTAAAAAATTGGTCCAATCAAACTACAGTAATCTTTAGGAAGTCTTTTATCTAAATTTCATTTGTCTTGTTTCAATCCCATAATTTCAGAGGCATTTCAGAGGCCCAGTATTCCCCAACATTACTATGGGTTACAGTCCAATCATGTAAGCTTTTTTAGAAGGACCTGTTTTAATTTGAGAATTTATTAGAGAGATACCACATAGAATTCCAAGGTTTAAAGTAGATCAGCTTAATAATTTCAAAGGGTGGAAAAAGCCATGCAAGGCTATAAATTTAATAAGAATACTCCTGGCTAGCTCAAAGAGGGAGAAATCTTGTTGCCCAGGAATTGTAATGCCATGAGGAGGAATTTAGACGGACTTGTTTTAATTTGAGAATTTATGAGAGAGATACCACATAGAATTCGAAGTTTGAAAGTAGATCAGCTTAATAATTTCAAAGGGTGGAAAAAGCCATGCAAGGCTATAAATTTAATAAGAATACTCCTGGCCAGCTCAAAGAGGGAGAAAGCTTGTTGCGCAGGAATTGTAAATTGTTCAACTCTATGTTTGTATCCAGTGATCTGTCATTTTACTTGAATGTGAAAAGAAGTTTTGTAAGATGTGGAGATCCTTCAGCAAAAGAAACAAGTAGCATGCAAAATTCTTTGCATACCAATCTCAATGAATTCTCAAATACTATTTCATCCATTTTTTATTGTCAAAAGAACATGATACAACTTCATCATATTGAGATGTCCAAATCTATCATAGACGTTATTGATTGCATTCGAACGGATTCTGAAATGGTTTATGAGTTAGATAATGAGCTAAAAAGAATAGTACATACATTTCCAGACCTGAAAAAGCTTTGTATTCTACATGTTAATCAGGTAGATCTAATGAGTTTGATCAAGGACAGGGTTTCCCAAATAGGTTCCTTGAAATATGATACAACTTTGAGAGGACTAGGCACTATGCATATATTATAGAAGACAACTTTGGATGTTTGTTTCTAAGTGTTAAGGTAGCATATCTGTATTTGATAGAGTTGGTTCAAAGCATAGATTTTTTGGAAGATTCTATAAAATTGCCCTATTCTTTGCTTAAATATGCCTTTCTTGACCATCAATAAGCACTTTGGATGTAACAACACCAAAATAGAGAACTTTTGGAGGAGAGTCTACCATGGACTTCATTTCCATTTTCTTATACATTTGGTTAGATGTACCTAATTTGTTTAATGCATATATAATTTTTTCTGAGTTCCAATATGATGCTCACTAAAAACAAACAGATAAATTTGATGCAGCCTTGCACCAATAAGTATCTGATCTGATGCACCCTTGTACCAATAAGTAAACGGTGTAACGTTTCAATTTAAAACAGCAGCATTGGTCCACAGTAAAAAAGCCTTCAAGAGCCATCCATTTCCTTCAACTGGCTACCTTGAACATCTTATCAAGTGATATGATACAACCTTGGCTTTTACACCAACAGGTATAACAATGTAATCATTCAGTTAAAACAACAGAACTTGTGCACAATAAGACAGTAATGAAGGGTTATCTACTTTCTCAAATTGGCTACACCATTTTTTTAGCTGTTGAAAATGAATCATATACCACATTAAAAATCAAAGAGATCTGGTGATTGACAAAATATTTTGTAAAAAAATTACTTGTTTAGATTATAACAAGCAGATCATTGTTTACACAATGGATCACAAAAAGTCCATTTGTAAGGGAATAATAATCCGTTAACTTGATCAAACAAGGGAAAGGGTACAGGGTTGTAGAAAATGTGGATTCAAGCTGTTGCTGTAACATTTTTGAGTAACCCACTTATTTTGATGATGTTTTTTGGTTTTGTCGAGATATTTTTCCATGAACAGGATAAAAAGTTGCTATAGTATTTTTTTTAAACATTTGTTAAATAAAATGCTATAGTACTCCATGCACTTGCCATGCACCTCAGTTTTTTAAAACTAACTTGTACTTGGATGTAACAGACTGTAAATCAGAATTGGAAGACAAAAGGATAGTGTGTGAAAAAGCTGAAATACAGAAAACAAAAATAGAAGTAAATCAATTTTTCATATCATATGTAAAAGAACTTATATTCAGATCTAAATGAAACATCCAACTCCCCCATAAACTTTATGTAATGGATGAGCTCGTATACTCCCTGTCATTAAAGGACAAGTAATGATTTCTGTCATGGATGCCCCCCCATATAATTTAAAGGTTCTCCCATTGAGATTTCCGCAAATGGATGGGCACTCAAACACTGCCATTAAAAGACAAGCAAACCATTTATATTAAAAATAAGATTATATGAGTCAAAAAAATACTTATTAGGATAACAATGATGTGGTACTTATTAGGATAAAAGCCTGGCAAACCATTTATATTAAAAATAATGTCGTATTGAAGAGACTATATCGAAGTGAGCTCTGCTCTGGCTCTTGCTTCTTATTCCAGATGAAGCAGCCTTCAACAGGATGAATCATCTACTTTAGCATCCAACATGAATTGTTTATAGGTATTGACTGGACAACTTTCCTTCCTTCACAATATAATTCTGTGAAGGGAAATATCTGTGAGCCAACTTCATGCATCAATAGCCACAAAGGACTAAAGAACTGACTTCACTCTATCTTAGATTTTGTTTATTTCAAAACTACTAACCTATAAAATCAATAAGATGGAATGAGCTTCATGCTAATATTTTATCATTCATTCCTACATAATGCTTTGAACCATCATTGGTCTTAGGAATGTATTTGAGAGTCCAATATTTGATGCATTGTTTTATTTGAGAGAAGCGAGCTCTTCTCTGGCTCTTGCTTGTTATTCCAAATAAAGCAGCCTTTAACAAGATGAATCATCTGCTTTAGCATCCAACATGAATTGTTTATAGGTATTGACTAGCCAACTTTCTTTCCTTCACAATATAATTTTGCGAAGGAAAATATTCTCCCTTGAAGTATCTGTCTAGAATACCTTGCGTTCCAGCTGCATACATTATCTGAAGTAGAGATTTTATGAACAATTAGTCAGAAAACTCTCAAGAATATCTCTGTACTTTTTATGATTCCTATTTTCTGCTTCCAAAGATGACAAAAATGATGAATTAATGACAACATTAAAGCTTTTTTCAATGGACCATGATGAAATATAATTGACTTTTTGAATTATTTATGAGGTACGTTTGTCAATCAAAGAAATTGCTAGAAACAAAGGGGTGAAATTGGATGAAATATGACACCTAGCCATCTATTGTAGTCCCAGAGATATGGGGAGTCATAGCATGGTTTGGCATGGAGCACCATGGATGATCTTTTGGAGCAGGTTGAGCAAACCAAGAGTTAGCAATGTACCTGTTTCCATCACTGCAATTGGCAATTAGCAATGTGGTTGTTTCCATCACTGCAATTGGAAAGCTAACTTGTTATAACAAACAGGAACATAGTTTAGAAATTTAGAACACAGAAGAACGATTCATTGTCTTTTAGTTGCCTCCAAGAATGACAAAAAGACTGCCAAAGCAGAAAAATACAGTTACATTGTTTTATTAGCAACATATCATCATGCTCTTTCTGAATCTGAGATAAATGTTTGATGATGGGACTTGTATGTCCATTATTGACATTGGGAAGTAAGAATTACATGGTGTTCTACCTCCTTTCACATGGTCTAATATAGAACCTAGAAGTCCACAAATGAAGTGGAAGCCCATTTACCAGAGATTTACCCAAATACTATATATTCACCAAATCAGACAAACAATGACTTGAGTATGGCTATAATCAAGAGAAACTTCAATAATGCTTTCCCACATAATGCTTTCCTCAATAATGCTTTGTCTTCAGAAAATCTTCGTCCATGACTCTAGTCATTAATTAGGATTTTCAATTCATGTATATTCAAATTGGAGCCAGCTTTAATCAACCATCTAAGCATGCAAACATTGGCATAAAAAAGAAGACGAGCTTCTGCCAGAGAAAAGGAGATCTCGAAGCATATGAGTCATTATTATCTCAAAGCTGCTTGTGACTCAACAATAGCAGACTTCTGGGCCCCAAGGGTTAGACTGCGAGGACAAAGCTCAGGGGGTTAATGCTCCCGCCTCGATTTGAATTCACAGACTTAACTGTTTTGTGTGGCTGGGCCTCTCCATGGGACCTAGGGTTTATAGTGGCAGCCCAATGGACTCAAACCCATGCCTAGCGGGTATGAATCCACTCAGTTATTGATTTCCTTAATAGAAATAAAAAAAACAGACTTTCCTGCAAGCCTCGTACCATGCCACAGAATGGGCCTTACTGCAAATGGCCAAAGCCTCTAAGTCTGTCTTTCAGCGCATTGGACATTGGGATTTTTCTCTCCCCTTGTACGCAGTTATGACATATAAGGGGGATTCTATCTTTATTGTGATTAATATGTTGACTCTATTCCATCTGCATCTATGTTCCAGATTTATTTTCTTTTTAATCAAGCCATCAATAGGGACTTATAAATTTTCATGCATTCTTTCCAGCAGGACAATTGCTATTGCAGTATAGTTCTCATGCTAGATGGCCTACTTTCTTCTTTATCTATCCATATCTAGTTATCAAAAACACGGTTTTCGAGTGCCTACTTTAATGAAGTGTCCACCAGTGGATGAGTCACACTGTCTGTACAACATTCTTGAAGGAAATCGGATGAGAAATGGAAAGAGGACCTTAAGTAGCGCAAGAGAAATGCAATGGTATTTTGTATTCCTAAGCCTATTCAGACAATGAATAATGCAGTGTGGAGAATGTGATTACAACCTTCCCGATGATCTCTTGTATAGAATTCCTAATTATTGTGAATTGCAAGTGTTTTCTAGACAGGGATAACTTGTAAAAGATAAAATTCCATCACAAATTCAAGGAACCTCATCTGGTAGTGGTCCAAATTACCTTCACAAAGGCCCTGGTACTTCATGAATTTAGAGGATGCATCTGGGTTTGCATGTGATCATGTTCTAGCGAAATGTTACAATTTGTTTTAAAAATTTAAACCAAAACAAAAATCTTGCATTGCATTTAGAAGTACAACTCACTTGGCCAAGGGAAGCAGTTAGAAAGTTTAAGGAGGTCAGCTTCCAGTATGTAAAGAGATAAGGAAATTTGGTAGGAGACCTATTGGCTAATATTGCAATAGAGGAGGAATAGAAGGATCAGACCTAAACACAAATTCACTATTTCAAAGGGTGGAAAAAGCCATGCAAGGCTATAAATTTAATAAGAATACTCCTGACCAGCTCAAAGAGGGAGAAATCTTGTTGCGTAGGAATTGTAAAGCCATGAGGAGGAATTTAGAAGGACCTGTTTTAATTTGAGAATTTATGAGAGAGATACCACATAGAATTCCAAGGTTGAAAGTAGTTCAGCTTAATAATTTCAAAGGGTGGAAAAAGCCATGCAAGGCTATAAATTTAATAAGAATACTCTTGGCCAGCTCAAAGAGGGAGAAATCTTGTTGCGCAGGAATTGTAAAGCCATGAGGAGGAATTGTCATGAGAGCCAAGGAATTTGCTGAGAAGTGAAAATTGGTGGGGAGAAGAAATGCATATGTAAATGCCCAAATAATAGTAAAGCACAGAAGACACCAGAGGTAGGAAGGGACCTGAGAGAATGATCAAATAGGGGACAAAGAGGAAGCACCAAAGGAGCAATCTATCTTTCCCAATTTTGGAGTATCAATGCAACATGGCCCATCAAGAGAGGCTTGTGGAATAAACTTCC
The DNA here is from genome assembly GCA_031772625.1 of Pinus tabuliformis. NCBI lineage: Eukaryota > Viridiplantae > Streptophyta > Pinopsida > Pinales > Pinaceae > Pinus > Pinus tabuliformis. The sequence continues at coordinate 56,670,166 of CM062804.1, forward strand.
AAGTTCCAGGAGGAGAGATTCTCTAGAAAAATTAAGGAGGCAAGGCAAGCTGTTTAGGCAACCTGGCGCTGTAAGACCTGGGACAGTGCAGGCCACAAAGAAATACCTTCTTGATGGTGCAGGATGAAACAGGAGGTGCAGTCTTTGGCTGGAAAGGGATTTGACCTGGAAGACAAGGAGAAAAGGAATGTGTATAAGTATTTTTCACCCTGTTCAGTTCTTCATGGATTGCTAAACCAGTCAATTAAGTCATACCTTTAAAAAAAGTCGATATTGCAAGGAGATGAGACTCCACTCTGCCCTGGTGTCCACAGCCTGCCGCCCTCCATTCCCAAGCTATGCTGAGTTGTGCGGCCGGGGTCACCAGATTGAAAGTAGGCAAGGAAGGCCCCTCTCAAGGGAACACCATCATCCAAATACAACCCATCCTACCTCTATGCGCTCCGGTTGGTTTGCATCTCTGCACAAACAAGAAAACCAGTCAAAAAAAAGATAACCCTAAAAACAGAATAGAAGCAAAAGCAAGAAACCTGGCCTGGCGCTCCTCCTCCTGCAGAAAAATCCACCCTGTGCGGCCCTCCTCATCCTCCTGGCCCTCCTCCTACAGAAAAAGCTCGTGCAGCACACGACGGACTGGCTAGGTAGATGGACGGGCTGGGCTGGGTTTAATTAATTTTTTAACTAATAACTGTTTTTTAATGTTTTCTTTGGACGACAGAGAATTGTTGAATCGTCTAACAATAGATCTAACGGTTAAGATTAGGACAGAAAGACATTTAGGGGAGTTCATTTCAAAGGGAAACGCCTTACGGCGTAACTAGTTAATCGGTGTTATCTCAAAATAGGCAGAAAATAAAGCAAGCCATGGCCTTAAAGAGATAAACGGCGTTTCATCTTTTACTTGGGAGGTGGGAAGGAAACAATCATCATTTCAAGAAATTGCAATTTTGGAAACCAATATCCCGAATTGAAATGTAATTTGCCAAAATCAATTCCCAAGCCAACTAGGAGAAGCAATCAAAGGCGAAACTGCTCACAAGATTATCCCTTCTATTGCAATCACATACTTGGTAACAGGCCTGGAATTTGACGTTCCACAGAACGTATTTTTGATTTCAGAACGTATTTGACGACAGGGAAAAAATCATCCACGTCAGGTTAGACGTGTGGTATACCTTTCCAACCCGTCGTTTTGACGTCTAATTTCATAGCCAAAACGTAAAAATCTATAATATCTTATTTCATAAGTCACGACTTGAACCCTGTACATAACACAGTTTAAAATTAAAAGTGTAATATGAGTTCTGGACATGCTACTCTGTCCTCCCTGACGGATTGAAGATTTCTGATTGGAACTTGCGAGCAAACCTGGATTTGAGTCACTGGCTCCTTTAAAGTAATCTGGTACTTTCCACATACACCTGTTTGATTTCTTCATAACACAGATACTTTCAACCCTGCTCTTCATCTTTGACGTAAACTGGAAACCACATTTTTTCTTTATCTTTGACAACATGCGCGTTTATGACTCTTATTTAAATTTTTATTGTTGCACGCTAGTTTTTTCCTGTAAAGTTCGCCGAATAAATCTCTGTCATGACTTGCATATTTTGACCAAACTTAATACTCATGAATAACTTATTGTTTAAGAGGAAGAAACATACGGCTATCGAAACTCAGTCTTGGGATTGGATGTGAATTGAAAAATTTTAGATTGTGAATAAGAATTCTAATTAAAATTTCATAAGCATGTGAGGTGAGCATGGAAGGACATTTTCATGTAACTGAAATATGCAGATGAGTGTGGCATTGATTTCGTCTTGTTTGGTGAGAATTTGCCAAGAAAATTAAGAAGAAAGAAAGAAGAGTTTGCAGTGGTGTGGACCTGGCAAGGGGTGGGTTTTTTTTGGTTGTTAGTGTCTAGTCTTTCTAGATGGTCATGTGACCTGGAAAATGGAATACTTCATGGAATATTAGATGGTTGTAGTGGTTGTATTAGAGCGTTTGAATACACAGGTAAATATTTCAAAACACTAGATGAATTGATTGAGACTGCCCCAATGCTTGGTGGCTTGAGATTGTCTTTTTACCATGTATTGGACATTCTGGCATATGGCACACCTTTGTCTTTAGTGATATTTGTAATTTTTGGGATGTAAAAATATTAGATGCGATTGAGATAAATGCTTTGAAAAACAAAGGCGGAAAAATAGAGGGGTAACATTAAGTAATGAGAAGGAAGAAATTTAAATGGAAGGGAGGGAATCTAATGAAGGGGGATTAAAATTCTAAGTTGCCCAGGAATTGGTGAAAGGGTAGTGGTTAAATTGAAGTGTAGTGGCTTTTTCGTGGTATTTTCACCCCTGATATTATCAGAATTCAAATAAATAAAGGTTTTGAATGAGTGTGGAACTGTGATGCGGTCAAGCTGGCTTACTTTGGATGCTTCGACTAGTATTAAGTAACAATGTTAGGAAACAAAACAACAGTCTTCCATTATCGCTTATTCCACATCACTCTTCTTTCACTCTGCCGAGCTGCCGACCTGACTCTCAGCCTGCCACTCTGTATAAGAAGATAATATGACGAAGGAAATCAGTGTCCTCGACTTTGATGGACTATCCTATTAAATGAATCAACCTAGAGAAGTATACGAATTTATTTTTTTTTGAAACTTGCATTTTTGTAAATAGAAGATATATGACTTTTTTTTTTAGATTTTTGTACTTTTGTAAATAGAAGATTTAAAAAAAGACATAATATTCCATATGAGCCATCACCACAAATATCATTTGAATGCAATTATCGGATTTTTATTGAATTGAAAAATAATTAATTATAAAATATTATTACGGCCAACTCTCTAACAAGTTCATAGCAACTCAAAATTTAAACAATTTTAATATACCAGAATGTTCTTGCAGTGGTTTTTGTGTACATCTCAAGCCGTTCAAACTGCAAATATGCCAAAGCACCCAATATGCTACACCCAATGCCATTCCTGTAAAGATCGGAACTAGCAGCTCCCAAATTTCCACCATAGAGTTTCACTACAAATGATCCATATGCATACGCCCCAACTGCAATAATAACACCAAACAAAGTAATTACGCCATGGAAAGGATAGTTTTATTACCATTGTTGGCTCTTGAGTAAGTGTAACAGGCGAGTTTATATTGACGGATGCAACTGCATCCACTTAACACTGGGCTCAGGACAGAAACGATGAGAATGAAACACAAATTGAAAAAAATTAAGAAATGTGGTGTTCTGGTAGCCATGAGACACACACTGTAAAACAGGAAGAAATTTGGTGTTTTGTGGCCATGATGGAAGATTTCTTCACAGGTAGAATGTCAAACATCTGACAGCAAAAACTCGTGCTAATTTTTTTAATATGTAACACACAACAAAAACCAGTCATAATTTTACTGAAACCGTAAATTGATGGGGATGGAAAACAAGCAACCGTCTCCAAAGTTTCAATTGACAGGCAAAAAATATTTGAAATTCCAGGCCTGCTTGGTAACTCATTTCCACAAAATACCACATCCATATGCTCGATGGTTACTAAAACCAAACCATTTGCATCGGTATGTGTGGCTAGCTTCCATCCCAGAGAAGAAAAAGACTAATCAATATTTTCTTTGTGGCATTACTGAAAATTGATAGACGCATGGGAATTTTCCTGTAGTTTTTGCCATTCGTAGACAGGACAAATTATTGGCCTACATGTACATTTTTTGCGGAAAGCAGGGTAGGACATCAAATTTCTAGCCTGTTGTGTGGTGGTTTATTGGGGAAAGCAAACATGCAACAGAGGAAGTACCATCCATATAATAGATCAAATCCTCTGCATCTACTGAAGTAAAAGAAGACTCACCATTTGTATCTCAGGTAATAGCCATCTGTAGGAGTCTCATCAGTAATGATGTTATTGTCATAACGCTGCAATTGCACATATGGATTTAACTCGCAGCCTACCACAGGAATATCATAAGGAAGGTGTATTCTGAACACGCTGAACATCGTTTCAGGTCTCCGGTATGCAGTCAACGAATTGGTGAATGGAAATGATACTGCCAGTAACAGTAGTAGTATTATAGATGCCGGTACTCCACTTTTCTCTATAAATATCAAAGGGGTAAGCACAGGAGCCGCGAGGCCGATCCGCCATCAGACACCTTTATAGTCCGCCAGACCCAATATAAGATCCATCCACTTTTAATTCAAAGACCTGCGAAGAACCCAACTTTTTATTGTTTAACGACGAGAGCTTACCTTGTTCATTCAAGGAAAGCCCAGAAGAAAGAGGGTTTGGCGGGGGCGATTCGAACTGGGCTAGGTAGACGGACTGGCCAGGTAGACGAATGGGCTGGCAGGGGAGATTCGAACTGGGCTAGGTAGATGGACTGGCTAGGTAGACCGACGGCAGAGATTTGTTGAATCATCTAACAATAGATCTAACGGTTAAGATTAAGATAGAGAGACATTTAGAGGAGTTCATTCCAAAGGGAAACGCCTTACGGTGTAATTACAATATAAATAAATAAAATTAACGATTCGGTGATACACTGTTATTATATATTCAACACATGATGTTTTTAAAAAAATTAACCTATGTTATAAGATTTTTTATTATTCAAAACCTTGCCCATGTTTTACATAATTATATAATTCAATTTTTAATATTTTTTTAAATTTAATTTAAATTGTAAAATTAATGGTATAAAGTGGAAATTAAAGTTAGTAGAGAAAATTATATTGATTCTTTCTAACCACCTAAAATAACTATGTGAACATATTATTATTCCTATCTCTTATGTGAGTATTCAGATCTCTTAACTTGACTATTCATATCTAGTGCTGCCATGTATTCATATCTCTTAACTTGACTATTCATATCTAGTGCTGCCATGTATTCTAACTTGAATTTTCACTAAGAGATTAGTTTAAAAATGATTTGAATGTAATTTTTCATGTTTCCATTAATAATGATAGTTAAGAATATATCAAAATAATATTAGTTAGTTTCTAAAAGATTTAGATAAATTAAAACATCTATAATTATTTAAAACTACACTAAATTTAAGTATTTAAAGATATCAAATTTTTTAAGTTACAAACTTATTTTAACATGCAAAATTTAAAAAACATTTAAGAAATTCATGGTTTATCTATATATATATATATATCCATTTTCAATTTTTACATTAATTTTATTATTTAAATTATATTTTTGAATAACTGAATGTATTGAACAAGTTACAAATCATATTGATTATTTGAATTATATATAATAGAACTTAATTTTAAAATTGAGAATGTATAATTAGCATCGAAATATTTTATTTAATGTAATCATTAAACTATTTTATGAAATAAATATAATTTTTTGTTTTGTTTTTATTTTTCTCTTATATATATAATTTTGTATGTTGAAATATTTTATTTAATATTTATATTAAATTTTTTAATCATTGTTAATATTTTTAAAATTTTATATATTGATTTTATATTAAAAATTGAATGATTTAATGTAACACTCATCGCTATACTATATGATTTTTTTAATTTTTTTTTATTGAACTATCACTTAAAGTATTACCGAATATTATCTTAATCTCTTACATTTATTTAACCGTAATGTCCATGCATATAATTGAAAAGATTCAGCTTGATTGGAAAGGGTTATTAAAGTGTTAATTTATGGCTTTCCGGCGAAACTACATGAGCCGTTGGCTCTGCCCCACCAGGCACTTGCTCGAAAACCATGGCAATTACACCACCCGGATAACATATTGTGATGTGGCGCTGCCACTTGAGGTTCGGCTTTAATGCTGATAGCCCGACCTGCTGCCAAAGGGCCAAGGCATTAATGGAAAGGTTTTTCCACCGTAAGATCCATGGTGGATGGATTCAACGGTTCCAACACTTCCTGCTAACCCTAAGCATCTCCTCTATTTGTCAAACTCACTCATTTCTCATTTGGGTGCGACATTTCCCGAGTATTGTGTCTCTGCAACTCTGTCAAGGTCAGTAGGGAATACTATGGCAGTTCTGCGAATATTTTTAGGGTTGATAGGGGGCACCATGCTGGCACCGGACCTCCACGTCCCGTCGTCCTCAGGCGAGCTCTTAGGTAAGATTGTAAGGGTTTTCGCTATACTCTGAACTCAGTTTAATTTCCTTGCTTAGAACGAAAACTACTGAAGGTTACTTTTGTTTCAAGTGTGCTCTTTGAGTGCTACCTCGTTCCTCCAGTCGAATCAAAAATCATGAGGAAGGTTTTTCCTCCGAGGTAAGGGCTTCAAGTTTGCACTGAGAAATCATCTCTTTCCTTTTTGTTTTTCCTGTAGAGAGGGTTAACTATCTCATGGTGACTACAGGTCTTCGTCTCTCCCTCACCTGGAGCGGCTCTTTCTCAGGTAAGAAGGAAACTTAAAAAGTTTTTGGTCTTATATCTGGTTTAAAAATTGTTCATGAAATCCAAGGTTTAATCCTCTAGTTTGCCGTTACAGGTAAACCTCTGTCCAGCATCTTTATCGAAGCGTAGCTATGGAAGGCACCCTAACAGCGTACTCAAATTTTGTGTCTTCAGGTTGGTCTGCGATGAAACCCTCCGACGGCATTGAAAACGAGAATCTACTTCGTTTGTTTTGTCTACTGTTGAGAGTAGTTAAGGGTTTTGATAATTTAGTGAATGAGAGGGTTTGATGGTTTTAAGTCCAGCTCGACCAAAGCTTCACTGCGTAAATAGCTTTTAGCTTCCCTTAAGAGGGTTGCCTTGATGCACAACTTGGTTGTTTTATTTTCTGGTTGTTTATGGGTGCTCAACTTAGCTGCGTGATATCCTCACTGCGTATTTATGTTTATGACTCGAATGGTTTATAAATTATAATGTTGTACTCGGGATATTGTTTCTTTGTTTATTGAAGTTTATTGTTTCAATGGTTTCATTTAAACTCTGCTGATACGAGGCCAGTTGACTTTTGGTCCTTCCTTCTGGATTAGACAGAGATTCGAAATGGACCATAACCACTCTGTCATGATTATATATGTATTCAGCATTTTGATTGATGATTAAATGGAAGAAAAGTCTGATAGCTTTGCATTGATTGTCACCCTTCATATGTTGAAAGGATTCCAATGTTGTTTAATTGAAGTGATAGGGTTCCATCCAATTTATGCATTACATTAATATGATTTATGGTTCTATTCTCAGATAATTATTGTTTCTTGTGGTTCTTAAACTTATTTATATTGCTATAATCTCAAATTTTCTATGAGAAGGAATTATCTTACAGGAATTTTGAGATTGTTTTCTCTATCATTGCTTGAGACAGTAGTGTGTTGTTTATCTTATGTTCCTATGAATAAACATTTAAAGTTTAGAATTAAATTAACAGTATCAATATTTTTCGGTCATCTGTTTAATAGATTGTATCATTGTGTTACCTCAACCAAGATAACATAATCCTAATAAAGGATAAAATATACTTATTATGTTGAAAATAGCAACAAGAAATGCTAAAAATAGAATTACTAAAAGTAGCACTGCTATAAATAGCAGTCTAGCGAGTGTTGATCTTAGCAACAATGGATGGAAAAATGGAAGTGCTAAAAATAACATTCTATAAATAGCATTTCGGGATACCTTCCTAGTTTAGTTAGTTCCTAAACTAAAATAGTGAAGTAAAATTCGAATTTGACCTTAGCAACTGTTTGTAAAATAATTAATTAATTCATCTTGAGTTAATTAGTTAAGGAAAATCAAACATGAAGTCTATGTGGGGACATGCAATAGTTTCTCCATTGATTGAGGAATCTATCCATCAGTTAAAGAGATAAAAGTGAGTTGTAATTTGAGTTGTAATTAGTTGACTTAGTTAACTGAGTCAAGTCCAGTTAGATTAATTCAAACAGTTTGTTGAATTAATGTAAGTTTAGTTAGTTAATGTTTGCATGCATGTAACTACTGCACTTCAGATAACTGAGTATTCTCTCATAAATAACTCATGCATGTCAGTTCAGACAGAGACCTAGTTGATATCAGATGGAGGGGAAATGTACTATCAATTGCTAGAATATTCCATTGTGAATATTCCTTGCATGCAGAAGGAATTATTTCCTTGAGGATTGTGCAGTTACTTCTTCAGGTTTAGTGAGTGTGATGAGGCCAATTCACACATGTGACATCATTGGACCCCAAGAAAAACTATGCAAGGAAATAGGAGGCTTGGAGGGCTTGAGGAGGACATATACTATGTCTATTCAGTTTGTGAGCTATATTGTTTGATTGCAGAGAGACAGGATAGCTTGAGAGCTGATTCTTTTTGTAACTTGAACAAGATTTCCACTTGTATGATAATACAGAGTTGGGGTTTTAGGTTGAGGCTATCCTTGGGTTATTTCTTCTTCTTTTTTTGTGATTGATTTCTCATTCTCAGTTATATGTGTTCTCTTTATCTTGCTCAATTCGATTAAGCTTCCACAAAGTGTTGTAGAAGTAGATGTTATATTGTGTTTTAGTATATTGCATAATATATTGATCTACAATGGGAATTTCTACATGGTATCGGAGTAAAGGTGATCAAGGCGAAGAACAATATACAAGAAGGAGAAGTTCGAAGTTTGGTTCCTGAATATAGAAATCGAGTTCTTATCACATCTCTATTTCACCTATGGCGTTCAGTGGTTTAAGACTCGAGTATGCCCTCGATGGCAGCTCGAATTATATAGCCTGGAAGGATCACATGGAGGTAGTGTTAGAGGATAATAGTCTAAAGGACTTCAATGATGAAGAAGTCCCCAAGCTGACTGATGCTACACAACTCGCGGAATGGAAGAAATGTGTGGCTAGAGCAAGGAGAATCCTCCTGGAAGGAGTTTGAGACCACATTGTCTCGAGCCTCCATGGGAAGGAGACATTGTTTCGATGTGGAAAACATTGAAAGATTTATATCAGAACAACAACGATCAGAGGAAGCTAGCACTGAAAGACAAGCTTTGTAAGATCAAGTGTGAAAAGGGCGACACGATCTCTACATATATGAACAAGATCACCACCTCCAGGGATGAGCTTGGAAGTGTAGGGATCACAACCGCTGATGATGACATGGTGAGTCTTGCACTGCTCCGTCTTCCTAAGAGTTGGCATAGCTACCAAGACTCGGTTAATGGAAGAGAAAAATTGCCAGATTGGGAACGACTTTGGTCGGATATGAAGTAGGAGGAAATAAGAAGAAGCACCAGAGATGGATCCTCATTGAAGCAAGATGATGAGGAAAATATAGCCTTAGCGAGTAAGGCGAGGAAAGGGAAAGGGAAGGTATCCCATCCCAAATCCGGTTCTTCCCATGGTGGGAAGAAGATTGACAAATCGAAAGTGCGATGCTTTCATTGTCATGAAGTGAGCCATTATGCTACGAATTGTCCACAGAAGAAATTCAAGAAGGGTTCCTCAAAGGGATCTAATGGTGAGGCACTGGCCTCACAATTTGAGCTGGATTTCTCGCTTATCGCATGCATGGTTTAACCATGGTGGGATGTGTGTCGTACCTGGACAGTGGAGCTTCATTCCACATGTCAGGTGACAAGAATCTTTTTAGTACCTTAGAGGAGAAGGATCTCCAAATGCGGATCAAGATGGGCAATGATGGAAAGTACCATGTTTCAGGTGAAGGTACAGTTGTGTTTCAGAGGGAGCATGGAGCTCCCCTCACCCTGAGTGATGTAAAGTATGTACCAGGTCTGAAGAAGAATCTTGTGTCTATCGCTATGCTAAAAGATAAAGGCTATGATGTAGTCTTTAGTCAAGGAAAGGTATTCCTGAGGCATATTGGTACTGGACAGACAAAGTGAATAGGGATTCGAGTCAAGAATCTCTACAAGCTGGAGGTAGACGACTGTGCTGCTTTGAGTTCCAAAGTTGAGATGGTGTAGATCCAAGATGTTGGCGAGCTATGGCATAAAAGACTGGGCCACTTGCACCATGGAGCCTTGAAGACCATGCAGCAGATTTCTACCGGATTACCCAAGGGAAAACTTGAGTAGAACACTATATGCAAAGGTTGTACCTTGGGTAAGTATGCGAAATCTTCCTTTCCGGATCGAGACAGTAGAGGTGGAGCAATCCTGGAGCGAGTTCACTCAAATGTTTTTGGGTCCTTCTCTACAGCCTCCACCACTAAATAAAGGTACTATGTTATTTTGATTGATGATTTTTCTCATAGACGCTGGATCTACTTTATGCAAAAGAAGGATAAGACCTTCTTGAGGTTTTGTGAGTTTAAAGCCTCGGAAGAGAAAGAATCTGGAAAGAAAATAAAAGCCTTGCATAGCGACAATGGTGGAGAGTATGTCTCCCAACAATTTAAAGACTTCTATGCTACAGAAGGTATTAAATAGGAATTGATGGCACCCCATAACCCACAACAGAATGGGGCAGCCGAAAGGAAGAATAGATTGATTGTGGGAGTAGCTTGAGCGATGTTGCATGACTAAAACCTACCACTACATTTGTGAGCTAAGGCATGCAATACAATAGTATACTTGTAGAACAGAAGCCCGCACCGTATACTGGGAATGAAGACACCTATGGAGGCATATTCTGGGAAGCAACTTGATGTAAGTCACTTCTGAATCTTTGGATCATCAGTTTACTGTCATGTGACCAAAGATTCCAGGAAGAAGCTAGACCCAATAGCTGAGTTGGGAATACTTGTGGGGTACATGGATACACCCCACAACTATCGAGTGTACCTTCCTTCCACTCAGAGGACTATGGTATGCAGGGATCCAAAGTTTGACTAGCAGAAAGCCATGCACTTATCACTTGAGAGGGAGCTCGAGTTGCATGCAGATAAGGAACTTTTAGTTCCTAAGGATGAGGAGCCTCAGATTGATGCGGAGCAGCCGCATGCAGAGGATCCAGGAGTGGAGACATCCACTCATGCTGATACTTCCGGAGATGGACGGAAACGATCAAGGGAAGCTGACATGTTGATGCTGGATGCAAGGGAGAATGTGGGACAACCATCTTCTCAGCGCAGACAGCCGAGGTCACCCGAGCAGTACACTGGGTACATGGCTCTGGTTGGGAAGTGTGTAGATATCGAACCTTCTTCATTCGAGGAGGCAGTGCAACAACCAGTCTGGGTTGATACAATGGTAGAGGAGTATGACTCTATCATTTGGAACAATGTGTGGGATGTTGTCCCAAGGCCTCAGGGCAAGTGAGTGGTGAGTTCCAGATGGATTTACAAGGGAAAGCAGGTAGCTGATGGCAGTGTTGAGTGTAGGTTTTAACCCCGTACAGAAATTATCTGCATACGAATTCTAAAACATAGAAAATAAACAATGCAAGAGAATAACACATAAAACACATATACATAGAGATTTTCCCCTAGATCCCAAAACCGGGACTAACAGCTTGATTTTTCATTATATTCCTTTCAATGTTACAATACATATTTATACATGCCGAAGCATCCAATACCATGGACCAAAAAACCATCGCATCCAAAACCATGGATCGAAAACCATCACGTCCAAAACCATGTGCGAAAATCATGCACAAAACCATAGGTAGGTCCGCCCAACCTAACATAGAGTCCAAAACCAAAATTTTCCGGGGCGTTGCCCCAGACCCCATAAAGTGGGGTTACAGGTATGCCTCAAACCCCATGTGAAGCCCCCCCCCCACTACACAATTGATGCAACAAAGGGGGGCTCTGCCCCCCTTTAACCCCTCGGTTAACTACATGGGCTAGTCGTGGAAAGAATATAACACAACCCAACATTGAGAAACATAAGGCAAGGTTTGTTGCCCGAGGTTTCTCACAGGTCGAGGGGATCGACTACGATGAAACTTTTCCTCTTGTAGCAAGGTACTCATCGATTATATTGGTGTTGGCACTATCAGCTTAGATGGGGTGGAAGATCTACCAGATGGATGTGAAGACAACATTCCGCAATGAGAAGATTAAGGAGGAGCTGTATACTGAGTAGCCAGAAGGTTTCGAAACCTTCGATCATGAGTCACGTGTATGTAGACTCAAGAGGGCTTTGTATGGGCTGAAGCAAGCACCCCGTGCTTGGTACACCAGGATCGACAACTATTTCACCGATTTGGGCTTCACCAAGAGTGAAGCAGATGCGAACCTTTACCACGTCATGGTAGAAGGTAAATCATTGATCATTGTTCTTTATGTCGATGATCTGATTTTGACAGGTGATGATCAACTGATACATTCTTACAAGTAGGACCTTGCAAGAGAGTTCGAGATGAATGACATGGGCCTTATGCACTACTTTCTAGTCATGGAGGTGTGGCAGAAAGATGGGGAAGTATTTGTGTCTCAAGGTAAGTATGCCAATGATATACTCAGGCACTTTCACATGGAGAAGTGCAAACCCATGTAGACTCCTCTAGCTGGGAACTAGAGGAAGGAGGATGCTACTTCAGGTGAGGTAGTAGCTGCTACTGTTTATCGGCAGCTAGTGGGTTCACTTATGTATCTGGTGAACACACGACCCCACCACTTATGTATCTAGGTTCACTTATGGTTCAGCCTACCAAGATGTTTTGGAAGGCAGTGAAGCATGTGCTTAGATACCTCAGAGGCACAACTCAGTTTGGATTGTGGTACAGACGGATAGAGGGAGTGGAGCTTCAGGGCTTCACAGATGTGGATTCAGTAGGGAGTCCATCAGACCAGAAGAGCACTTCTGGAGGAATCTTCATCCTTGGTTCAGTTGTAGTTTTTTGGTACAGTAGGAAACAGAGATCAGTTGCACTTAGCTCAGCAGAGTCTAAATACATGGCTGCTAGTCAGGCTGCATGTGAGGCCATTTGGATGCAGAAGATTCTAGTGGGATTGTTTGGTCAGATGATGGATCTTACAGTGATCTACTGTGATAACCAGAGTTGTATCAAACTCTCGAAGAATCCATTTTTTCATGACAGGTCCAAGCACATTGATATCCAGTATCACCATCTTTAAGACTATGTGGCCAAGAGGATCATGTTGTTGCTGTATGTTTCAACCGAAGAACAAGATGCAGATATTATGACTAAGGCATTGCCAAAATGTAAGTTTGAGTTCCACAGAGATAGGATTGGGGCTACTGATAATCCCTCTCTTGTTGAGAGGGAGTGTTGAAAATAGCAACAAGAAATGCTAAAAATATAATTGCTAAAATTAGCACTACTATAAATAGCAGTTCAACTAGTGTTGATCTTAGCAATAATGGATGGAAAAATGGAAGTGCTAAAAATAGCATTCTATAAATAGCATTTCGGGATACCTTCCCATTTTAGTCAGTCCCTAAACTAAAATAGTGAAGTAAAATTCAAATTTGATCTTAGCAGTTGTTTGTAAAATAATTAATTAATTCATCTTGAGTTAATTAGTTAAGGAAAATCAAACATGAAGTCCATGTGGGGACATGCAACAATTTCTCCTTTGATTGAGGAATTTATCCATCAGTTAAAGAGATAAGAGTGAGTTGTAATTAGTTGACTTAGTTAATTGAGTCAAGTCCAATGAGATTAATTCAAAAAATTTGTTGAATTAATGTAAGTTCAGTTAGTTAATGCTTGCATGCATGTAACTACTACACTTCAGATAACTGAGTATTCTCTCATAAATAACGCATGCATGTCAGTTCAGACAGAGACCCAGTTGAGATTAGATGGAGGGAAATGTACTATCAGTTGCTATAATATTCCATTGTGAATATTCCTTGCATGCAGAAGGAATTCTTTCCTTGAGGATTGCGCAGTTACTTCTTCAGGTTTAGTGGGTGTGATGAGGCCAATTCACACATGTGACATCATTGGACTCCAAGAAAACCTGCACAAGGAAATAAGAGGCTTGGAGGGCTTGAGGAGAACATATACTATGTCTATTCAGTTTGTGAGGTGTATTGTTTGATTGCAGAGAGAGTAGGATAGCTTGAGAGCTAATTCTTTTTGTAACTTGAACAAGATTTCCACTTGTATGATAATACAGAGTTGGGGTTTTAGGCTGAGGCTTTCCCCGAGTTATTTCTTCTGTGTTATGTGTGATTGATTTCTCATTCTCAGTTATATGTGTTCTCTTGATCTTGCTCAATTTGATTAAGCTTCCGCAAAGTGTTGTAGAAGTAGATCTTGTATTTTGTTTTAGTATATTGCATAATCTATCGATCTACAGTGGGAATTTCTACATACTACTTTTCCATTTTTAGTACAAAAGAATATACTTAATAATTTAGGTATAATAATGATTCTCTGTTCCTGGTTGAAAATAATACCTCTCTAGGAATTAAATAATAAGCCCAGATTTGGTCACTTATCTGTTTATGATTGTTTTAGAGTTGTATAAATACCTTTTGTTTTTCTGGAAGGTCTCACCACCCAACCATGGACCTGGCAATTATGTCTAGCATCCCCGTCCGAGCACTTCCTACTCCTAACAATTACTAGGCGTACACAATCTAGTATCTTGGGTTTCAAGACTATTGTCCAGCCTCAAGTTGCATACCAATTCGACTGCTAGACATAGTTTTGTTTCCCACTGGTTACTTGTGCCCAGGTCAAGGAAAAATCTCAGCAGCCTCTCCTGCCTTCTCTTTGTCCCCCTTTCCCCATTCTTTTCCCTCTTTTGGGGAGGAAAGGTGGCAACTGTTTCTAATTGTCCAAGGAGTTATGTAACTATTTTCATTCAGTTTTCTCAACAAATTTTTAATATTCTTTAAATAAAAATATCATAATGTTCTAGCCTTTCCAACCTTAATTTTTTAACAAACTGTGTTAAGCGAAATGAAAGTTTTTGAAGTACTGCGTAAAACTTGGTAAAAAAAAATGTTTGTGCAATAGATGGTGTTACAAATTTGACCCCTTATGAGCAACGCCATCTCTGGTGTTCTTTTAAGAAAATAATGTCAGATAGGCTTTCTGCATGGTCTCCTCTTCTTCCCAAGTAGCCTCTTCTGGGCCAAAGTGCTTCCATTTCACTTTAACCTGGGTGATGGCTCGCTTCCGCAAGGTGGTTTCTCTCCGATCGAGAATATGAAGAGGTTCTGCCAAAAACTCTCCCTCTGGTTCGACCTGCACAATTTACAATTTGTTGTTAGAATTGTACCAAAACAACAATTCAATGTCACTTATTCAATTGTTTCATTACCTGTATATTTTCCCAGTTAATTATATGTTGAGGGTTATATACATATTTTTTTAGCAAAGACATATTTTTTTAGCAAAGAGACATGGAAGACATTGTGGACTCAGATGTGCTTGGGGAGTGCTAATTTTTATGCCATTGATCCAATTCATTCCAATATTTGGAACGGTCCACGGTACCGAGGTGTCATCTTGGCACAACCCTTCCACTGTAAAGTGATTTTTTAGGGTTTAACTTTCAAGTACACATGATCCCCCAACTGAAATTCTTTATGAGTCCTTTTTTTATCTTCATAAATATTTTTCCTATCCTGAGCAAATTTTAAGTTCTGGCGGACCCTTTTCACTATGGCCTCCATTTCAGCTAACATATCAGGACCCAATGCTAACTTATTAACCAGGCTATTCCAATCTGTGGGTACCTGACACTTTCTTCCATACAACACCTCAAAAGGGCTCATGCCTAATGATTCGTGATGGCCATTATTATAGGCGAACTCTACCAGATGGAGGTAGTCCTCCCACTTGTGCGGTTGTTGCATTACGAACATCCTCAACATGTCTTCCAAGACTTGATTCACTCGTTTTGTCTAGCCATCCATCTGTGGATGGTAGGTAGTACTGAATTGAATCTGAGTACCTAACCCAACAAAGATGGTTTTCCAAAATGTGGATGTAAATTTTACATCTCTGTTGGAAATTACTACCCTAGGTATCCTGTGTAAATAGAAAATTTCCCTCATGAATATATCTGTGTTGGCATTATGATTCAAGTGTTGTCCTTGATGGCAACTCACTCAGAGGATGGTACAGGTGCTCAGAGGTTGGTACAGGTGATGGCAACTTAATCAGAAGACAGATCTTAGTACAGCATGCCAAGGAAGTTCATATACGCATGTTCGTTAAGCCCAAGTCGCGTGTACACGCAAGTTTGTTTCAGAAAAAGCGCGTGTATGTGGAAAAGTATCTTTGGTCCATGGTGGTTAGTCCTTGGAAGTTGTGCCTATGATTTCGGACCATTGTGTCTCGACGGGCGTGTCGATCCCTAGTTTTGAAGTTGATGGTATTGTGTTACTATGGTTTTGGCTCTTGGTATTGAACTAGGCCTAAGACTATATAAGGAGAAGAAGATCATTAGGCAAGATCATCTTTCGACAAGGCTTGAATATCTAAGAGAGAAAGAGATCTGATATGCAGGTTCTGGGTTGCTTGATCTAAGCCAAGGAGAGATCACATCGGTTGATGGAAGACTAGATCTAAGGATAGATCGGGATCTAATGGTTTGAAATGCACTATCATGATATGGTTGATTATGCGTATTTCTAGATCTGCATATCATCGCAATGTTACGTTTTGGATCTAACTAATGTCTGGTACAGCTGCAAATTGAGAAAGTTTATTTTTAGATCTGTACGCAGGTTGACTTCGGTAAAAGCGCGTGTATACGCGGGTTTTGCTCATTGAAGTAGCGTATATCTTTTGAAGCTTGATTTTGGGTTTACAGTGGGGTCTGACTGTTATTGCAGAGTTCTGTAGTCTGCTCTGTGTTCTGGTAACTGGTGATTGACAGGGTTCAGTGGTTTAGTGATTCAAAGTTTGGTTGTTTTATGCTTCAATGATCTGTTGTGGAAATTGAATGATTTGTGGTCTTCAGATTGTAATGTTGTGCTTCAGGAATATCCAAGTCTGAAAATGTATGAAAAGTGATATCTGAAAGAAGGAAGATTGTAGGTCAGCACCTACGTACTAGTATCTTGGCTAGTACAAGAGCAAAGGGGGTTGGAGCTCCCTTCCAAGGAAGTTTGGAGAACGAGAGAAGGTTGTAGCCTTCTGCAGGTTGTAGCCTGCGTACTGGTATAAGGCTGCACCAGTACAAAAGATTGTAAACTGAAGTTTCATATTAAAGAAAGATAGAGACAACTTGCAGCAGGTGGTTTTCACCCACATTGGGTTTCCACCTTATATCTTGATGTTCATGTGTGTGGCTTTTTATCTGTTCTGTTATACTGCACATGTTTACTGTTAATGTGGTGAATAATGTCCTGATGCACTTAATTGAAGAATAAGCTAACTAAATTGTGAGTTTTCTTCTTATACGCTGTTTTACTTCGTCACAGTAGCGTGTACACGCTGGTTCACTTAACTGAAGTAGCGTATATGTTTCTGAGCATTTAAAAGGTTGATTAATCTGATAATACTGATTCACCCCCCCTCTCAGTATTATTTCCAACAATTGGTATCAGAGCAGGTCCTTCAGAGAAGCTTGATCGCTTGAAGGAAGATCATTCATCATGAGCAACTACGAGAAAGAAGCATCAATCAGGCCACCGGTTTTTGATGGAACAAATTTCAATTATTGGAAGGTAAGAGTTACTGCATATCTTCAATCTCTTGGTACAGAAGTTTGGGACATTGTAGAAACAGGCTATGCTTTTCCTTCAGCTACTCCTACAGATCCAGCTGAGAAAAAGGCATATGAAACAAATGCAAAAGCAGTCAGTACTCTATTAGGAAGTATATCTCAAACAGAATTCATGAAGGTCATGCACTTCAAATCAGCAAAAGAGATATGGGACAAAATGATCACTAGCTATGAAGGAGATGAACAGGTAAAGCAAGCTAAACTTCAAACTCTCAGGATTCAATATGAGACCCTCAAGATGTATAATGATGAAAGTGTGGCTAATTATTTTCTTCGGGTAGATGAGATTGTTAATTGTATGAAAAATTTGGGTGAAGAAATAAAAGAGACTATAGTAGTTCAAAAGATTCTAAGATCATTATCCCCCAAGTTTGAATCTAAAGTATCTGCAATAGAAGAAAAGGAAAATCTCAAAGTTCTCACTATGTCTCAGCTACATGGAATTCTAACTGCTTATGAAATGAGAAAGGGAGGTCCATCAGACAGAAGGGAAGCTGCTTTTAAGGCATCAAGAAAAGAAGATTACTATGAAGCAAGCCATGTTCCAGAAGAAGAGGAAGAAGAATCAAATTTTGTCAGAAATCTTCAAAGGGGTGCTGGAAGGTTCAGAGGTAAGCTACCTTTCAAATGCTTTGCTTGTGGAAGAGTAGGTCATTATGCTGCAAAATGTCCTAATAAGGATAAAGGAAAAGAACCTGCTAGATGGAATAAGAAACAAAGTGCAAATAAGAAAAGCTACTACACCCATGAAGATAGTGATGGCTTATCAAACAGTGATGAAGATGAACAAGGTAATAAATATAAGCTATTAATGGCATTTGAAGATGATGATTATGAGGATGCTGTAGATGTGGATAATCTCTATAATGAAATTACTAGACTCAAGAGATGCATAGAAGAAAAGAGTGTGATCATTGATACTTTGCAATTTCAAATTGATGAAAAGGAAAAACATCTTGAAAAACTAGAAGGTGAAATTGTTGGTCTCAGAAAAGAAATTGAGAAAACAAAAGCTATTAATCTTAAGTTTGTCAAAGGATCTGAAACTTTGGATGAGATTATCAATGTGCAGCGGTCTCCTCTAAACAAGACAGGTTTGGGCTATAATGGAGAAACCTCTCAAGCATCCACCTCAAAGAGTTATCTTGATGCAGCAAGAAGAAATGAGCAGAAGAACAATGAAGATAATCAGGTAAAGCAGGGACGAATTACAAACAGAAACTATCAGGGACAATCCTTCTTAAGGGTGAACAAAAGCTACAACCAACCACAGGTAAAATCTTCTCAGTTTGGCACAAGAATAGATGAAAATAGAAATTACAATCAGTTGGCTGGTAGATTCAATAACCGCAGAAGCTTCTTCAATGGACAATGCTTTTCTTGCCATAACTTTGGTCACAAAGCAGCTCAATGTGTTGCATATAAAACAATCATGACTAGGGAAGCTCAAAAACAAAGAAGTATGACAGGGATTACAAAGAGGACCTATAACAACTTTTCGGTTCTTGAAAATGAAGTTGAATGTTCTATTTGCAATAATTTTGGTCATAAAGAATCTGAATGCAGGAGCAGGTTTCAGGAGAAAAAGGAACAAGCCACGAGCACCAAAAAATGGAGAATAAAAGAACCTCAGACAGAAAGATGTGGGATAGCGTTTTATGCAGAAGGACAGGAAAATCTATGGTACATTGACAGTGGATGTTCGAAACATATGACAGGTGATAAAGAAAAACTTGAATCTTATTCTACTTTAGAAAAGGGAAAGAAAGTTTCTTTTGGAAATGATACTCCTGCAACTATAAAAGGAAAAGGTATTGCTCCTTTGAAAGAAAAGGTCAAGGCTGGAAATGTTTTGTATGTTGATGGATTGAAGCATAATCTTCTAAGTGTCAGTCAGATGTGTGATCAAAAAACCGAGGTTATTTTCAGATCGAATGGATGTCTTGTTCGTGATCTTGATACAGGTAAAACAGTTCTCAAAGGCAAAAGAACTCCAAATAATCTGTACATATTTGAAGAAGGACAACAACAATGCTATCTTAGCAAGGATGAAGAGCACTGGTTATGGCATCGAAGGTTGGGACATCTAAGCTTCTCACAAATAAGAAAAGCATGCAAATATCAGGCAGTTCGCGATCTTCCAGATATCAAAATTCCAGACAACACTATATGCAAATCTTGTCAGTTTGGAAAGCAAACCAGAACTAACTTTCCAGAAAAGGAAGGATCAGCTAGCTTGCCTCTTGAGCTAGTCCATACAGATGTATGTGGTCCATTTAGGAAAAGGACACCTCGAGGAGAAGAATATCTGATATTATTCATTGATGATTTCTCAAGGTTTGTTTGGTTAGGGCTTATGAAGCACAAAGATGAAGCATTCGAAAAATTCAAATCCTTCAAAGCATTGGCTGAAAATGAATCAGGACACAAAATTAAGTGCCTCAGATCTGACAGAGGTGGGGAGTTCACATCAAATGAATTTTTCGATTTCTGCGATGAACATGGGATAAGAAGAGAATTCTCTACAGCTAGAACTCCTCAGCAAAATGGGGTTGTGGAAAGAATGAACAGAACTATCCAACAAATGGCTCGTGCTATGCTCGATGAATCAGGTACTCCTGCAACCTTCTGGGGTGAAGCTGCACATGCTGCTGTTATCATTCTTAACAAAACAAATGTCCGAGTAAACAGCACTCAAACACCTCATGAGCTTTGGAGTGGTAAAACTCCTTCCGTGAAGCATTTCAAAATCTTTGGGAGCAAATGTTATATTAAGAATACTGATGAGCAACTTGGCAAACTTGAACCTAGAGCAGATGAGGGCATTCTTCTTGGTTATTCTCCACATAGCAAAGCATACAAGTGCTACAATAAAAGACTTGGCAGAATTGTTGACAGTATTGATATAGTGGTTGATGAGAAAGGATATATTCCTAGGCAAGTTCATCATGAAGACATTGAAGAAGATGAAGGTTACTCTCAAAGGCGAAATGATGAAGAAGAAGAACCTCAAGAAGAAGAAGAATCTCAAGAAGAACCAGAGGAGCAGACAAGAATAGAAGAGAAGACTCCATCCAGATATGTCCAAAAGAATCATCCAGAAACTCAGATTGTGGGGCAGAAAGAAGCAGGAGTACAAACAAGAAGGACACTTGCAGAAGCTTCAAGCTACTTGGCTCTACTCTCCTCCATTGAACCACAAAATGTGAAAGAAGCATGCAAAGATGAATGTTGGGTCAAAGCAATGGATGAAGAACTTGAGCAAATCGAAAGGAACAACACTTGGGAATTAGTTCCTAGACCAAAAGATAAGAATGTAATAGGAACAAAATGGGTCTTCAAGAATAAGTTAAATGAAAATGGAGAAGTAATTAGAAACAAGGCCAGACTTGTTTGTAAAGGGTATGCACAGCAAGAAGGAATAGATTTTGAAGAGACCTTTGCTCCTGTGGCAAGACTAGAGGCCATCCGAATGTTCCTTGCTCTCTCAAGCTTTCAAAACTTCAAGGTATTTCAAATGGACGTGAAATCAGCCTTCCTGAATGGAGACTTAGAAGAAGAAGTATATATTGAGCAGCCAGATGGGTTCATTCTTGGAAATGATCCAAACCTTGTATGCAGATTGAAAAAGGCACTCTATGGGCTCAAACAAGCTCCAAGGGCTTGGTACTATCGGTTGGACAAATATCTTCACCAACAAGGCTTTTCAAAAGGATCAGCAGATAGCAATCTCTATATAAAAGTTGAAAATAACAAATTGCTAATTCTTGTTGTTTATGTAGATGATATTATTTTTGGCAGCAATGAAGAGACTATGAGTCAAAACTTTGCCTTGGTTATGCAGAAAGAATTCGAAATGTCACTTCTTGGAGAATTGACATATTTTCTTGGATTGCAAATCCAACAAAATGAAGGAGGTATCTTCTTGTCTCAAACCAAATACCTCAAGCAGATCTTGAAGAAGTATGGCATGGAAGAGTCAAAGCCAGTATGTACACCCATGGTTACAGGATGCAGCCTCAGTGCAAATGATGAATCAGCAGCAGTCCACCAACCCACTTATAGATCCATGATTGGGAGTTTGCTTTATTTGACAGGTACTCGACCAGATATTACACATGCAGTAGGAATGGTTGGAAGATTTCAAGCCAACCCAAAGGAAACTCATCTTCAGGCAGTCAAAAGAATCTTCAAATATCTTCAAGGGACCCAAAACTATGGCTTATGGTATCCTAGAAATACAGATCTCACTCTTCATGCTTACACAGATGCAGATTGGGCTGGAAGTGTGGATGATAGGAAAAGCACAAGTGGAGGTGCTTTCTTCATGGGTTCCAGATTAGTATCTTGGTTCAGCAAGAAACAAAGTTCGATTGCCTTATCTACAGCTGAAGCAGAATATGTGGCTGCAGCATCTTGTTGCACACAACTTCTTTGGATGATGCAGACCTTGCAGGACTTTCAAATCACTTGCACTCCACCTGTCTCTATCTTATGTGATAATACAAGTGCAATCAGCATTTCAAAGAATCCAGTCATGCACTCAAAGACCAAGCACATACCAATCAAGTACCATTTTCTTCGGGAACAAGTGCTTGAGCAGAAGGTCAAGATGGAGTATGTTCCTTCTAAGGAGCAAGTTGCCGATATTCTCACAAAGCCACTGCCCAGGGAAACTTTTGAATATCTCAGACAAAAGCTGGGAGTAGTTGATGCTTCATCCTGTTGTTGAAGTTTGTTTGTTCTACAAAAAGTTGGTATACGCAGGTTACGGAAGAGATATACGCGTATATACGCGGATTCATGCTGGGAAAGTCGCGTGTATGATGGACGCTTGTTGCAGAAAGAATATCCGCGTACATACGCTGTTTTATACAGGATAAACCGCGTATATGAAGTTCTGAACAGCAAGGGAAAACTCTGAAGTTCTGAACAGCAATGGGAATGTCAGAATTCTTCAGGCACAGTTTCAGGGAGTGCAACAGGCACAGGTTCAGGGGGAGCAGCTTAAAAATCTCATAAAGCATTGTTGGCATTCAGATGTTTTGGTTGTTGGTTTCAGGAGAAGGAGCTCAGAAAGAAATTCTAGTTGCTGATCTAACAAGATGTTTATCAGATGCTGCTGGTGCCTTTCCTAAGTCTTGGTCTAGATCTGTTGTCTCTATGTCATGTATCTCTCTTGTCATATCTCTTTTATGGTATCAAGGTCATGTAACAGCCTTTGTTGGTTTCCCCACTATGCCTGGGATGAATGCTGTAATATAATTGGTTGTTTCTGTTATGTCCCCTCTTGGTAGGGAGTATGGATGTATGTATTGAGTCTTTTGGTGATAGGAAGGTCCCTTATGGTGTATAAGTCTTGGTTCTTGTTGAAGAACATCTTTTGCAGATCTGGCCTTCGGTCAGGGGGAGCACAAGTCAGCACAGCCAAACAGAGATATCAGCATGTCCTCAGGGGGAGCACAGCCCTTTGCCCTTGATGTCAAAGGGGGAGAGTGACTTGGTGTGATGGTTGCCATCAAGTCCAAAGGGGGAGATTGTTGGCATTATGATTCAAGTGTTGTCCTTGATGGCAACTCACTCAGAGGATGGTACAGGTGCTCAGAGGTTGGTACAGGTGATGGCAACTTAATCAGAAGACAGATCTTAGTACAGCATGCCAAGGAAGTTCATATACGCATGTTCGTTAAGCCCACGTCGCGTGTACACGCAAGTTTGTTTCAGAAAAAGCGCGTGTATGTGGAAAAGTATCTTTGGTCCATGGTGGTTAGTCCTTGGAAGTTGTGCCTATGATTTCGGACCATTGTGTCTCGACGGGCGTGTCGATCCCTAGTTTTGAAGTTGATGGTATTGTGTTAATATGGTTTTGGCTCTTGGTATTGAACTAGGCCTAAGACTATATAAGGAGAAGAAGATCATTAGGCAAGATCATCTTTCGACAAGGCTTGAATATCTAAGAGAGAAAGAGATCTGATATGCAGGTTCTGGGTTGCTTGATCTAAGCCAAGGAGAGATCACATCGGTTGATGGAAGACTAGATCTAAGGATAGATCGGGATCTAATGGTTTGAAATGCACTATCATGATATGGTTGATTATGCGTATTTCTAGATCT
Source organism: Pinus tabuliformis (assembly GCA_031772625.1). Taxonomy (NCBI): domain Eukaryota; kingdom Viridiplantae; phylum Streptophyta; class Pinopsida; order Pinales; family Pinaceae; genus Pinus; species Pinus tabuliformis. Next base: position 56,693,871 of record CM062804.1, read on the forward strand.
GCATATCATCGCAATGTTACGTTTTGGATCTAACTAATGTCTGGTACAGCTGCAAATTGAGAAAGTTTATTTTTAGATCTGTACGCAGGTTGACTTCGGTAAAAGCGCGTGTATACGCGGGTTTTGCTCATTGAAGTAGCGTATATCTTTTGAAGCTTGATTTTGGGTTTACAGTGGGGTCTGACTGTTATTGCAGAGTTCTGTAGTCTGCTCTGTGTTCTGGTAACTGGTGATTGACAGGGTTCAGTGGTTTAGTGATTCAAAGTTTGGTTGTTTTATGCTTCAATGATCTGTTGTGGAAATTGAATGATTCGTGGTCTTCAGATTGTAATGTTGTGCTTCAGGAATATCCAAGTCTGAAAATATATGAAAAGTGATATCTGAAAGAAGGAAGATTGTAGGTCAGCACCTACGTACTAGTATCTTGGCTAGTACAAGAGCAAAGGGGGTTGGAGCTCCCTTCCAAGGAAGTTTGGAGAACGAGAGAAGGTTGTAGCCTTCTGCATGTTGTAGCCTGCGTACTGGTATAAGGCTGCACCAGTACAAAAGATTGTAAACTGAAGTTTCATATTAAAGAAAGATAGAGACAACTTGCAGCAGGTGGTTTTCACCCACATTGGGTTTCCACCTTATATCTTGATGTTCATGTGTGTGGCTTTTTATCTGTTCTGTTATACTGCACATGTTTACTGTTAATGTGGTGAATAATGTCCTGATGCACTTAATTGAAGAATAAGCTAACTAAATTGTGAGTTTTCTTCTTATACGCTGTTTTACTTCGTCACAGTAGCGTGTACACGCTGGTTCACTTAACTGAAGTAGCGTATATGTTTCTGAGCATTTAAAAGGTTGATTAATCTGATAATACTGATTCACCCCCCCTCTCAGTATTATTTCCAACAATCTGTGATTTCTAAAGTCTTGTAAGTGTATTTAACATGTATGAAATGGGTGGTTTTTCTTATCTTATCCACTACCACCATATTGAGTCATGCTACTTCTTAGTGCGGGGTAGCCCTGTGATGAAATCTAGAGTGATCGTCTCCCATTTCCACTTGGGAATGGGTAACGGTTGTAATAGACCAGCGAGATGCTGATGCTCTACCTTCACCAACTGACACTCTAAACACTTTGATAAGTATTTGGCAACATATTTCCTTAAACCTAGCCAGAAATAATTTTTCATGATGGCTGACAAAAGTTTTTGGTATCCTAGGTGAGCGACGTAAGGCTTCTTGTGAAATTCATCCAGTAATAATTGTTTGATAGAATTTTGGTTGGGAACATAAATCCTATTTCTGAATGTTGACAATTTGTCAGAGTTTATAACATAATTAGATTGTTTCCCCCTCTTTTGATCCTCTGATGCTTGCTGCCAAAGGAGTGTGTATTCTGGGTCTTTGAGGGATGCTTCCCTAATGATTTTAGGAAGGTTAGATTGTATTTGACTGAATTGTATTTTGTAGACGCAATGCATTTTCCTACTCAATGTGGTGGCCACTCGATTCTCTTTTCCTTTAAGGTGCTTCATTTCGAAGTCAAATTTTCTCAGGAATGTGGTCCACCTAGCCTGCCGAGCATTTAAACTAGACTGGTTAAAGAAATTTGTTAGGCTATTATGATTAGTTAATAACTGAAATTTCTTTCCTAGGAGGTAGTGCCACCACATTTTAAGTGTGTGCACTACTGTGGTTAACTCCAAACCATATGCAAAGTATTGTTGTTCATAGTCCTTCAATTTCCATGATTCATAGGCTATGACTTCTCCTTCTTGTGTTAATACCCCACCGACACCCTCCTTACTTGCATCTGTGCATACCACAAATGATTTTTTCGGATCGGCTACCTTTACCACCGGTGCAATGGTAAGTAATTACTTTAACTGCTCAAAACTTCGCTTACAATCCATTGTCCAGTGAAAGGAACGCCCCTTTTTCTGTAGCGAGGTCATAGGAAAAGCCATTTTTGAAAAGACTTTAATGAATCGACAATAATAACCTGCTGGGGCCAAAAAGGATCTAATGTCAGCAACATTTTTCAGATTTGTCCATTCCATCATAGTTTTGATATTTTCTGGATCTACCGCTATTCCCTCAGCTAATATAACATGGCCTAAGTATTGAATCTGGTCTTTGTAAAAATCGCACTTGCTATATGTAGCGTACATCTAATTGTCTCGCAAAATCTGCAAGACCATTCTCAAGTGCTTCTCATGCTCCTCCTGATTTTTTGAATAAATTAATATATCATCAATAAAAATGAGTACAAATTTCTCTAGAAAAGGCTGAAAAATGCCATGCATTAGGCTCATGAAAGTGGTTGGGGCATTGGTAAGGCCAAAAGGCAGTACTACGAACTCGTAATGACCGTAACAAGTTCAGAATGCGGTTTTGAAAATGTCTTCATCCTTTATTCTAATCTGGTGGTAATCGGACCTTAGATCAATTTTTGAGAATACGCTGGCCCCATGCACTTGATCAAATAAATCATCAATATGAGGTAAAGGGTACTTATTTTTTATGGTCAGTTTATTTAGTTGACGATAGTCGATGCATAGCCTTAAGGTCTCATCATTCTTTTGAAAAAAAATCACTAGGGATCCCCAAGGAGATACAATAGGGCGAATGTACCCTTTATCTAAAAGTTCTTGAAGCTACATTTTGAGTTCTGTTAACTCTGGAATAATCATGCGGTAGGGAGCTTTTGAAATAGGAGCTGCTTTAGGTATTAGTTCAATGGTAAAATCAATATCACTTGTAGGTGGAAATCCAGGGATGGATTCAGGAAACACATCCACAAAATCTCGAATTACAGGAATATTCTCCAATGAAGTCATCTTATTTACGTCATTAGAGTATCCTACTTAGATAGCATAAATCTAACAGCCCTTTCTAATGCATCTTCCTAGCTGGTTAGCAATAATAGGATGTAATTTAATGTTTTTCTTGATTCCTTGAATTTCCTTTCTTTGCCCTGACTCTGTGAGGTAGCTTACATATTTCTCTTTACAATCTACTAGGGACCAATGCCCTTCCAACCAGTCCATCCCTATTAGTACATCATATGAACCTAAGGGAAGTATATTTAGATCAACATGGATGGGCTGTCCTGAAACTGTTATAGGGCAGTTTTCTGTTTTCACAAATACCTTTCTCTTAGTTCCAGTGGTTAGCTGAACTAGCCAAGATTTCTTAAATTTGCTGCTTGGAAGCTGGCATTTCTCTACCAATTTGGGACTAATGTAACTTAGGCTAGCACCTGGATCAAATAAAACAAAAACAAGTTGATCAGTAATCATACCTTCGCACTCGATCATGGTGGGCTAGTATTCTTCTTGATGATCGTCCAAAGCGACATTAATTCTAAGCATACTTCTTGCTATATCTCCAATTGTGGAGGCTTCCTGCATATTTGAAAGTTGCTCCGTTCGAGCTTTGTGCGGGCAGTTCTTGTAATAATGAGATTCCCCACATCCCCAACATTGCAGAGGTTGTTTTGGTGGTTGATTAGTCACAGGTTTACTAATTCCCTATGTCTGTCTATTTTCGGTGTATGCTGGGACCTTGGGTGAGTTCCTAGTAAACTTCCCAAAATTTCTTTGCTGATTACTCCTTCCATTTACGACTTTCTGTTGTTTGTTTGGGGGTAAATTCCTCATTCTTCTACCTGAAGCTCCTTTGGGCACTTCACTTTTCTGTTTCATTTGCTGATAACAAATACGGGCTTTTCGCACCACATCATCCATTGTTCTAGGATAGTCAAATTCTAACTTTTCCTTCATAAAATTGGGTAGACTGCTAATAAACCGCTGAATTTTGGCTTTTTCCTCCTACATGTACGAGACATATCATAACGGGGAGGTGAATCACTTCACATATTCATCCATGGTCAAGGTCCCCAACCTTAGCTCATGGAAATCCTTTGCTTTTTCATCATAGTAACATTCAGTCAAATATTTGTCCTTAAAATGTTTCTAGAATTCTTGCCACGTCACTTGTTCTTCATCAATCTTTCTCACAGTTTTAATTTCTTCCCAGAGGGTGGCCTTTACCCTTAATTGGTAAAATTCCAATCGCGATTTAAGTTTGTTAGTATATTCATAAATCTGAAAATATTTACCCATGTCAATCAGCCATGCTTTAGTTGCCTCTTCAAATTCTCCTTCGAAAAGTGACAGTTTTATTTTTTTGAACTCACCCTGTAATTCCATCTTCTGTCTTTTGGTATTTCTTTGGTCAGAAACATTATCCGAATGCCCCTCTTCATCCTCCTTATGTCCCTCTGTTGATTTTGCATTTTCCTCACCATGGTGGGCTATTGGGGTCCTCTCTCTATCCTTTGTACTGGGGTCTGGTCCTTGTTGCTTCTGTCGGTCACACAAATTTTTGAGAATCTTTTCCTGCTCCTACCTCAGTCGTTCATTATCGGTCCTCAAATTCATCATTTCTGTACATAATTGTTGCACAGTTTCAAGCAGGGAAGCGTTGTCTTACCGGGATTCTTCTCCCAGCTGTATCCATATATTCGGATTGGCCTCAATGTAAGGCACTTTCGGCTGGTTTGATAATCTGAGGCTCCTCTACATTTCTGTTCGTTGGTGTTGAATTCTGACTCTATATTCACATTTACCAAACTCAGTAGTTTATTGCATGGATATAAGTATTCTCTAACTTAATTAAATGTGTAATATCTATCCCAGAAGTCTCAGTGTGCGATCTTGGGCCCTAATACCATTTGTAATACTCATCACTATACTGTATGATTTTTTTGTTTTTATTGAACTGTCACTTAAAGTATTACCGAATATTATCCTAATCTCTTGCATTTATTTAACCGCAATGTCCATGCATATAATTGAAAAGATTCAGCTTGATTGGAAAGGGTTGTTAAAGTGTTAATTTATGGCTGTCCAATAAAACTACATGAATCGTTGGCTCTGCCCCACTAAGAACTTTCTCAAAAATTGTGGCAATTACACCACCCGGATAGCATATTTTAATTTGGCGCTGCCACTTGAGGTTCGGCTTTAATGCTAATAGCCCGACCTGCTTCCAGAGGGCCACGACACTAATGGAAAGGTTTTTCCACCGTAAGATCCATGGTGGATGGATTTGAAGGTTTCAACACTTCCTGATAACCCTAAGCATCTCCTCCATCTGTTAAACTCACTCATTTCTCATTTGGGTGCAACTTTTCTCGAGTATTGTGGCTTTGCAACTCTATCAAGGTCGATAGGGAATACTATGGCAATTCTAGGAATATTTTTAGGGTTGATAGGGGGCACCATGCTGGCACCAGACCTCCATGTTTCGTCATCCTCAAGCGAGCTCTCAGGTAAGATTGTAAGGGTTTTTGCTATACTCTGAACTCAGTTTAATTTCCTCACTTAGAATAAAAACTACTGAAGGTTACTTATGTTGCAGGTGTGCTCTTCGAGTGCTACCTCGTTCCTCTAGCCGAATCACAAAGCACGAGGAAGGTCTTTCCTCCGAGGTAAGGGCTTCAGGTTTGCACTGAGAAATCCTCTGTTTCCTTTTTGTTTTTCCTGTAGAGAGGGTTAACTATCTCATGGTGACTACAAGTCTTTTGCTCTCACTCACCTGGAGCGGCCCTTTCTCAAGTAAGAAGGAAACTTAAAATGTTTTTGGTCTTATATCTACTTTAAATTTTTGTCACGAAATCCAAGTTTAATCCGTTGGTTTACCCTTGCAGGTAAACCCTCTGTTCAGTGTCTTTCTCCAAGCGTAAGCTATGGAAGGCACCCTAATAACGTACTCAACTTTTGTGCCTTCAGGTTGGTCTACCATGAAACCCTCTGATGGCATTGAAAAGGGGAATTTACTTCATTTGTTTTGTCTATTGTTGAAAGTAGTTAAGGGTTTTGATAATTTAGCGGATGAGAGGGTTTGCTAGTTTTAAGTCCAGCTCAGCCAAACCTTCGTTGCGTAAATAGTTTTTAGCTTCCCTTAAGAGGGTTGCCTTGATTCAAAGCTTGGCTATTTACTTTTCTGGTTGTTTATGGGTGCTCAACCTGGCTGCATGATATCATCATTGCGTATTTATATTTATGACTCAAATGGTTTATAAATTATAATGTTGTACTTGGGATATTGTTTCTCTATTTATTGAAGTTTATTGTTTCAATGGTTTCATTTAAACTCTGTTGATACGAGGCCGGTTGGCTTTCAGTCCTTCCTTCTGGATTGGACGAAGATCCAAAATGGACCATAACCGCTCTGTCATGATTATATATGTATTCAACATTTTGATTGATGATTAAATGGAAGAAAAGTCTGATAGATTTGGACTGATTGTCGCCCTTCGTATGTTGAAAGGATTCCAATGTTGTTTAATTGTAGTGATAGGGTTCCATCCGATTTATGCATTACATTAATATGATTTATGGTTCTATTCTCAGATAGCTATTGTTTCTTGTGATTCTTAAACTTATTTCTATTGCTATAATGTCAAATTTGCTATGAGAAGGAATTATCTTACAGGAATTTTGAGATTGTTTTCTCTGTCATTGCTTAAGACAATAGTATGTTGTTTACCTTATGTTCCTATGAATAAACAGTTAAAGTTTAGAATGAAATTAACAGTATGAATATTTTTCGTTCATCTATTTAATAGATTGTATCATTGCGTTACCTCAACCAAGAGAGCATAATCATAATAAAATATAGAATATACTTACTACTTTTCCATTCTTAATACAACAAAATATACTTAAAGATTTACGTATACCAATTATTTTATGTTCCTAGTTGAAAATAATGCCTTTCTAGGAATTAAATAATAAGCCCAGAGTTGGTCACTTATCTGTTTATGATTGTTTTAGAGCTGTATAAATAATTTCTGTTTTTCTAGAAGGCCTCACCATCCAGGCATGGACCTGGCAATTACATCTAGTGTCCCCCTCTGAGCACTTCCTGCTCCTGAGAGTTACTAGGCGTACAAAATCTGGTATCTTGGGTTTCAGGACTATTGTCCAGCCTCAAGTCGCATACTAGTTCAACTATTACCCATAGTTTTGTTTTCCACGGGTTACTTGTGCCCAACTCAAGGAAAAATCTCAGCAGCCTCTCCTACCTTCTCTCTGTCCCCCTTTCCCCATTCTTTTCCCTCTTTTTGGGAGGAAAGGTGGCAACTGTTTCTAACCGCCCAAGGAGTTATGTAACTATTTTCATTCAGTTTTCTTAACAAACAATTTAAATTCTTTAAATAAAGATATTGTAATGTTTTGGCCTTTCCAGCCTTAATTCTTTAACAAATTGTGTTAAGAAAAATAAAAGTTTTTGAAGTACTGCGTAAAACTTAGTAAAAATAAATAAAAAATTATTTGTGCAACAAAGGGTGTTAGATTTAAATATATCACTTTATAAGTTTGTTTTTTTTTAACTTTTATATATTTTTTATATATAGTTGATATTGAAATAAATTATTTAATATGAATATTTAATTAGCTTAGTGAAATGCTTTAAATTATTTAAAAAAAATATTATGATAGATTTTTCTCATACTTAAAAATAGTATATATATATATAAAGTTGGTATAAAATTATGTTATGATTAAAAATAAAAGTGAAATATTTGTACAACTATTTTATAGTAGTTGTAATGTCAACATTATCACTATTATTTTTTATAATTAATTAATATATGTGTGTGTGTGTGTGGAAAGAAATTTCTAATGAAACCCATACAATTATAGTTGGCATTCACTAGAACCAGACAATCATAGTTGTCACCTAGGTGAATCATACTAAACAAGGCACATGGTTTGAACCATTAACTCTCAGAAATAAGTGTGTTAACAAAACACTCCACTACCAACTAAAAGATATTATTCTTTTTCATATAGATATATATATATATATATATATATATATATATATATATATATATATATAAACATTAATTTCAAATAAATAAGTAAAGAATTACATAAATTATTTACATAGACCATCAAATTTTTAATAGAAAATACACAGTAACGTAAAATAAGATTCAAAATTATTCGTTACCAAAAGGATGTAAAATTACAATTAAACTATGACACCTTTTTCTTTTTCTTTTTCTTTTTTTTTTTTAATTTTTTTTTTAGCAAGAAAAAAGCTATATTTATATTATTAGATGGTTCATGTAAATTATAGCTACATTCATGTATCTGTATCATCATAGAAACCAGAACATCTGGGTTGCGTGATCTGCAAACCCCTATAAAGTGACCATATAAAGAGATGTACATACAGAGTGTATATAACCAAAAAAGATCTGCATATTGCATATAGCAGATATATGAGAGAAGTACTAAAACAAATAATTCCATAAAAAAAAACTTTGTGATGAAACAATATCATCCCATATACATAGTGTATCATAACAAACCATTTCGCCAGCTGGTTCCGTTGTTTACCTGTTACATACAAAAAATGAGAAACATTTATACAAAAAATATCAGAGAGTATATGTGAAACTATCTTGGGAATGTGAACTCCATAGTGCTCAGAGTATTTCCCTCCATAAATATATCCATGTGCATTTCTCCCACCATTCCTTGGAGTCCTTTCTTTGAGAGATCATCCGCACACTAGTTATGCTCTCTACCAATGTGATTGATTGGAGGGTTCCCGAGCAACATCCATAGACTTTCAATTCTCCTTAACCAACCAAGAAGAGCTGATTGTTTGATATGTGCATTGCCATTAACATGATCCATGATTATCTTTGAATCCCCATATATATGGATGTCGGGGATATTGAGAAAACTTGTGAGCCATAAAATGCCCCATAGTGCCATCGCCTCTGCCTTATTATTCGAGCCCATACCAGTATTCCAGTGGACTCTATATTGTAATTCATTTGACATTGCTATCCAGAAGCCACATCCACAGACATTGTTTTGAGCCACTCCATAAAAAAAACAATCAGGTACACCATTTGTGGACAATTTCTCCTTTGTTGTTGTTTTTTGAGCATATTCTGATGTACATGATACATTGAGTATAAGGATATGATCTTCTCATATACTAGCTTGAAGTCCTCGATAATGTTCTCAAATAAATGATTATTTCTCCATTTCCATATAGTCCAAAAAAATAGGAGTGGAATAATTCTCCAAGCAGGCTTCTGTTTACTCCACCACCCCATACAATCTGCAATGTCATGAAATAGTTTATAAGGAAAACCATATTATATTGCCTATTTTTCCCATACCTGGATCATGTGGTGGAATTTGTTGAACAAATGATTGTTGTTTTCCCCCTCCTGTTTGCAAATTGTGCATATGCTTGGCCCATGCCATTTTCGCTTTTGCAAGTTCTCCCAAGTAAGGTTTTTGTTGTGGTAAACTAGCCATGAGAACATAATGATTTTAATAGGAATGTTTGTTTTCTAGAAAGCATATAATATTGGATCCTCGACACACCTATCGCCTCTTCCACTCAGAGAAATACATATGTCCACCACCATTATATTTCCAGCTTTCATTCTCCCCAACCATGCCAAACTGTCACATTGAGCCTCCCTAGAGATACCCACTTCTTTTAAGACGACACTAATTTGAATCCATTCCAATGCCAAATTACCTTCCATCCCTAGTTCTTGTGGTGTTTTCCATATAGGAGATCGATCCCTCCATGTATTAATCAGTTGGTTCCAGAAATAAATGCCTTTGCCATATAAAAAACCAAGTAGAAATTCAGATATACAACAATCCCCATCGGCACCCAAAATCTGATCCACCCCAATGATGATAGAGTGATCAGATCCCATATTCCACACCAGGTGTTGAATAAAAAAATTTGCAACCTTTTGAAAGCTATACCATATGGCCGATCCACATGGAATACCAATGTTGTCATTACGGAACCAGTAAAGAAAATCCAGGTCCTTCAAATATTTTTGTTTGATCACATTGCTCCATATACCAGACCCAAAGATAGCTCGCCATAAGGATTTTATCAGCAGCGAACATCCAAATATTCTAAGATTCATAATACCCCAGCCCCCCATTCTTTTTGGGCAAGTAATATGAGACAATTTAGTCAAGTGGTATTTATGTTGACCATTGCAACCCGCCCAAAGGAAATTTTCAACAATACGATTAATGCTATTAATGATGGCCTGAGGTATATGAAATAAGTGTGCCCAATATACCCCCAGCTAGGTAAGAACAGCTTGAGTGAGGATCGCTCGTCCACCCAAGGATAAGCAACGATATTCCCACCCAGAAACATTTTGTAAAACCGGTCTACCAGCCACTGCCAATCATTGTTCCTATAGCAACTTGGTTTTATGTGGTATTCGAGATACTTCATACCATTTTTCATCAATTCCACCTCAATACCAAAAAGGTTCCTTATATAGTCAATGACATCCATATCGCTCAAATCATGATAAACAATAGATTTGTGCAAGTTCATATTCAAACCAGTTGCAATAGTAATTTTTTTTAAAATATGGAAAATATTCAGCCATGAGAGACGATTCAACATACCCATGATGAGCACATTGTCAACGAAAAAACCATGTGATATTTTCATATTGTTCCCAATTACCAGACCCTGAAATTGGTCATCATTCACTGCTTTTTTGATTCGCAAACTCAAGTCGTCCATAGCCAGGATGAATAAAAGAGGAGATAGTGAGTAGCCTTGTCTTAGTCCCCATCCAGCCCTGAAGAATCGAGTAGGATATCCATTGATTATCACTCCATAATTTATATTCAGAACACAGGCCATGACCCAATCCACGCATCTGGGTTGCAACCTAATTTTATGCAAGACCAGTCGGAGATAGCCCCAATCTAAATAGTCATACACCTTCTGAAGATCCACCTTCATAATAGTAGCATTTAAGTGCTTGGAATGTATCGAATGCATACATTCCTGTGCAATGGAAACGACATCATGAATTTGCCGATCCTGTAAAAACCCATATTGTTTAGGTGAAATAAATCTAGACAAAATATTTCGCATCCGGCTGGCTATAGTTTTGGAAATGATCTTATAAATAAGATTGCATAGCGAAATGGGCCTGTAGTCATTGAAAGCCGTGAATGGGCACTGCTTCGGGATAAGAGCGATATATGTTGAGTTTATGAGTGGGTGGATTTCCCCATAATCCTTGACTCCTCCAACATATTCAGAAGGTCTGTTTTAAAAATATAAAAAAAGTGAGTGAAGATTTCAATAGACCATTCGTCTGTGCCCGGGCTTTATCTAGTAATTATTGCATTATTTTATTTTATTGATAAAATGCATTTAGTTGATTATTAAGTCACTACATAGTCTTTCATATTTACCCAATAATAATCGAGCAAGACTTTGGGGAAGAAAAATGGTTTCACTGTGGATTCCTCATATTTATAGGTGATCAATAAGAGCCCGACATGTAACATCCCTCCAAAATAACACACTTTTTTACCGAAAAATTACACATTAATTTTTTCTTTAAAGAATAAAACATGGATTGTTAAAGTTTTTTCATATATCTATTTGGTATAGATGAAATCACCATGGAAATTTTCCACATCTTACATACTTCGGTACCATATGATAATATATTTTTCTTTGTATTTATCTTCATTCAGGTTTTTGTCATAACGCCCAACTTTGGTTGATCATATAAAATTGTATGAATTGGTTTACTAAAATTACTATTGCAACACCCTTACCTTTAATGTTCATGATTATTAAACTTCTTTATATATTTTTGTTATATAGATAGCTATGTGCTCTTATTCCAAACTTATTATAAAGTTTCTATAACAATTACCATATAATTAAATAGCTTTCGACTTTTTTTCTAAAGTTTTGGGTTATAACCAATTTTTAAGTTGGTTTTTTCTCTGTCGATTTTTAATATTATAAGAATTATAGATGGGTTCTTGGGGCAATACAGTTCACCGGAAATAGCTATTTCCAAATCTATTGATCCATTAATGCTCTCCCTTACAGTACCGATCCCTCATCCTTATGTCATCTTAGCGTAGTCGCCGTTGCCGTCCCTCACAATACCCATCATACATGCATGCATGCTACTCCCAAAAAAAATCGGTGACCCGCCTAATCGATGTTTCTGCCCGTCTGTGTGGTTTGAATTGACACCTACCTGCCTCCACTGTAGCTCGCTCTATTAATGGAATTTGATGGAGGGTAATTATTCACATGAAAAATAATTATGGTACTTTGACATGTAATTGCAGCTGGGGATTAAAACTATTGAGAGGTTATCGTTGTCAGATTTGAATGCGTCACATTGCACCGCACAGGATATTTGAATACTGGAAAAGATTTATAAGAGATTTGCGAGTCCGGCTTTCGGATTTCGTAGATTGCGTCAAGATTTTTGCCTACAATAGTTCGACTTCTGTCTGGCCATTCTCTAGATTTGTTTGCACAATTTTTAGCGATAAATTTGATTCGTGAACTCGTTTTTACCCGGTTGCCTCCACGGATTATTGCTTCCGGCAGGTACTTTCATTCCACGTTCAACTTAAATTTTTGGATATTAAAAATTTTATTTGTTCTTTCGCCAAATTTTGGCTTGATCGTTACACCGGTTGTTGCGGATAGTTTTGGCTAACTGTTCTTTGAAGTTATTCTTGCAATTTTCAACCAAAATTTTGATTCACGAATTCGTTTTTCCTGGTTTGCTTCAACGGATTATTGCTTATGGCAGGTATTCCACTTCACTTTAAGCTTAAATCTTTGGATATTAAAGGTTTTCTTTGCTCTGTAGCCTGAATTGTAAAAAAATTTGTTGATCCCTACACTGGTCGATGTGGATGGTTTTGGCTAACTCATCTTTAAAGTTTTGGCTCTGAAATTGTGCATTTAACCTTAATACCAAAAAATTTTGAAGAGTATAACGGAAACTACAATTTGTGAAGTTATTCTGGTTTTCAGAGATCCAGTTCGTGTATTGACGTGTATGACGAACTTTTCTTATTGGAAGAATAATGCATTCAAACGATCTAAGAGTGAATTGCTTCTTTGAGAACAAGCAAAGCAGCTTTGCTTTGCTTAATTTAAAGTAAAATAAAGAGAGATAATAATGTACTGATTCTAACAGTTTCTCCTCCCATAGGTTGGTAAATAGGTGTGATTTTAAGCTATTAAAACTCCAGGCGGTGAGAGGATGATGTTCTGTGTTTCTTGATTTTCACCAGGTGACAAGAGCTTCCATATTTGCTTTCAGTTCATTGGATGGTTGATATCATTTGATCAAGAAGCGCAACCGTTATATGAGCTCAAGAAGTTTGCTCCATTGAGCTTCATCTGAATTCAAATAATACCTATCCCATACTAACCTCCGCTTTAGTTCCATAGGTACCTACTGTAAATGAAGTAAACTTAAATCAGTGCCTAACCAAAAGTAGAGTTTTCAATCTTCGACTGCACGCTTCAAGCAGTGAACTCTCCTTCTGATCGTTGTTACATAGAACAATTATCGTAGTGATTACGCAAAGTTTAAACACCCTTTTGCTGCAGTACGCACTGCAACTGTGATTTCCATGGCTATCTTAGTTCATTTAAGCCTTAAAATGATGCATATTTTTAGGATTTACAAGCTTTAAAGAATCACTGGTCCTGTTCACAGCAAAGGACGTGTGTTTTTTCCTTCAATTAGCCATGGCCATTGTTCATTTTCTGGATTTCTCTTTCTGGTAAAGAGGTCATTAGATCAATTTTTGCCCCTCCAAGAATCGCAGTTAACAAATAATTAAATATTATTAAGAAGTTATAACATTAAATAAAAAGTGATTAATAATTCTAATTTCATATTCAAAATATACGATAATTGTAACCTCAAATATTATGATGAAAAATCGTAAAGTTTAGAGCCTAAAGTTGGAGTAAGAACATGCCTTCAATTTTTATTCAGAGCACCAACTTGAGCATGAAGGCTTGAAGGCTAAGATTACTATTAATGATCAAACGAATCCTAAATATTTGTTTGAGTAAGAAGATGGTAATTTTGTTGGCATTATGATTCAGGTATTGTCCTTGATGGCAAACCCATTCAGGTGATAAATCAAGAAGGACGTAGGAAATCTGTTCAGCAAGTGCGTCCCCGCAGGTATACCATACAGAACCCGCGTCCAGGGACGCAGGCCAGCCGTTCAGGAGGTGCGTCTGCCCAGTGCACACATTTCAAGGCAGAGAAAAGCGTCCAGGGACGCAGGCCAGCCGTTCAGGAGGTGCGTCCGCCCAGTGCACACATTTCAAGGCAGAGAAAAGCACGTGGGGGTTTCTTGTGTGGTATCTAGCCGACGGTTTTGTGTTTCTATGGTGTCGGCTCGTGGTTTTGTTCCATGTTTTGGGGAGAAGCTTGCCTATATAAAGCAAAGGAGTTCATTTGGATTATTATCATCTTGGTTGAATATCTTTTGGTGAGATCTAGTCCAGATCTATGAAGGCGAATCTTCTAATGGACTGTGATCTCTATGGCGCATGATCAGATCTGTGGATCTGAGTGTTTGGGTTGGTTCTGAAGTCCTCATATCTTTTATATCTGAAGGGACGCAGGTTCAGTGAAGGGAAAGTGCGCCGGGACGCAGTACAGTAAAGGCTCAGGTGCGTCTCTAAGGCAAAGGACGCGGCGCGACTGTGTTATTGGGTGCGTCTCTGAAGCAAAAGACGCGGCGCGATAGTGTTTCTGGGTGCGCCGGTCGCAGCAAAGCATAGAGGAACAGTGCGTCGGCACGCAGAACAGTGGAAGGTAGACTGCGTCCAGTCGCAGGTCACAGAAAGAAAATATGCGTCCCTGTCTTAAGATGATCTGTTGACTGTATATTTCTGTTCATAAGGTGTTCTGGGTTATTTCTGTAATTACTGATCTGATATCTGTAGTGGACTGTATCTGTTGTATACTTGTTGATCATTTGATTCTTCATGAAAAGAAGTAGGGGGTTGTAGCTCCCTTCCAGGAGAGACTGGAAAACGAGAGAGAGTTGTAGCTCTCTGCAGGTTGCAGCCTGCGTGCTGGTAAAGGACTGCACCAGTACAAAATCATTGTAAAAAGAATTTCTTGAAAGAAGATAGAGACATATTGCAGCAGGTGGTTTTCTCCCGCATTGGGTTTCCACCTTACATGTTGTGTTCTTTGGTGTGACTGTCTATTTTCTTTATTCATGCTCATTATTTTATGGTACTGATATGCAAGAATAATTCAAAAGATCAAATAAGGAAGATTTGGTAAATTGCTTGATAATACTGATTCACCCCCCCTCTCAGTATTATTTCCAACAAATTTATTTTTTGGATGAGATTAAATTTGGTTTAAATTTTTTCTAAGTGATCGGAGGTAATGCTGGTAATAATCTTGGGTTTTAGTGACAATCTGAATGAATGAACGTCTGTGATCTGGTTGGGATTTTGGCTGATTAGAAATTCCCACCCTTCAATTATTATATATAAATTTTTAAATAATAGAAAGATTTAAGAACATTTTATTCTATTCCAGTTTTTAAAATTTTAGTGTTTAAAATGGATTTACAAGTAATTTCTTCAAGTGCAAATTTCTTTGATACACTCTCTTGTCTAGGATTTGGAAATTTTTTACTCGAGTCATGAAACTCTTTCCTTAACCAACAAAGTTGTTTAATGGCCCTCTTCTAGAGGCAATTCCACTCCAAAAATCTAGCAAACAAGGGTGTCACCTTGAGGGGGTTTAAATTAATATTTTAATTAAGTAATTTGGTTTTGTTCACCTTGAGGATTTTTTATAGACATATATTTTGATTTAAATTGTAGGGAAATAAGGATTTTTTTAACAAAAACTAATGGATATTTAATTTAAGTAAATATTTAATATATTTTTATTTTCATTTTTTTTTATTGTGTATATTTAACTTAAATATTTAATTATTATCTATTTTCAAATAATAATAAAATTTAATTTATTAAATTATAAAAGAATATATTTTTACGACTATATTTTTAAAAAGTTGATAGTTATGGTTAACCACAAAGAAATAGATATGAATATTGATTTTTACTTTAAAGTGTTTTTATGATGTTTTTAACAACACTATTGTTTACATATTCATTTATAAGGAAGTAAGAAAATGGAGGAAAATAGACATGAATGGGAGGTAATTATCAAAGGCACAAAGCAAGTGTTCACTTGTCTTGTTGGTGGCTATGTGGGGATCTTAAGTCGATCTAAGCTATCTGGCCTTAATCACCATTGTGCTATCACGCACAATCTCCCACCAATTCCTCCACGTCAAAGAGGCCGAGTAAGAGATGCAAATGCTAAATGGGTTGTTAAATCAACAAGTGCAGTTAAAAGGAAAAATGCAAAAATACAATATGATTTAGATGCAATGCTATGTTGTGCACGACAACAAGCATATAAAAGATTTTTCAATGAAATTCTTTCAACTGTAAGTATTTATTAGTATTTATTTGTATATGTTTTTTATTAATATTGTCAATGAAGAAATTCTTTCAACTGTAAGTATTTATTAGTATTTATTTGTATATTTTTTTTATTAATATGAATTTATTGTTGTGGAATAAATTCATTGAAACTTGTTTTCACAGTCAGTTGTTACATTTGATCAGCTCAATGATACTTCAAAGCAAAAAAATTGTGAAAAAATTCAACGTTGGGATCAGAGTCTACCTCATAGACGTATGGAAACAATGAAGTGCATAGATATTGCTTTAAAAGAGAAAGTATGGATTGAGGTTCTTGATGATGTGAGGGAAGAAGGATTAGATGGGCACAACCATATATTAAACTTTGATGAAACTAATCATGACAATGACAACACAGCTGAGTCCATTTTTTTGCATATATTAATTTTTTAGACATTTTAACATTAATAATATTTATATTTATTATAATTGTATACTAATTTCTCATTGTTATTGATATGCATAGCCTAATCAACAAAATTCCCTAAATTCAAGCTACCAACTATTACAATGCTCGCCTAGATTTCAAGGTTTTCAAGGGGTTATTGGGCCAGTAAGTTTTTAATCCATATAACTTATTCCACAAAAAACATTAATATATAAATTGCTATGTTTTACCATAATGATGGGATGAGAAATGGAAGTTCTATATTCTATATTTTTATCCTTGATTTGTTTTGATTATATATGTATGTGTGTGTGTGTGTGTGTTATTTCTTATTTATGGTGCGGGTGTTCCCTTTGGAACCATTGCAATCAATGAAAACCCCTAAAGGTTGGCAAAGCCTTAAGAAGAATGGAAATGAAAGGGTTCAAATGCTACAACCATCTTCACATCCAATGTCACAATGCAAGTAAGATTATATTTATTTATACTCTTATAATTTTATCATATTTTTACATTTAATTCTATTTGAGTCACATACTTATATCTATGTATAATCTAATGTTCAAAGTAATTAATATACATCTCCTAAATCACCTTTGCACATGTATGATGGTGGACATGATAGTCAACAAAAATCACACTCTCCTCAACCATTGCGACATTCATCTAGACTTCAAGATAATTTAAGAGAGGTAAGATATATACCATATATCTTAGCTCATAATAACATTGACATATTTTTTTATGACTAGTTAATGCATTATCTTTTCATATTTGTTACATGTTCCCCATATTTTCATTATATTTATATGGATTTTGATATTTATTGATAGCTAGTTAATGCATTGTCATTTTATATTCGTTACATGGTCCCCATATTTTCATTATATCTATGTGGATCTTGATATTTATTGATAATGTTTTAATTTCCACAGAAAACAAAAAAGATAAATGTTGATGCTATGGTTAAAAGGACAAAAATCACGCAAAAGGACTTGAAAGCACGTGGGTTAAAGTCACGCAAACAATACATCGAGCATATATGCTCAACTAGCATTGCTCTCACTAAACCCACTAGGTTTGATATTTTGAAGCATAAACATTCCAACAAGTTTAAATGACTTAGGTTACAAGAATAGAAATTTAGCCATTGTTTTGTCTATAAAGGGGCTACAAGGACAGTTTCAATATATTAACTTTCTTTTATTTTTTTTAAATGTTTTGAATACCAATACTTTTGGCACCTAAAACACGAAGGATACATTTTGTTGAATGAGAACTCATTTTATTTAGATATATAAAGTATGAGTTTTTGTTTGTGGAATATTACATGTGCTCCCCCCAACTAGGCATATATCTTTATCATTTTTTAACATCAAAAGTTTTGACAAAATCTTGCTAAATTTGATCTTGGGTTAAGTAAAATTTGTTTTATAACAAATGTTATTTAAAAGGTTATCAATCTTTGGAATATTATATATAGTTTAGTCACATTTTTGTTTGTATTTCAATGCACTATGGATGGGTAGAAATCTATGATATTCAAGATAGAATTTGATTCATTGAAGAGCTAGTGATAAAAAATGCAAAAAGATATGACTTTTATTTACGACATATTATATACAATTCATGTATTTAAAGATGCATATATTTCTTGAATGCATTACTTTACATAAAAAGTGTTAATAATTGTTCAATTAAATTTATATGTTAATACGTGAAAAATATTTTTATCTTTAGATTATAAAATTTCCTTATAATTATGATTATAAGGATAAAAATGTATCCATTTTTTTATTTATTTGAATGTAAACTTTATATATATAAATGATTGTTATTTTTTTCGAAAGTGTTATAAATAAAATGAACTATCATCTTTAGAAATTTCATATGAATTGAATTTCACCTTAAACCTTCTATTAAATAGAAATTTTTATTATTTTTATGTTTATATTAAGTTTTCTATTATGTTATTTTATTCCAACATATAAAGATGAATCATTTTAGAATAAGTTTGGTAGTTTATCTTTACCACTCCAACTAAATACAACCAAGTAGCTTTTTTTTAATATAAATACTTAAATATCAAACCAAATTAAAAATTGATAAATAAATAGGAATACATAAATGTATAATATTATACTATAAATTTTATATAATGGTAATTATTGTTAAAAACTTAATGAATTACACAATTACTTCCCTATTATCAATATTTTTATTAATATAAAGTATGTATATGCATAGTTAATAATTTATTATTTATTATCAATATATTATCAAATATAAATACATTTTTATTATAATGTTAATATATGAAGTAATCATGTGAGTGTTGAAAAAATTGATATAAATTCATTCTGTTTATATAATTTTTTATGGGGGAAATATCTTCCAAATCCATTCAAAAGAACAAGAAATATTCATCATATAAATGCTTAGTAAGAAAAAATTATATGGAATGAATTTAACTATTCACCATATAGCTATAACAAACCATTTATACATAAATGTATAATATTATACTATAATTTTATATAATTGTAATTATTGTTAAAACATTAATGAATTACACAATTACGTCCCTATTATCAATAATTTTATTAATATAAAGTATGTGTATGCATAGTTAATAATTTATTATATATTATCAATATATTATCAAATATAAATAATTTTTTATTATAATGTTAATATATAAATGGAATATATAAAGTAATCATGTGAGTGT
This sequence comes from Pinus tabuliformis, assembly GCA_031772625.1. Lineage (NCBI taxonomy): Eukaryota > Viridiplantae > Streptophyta > Pinopsida > Pinales > Pinaceae > Pinus > Pinus tabuliformis. The sequence continues at coordinate 56,713,426 of CM062804.1, forward strand.
TGAGAAAATTGATATAAATTCATTCTATTTATATAATTGTTTATGGGGGAATTATCTTCCAAATCCATTCAAAAGAACAAGAAATATTCATCATATAAATGCTTAGTAAGAAAAAATTATATGGAATGAATTTAGCCATTCACCATATAGCTATAAAAAACCACTTATATAAGACTTTACCTATTCTCAAAAAATCATAGTAGTTCAAATAACAAATCCTAGTGAACCATAGTAGTGCATATATTGCCACAATGCTGACATTGAAATTCAAACAAGAATGAAATTTCAAAAAAAATAAAAATCATTCAATTTCATTGGAAAATTGTTTAAAAAAAATATAATTTTAATGTTTGTAGGCCTTGAAGCTATTCTCTCCTAAGTTTTCTACCTGCTTCCCTATCAAAAACATCTACACATTGTCAAATAGTTGACTCCATCATCCATAAAATATAGAGAGTCTCATAAATTGTAGAGCAAAGATTCGTTTCTATTTAAATTTTAAAAGAGTTTCATAAAAAATTGTGGGGTGGAGATTCATTTCTAATTAAATTTTAAAAACAGCATGGTTGTTTATACTCAATTTTCAAAGTTTTTATTAAATTATATTTTAAAATTTCTTCCAAATTTAAAATAAAAATTTATTATAAAACTATTTTTTCTAGCCTTTTTTAACCTTTTAATAATTTAATTTTTAAAGACTCTTTGGGAGAGCTCAATTGAAGTTTTGGGTTCAAATATTGTAATATCGGCGGATTGGGATGAGAAGTTGGACATGATGAAAATATAATCCAACCAAGCATACTAAAAAAAAATTGTAAAATTTTAATTTTAATTTATATAAATTTGTATGGAATTATTATATATAATAATTGTTTTCATCTATCCAATATTATACATTTAAAATTTGTAATAAAAATAAAAATTATATATAAATATAAAATACAAATTATATAATCAAACTTATATAATTAATATAATATATATAACTTACAATTAAATCAAACATATATAAAATTTAAGATATGTTATTAATTTTAATTTAGATATTATATATAACCAAAATTGTATGTACTCTAAATAAAATCTACTTTTGCATCTCTTAAATAATATATAATATTAAAATAAAAATTACTATTCATATTATTTATTAAAATGAATATTACAAAATACGTATATTAGATTATTTATTGATTTCAATACAAATGTTATATGGTGTTGATGTTCAATTTAAAAATAAAATAGAGAAATTTTATTTAATTTATGCTTTAAAGTTTTTAACATTCTTCTCAACTTTTAAAAACATTTTAACTATTTATTCATTATAATGATTATGGAATTTTAATTAAGCTTTGTGTATATTTAGATGAAAGTCTTGTATATAGACATGGTTTTTATTTTTGAAATATTGTATATAATATATGTATTTGATGCAGGAGCATTTGACCAGGCATTGGCTTAGTGACTTGTTTTTAAGAGTTTCCATCTGACCACCCTTAATCAAAAGTCAAAGTCAAAGCTATGGAGGAGGAGATGTGGACAATCATGTAAACCAGGAGCAAATTTCTGTTAAAAATGAGCTAATTTGATGGAATTGATAAGTCTCGAGAAGACTTAATTTAATGTAATTATCTACCATGTATGTGTGTTGAGAGATTTAGGGATTGTTTGAATGATTTTAGGAGAAGATCATGGATCTGGAATGATCCATGATTCTATAGTTATTTCTATATATTATGAACCTGCGTGTTCTGATGGGGAGCATAGACAAAGAGGGTGGATTCAATGTAGTCGAGAGGAGAAGTTGTGACTAAGACTGAAATGCCTTAGAATGTAATCTAATTCTGTGTATAATATAAGATATACGTGTTATGTGGATTTCTGTATGCCTGTGTATAATTTACATATATATTCTTTACTGTGAGTTAAATTCTGTGTCACGAGATTGTTGATCAACCATCGATCACTGTAAGGATCGATGGCGATCCAATGTTAACTCGTTAACTATTGTATGAGTGTTGTGAGTGTTTAAACAAAGTGTGGCAGAGTGAATCTGGGTGGAAAGGTGAATTCCATCATAAGAAAACAAGCGCAAAGGGAGCCGTCGCATAGTTTAGATCGATGGATATTAATGACGAAGGAATAGACCATGGGGGATAGGCGTGTACAGGTGTCCTGATCGCAGTTGAAGGCCTGCACTCAATCACAACTGTCGATCTAAATTTCAAATGCTTATGTCACAGTCAACTACGGGGGTTGAGCTGTTGGTAAGCCGCGTGCTAGTTGAAGGGTCGCAGACCATCAGATTGAATGTAATATCAATGGCGGAGATTGAAGCCGATAGGGCTTGGGCCTGAGCGGACCCGAGAAGTGTATGGATGCAAGTTTTATTTTATTTGAGATCTGGTCTTATGCATTCAGGTGGGACCGACGTTAGTTGACAGATTATGTGTTATATCGCTGTTAGAAGATTGGTGGGGTTTTTTTGTTTAAACCCACAATGTAACGCTTCTGATTGGTATAGATGGGCCATAACCCACAGGTTCACGGTAAGGTGATTATGAAAACCAGGAAAATTTCCTTTTGGTGGTTTTTCCTGCGTCAATATTTAAAGATGTATATTTTGTTTGATGTACTTGTTTGATATAAAAAGTATTAATAATTGTTAATTTAAATCTAAATGTCAATACATGAAAAAAGTTTTTATCTCTAGAATATAAAATATTCTTATAATATTGATCATCTATATTATTTGCTCCCTGTTTATAATCAAAGTTTCAAAGTTTTACACATCTCATCCATGGTTGGTTGTAATATCAATTACATTTTAGATATTATATAATCTCCATGTTGAGTGGTGAAGGTTACACATCATCTTTCTACGAAAAAGTAGAAGTAGCACATATGGATGAAATTAAAATATTTTAGTGCGAGTTACATTATCTATCTAATTATGTTATCTACGATGGGCATTGAAGTATTTTGTTTATAGGTGATATTGAAATGGTTTTTTTATTATTATTATTAATATTTATGTTCAATATTGAATAATTTCCATTATTAAATTTTTTATGTAATTATTATTTTATTTATCTTAATGTAACATTACATGACGAAAGCAATAATTAATATTAATATTAATACTAAAAAAAAAAATTACTATATAAAATAAATATATAAAGTAATCACATTAATGTGTAGGTAAAATAGATTCTTTTTATATTGATCTCTTAAGTGGGAGGGGGGGGAATATCTTCCATATCTATTGAAAAGAACTCTCAATAGAACTAGTAATTTTCAACATATAATTGTTTAATAATAAAAATTTACATGAAATGAATTTTCTGTTTGTCTTAAATAGATAACAAACTAAAGAACAAACCATAATACCATTTGACATCAATGTTGAGATTAAAAGTACACCAATATTTAGTACAAGAACTGAATTTTAAAACTAGGCCTCCTCTAAGAATAGTTCATTACATTTCATTGGAAATTTTGTTTCAAAACTAAAGACACTAATACTTTGTAAATGGCTCATAGGCCTTTGAATTTATTCTCATCGAAGTTTATTCCCACTCCCCTATCAAAAGCATCAGCCTTGCCGCATCTTCAATGTCCAGAACTGCATGACAATAAAAACATTAACAAAGAAAATATTTAGCATTGTTAAAAAAAAATCTGAATATTACTAAGAAAAAATTAATTCCCACATATTATGAGTGTAAGATCAATCGAACCCATATATGAATTTAAGATATGTTATTAATTTGAATTCAAATATTATAGAAAATGATAACAAAAGGAGTAACATTTTTCCCCAACTAACATCATGTAAGTGTGGTTAGAGGAATCTGACATTTGTCCATGATTATTCTATCCTTGCACTAGAATTATTAACTTCGATATTAAATTTACCTTTCATCAAACTTCACATGTTCAAATCTGGAATCAATAGGCTTGTCGGCATGTTTGTGCCAATTTCTTGAATTGCTACATAATTTGATTGATATTTTATCAGAAACCACGTCCTGAAAAAATAAAGTTAGAGTTGATTGCATGACATAGTGCACTAAATATTTAATTAGAGAAGAATTCATTCAATTATATAAATAAACAACAATAATTTATAAATGTGTACCTGTTGAACCCTCAACAATATCATCAGAAAATAATTGTCGAACATGACTTTGTTGATTCTGAGATGTAGATCCCTCAATATTTCCATGTTTTTTTAAAGAAAGTAATTTCATTTGTTTTTCCATGCTCTTCCTTGACTTTGAGCGAACTCACCCAACCTTTTCAAATTGTGGTTTTTCCTTCCTTGAATTTCTTTCATGACCACGTCGTATCTTTTTACTTTGTGGGCTCAAAAAACTATGTTTTCTCTTAGTCATAATTCTTGATGGAGACATCACAATAGCAAAATTTTTATTTGTCTGTTCACTAAATGTGCTACACATCTCATCAATGCCATTATCAATTTCTTATAAACTCTCCAATTTTGTAGGCAAATTGTTTAATATATCCATTAGCTTTTTGTTGATTGATGCACATACAACTTTTGATCTTTCAATCTCAAAGATTGGATTTGTGAGTGGCGTAGTTGAAAAATCAATAGGTTCTGATAAAATAGGCACATGGTGAATGCTTGATTGGTCTTCTGAAAACGAGCTCATTGTACCTGGTTGATTTAAATCAACTAAAAATATATGACTTTCGGTAATTGGACTAGAAAAATTTGGCAACATGTTAAAGTCCAAACCGTGTTCACTGGCCCACATTTGAACTTTGAAGATATGCTTACAAACATTTCCATTCAATGCCCAATCACAACTAGAAAAATTAAACTCGGCCCCTGTGCATATGACATTATATCAGGTATGAGGAGTATCCTTATTTTGGCTACAAACCATAAATTCATTTATACTCTTAGGGTCATGCACACAATCTTCATCTCGTATCTGATTTGCTCTAGACTTTGAGAGAGTCTCTTGTTTTTTACACATTGTAGGCCTTATAACTCCTTCTTTTAAACGTTGATTGTGAATATAATATAGTTCAACTTTTTTCAACAACATAAATATTAGCCAATCCACACGTTTGTGGTAAGCATTATTTGCCTCATATAAGTACCTATACTTTAGATGCATATGGTAGGACTCAATTGAATGATTTATGTCTTGATTAGAATGTGGAAAATTCCGATAAGCTTTTGCCCACATATCTACAAAAGGTAATGACCAAAAATTATTATCAACTATAAGATAATGACTGAAAACATTCAATTACAGACTAATAGTCATGATATGATGTTGCATAACACTTACATATTTTATCATTAGATATCCAAGTGGTGTCAAAATATTTCAAAAAATGTTCCTCTAATACAAAACTTACAGAAGCTTAGTGTGTGATGTGTAATTGCATGCAAGTGATCAAGTGAGCATGAAAAGTGTGATAAGATGTGGATATTCGGTGATCCATTACGGGATCTTCCTAATTACACTATATTTCAATTGTTCCTTGCATGAAAAAGAAATGATGTGCGGATAATGGGCCGCTTACTCTTTCTCCTACTACATTATGTGTGACTAAAGGGAGGTGGAAAACACAAGTGTGCTAAGAAGACTTTCATATGCTAGCCCAGGTTCACCTACAAGATGCAAGGGAAGCAGAGATTACTTCCATATATGCACATCTCTTTCGTAAATGCGCAACTGTCGTATATGTACATCTATTGTATATGTGCATCTATTATAAATGTGAAACTTCCAAATATGAACATATACGAAAGAAATGAACATATACTAAATAAGTGCATATATGTGCATATGTTCTGTATATACACGTCTTTTATGTATCTGCATCATATATGCATATATGGAAATTGTGCATATATGGAAGATATGCACATATGTTCGGTATATCTGTAACTTTCTTATATGTACATATCTTCCATATATGCACGTCGTTTATGTATTTTCATCATAAATGCGCAAATTCCATATGTAAAAACCGTGTATATATGGAACTTGTGCATTTACGGAAGATATGCGCATCTCTTCCGTATATACAGAAATTTCGTATATGCGCAAATTCCATATACGGAAATTGTGCATATATGCAATATATGGAGATATCTTTCGTATATGTGCATCTACCGTATATGCGCAACTTCCATATATTCACATATCTTCCATATATGCGTAAATTTCTTATATGTACATATCTTCCGTGTATGCACATCTTTTATATATGTGTATCTACCGTATATGCGCAAATTACATATATAAAAATTGCACATATACTGAAGAGATGTGCATACTTTCCGTATATGCGTAACTTTTTTATATATGTATATATTCCATATATGTACATATTTTATGTATCTATATCTACCGTACATGTGCATTTCCATATATGGAAATTTATCATATACGGAAATTGTGCATATATGAAAGATATGCGCATATCTTTTGTATATGCGAAATTTTTCTATATGCACATATCTTCTAGGTATATGTGCAACTTCCGTATATACACATAACCTCCATATATGTGAAACTTTAGCATATATACCTTTTATATATACGCATCTTTTATATATGCACAACTTCCATATATGCACATATCTTCTGTATATGCATAACTTTCTTATATACATATATCTTCCGTATATGTATGCCTTTTATATATGTGAATCTACAGTATATGTGCAACTTCCATATACGGAAATGTTCACATATAAAAAAGTTATGTATATATGAAAGATATGCACATATCTTCCGTATATTCGCAATTTCCATATACAGAAATTGTGCATATACGAAAGATATGCGCTTATCTTCCGTATATCTATAACTTTGTTATATGAGCATATCTTCCGTATATGCACGTTTTTTATGTATCTGCATCGTATATGCACAAATTCCATATAAAAAAATTATGCATATATGGAAATTGTGCATATATGGAAGATATGCGCATCTCTTCCATATATACATAAATTTTGTATATGTGCAAATTTCATATACAAAAATTACGCACATACGAAAATTGTGTATATACGCAATATATGTGCATATCTTTCGTAAATGTGAATCTTTTGTATATGTGGATCTCCGTATGTGCACAACTTCCGTATATTCGCATATCTTCTGTATATATGTAAATTTATTATATGTGCATATCTTCGATATATGCACATCTTTTATATATGTGCATCTTTTACATATGTGCATCTTCCATATACAAAAATTGTACATATATGGAAATTGTGAATATACAGAATATATGTGCATATCTTCCATATATGCGTAACTTTCTTATATATGCATATCTTCCATATATATACATCTTTTATTTATTTGCATCTACCATACATGTGTAACTTCCATATATGGAAAATTTTCATATATGGAAATTGTACATAGATGGAAAATATGCGCATATCTTTTGTATATGCGAATTTTTTCTATATGCACATATATTTCAAGTACATGTGCAACTTCCGTATATACACATAAATTCCATGTATGTGGCACTTTAGCATATATAACTTTTGTATATATGTATCTTTTGTATATGCACAACTTTCGTATATGCACATATCTTTCTTATATGCGTAACTTTCTTATATGTGTATATCTTCCGTATATACACGTCTTTTATATATATGAATCTACAGTATAAGAGAAACTTCCATAATAGAAATTGCACGTATACAGAGATGTGCACATATAAGAAAGTTAAGTATATACGGATGATATGCACATATATTCCATATATGCACAATTTCCCTATATGCGCAATTTCCATATGGAAATTGCGCATATACAGAAATTGTGCATATACGGAAGATATGCGTATATCTTCCATATATCCCTAACTTTCTTATATGTGCATATCTTCCATATATGTACGTCGTTTATGTAGCTGTATCGTATATGCACAAATTCCATATACAAAAATTGTACATATATGGAAGATATGCGCATTTATTCTATATATACATAAATTTTGTATACGCGCAAATTCCATATACAAAAATTACGCATATAGGGAAATTGTGCATATATGCAATATATGTACATATCTTTCGTATAAGTGCAATTTTTGTATATGTGCATCTACCATATATGCGCAACTTCCGTATATTCGCATATCTTCCGTATATGCATAAATTTCTTATATGTGTGTTTTTGTATATGCACATCTTTTATATATATGCATCTACAATATATGCGTAACTTTCTTATATATGCATATCTTCCATATATGCGTAACTTTCTTATATATGCATATCTTTCATATATATACATCTTTTATGTATGTGCATTTACGGTACATGTGCAACTTCCATATATGGAAATTTTTCACATACATAAATTGTGCATATACAAAATATATGCGCATATTTTTTGTATATGCGAAATTTTTCTATATGCACATATTTTCCACGTATATGTGCAACTTCCGTATATACACATACCCTCTATGTATGTGAAACTTTGGTATATATAAATTTTGTATATATGTATCTTTTGTATATGTGCAACTTCCATATATTCACATATCTTCTGCATATTTGTAACTTTCTTATATGTGTATATTTTCCGTATATGCATATCTTTTATATATGTGAATTTACAATATATGCGCAACTTTCATATACAAAAATTGATTGTATACGGAAATGTGCACATATAAGAAATTTATGTATATAGGGAAGATATGCACATATCTTCTGTATATGCACAATTTCCAGAAATTGCGCATATATGAAAACTATGCATATACGGAAGATATGCGTATATCTTTTATATATCCCTGACTTTCTAAAATGTGCATATCTTCCGTATATGCACGTCGTTTACGTATCTGCATTGTATATGCACTAATTCCATATACAAAAATTGTGCATATATAGAAATTGTACATATACGGAAGATATGCGTATCTCTTCCGTATATACATAAATTTCGTATATGTGCAAATTCCATATATAAAAATTGCACATATACGAAAATTGTGCATATACACAATATATGCACATATATTTTGTATATGTGCATATTTTGTATATTTGCATCTACCGTATATGCACAACTTCCATATATTCATATATCTTCCGTATATAGGTAAATTTATTATATGTGCATATCTTCTATGTATGCACGTCTTTTATACATGTGCATCTACCATATATGCACAACTTACATATGCAAAAAATGTGCATATACGGAATATATATGCATATCTTCCGTATATATGTAACTTTCTTATATATGCATATCTTCCATATATGTACATCTTTTATGTATGTGCATCTGCTGTATATGTGCAATTTCCATATATAGAAATTTTTCATATACGGAAATTGTGCATATATGGAAAATATGCGCATATCTTATGTATATGCAAAATTTTTTCTATATGCACATATCTTCCATGTATATGTACAATTTCCATATATACACATAACTTCTATGTATGTGAAACTTTAGTATATATACATCTTTTGTATATGCGCAACTTCCGTATATGCATGTCTTTTATTTATGTGAATCTATAGTATATGCGCAACTTCCATATATAGAAATTGCACGTATGCGGAAATGTGCACATATAAGAAAATTATGTATATACGAAAGATATGCACATATCTTCCGTATATGCATAATTTTAATATATGCGCAATTTCTGGAAATTCCACATATACGGAAATTGTTCATATACATAAGATATGCGCATATTTTCGGTGTGTCTATAACTTTCTTATAAGAGTATATCTTCTGTATATGCACGTCGTTTATGTATCTACATTGTATATACGCAAATTCCATATACAAAAATTGTGCATATACGGAAGATATACGCATCTCTGTCGTATATAAATAAATTTCGTATATGCACAAATTTCATATATAGAAATTGCGCATATACGAAAATTATGCAAATACGCAATATATGCGTATATGTTTCATATATGTTTCGTATATGTGCATATTTTGTATATGTGTATTTACTGTATATGCGCAACTTCCGTATATTCACATATCTTCCGTATATGCATAGATTTCTTATATGTGCTTATCTTCCACGTATGCACATCTTTTATATATATGCATATACCGTATATGCGCAACTTGCATATACAAAAATTGCGCATATACGGAAATTGTGCATATGCAGAAGATATGCACATATCTTCCGTATATGTGTAACTTTCTTATATATGCATATCTTTTATATATGTACATCTTTTATATATGTACATCTACCGTACATATGCAACTTTTATATATGAAAACTTTTCATATACGGAAATTGTACATATACGTAAGATATGCGCATATCTTTTGTATATGCGAAATTTTTCTATATGCACATATCTTCCAAGTATATATGCAATTTCCGTATATACACATAACCTCCATGTATGTAAAACTTTATTATATATAACTTTTGTATATATGTATTTTATGTATATGCGTAACTTTCGTGTATGCACATATCTTCCATATATGCGTAACTTTCTTATATGTATATATTTTCCATATATGGATATTTTTTATATATGTGAATCTACAGTATACATAACTTCCATATACAAAAATTGCATGTATACGGAAATGTGCACATATAAGAAAGTTATGTATATATGGAAGATATGCACATATCTTACATATATGCACAATTTCCATATAGAAATTACGCATACATGGAAATTGTGCATATACGGAAGATATGCGCATATCTTCGGTATATCCGTAACTTACTTATATGTGCATATCTTCCGTATATGCACGTTGTTTATGTATCTACATCGTATATGCGCAAATTTCATATACAAAAACTGTGCATATATGGAAATTTTGCATATATGAGAGATATGCGCATCTTTTCCGTATATACATAAATTTCGTATATGCGCAAATTCCATATACAGAAATTATACATATACGAAAATTGTGCATATATGCAATATATGCGCATATCTTTCGTATATGTGCATCTCCGTAGATACATAACTTCAGTATATTCGCATATTTTCCGTATATGCGTAAATTTCTTATATATGCATATCTTTCGTGTATGCACATCTTTTATATATGTGCATCTACCGTATATGCAAAACTTCCATATACAGAAATTCCTCACATACAGAAATTGTGTATATACGGAACATATGTGCATATCTTTCGTATATGCGTAACTTTCTTATATATGTATATCTTTCATATATGTATATTTTTTATGTATGTGCATCTACTATACATGTGCAACTTCCATATATGGAAATTTTTCATATACGGAAAATGTGAATATACGGAAGATATGCGCATATCTTTTATATCTGTAAAATTTTTCTATATGCATATATCTTCCAGATATATGTGCAACTACCGTATATATACATAATTTTTATGTATGTGAAACTTTAGAATATATAAGTTTTGTATATATGCATCTTTTCTATATGCGTAATTTTCGTATATGCACATATCTTCCATATATGCATAACTTTCTTATATGTGTATATCTTTTGTATATGCATGTCTCCTATATATATTAATCTACAGTATATGGGCAACTTCCATATACAGAAATTGTACGTATACGGAAATGTGCATATATAAGAAAGTTATGTATATACGGAAGATATGCACATATCTTCTGTATATACACAATTTTCGTATATGCGCAATTTCCATATACAGAAATTGTACATATACGAAATTTGTGGAAATTGCACATATACAGAAATTGTGCATATACAAAAGATATGCGCATATTTTCGATATCTCCATAACTTTCATATATGTGCATACCATCCATATATGCACGTTGTTTATGTATTTACATCGTATATGCGCAAATTTCATATACAAAAATTGTGCATATATAGAAGATATGCACATCTCTTCTATATACACATAAATTTCGTATATGCGCAAATTTCGTATACAGAAATTGCGCATATACGAAAATTGTACATATGCGCAATATATGTGCATATCTTTTGTATATGTGCATTTTTTATATGTGTGCATCTACCATATATGCGCAACTTCCATATATTCGCATATCTTCCGTATATGCGTAAATTTCTTATATGTGCATATCTTCTATGTATGCACGTATTTTATATATGCGCAACTTCCATATACAAAAATTGCCCATATACAAAAATTGTGCATATACGGAAGATATGTGCATATCTTCCATATATGCGTAACTTTCTGATATATGCATATCTTTCAAATATGTACATCTTTTATGTATGTGCATCTACCGTACATGTGCAACTTCCATATATAGAAATTTTTCATATATGGAAATTGTAGATATACGGAAGATATGCGCATATCTTTTGTATATGCAAAATTTTTCTATATGCACATATCTTTCAAGTATATATGCAACTTTCGTATATACACATAACCTCTATGTATATGAAACTTTAGTACATATAACTTTTGTATATATGCATATTTGTATATGCGCAATTTCTGTATATGCACATATCTTCCGTATATGCGTACTTTTCGTATATGTGTATATCTTCCGTATATGTATATTTTTTATATATGTGAATCTACGGTATATGCGCAACTTCCATATACAAAAATTTCACGTATACAGAAATTTAACGTATATGCACATATCTTCCATATATGCGCAATTTTCATATACGGAAATTGTGCATATACGGAAAATATGCACATATCTTCCATATATCCATAACTTTCTTATATATGCATATAATCCATATATGCACGTCGTTTATGTATCTATATCGTATATGCACCAATTCCATATACAAAAATTGTGCATATATGGAGATTGTGCATATACTTAAATTTCGTATATGCGCAAATTCCGTATACAGAAATTGCGCATATATGAAAATTGTGCATATACACAATATATGTCCATTTCTTTCGTATAAGTGAATCTTTTGTATATGCGCAACTTCCATATATTCGCATATCTTCTGTATATGCATAAATTTCTTATATGTGCATATCTTCTATGTATGCATGTCTTTTATATATATCTGCATCTACTTTATATGTGTAACTTTCATATACAAAAAGTGCGCATATACGGAAATTGTGCATATACGGAAGATATGTGTAACTTTCTTATATATGCATATCTTGCAAATATATATATATATTTTATGTATGTGCATCTACCATACATGTATAACTTTCATATATGAAAATTTTTCATATACAAAAATTCTGGATATACGTAAGATATGCGCATATATTTTGTATACGCGAAATTTTTCTATATGCACATATCTTCCAAGTATATGTGCAACTTCCGTATATACACATAACCTCCATGTATGTGAAACTTTAGTATATATAAATTTTGTATATATGCATTTTTTGTATATGCGAAACTTCTGTATATGCATAATTTTCTTATATGTGTATATCTTCCGTATATCCATATCTTTTATATATGTAAATCTACAGTATATGCGCAACTTCTGTATACAAAAATTGTACGTATACGGAAATGTGCACATATAAGAAAATTACATATATATGGAAGATATGAACATATTTTCCGTATATGTACAATTTCCATATATGTGCAATTTCCATATACAGAAATTGTGCATATACGAAAATTATACATATACGGAAGATATGCACATATCTTCGGTATACCAAACTTTATTATATGTGGATCTCTTCTATATATGCACGTCGTTTATATATCTGCATCGTATATGTGCGGATTCCATATACAAAAACTGTGGATATATGGAAATTGTGCATATACGGAAGATATGCGTATCTCTTCTGTATATACATAAATTTCGTATATGAACAAATTCCATATACAGAAATTGCGCTTCTATGGAAATTCTGCATATACGCAATATATGCGCATATGTTTCATACATATGCATCTTTTGTATATGTGCATTTACCGTATATGCGCAACTTTCGTATATTCGCATATCTTCCGTATATGCGTAAATTTCTTATATGTGCATATCTTCCGTGAATACGTGTCTTTTATATATGTGCATCTACCGTATATGCGCAACGTCCATATAAAAGATATGTGCATATACGGAAGATATGTGCATATCTTCTGTATATGTGTAGCTTTCTTATATATGCATATCTTCCATATATGTACATCTTTTATATATGTGCATTTACCATAAATTGACAACTTTCATATATGGAAATTTTTCATATACGAAGATTATGCATATACAGAAGATATGCGCATATCTTTTATATATGCGAAATTTTTCTATATGCACATATTTTCCAAGTATATTTGCAACTTTCATATATACACATATCCTCCATATATGTGAAACTTTAGTATAGATAAATTTTGTATATATACATCTTTTGTATATGAGCAACTTCCTTATATGCACATATCTTCCATATATGCGTAACTTTCTTATATGTGTATATCTTCCATATATGCATGTGTTTTGTACATGTAAATCTACACTATATACGCAAATTCCATATACATAAATTGCATGTATAAGGAAATGTGCACATATAAGAAAGTTATGTATATACGGAAGATATGCACATATCTTCCATTTATGCATAATTTCCATATATGAGCAATTTTCATATACAGAAATTGTGCATATACAAAAGATATACGCATATCTTCGGTATATCCATAACTTTCTTATACGTGCATATCTTCCGTATATGTGCGTCGTTTATCTATTTATATTGTATATGTGCAAATTCCATATACAAAAATTATGCATATATGAAAATTGTGCATATACAAAAAATATGCGCATCTTTTCCGTATATACATAAATTTCCTATATGTGCAAATTTGATATATAGAAAATGCGCATATATGCAAATTGTGCATATACGCAATATATGCGCATATCTTCTGCATATGTGCATCTTCTGTATATGTCCATCTATCGTATATGCGCAACTTCTGTGTATTCCCATATCTTCTGTATATGCGTAAATTTCTTATATGTGCATATCTTCTGTGTATGCATGTCTTTTAAATATATGTATCTACCATATATGTGCAACTTCAATATACAAAAATTGTGCATATGCGGAAGTTATGTGCATATGTGCATATCTTCGGTATATACGTAACTTTTTTATATATGCATATTTTTCATGTATATACATCTTTTATATATGTGCATTTACTATACATGTGCAACTTCCATATATGGAAATTTTTCATATACGGAAATTGTGCATATACGGAGGATATGCGCATATTTTTCGTATATGCAAAATTTTTCTATATGCACATAGCTTCGAGGTATATGTGCAACTTCCATATATACACATAACCTCCATTTATGTGAAGCTTTAGTATATATAACCTTTGTATATATGCATCTTTTGTATATGCGCAACTTCTATATATGCACATATCTTCCATATATGCGTAACCTTTTTATGTGTATATCTTCCTTATATGTGTGTCTTTTATATATGTAAATCTATAGTATATGTACAACTTCCATATACAGAAATTGCACATATACGGAAATGTGCACATATAAAAAAGTTATGTATATACGGAAAATATTCACATATCTTTCGTATATGCACAATATGCGCAATTTCCATATACAGAAATTGCATATATACAGAAATTGTTCATACACAGAGGATATGCACATATTTTCAGTATATCCCTAACATTCTTATATGTGCATATCTTTTGTATATGAGGTCGTTTATGTATCTGCATCATATATGTGCAAGTTCTATATATAAAAATTGTGTATATAAGGAAATTGTGCATATAAGGAAAATATGTGAATCTCCTCTGTATATACATAAATTTCCTATATCCACAAATTCCATACATAAAAATTGCGCAGATACGGAAATTGTGCATATACGTAATATATGCGCATATCTTTCGTATATATGCATCTACCGTATATGCACAACTTCTGTATATTCGCATATTTTCCATGTATGCGTAAATTTCTTATATGTATATATATTTCGTGTATGTACTTCTTTTATATATGTGCATCTACCGTATATGCGCAACTGCCATATACAAAAGTTACGCATATACGGAAATTGTGTATATACAGAAGATATACGTATATCTCTCATATATGCGTAACTTTCTTATATATGCATATCTTCCATATATGTCCATTTTTTATATATGTGCATCTACCGTACATATGCAACTTTCATATATGGAAATTTTTCACATAGGAAATTGTGCATATATGGAAGATATGCTCATATCTTTTGTATACGCAAATTTTTTTATATGCACATATCTTCCAGGTATATGTATAACTTCCATATATACACATAACATCCATGTATGTGAAACTTTAGTATATATAACTTTTGTATATATGCATCTTTTTATATGCGCAACTTATGTATATCCACATATCATCCGTATATGCGTAACTTTCTTGTATGTGTATATCTTTCATATATGCATGTCTTTTATAAATGTGAATCCACAGTATATGCGCAACTTCCATATACAAAAATTGCACGTATACGAAAATGTGCACATATGGAAGATATGCATATATCTTCTATATATGCTTAATTTTCGTATATGTGCAATTTCTATATATGGAAATTGCACATATATAAAAATTGTGCATATACAAAAGATATGCGCATATTTTCCTTATACACTTAACTTTCTTATATGTGCACATCTTCCGTATATACACGTCGTTTAAGTATCTGCATTGTATATGCACAAATTCCATATATAAAAATTGTGCATATATGAAAATTGTGCATATTCCAAAGATATGCGCATCTTTTCCATCTATACATAAATTTCATACATGCGCAAATTTCATATACAGAAATTGTGCATATACGCAATATATGCACATATCTTTTGTATATGTGCATCTTTTGTATATGTGCATCTACCGTATATGCGCAACTTCTGTATATTCGCATATCTTCCGTATATGGGTAAATTTCTTATATGTGCATATCTTCTGTGTATGTACGTCTTTTATATATGTGTATCTACTGTATATGCACAACTCTTATATACAAAAATTGCGCATATACGAAAATTGTGCATATGCAGAAGATATGTGCATATCTTACGTATATGCGTAACTTTCTTATATTTGCATATCTTCCATATATGTACATCTTTTATGTATGTGCATCTACCGTACATGTGCAACTTCCATATATGAAAATTTTTCATATACGGAAATTGTGCATATACGGAAAATATGCGCATATCTTCTGTATATGCGAAATTTTTCTATATGCACATATCTTCGAGGTATATGTGCAACTTCCATATATACACATAACCTCCATGTATGTGAAACTTTAGTATATATAACTTTTGTATATATGCATCTTTTATATATGGGCAACTTCCGTATATGCACATATCTTTCATATATGCGTAACTTTCTTATATGTGTATATTTTCCGTATACGTTTGTCTTTTACATATGTGAATCTACAGTATATGCGCAACTTCCATATATAGAAATTGCACGTATACAAAAATATGCACATATAAGAAAGTTATGTATATACGGAAGATATGCACATATCTTCTGTATATGCACAATTTTTGTATATGCACAATTTCCGTATACAGAAATTGTTCATATACGGAAATTGTGCATATACGAAAGATATACGCATATTTTCAGTATATCCCTAACATTCTTATATGTGCATATCTTCTGTATATGACGTCGTTTATGTATCTGCATCATATATGCGCAAATTCCGTATACAAAAATTGTGCATATATGGAAATTGTGTATATACCGAAAATATGCGTATCTCTTCCATATATACATAAATTTCGTATATCTGCAAATTTCATTTACAGAAATTTCGCATATACGAAAATTGTGCATATACATAATATATGCACATATCTTTCATATATGTGCATCTTTTGTATATGTGCAACTTCTGTATATTCACATATTTTCTGTATATACGTGAATTTCTTATATGTGCATATATTCTGTGTATGCACGTCTTTTTTATATGTGCATCTACCGTATATGCACAACTTCCATATACAAAAATTTCACATATACGGAAATTGTGGATATACGGAAGATATATGCATATCTTCCATATATGTATAACTTTCTTATATATGTATATCTTCCATATATGTCTTCCTTTTATATATGTGCATCTACCGTACATGTGCAACTTCCATATATGGAAATTTTTCACATATGAAAATTATGCATATACGGAAGATATGTGCATATCTTTTGTATATGCAAAATTTTTCTATATGCACATATCTTCCAGGGATATGTGCAACTTCCGTATATACACATAACCTCCATATATGTGAAATTTTAGTATATGTAACTTTTGTATATATGCATCGTTTTATATGCGCAACTTCTGTATATGTACATATCTTCTGTATATGCGTAGCTTTCTTATATGTGTATATCTTTCGTATATGCATGTCTTTTATATATCTGAATCTTCAGTATATGTGTAATTTCCATATACAGAAATTTCACATATATGAAAATGTGCACATATAAGAAAGTTATGTATATATGGAATATATGCACATATCTTCCGTATATGCACAGTTTCTGTATATGCGCAATTTTCATATACAAAAATTGTGCATATATGGAAATTTTGTATATACGGAAGATATGCACATATCTTCCGTATATCTCTAACTTTCTTATATGTACATATCTTCTGTATATGCATGCCGTTTATGTATCTGTATTGTATATGCAGAAATTCCATATACAAAAATTATGCATATACGGAAGATATGCACATCTCTTCCATATATACATAAATTTCGTATATGCGCTAATTTCATATACATAAATTGTGAATATACGGAAATTGTGCATATACGCAATATATGCGCATATCTTTCGTATATTTGCATCTTTTGTATATGTACATCTACCGTATATGCGCAACTTCCATATATTCACATATTTTCTGTATATGAGTAAATTTTTTATATGTGCATATCTTCCGTATATGCACGTCTTTTATATATCTGCATCTACCGTATATGCGCAACTTCCATATACAAAAATTGCGCATATACGGAATATATGTGCATATCTTCTGTATATGCGTAACTTTCTTATATATGCATATCTTCCATTTATGTACATCTTTTATGTATGTGCATCTACCATACATGTGCAACGTCCATATATGGAAATTTTTCGTATATGGAAATTGTGCATATACGGAAGATATGCGGATATTTTTTGTATATGCGAAATTTTTCTATATGCACATATCCTCCAAGTATATGTGCAACTTCCGTATATACACATAACCTCCATATATGTAAAACTTTAGTATATATAAATTTTGTATATATGCATCTTTTGTATATGCGCAATTTCGATATACATAAATTGCATGTATACAAAAATTGTGCATATATGCAATATATGCACATATTTTTTGTATATGTCCATCTTTTGTATATGTGCATTTACCGTATATGCGCAACTTCCGTTTATACACATATATTCCATATATGCGTAAATTTCTTATTTGTCCATATCTTCCGTATATGCACGTCTTTTATATATGTGTATCTACCGTATATGCGCAACTTCCATATGCAAAAGTTGTGTTTCCGTATATGCGTAACTTTCTTATATGTAAATATCTTCTATATATGTACGTCTTTTATGTATGTGCATCTACCATACATGTGCAACTTCCATATATGGAAATTTTGCATATACGGAAATCGTACATATACGGAAGATATGCGTAGATCTTTTGTATATGCGAAACTTTTTTATATGCAAATATCTTCCAGGTATATGTGCAACTTCCGTATATACACATAAACTTCCATATATGCATGTTTTTTATATATGTGAATCTATAGTATATGCAAAACTTCCATATACATAAATTGCGAGTATATGGAATTGTGCATGGTTCTCTTTGGTGTATAGGAGGGTAATCAAGTCACTTTTTCATGATTTTACAAATAAAACCCCTAAACAACTTTACTTGAGCATTCAGCTAGGCCAAAGGTCATATACAGAAAAAAATGTGCATATACGGAAGATATGCGCATATACAGAAGTTGTGCAGAACTCTAGCCTCCATATATGTGCATGTCTTCCGTATATGCACTTCTTCAGTATAGGCACATAAAATATGTGCATATGGAGGCTGTCAGATATGCCTATATGGAGGATATGCGTATATACGGAAGTTGCACATGCACATGATATATGCACATATCTTCCGTATATGTGTAGCTTTCATATATACATTTCAAGTATATGTGCATATATTTTGAATATGCATATATACGGAAGATATGTGAATATACGTAAGATACACATATAAAGAGAATATGTACACATATAAAAGTTATGCATATACGGAAGATATGTGCAGGTAGAGAAGTTGAACATATATATGGACTATTGTGTATACATATTATGGAAGTTGTGCACAACTTTTTTATATACTTAGCTTTTGTATATGTGCATATACGAAAGTTTCACATATATAGAGGATATACGCATATACAGAAGTTGTGCATATACAGAAGATATGCACAGCTTCCGTATATATGTAGCTTCCATATATGCACATATAAAAAAGTTGAGAATAACTTCAACCTTCTTATATACTCAACTTTAACCTCCATATATATGTGGATCTTTTGTTTATGTGCATATACGGACGATATGAACATACATACAAGTTATGCACATATGGAAGATATGCGATACGAAATATGCACATATACAGAAGTTGTGCTACCTCCCTATATAAAATTTATGCTTCTTTCGTAAATACACATATCTTCTATATATGTTCAAATCTTTCGTAAATACGCATAACTTCTGTATATGTACACATCTTCCGTATATGCGCAACTTTTGTATATGCGTATATCTTTAGTATATGTGAAGCTTTTAGTATATCGTAATGATATGTTCGTCAATGTATGAAGCATAAAATAAGATATAAATATAAGAGTAACTTAACTTGTAAACTTAATAATTTGTAAATAATAAAAGCAAAATCCATTACAACTACATTCATCAAAAATAATGTAACATTGATAGAATATAGCATCACATCTGCATAAGGATTTAAAATTCAATGAAGATGTTGTCATAAACAAAGTCTAAATTTATGTATTTTTATTCAAAATAGGTCCAACTATACATGTTTCTTTTTTACAAAATAGAACTTCATTTCCAACATAGATAATGGAATCTCATGCCCATAAATGACATAATGGAAAAACAACATCATGATCGATCTAAAGTATGGGTCTATAAGTCACCCTCATCCCTCTTAGCAGTCCCAAGTGGATTTCCAAATTGATATCTCTACAGAAATTACAATAATCAATTAGTTGTAAAAATTGAAAAGCATATAATCGATTTCATTAATTCATGATGATATTTTGATCAAATACTCATTCTCACCGTGAGGATGTGAGGCAATGGAGAAGACAACCCTTCTTGGGTAGATGGTGGAGCACTTGGTGACAGATATAGCCATGGTTCAGGGGTGCTAGATAAAGGCATGGTGGAAGTGAAATAGGAAAAAGGTAGTGGGTGTGGGTGATGATACACCCCCACCAGTTGTATGATAGTGGGAATCACTATAGGCCGGGGGATTAACCTAGGGGGGCAAATTAGAATGTTAAGGGCAGACGATTAAAAAAATGAGAATGGTGGATGACTGAAGGGTAGGGTTGAGCATTGGGAAGGTATTACAGAGGTGGTTATATGCATGGAAGAATTTATGAAGGAAAAAGGTGGTGGGTGTGGGCGATGATACCTCCTAATTGGTTCTATAATAGGGGGGAGCACTCTTGGGAAGGATATTGGGATGTTAATGGCTGAAGCAGTCTTCCCAATGCTAGATCTTTTTTCAATAGCATGTTCATCAAATAAACGAATTCGACAATTTGGAATGTTGTGAGATGTGGGTCCCTCAGCTGTAACAATAAAAAAAGTTCATATAGTTATGCAAATGTTTTGAACATGATAATATATCGCATTTAACGTAAAACAGTGCATAGCATGAAATTTTCATACCAATATTGGGTATAATAGAATCTTGCATTATCTCAGGTGTGGGGCGATAAAAAGGTGTCTTTCGAACTCCTAATTACCTTCACATTAATTATCAACCCAGGGACGACTTTTTATTTCAAGAGTGTACTCTGTCTGAGGCGGCTATTTACTTAAGAGTAATGTTTTACAGTATAGTGCTTAAAACCCAAAAGTAAATGAATGCTTGAAAAAAAATCTAATTGGAACATCAAGAAACTGAAATGTTCTAAACTAAATCATTCATTCAAACAACCATCAATCGAGGATATAGTAGCAATAACTCATTCCTCTAGAAATTGATGAAGGAAAAAGAATTAGAGTATGGATCATGGATCTGGGAGCATAATAGCGTCTGCTGTGTCTCACGACAGCCTTGATCCTCCTCCCACACTAAACCAGTAAATGCAAGTAAATGGAATGGAAATTAGAGCATGGACCAAAGATCTGGGAGCTAAGCAGCGACTTGCTGACTCACTACAGCTTTAGACCTTCTCTCACGCCAAAGGAATAAATACAAGTAAATGGACAGCAGAAAATAAATGGAACAGCAAGTCTAAAATGGAACGGCCGTAAATGGAATCAGCAAACTAGAATTAAAGGAATCTGAACAGCAAACTCTGTTTTAATGGAAGCAAACAACAACCAAACCAAATCAAATAAATCAGACAACAAAAGGAAATAGAATGGCAACTAATTGGAAATGAAATATGGAACAGCCTACGGTGCTAAAATAAATAATGCACACAACGTACAGCGATATTAAGAAATGGTAATCTGAGTCTGATACGCAAGTATTAATCCTGGTTGGAAAGGGTAACGATTGCAATTCATAATGGAACCACAATGTCATTTGAACAGCAATCTTATGAAGTATAAACCATGGACAAATACAATAATACCAGCTTAAGAAGGTTGCAGCTTGATTACTCCGCAATTAAATCATTCTGTAGAGAACATCAATGTTACATTAACGACTTTAAAGAGATAGCAATACGTTATAAGATCAGAATGCACATTACGACTTTCTTGTTGCAGAGAGCGATATATGAAATATAACAGAACTGCAATATAAGATAATAAATCACACCAGATTACCAATTCAAGCTGATAATACAAACCACGCATAAACCAAAAAGATAATATACAGCAGCAGCAGTGTACTCCACCAGAGGCTGGGCCCTTAGCTGCCAGCGGATGCTGCGGGGTCACTTCAGAATGAGAAAATTGAACAGCACTCCCAAATCATTTATTAATCAGCCAATTGTGGAATCATTACAATAGCAAAGCTTAAGAATTACAGCATGAATAATCCACCATTGTTGTCCATCATTTCTCATTCCCCAAATCCATCATCACGTCTCACTCAAATCATCCCCATCTCTGATCTCTGTTTTCATTTAAATAGAGAGAGATCAGAGAGAAGTTACAATAAGGATAAGTACAACATAATTCCTATTACAAAATTGGTTTGCCTCTAACCATTTGATCAACAAGAACAAGGCGAATTTGGCTTTGCAGCTGAGATTTGGAGGACGGCCGCAACTGCAAATCAGAGAAAATCGTGCTCAAAGAACCCTGCGTTTCTCTTAGTACAAGCCGAATTTGGGCAAACTGTTCTTCAAGAAGATAATTGGGCCCGTTCTGGACAAAACCCATGTTCCGGATTTTCCAAATTCGTCTTCATTTGCTCAGAATCTCAACCGCAAAACTGTCACTCCTTAAACCAGCGAATTTCTGAGTTGGCAGATTTAAAAATCAAATCTTCAATCTGGAAGTTACCTTGGAGGCTAAAAATGGTGAATAATGTTATAACCAACTTATTAGCACTATCATTGGTAAAATAATGCATAATCATCAATTTATTAGAAATAAAGGAGAATAAATAATATTTATTCATGAGAGCATAAATAATTAATAAAATGGATTTAAATGATAAATTATAATAAATGGCATGATGAAGAATGGTAGAAATGGGTGGAATAAGTGTTCAAAAGTGATAATAATAATGGCATATTAACGACTCTACATCAGGCGCGTGGTCCACATTTCTTTGTTTTTGAGAAGATAACTCCAATTGGTCATCCATTCTTTTTTTTTTTTGCATGAACTCATCCAACCCTTTCAAATTGTAGTTTATCTATCCCTGATTTTGACTTGTGACCACATCGCCTATTTTTATTTACTGGACTCAAGAAACTATGTTTTCTCTTGGTAGTGATCTTGGATGGAGTTATAGTATTGAAAAACATTTTGTCGTATTTTTGACATGCTTTGTCTACCAAGTTGTTCAATGCATATGACTATTCCAAATTTGTAGGTATTATGGATCTCAATTTCTCATGAGTTGATGAGTTAACACATTTCATCTCATCATCTTCAGAGAATGCACTATCTTGTCGTACATTGGTTGATTCAACATTATATGAGAAATTCTCTAAATCATCAATGTTTGTTTCATTATGATAATTCAGATTGGGAGGAGAATCAAAGCATGGCGAAAGATCTGTTTGGATTTCTGGTCCCAATATAGGTGTTTTATTCAAATCAAATAAAATTCTAGGCCTTTCTGTAGTGGGATCAATGACACTCAGGTGCTAAATTTTCACCCAAAATAGTGTTACTCACTAACATCTCAAATTTCAATACATGTTTACAGATATTTCCATTCAGGGCCCAATTGTAATTGCAGAAGAGTAGATTAGAACCCTTATATATGACAGTGTACCAAATGTAACGAGTATCCTTATTTTGGCTACGAACCCAATAATCATTACTCTTTTCATTAGGCACACAATCTTCATTTGGGATTTTCTTAGCTCTACACTTGGATGAATTCAATTGTTCGTGGATTTTTCTGGGTCGTACAAAACCAGCTTCTTTTAAATGGTGCATATGATTGTAATATAATACAACCTTTATCAACAAAACATAGATTAACCAATCAACCCTTCTATGGCATGCATTGTTCTTCTCACATAGGTAGCTTTCCTTGATATACTGATGGTAAGATTCAATGGCATTGTTCACATCTTGTTTTTAATGTGGAAAATTTTTGTATGCTTTTGCCCACATATCTGTAGAAAGAAATTTATTAGTTATATATTAATAAGTATACATATGACATGAAAAATAGAGTCTTTAAAACCACCAATAAGAAGCTTACATATTTTGTTGTTGGCTAACCAAGTAGTTCTAAAATATTCCAAAAAGCTTTTTTGTTCACTGAATTCTTCAAATAAGCTTTCAACTTTCTTTTTCACAGATTCATCATCTTTACACGTGTGCATGATTTCTCCTAAACCATGAAAAATGCATATTTGTTTTTCCCTTCCTTGGAACTTGTTTCTAACATTCTTCAACCATGCACAACGAACATGCCAGGCACATAATAATACTTTACACTTGATTGAAGACCTGGAATAACATAATTTTTAGAGAGATTATACATTAGCAATATTTTTTATGCCTCTTATAAAAATGATAAACACATCACCTCAATGCTTCAATTTCAGCAGTAGCATCATCTGTGATGAAAGCAAGAACATGCCAATCTGGTCGCTCTTTGTTTCCAATTGCAATTAAAGCCAACATCTATTAGAAAGATCAACTATAGTATCGCATGATGATATCACCCAAGCTACTGGAACCCCATTGTGATGTTCATCGAAAACAATTAAGGTGTAAAGTTGATACTACATTACAAAAAATGTGCATAGTTATATTTATATAAGATACATGCATTAATATGAGGTTAAATAAATGAATTAGATTTAGGATAAATATGTGCTCACCCGTACTTATTTGTACTAAAGGTTGAATCCATTGAGATAATATTATTGTGAGAGTATTTCAGCATCATTGAACACATCCACTTTGTTTGTATGCCTTTGATAAAAGGGATATTTTCAACAAGATCTTGTTTTTGGTAGAAGAAAAAAATCTCTAGGTGTTCCTTATACCCGCATTCTACACTGTTTGGATCACTTTGATCTTTAACATATACTCTAGTCTTATGGTATCATTGTAAATGTTACTTATATTTTTTCTTGTCATGTATGTATCTTGAGATATCCCTGTGTATAACTCACAAGATCTATCCTTCACATCAAATATGAGCTTGTCCCATATCATTGTAACATTAAAACCTCTTTTAATGAAATTTTGGACACTAGATCACATATCCCTTGTTAAATGTGGTGCATAATTGAATCTCATGGGCCTACCAATTGCATCTGTCCCATGACAAATAACACTGGATTTATCAATATGCCTACATGCAGTATATTTTATTACAGCATCATTTGGTCTCATTTGAAGTCGTCGCACAAAGAAGTGACATTGGCAACCAACTTTAATACTTTCATGTCAATTGCAGATTGTCTTTGGATCTGATGATGCACTCCTATTTCTCCTTTTCGACTGTGGACCATATGAACACCAATAACTGTACATAAAAAAATTACTACAAATTAGATATAATATTTATGCATATTAAAAAAATTATACGTATCTTGGAAAAGCATATAGAGACTCACACAGCGTACTCCAGATATGTTGAGTAATTGGTGTGTTTGATATCCTCTATTTTTTTACTTTGATGATTCTCAAGAAGAAATTGAGTGGGTGCACTTTCATTTGATTCCTCTCCACTTATGAAATCATCAAGTCGACAATATGGAATAACTGCGACTTGGTCCCCATCAATCTCTGTCCATGTTAAGTCTTTTGTTGAAAATTGTATCATATCTTCCTGGTCTTCAACTTCCAACTCGTTAATCCTCTCCCACTTAGTCATTCTTAAAATACCTATACAAGTTGCATTGAAAATAATTTAGTTTGAGTAAATATTATGGTCTTGATCAATGCATAGCGTACTAAGCATGGAAGTCTCATTTTTAGGTAAATATTTTATAATTTTTACGTAAACCACTTTGGGATTAAGTAATATTGAGGGGATCTTAAATGACATTGTACGATAAGTAAGATCATAAGATATTGGGTCATTAATAAACTTAAATATTTCTGACAAATTTAGACTAACCATGTATGACATATGAATTCTTTTTGGAGGTGGTGCCACCATGTTATTGTCAAGGGGCGACTTGTGATGAGTCACTGAGCTGGAAGGGGTCAAAGGGAACTGCCTAAC
This sequence comes from Pinus tabuliformis, assembly GCA_031772625.1. Classification (NCBI taxonomy): domain Eukaryota; kingdom Viridiplantae; phylum Streptophyta; class Pinopsida; order Pinales; family Pinaceae; genus Pinus; species Pinus tabuliformis. The sequence goes on from CM062804.1 coordinate 56,740,710, forward strand.
ACTGACACATGAGATGGTGTGCTAATGGGTCCCTTCAAATAGGGATGAAAGGGAGAGACATAAAACCTCTCCCCAACAAACCCCCCAATATCAAGAGTAAAACCACTAAAAAACTTTGTGAATTAAGACAAGAGGAAATCCCCTCTATTAAATCTTCTTTGAGAAAAAAATACACGATGGTGGTGACTTAGTAATGTTATAGAATAGGATAGGGACTCAACTAGGATAGAATAGGATCAACTAGCTTAGAAAGACAAGACTCACCAAACCACACCTCATTTTGCAATCTAGTTCCTCTAGCTAAAAAGCCAAAGCCTATAACCATCATCCTTGAAGAATAAAGGGTGGCATTGATTTGCATATATATTGATCAAAGAATTATTCCCCCTTAAAGCATCCAAGAAGTTAACCCTAGATAGTTTTTGGATACCTCCTTCACCCACTTTAGTATTAGAGCCAAAAGAGTGTTCAATGGAGTAATGTGAACCATACGCCTTGTTACATTCTAAAAATTCATCACCACCTTCAAATTTTGAAAACCAAAGTAAAATGAAGCCTTCAAAACTTCAAATAGTGCACAAGATTCAACATAATTAATTATTGAAATATCAAGAACCCAAAGAAATGCACTTTCAATTAATCCTATAGGATCTGTAATAACCCTTGTATCACCCACCAACCCACTTTATAACATGATAATTAGTGAGTTAAGAAAATTAGTAGAGTTTTTAGAATTTTAATTGAATCATTAATAATTATTAATGGTAAGGATTTAATATTCTAGAATTTTTATTTTCTTTTTGTCTTTTTAATTAAATTGACTAATTAAAAAAATTGCCACATAACCAAGTGTGTTAGACTTGCCTTCGTTAATTTGCACCTAATCTACCAATTAGTACCATTTTTCTACCCATTAGTTCATTAGTTAATTTATTAATTTTCTAAGTAATAAAAATCATTTTTAAATAATACTAACATAATTCAAAAACATAATATAGTTAGCAATTAAATATTAACATATATGACCTCATGTGTGAGATAAACAACTCTTTCCATACAAAAATTTCACTACTTAATTTATAAAATAAAAGTATACATATCTTCTGCTCCTTTATATTCAAATATAAAACATATAAAATAAAAAAACACATAATGTTTAACCAACTTATTGGAGTTACAATTAACTAGTAATAATTTAATAAAATAATTGATTAAATATTTAAAATATTTAATTATTAAGTAGTTTACAATTCTACACTTAGGGATTCAATTATGTCTCAAAGGTGGAACAGTCCTTCATGCTAATGGACCCATTTAAGCATCTTTCATGAGATATTTGGGAACAATCACTTATACCAACGATTGATTGTCCCAAAAACAATAATTAGTACAATTTCCATGTTTTGTCATTTAAGAATGAAGCATCGAATGAATTTAAGTTAGTTGTCCCCATAATATCATTGCTCACCTTAGCTTACATACTTTATATTAAACAATGAACCAACTTAACATAAGCTGATGCACCCCACATCTTTTCTTTATTATAAGCATAAGTTAGAGGCTTATTTAGCCTAATAACACCCCTCTTTTTTAATTAAGTAGATTATGGAGAGTCCTTTACCAGATCTCATGGTATGTGGTTAAAGATGATAATGATTCATTGAGAAGGGTAACTTTTAAGTGTAAAAGCATAGGTTGAGGTTTCTCGAGTCTAATAATACCCCTCGTTTTTTACATAAGTAGATTGGAGAGGTCTTCACCATGAGATGTCATGGTTGATGCAACCTTCTGGCTGCACAACCGGTGGATCTTATCAGGATTTAAATACTCCTTAATGGCCAATACATTTTATGTTTCCATCATTCTTTGTCGGCATAGGTTGGGACTTTAAGAAAAGGCTTGAGTCTATCTCTGGTTCATCTCCACTTAAGCCAAATCATTCCATACCTAGTTTCCCAACATCAGCATTGTCAGAATCAACCTGCACCAAAAGGATTTTTCCCTCAAATGCTTTTGCAACATCTTGAAATGATGGAATGACCTCTTCATAATCCTTGGCAGTTACAGAGAGCAAGGTTTGGTTCTTTATAGAATTGTCAACTATTGTATTAGCACCTTCCTTGGTGAAAGGCATCACTAATGGGAGCTTGTTTGCAAAGGAAAACTCTATTACGCAGCTTTCTCGAATTCTCCCTCAAAGTGGGATATTTTTTTAGGCATTTTTCCAATAACACCAATGCTGCCCTCTTCATCTTTGTGTTACTACCAAGAACAGCGAATACGTGATCACTAACGGTTTGATGAAATAACATGTCATCTTCTTGCCTGGACGCGGCTTCAACTTCTTATTTTCAGTGCCCTCTAATGAGTCAAACAAACCAACAGCAGCTGTAGTCCACGAGTTCAATAGAGTTTCTGTATCCTTAGTTGTGATGAGATCGGATATCTCAGGTCCGGTTTTGCTTTTTTTCCACCTTTCAGGTAGGGTCTCTAAATCTCTGCGCGGGACCCTAATCAACAGAAGTGTTGGTTCATTTACGCCCAGAAGGTGACTTCCGTGAAGTAGAAATTAACAAACACCACGCAGAGATTTCCCATGGAAATTCCAGTAACATTAACAATTTATTGCTGACTTAGGATTTGACCTATGACAGTTTCTTCTCAAACAACATACAAAACTTGATTCATATAAATCACAACAATTTCTGTGCCAGAAAGGTATTCAAACCCTTCTACAGGAACCTCATAATTCTTGTGCCATTAACTACCAGGAGAAACCCATTCAGCGATCAAAATTCATGCATTCAAACATTGTCATTTCGTATTATAGGGATTGCACGCAAATTTCTAAGAAGCGTTTCATATATTCATTAATCATTTACTGATCATCACATAAATCACACAGAGATTTCTAAGTAGACACTTACACACTTGTCCAATTGACCATGGGGAGATCAAGTCACAGAAACACATAACTATTATAGATTTATTATGTTGAATCTTTATTAGCATGTTACGGTTACCTCAACAACCTAATCATACAAGGATGAGTGAGCTCTGCCCTAGCCCTCTCTATCTATCAGACCTCCACTCACTCGATCTATCTCTCCCCTGCTGCCTCCTCTTTCAGCAAATCCCAAAAAAGAAGTTATACATATGTCATATCTAACTACTTCTTTCCACACATGAAGGAATTAGTTATACAGTTATAATTCAATCTTATCTTCATCTAAACAAACTAGACCACTTGGCTTGATCTCCACGCAGGGATGATCACTTTCCATTTATTCCTAATTAGACCACTCTTAACTACTTATCCTTATTAAAATTAATACAAATTTAACAACTAAGTCTTCCTCCAATCTTGCGTTAGCCACAATATGTGACCACCCCGTCACATTGCTGGCCTGGTCTAGATGCTCCTGCATCAGACTCTCACACTTGAAAACATTCATGATCTCCTGATCATGTGCTTTCAAAAAGGAACGAAGAAATTTTTTTTTCCTCCTAGATCCCAAACTTTGTCCTTAAGTTGTCCATATGCTCTACTCCTCCGTTTAAGCTGCATGTCAGCTGCTTCCTACTTCATCTTCCTTCTCTGGTCACAATAGTTTGGAGCTGAGAAAACCATAATAAGTTTGCCATCATGTTCAATTTCATAACCTTCCTCTTTAACTTCATGAGACCTGACCACCAGCTCAAGATTGTTTTCTTGGAAAAACCTTTTGGTCATATCTTCTCCAAAAGACAAACCAACATCTCGTTCATTGGGTCCTCACCCTTTACGAGGCTATGGATCACTCCAAAGTATTTCACACATCAGACCCTCTTCAGGTGGCTCTCGGAATCGATCAATTTCTTTGATATCATCCAGTTTTATACCATCAACACTAAAAAGACTACCATGGACAACAAAAATCTTGTCATTGAGGACATGAGCCAAAGGCAAGCAGCAAAACACTTCAGTGAAAAGCTTAACCATGCTTTCACTATACTTGGACTTGACTTCCCCCTCAAAACTATAAATCTTGTTCATACTCCTTCTTTCAAGATTTCCTCTTGCAAGATAGATTTCAGTTGGACACATACGCTTGAATGCGAATAGCACAAGTATGACTTCAACCGAAAATGATCCTCGATCGACAAAATCACCATTAAAAAGATAAGGATTGTCCTCCGAAGGAAGCCCACTAATCTCAAAGAGGGGTTCAAAAGGTCATAATACTGACCATGGATGTCACCACAAATAGTGAATTACTTTCCAATCAGAATATTGATGTCAACCAGCAATGGCATTGCCTCCAGCAAATCCTTTACTTGCAATAATATTTGAGATGCACACCTTTTGTGTATATTTTTCTGATTCTTGAAGTCATCCATCATCTTCTTTATAAATTCCAATGTTACATTTTCTCCTTCTATTCTATGCTGGTGCTCTACCTTTATTGAATGAAAATTAATGGAATCAACAACAGAATGATTCTCAAGATCATTCACTGAGATGGCCTCAATAAATCTAACTTTTTTGACTGCTATTTCGGTCTCTTCAAGCTTTTTGGTGGCATCAAGATCATTTGGACAAATTCTCTTAACCAGCTGAAAATTTTTTTGTACTTGACTGATCACCTTTTCTGATGCTGCCAGCCTTTGCCTTCTGTTCTACTTCAACATCAGTTTCTTTATGTTCTCAATCTTTGTTTCCAGAAGATCTTCTTGCTGGTATTATTCATTAATTCTTCCTTCCTGCTTTAGCTTGTTGTTGCTATCCAACTGCATCTTCCTCTGTTTCACACATTTAGACTGTGTGTCTCCTTTCAATAGTATTTCAACTTGTTGTTCTGGACTTTCTTCTTTCATCAACACTTCAGTGTGTTGATTTAACTCCTTCAAAGAGTTTTCAAGTTTTCCCTCTGCATCATCTATTCTAATAATGCTTCCTTGCCCTGGTTCACAGTTGTGAACTTCTTCCTCTGCTTCTGCTTCCTTTACTGTAGATCTCTTGCAGTCTTCATCAGGTACTGGTGCTTTTAGCCATTTCTCCAATAACTCTAGCCCCTTCTCCCATACATTAGCTTCTTGATGAGAGTTGCTTTCTTTTTCTCTTTGATCCTGTTGTTGGCTTCTTGTCATTATCAGCCCTTCTTCCTTTTCTTCACCTTTTGCTAGGTGAATTTCTGCTTCATGTCGTCTTCCTTGAGGTATGTTTTCCAGGTTGATCAACTCAACATCTCCCATGGTTGACTCAATCATGCCTATCATCATGACAGCATGATGATCTTTTACTATGTTTTCAGAAATCATAGTCTCTTCTTCATGAACTTCTTTGACAATCTTCATTGGTTGTCCTTTTTCACCTTTGTATGTTGCTTTCACTAATATTTTTGAGCTCTCGTCTTCTATGCAGTTTTCTCTTCCAGGACTGTCAACTACATTCCATGTGGGTGATACTGAATCGCTTGAAAACAATGTTGAGGAGCCATTGGGTGGAGAGGAATAATAGCTAGGACCACATGCTTCCTGCCGAGAAACGTCTCTACCAACTATGGGAAACCCTATTATTGATACATTAGCCAACTCAGTGGAATCAGAATGTCCTGATTTGATAGGGTGATTGTTGTTTCCCAAAGTTAAATTTTTCAAATTTCGATTTTCTTTTAATGCTATAAGATTACCTCTATCACCGTGAAGACAAGATGTCGGCAACTTAACCCTTCCTTCAATTGATTTTATGTCCCCACTTGCCAACTTATCAAGGGAACCAGCTTGATGTGCATCCCAAACCACAGGAGCAAAACAGGGTTGATCACTACATTTGATGGCATTTCCACCAGGTTTCCATTGACCAACAAATGGAATATTAAATGATGATTTGTCTTCCCCTGCCTGTCGAACTGATACTTCCACGTCATTTAAACCCTCTTTGACCTCTTATGTCTCTCTCAGGCTGCTCTTGGAAAGTTGTACATCCTCTGCAGAATATTTTTTAGATGTTACATCTTGAATTAACGAATTATTTTCTACTGATAAAACACTCTTCTTGATGCTCATATGGCCTTCTTGCATACCTGAACTTCCTTTGAGCGGTAACATTGTAGCCAAGATTTCTGACAATGGTGTATGCAATGTTGGAAGCTTATGTGGCACATCAATTACTTTATTTGCATCTTTCCCATAAGGTTGTGTTTCCGTGGTTCCACCAGTTTTACCTTCTGTTACCAGTTCAACCTATTTCTTTAAATTTCCTTCTAGTCTTCCTGTCAACATTTCAATATATCTCCTTGAGCTTCCTTCTAGTCTTCCTGTCAACATTTCAGTATATCTCCTTGAGCTTTCCTCAAGGTTTCTTGTTAACATTTCAGTATGTTGATGCAAGTTCTCTTTTGAACTTTTGAGACCCCTATACAATCTCACCTCTTCCTCATCATCATCTAGAGATATTCCTTCCTTTAGCTTGCAGATAACTTCATCTGCTTCATTTGCTTCTCCTTCTTTTTCAAGCATTTTCCTCTAAACAAATTTGCCTGCGGCATCTTCAGTTCTTATCCTTGACTCAAAGAATTTGAGTTCCTTTGTCCATAAGGCAATCTCCTTTTGCTTCCACCTCATCTGTAATGAGTGCCAAATCACCTTCTTTCCTTTTAATGGAAAGGTCCATCCTCTTTTCTGGTCTTCTAGTTCTTGTAGCAGCTCTGTCAATATCTCCAATCTTGCTTTCATGTCAGCAAGTTGCTTGTCAAGCTCCTCTTGACTCATCCTCTTCATGCCATTTGTCTTGGCATTCTTTCCTCTATAGTGGCTTTCTTCAGAACCTCTGCAATGATCTTCCATCATCTTTATCTTCATCCTCTCTTCATGAGCTCCTCACTCCACTGCAACAAGCCTCCACAACAACAAGTCCTCCTCATTGCAATCTTACCTCACTAAGCTCTCCACGCTCAGTCTTTTGGTAAGCATGGTCCTCTATCTGGAACCTTCTCTTGAGCAACATCTTTACTCCTCCTAGGATTCTGCAAGCTCCCAGTCTCCCTTGAGAACACTTCAGTTGTCCGCTCTGTCCAATCTCTTGTTGGATACTTTAGGTTCACTGCCACTTCAGCATGCTTTCTTTGCTCTGCTTTTCCCTTTGCCTACTACTGAAAACCTTCAATCACAGTTTATCAACTTAGTTAAAACAAATATCATCATCATACATATATATATATATATATATATATACATTATGATCCATGCAGGATCATGTCCATTTGCATTTTGCATGTACTATCTCAAATTATTTGCTTTCCGTAAATTCTTTCTTTGAGAGTAAAACTCTTCTCCTCTCTGTTCTGTTATGTGTTTGGATTTAAAATCTCCTTTGAGAATGAAATTCTCAACTCTCTCTGCTATCTTTCATTTCTGTTTTATTGTCCTTGGCCATTTTCCCTTTGCAACTTTTCCTTTGCTATCTTACCTCTTTACTACTGTCAGCGTCTGTCTTCTTCCAAGACTTGCTTTCTCCCTTTGCAACCTTTAAACCCTTGCACACAAAACACGCTTGTTTAGTCTTTTTATCCTGCCAGTCTTTTTAATTACCAGCTCTGTCACCTTGGCTGCTCACACTCTTCTTTCGCAGCACACAAAAACTCCTTTCTGCAAGAAATCTTTTCCTACTCTGATACCAAAATGATGCAACCTTATGGCTACATAACCAGTGGACCTTATCAGGATTTAAATACTCCTTAATGGCCAATACATTTTATGTTTCCATCATTCTTTGCCAGCACAGGTTGGGACTTTAAGAAAAGGCTTGAGTCTATCTTTGATTCATCAACACTTAAGCCAAAGCATTCCATACCTAGTTTCCCAACATCAGCATTGTCAGAATCAACCTGCACCAAAAGGATTTTTCCCTCAAATGCTTTTGCAACATCTTTAAATGATGGAATGAACTCTTGATAATCCTTAGCAGTTACAGAGAGCAAGGTTTGGTTCTTTATAGAACTGTCAACTATCATATTAGCACCTTCCCTAGTGAAATTCATCACTAATGGGAGCTTGTTTGCAAAGGTGAACTCTGTTACGGAAGCTTTCTCGAATTCTCCCCCAAAATGGGATATTTTTTCAGGTATTTTTCCAACAACACCAACGCTGCCCTCTTTGTCTTTGTGTTACTACCAATAACAACAATTACGCGATCACTAACTGTTTGATGAAAGAACACGTCATCTTCTTGCCTGGACACAGCTTCAACTTCTTATTTTTAGTGACCTCTAATGAGTCAAACAAACCAACAACAGCTGTAGTCCACGAGTTCAATAGAGTTTCTGTATCCTCAGTTGTGATGAGATCGGATATCTTAGGTCCGGTTTTGTTTTTTATTTTCCACCTTTCAGGTAGGGTCTCCAGATCTCTGAGCGGGACCCTAATCAACAGAAGTGTTGGTTCATTTACACCCAAAAGGTGACTTTCGTGAACTGGAAATTAACGAACACCACACAGAGATTTCCCATGGCGATTCCAGTAACATTAACAGTTTATTACTAACTCAAGATTTAACCTATGACAGTTTCCTCTAAAACAACATACAAAACTTGATTCATATCAATCACAACGATTTCCGTGCCAGAAAAGTATTAAAACCCTTCTACAGGAACCTCATAATTCCTGTGCCATTAACTTCCAGGAGAAACCCATTCAGAAATCACAATTCATACATTCAAACATTTCCATTTCATATTACAGGGATTGCACACGAATTTCTAAGCAACATTTCATATATTCATTAATCATTTACTGATCATCACATAAATCACATAGAGATTTCTGAGCAGACACTTACACACTTGTCCAATTGACCATGGGGAGATCAAGTCACAGAAACATAGAACTATTACAGATTTATTATGCTAAATCTTTACTAGCATATTATTGTTACCTCAAGAGCCTGATCATACAAGGATGAGTGAGCTTTGCCCTGGCCCTCTCTATCTTTCAGACCTCCCCTCACTCGATCTATCTCTCCCCTGCTACCTCCTCTTTTAGCAAATCCCAAAAAAGAAGTTATGCATATGTCATATCTAACTACTTCTTTCCACACATGAAGGAAATAGTTATACAGTTATAATTCAATCTTATCTTCATCTAAACAAACTAGGCCACTTGGCTTGATCTCCACGCAGGGATGATCACTTTCCATTTATTCCTAATTATACCACTCTTAACTACTTATCCTTATTGAAATTAATACAAATTTAACAACTAAGTATTCCTCCAATCTTGCGTTAGCCACAACATGTGACCACCCCATCACATTGCTGGCCCGGTCTAGATGCTCCTGCATCAATGGTATTGAGAGTTGAGAATGAATTGTTCAAAAAGTAATATTAAGTTTAAGTTATTGTGAAACAATATATCAATTATTGTAGATATTCACCCAAAATAATTTATTATAGCCTACATTGTCATTTTTGAATTTTTATTATTTAATTTATTTTTTGAATTTTAATTTTGTTTATTATTTTATTGTTCAAATATTTAAAAATAATTTAAATAAAAAATAAGTAAATGGAAATATTAGTTATATGATTTAATAAAATATGTAATTTAGAAAATATGATATCAGAGAAATCTAATTAAAAAGCAGAGTTATATTCTATTATCTTTTATTTAATTATGAAACTATACATAAAAAAGAAACAAGTATTTATTACAGAGTTTTTTTTGACATTGTGTTCTAAATGGTTCTTATGTTATGCTCTTAAATCTAACTCTTAAATGCTCTACTCTACCACGAGACAATACAGTGCTATAAAGATGGAACCCCCTCCCTTTATAGTGACCTGGTGTTTAACATAGCTTGATAATGATTTTAGATTAGGGTTTTCACATGTCTCAACACTTCGTTAGTGTTAAATACATAGAAATATTGAAACCCATAAAAGAAAAAAATGTAAATGAATATAGAAATCATATAATTTAATACAAGATATAACTCAGGGGTTGTCATATCATAGAAAACCAAATTAGAAGGTGAGGCTTATACTCCACTCTTTTTTATTTAATTATGGAAATACAAATACAAAGAAAGGGGTATTGACTATCGAGTTGCCTATGACATTGTTGTCTATATGGTTGTTGCAAATTATCTTTCTCCTTTGTTTTGATCTCAAATCCCACTCCTAGATGTTGTGCTCAACTATGTTTTAATACAATCCTAAAAAGATGGAACCCCTTCTCTTCCTAGTGACGTAGTGTTTAACATAGCTTGGAAACTATTTAAGGTTTAGGGTTTTCACATTTTTCAAGCCACTGTTAGTGTTAAGGTTTTGGACCTTTTAGGATCTTCTTGAATGTCCACACATGAATAACTCCACATATTTAAGTAATGGCATTGATGCAACATCCACTTGGTACCACCATGTGAACAAGTTAGCTCAACTTGTGGGAGGCATAGCTTCTACATATGAAATTTGATTAAGGTGATTTTCACATTGTTTGAAAGCTAGAATTGGTGTGTAAAATGACATCAAGAGGCAGAGAGCTATGCTCACAAAGTTTTCACTCATTTCATATCCCAAAATAACTTTAGAGGGCTTTAAATTCTAAATCTCAAAATTAAGACATATCATAAAATATGTCACAAAAGATAACTCCTCCAATTTTTCTACCCAAAAAATATCAAAATAAATAACACATTATCCAATAATTCATTTTAAATAAGTAAAAAAAATGTTTCGTTTCAATTTTTATCTGTAGAATTTATTTTAATGTATATTCAAGTGAAACAAGAATTGGAATGTTTTGTGTAGCATTGTCATGTTATTCTTAATATGAAAAAGTAAAGTATTTATGTATTCTTAAAATGGAATTTGTGTCACTTCTATGGTGAGGAGAGGAATATGTATAAAAAGAAATTACATACATAAAGCAAAATGAAAAATAAAGTGTTACTTTCCCTTTATGTTAAGCTATGTGATCAATCAAACAAGGAAAATAGTTTTAGTTTGTTTTGCATATGATAAAAGGTTCGATGAAGACCTATTCGTCCTTTCCACTCTACAAGTAACTTGGCCTTGAGGAGATATCTTTTATGATGGGTACTGGGGCTACATCCTAAAAGAACTGGTGACACTTCCAGCAGCCAAAAAATGACGGGTACTGGGGCTACGTCCTGAAAGAACTAGTGATGCTTCCAGCAGCCAAAAAATGGTGGGTATTGGGGCTACGTCCCGAAAGAACTGGTGACACTTCTAGCAGCCAAAAAATGGTGGGTATTGGGGCTACATCCCGAAAGAACTGGTGACACTTCCAGCAGCCAAAAGAATCAACCAAGGTATTGAATGAGGCTTTAGTGCTTCCCACACCTCCACCTATAGGGAAATATGCCCTAAAATTTGGCCAATAGGATACCTTCGTCTCACGGAGGCAGCTAAGTCTTTAGCTTCTTGGTAATTGGTTATCAGTACCGAGCACTATACAGGTCGGGTAGCCCCATATAGTACCGCACGCAGTGAGTCTAAGCCGAACCCCCTCTGAATCGGGTCTCTGTGCTACCTGGGTAGTCTTTTCCGTGGACTGATTGAAGGATTTGAAGCACCCTAAAAGACAACTTCTATGTTTCAAAATGTAACATGACCATGGTGGCTTATTGGATGCCTACCCCAAACAGTCCTAACCTAAACTATAAATTATTTTGTGGCACATGTGGGGAAATTTACTTTGTTCAAGTTATGATTGCTTTTAGGTGTCTTCCTTCACTTATGGTTCTCCCACTTGTTGTTTTCTTTCCATAGGGGGCCACAAGAGAGCTTAGTCATTTATGCAGCCCTACAATGCCCATTGCTTCTCTACACCAAGAGAACTTCTCAGAGCTCACAGATTTTGTCAATGCATCTTTAGTATTCTTCAAAGTGTCCACCTTTACCAGCAACACCTTTTTGTCTTCTATCATATCCCTCACAAAGTGATATTGAACATTAATGTGCTTTGTCTTTCAATGATATGCAGGGTTCTTTGCCAAGAAAATTTCACTTTGGCTGTCACAAAATATCCTTATAGCTTCCTGTACTAACCCCATACTTGAACACAATCTCTGCAACCAAACTGCTTCTTTGCTTGCATGCGTGGCTGCCATGTATTTTGCCTCTGTAGTTAATAGTGCCACTACAGATTTTTTTTTACTCATCCAATTGACTGCACCTCCAAATAGGTTAAACACATACCCACTTGTAGATCTTCTCTGATCCAAATCTCCAACCTAGTCTGCATCAACAAAGCTACGAATATCCAACACTTTGTCCAATCCTGGTCTTCCTTGGTAGCACAAACCATAATCACTAGTGCCACACAAATACCTAAAAACTCGCTTCACTGCTATCTAATGCTCCTTTCCTAGTTTTGACATAAACCTACTCAATACTCCCACTGCATGTGCAATTTCTGGTCTAGTACAGACCATTGCATACATCAGGCTACCGACTGCACTTGCATATGGAACACGGGACATGTCCTCTTCCTCTTCTTGTGTCTTGGGACACTGTTCAGCAGATAACCTCACACCTACAGGAATAGGAACCTTCACCGGTTTACTATCCTGTATATTAAACCTCTGCAATATTGTCTTGACATACTTCCTCTAGTTTAACCAGAGCTTCCTCTTTGCCCGATCTCTTTTAATTTCCATGCCAAAAATATAGTTTGCGGCATCAAGATCTTTCATGTTGAATTCGGAGGACAACTGGGTCTTCAAATCCTGGATAATTTCTTTGTCATTTCCAACCAGCAACATATCATCCACATACAAGACCAGATAAATAACACGGTCACCAATTAGTTTAAAATACACACAATGATCTGCTTTACTTCTGGTGAAGCCAAGTCCCCATATAAATGTATCAAATTTATAATACCACATCCTTGGTGACTGTTTTAACCCATACAGAGACTTCTTTAACTTGCATACCAGTTCTTTCTTACCCTTCACCGCAAAGCCTTCAGGTTGATTCATGTAGATCTCTTCTTCCAGATCCCCGTGAATAAATGTTGTCTTCACATCCATCTGTTCTACCTCAAAATCAAGAGCAGCAATAATAGATAAAAGTAATCTAATAGAAGTTACCTTGGCAACAAGAGAAAAAATATCACCAAAATCAATTCCCGGCACCTGGGAATAACCTTTTTCTACCAACCGAGCTTTGTATTTCTCCACTTTTCCTTCTGCATTTGTCTTCTTTTTGAACACCCATTTGTTACCAATGGGTTTCCTTCCAGCCAGCAACTCCACCAGATCCCAAGCCTCATTTTTGTGCAAAGATGCCATTTCATCAACTATGGACTCTTTCCAGAGTTTTCCATCCTTTGAATCCACTGCTTACTTCATAGTTCTGGGATCATCATCAGTAATAGACAAAGCAAAATTTGAACAGAAAGCAGATGGACTATACCTTTCTAGCTGCCTTCTTTCTCGAACTAATCTTCTCTGACCTGGAGTTTTTAGCTCTTCATCTTCTAATTCCTCCTCTGTTGTAGAGTCTGATTCTTCCTCCTTTAGCTCAAACTCTATCTTCTCAGGTTCCTTTGGTTGGACTTCATGTTTAATAACATCTTTCACCTCCCTAAACACCACATCTCGATTGTACACAACCTTCCTTGTTACTAGGTTCCAAAGCTTATAACCTTTTAAACCATCCTTATACCCAATAAAGATGCAATTTTCAGATTTACTATCCAACTTGGTTCGTTTCTCCTTTGGAACATGTACATATGCATCACATTCAAATACCCTCAGATGTGAAAGAGAGGGTTTCTTACCAGTCCATACCTCTTGTGGATTTTTATCTTCCAACGCTGATGAAGGTGATCTATTGACCAGATAACATGCAGTATCCACCACCTCTGCCTAGAATTCCTGTCCTAACCCGACACCACTGAGCATTCTTCTTGCCCTTTCCATCAATGTCTTGTTCATTCTTTCTGCAACTTCATTTTGCTAAGGTGTATATGGAGTAGTCTTCTGTCGTGTTATACCACACTTCTTACAGAATTCTTCAAATTCCTTGCCGCAAAACTCTCCACCATTATCTGTCCTCAACACCTTTATCTTCTTCTCTGTCTGATTTTCCATGAGAGCCTTAAATCATTTAAACCTGTCAAAGACTTCAGATTTCTTCTTAAGGAAATATATCCATGTATTCCTTGAGAAGTCATCTATAAATGACACATAGTACATAGACTTACCCAGTGATGGAACCTTCACATGTCCAAACACATCACTATGCACAAGCTCTAATATTTGTTTCGCCTTCTTACTACGAGAGGGGAAACTCACCCTATTTTGCTTCCCATATACACAATTTTCACAAAAATCAAAATCCAGAGAGATATTACTCATACCTTCTACCATACCTTTACCATGAAGTATTCGAAGGCCATTCTCTCTAGTATGTCCAAGCCTTTGATGCCACAGCATGGTCTTCTCTCTAGAGACCACTAGATTTTCAGCTCCACTTTTAGGAACCATAAAACCGTTCCACCCATCAACAACCATGCTACCTTGCATCTTGTACAGAGTTCCAATCTGAACTCCCCGCATCAATACTAGCGCTCCCCGAACCATCTTGTAGGTATCCTTCTCAGACACTATTTTTACACCTGCATCATCCAACTTTCTTACAAAAATTAGATTTCTGGCCAATGCAGGAATATGTAGAACACCCGGAAGTGTTCTAACTCTTCCACCTTGCAACTTCAACTTTACCTTTCTGCGACCAACGATTTTAGCCTTTTTTTCATCCCCCAAGAAGACATCACCGCCATCATATTTCTCATACTCACAGAACCACTCTTTATGGGGAGTGAAGTGAAAGGATGCACCTAAGTCAATCAACCATGCCTCATGATCTACATGTGTACTTGAAGAAGCCAAGTACACATCCCCACCTTCATCTGAGGTGGTTTTCGCCTCTGCAGAAGGCACCTCATTAGATCCCTTTCCATTGTCAGGAGCTTTATATTTATAGTCCTTTTTGAAGTGGCCTTTCTTTTTTATTTTCCAGAACACCACCTTTACAGGTTTTCCTGGAGATTTCTAGATCTCCCTCTAGATTTAGATCTACCACTGGATGACTTATTTTCATTTTTGTTCTGGGACCGTCCTCGTACAAACAAGGCATCACCATTCTGGCTCTCCATATTTTTCAGTCTCATATCCTCCATCAACAAGGCTGAGCCTATTTCATCAAACTGCAAGGTAGTTGCATTGCTACCTATTGCAATAACCAGACTATCCCACGAATTTGGTAGAGAACACAACAAACTAATGCACTTATCTTCATCTGAAATTTTAATATCAACAGATGCTAGCTGACTTACCACAATATTAAATGTGTTCAAATGCTCTGTCACCGAGTCTCCATATTTCATCCTCAAGTTATACAGCTTTTTCCGCAGGAACAGTTTATTCACTAGAGACTTAGATTGGTACAAAGTCCCTAACTTGTCCCACAAAGCCTTCGCCATAGCTTCCCCTGATACATTGAACAATACTGAATCTACGACACACAATCGTATTGTGCTCTTTGCCTTCCGATCCAACTTCTTCCATTCTTCATCGGACACTCCCATTGGTTTAGTACCTAGATCTACCACGATCCACTGATCTTTATCCACCAAGAGATCCTCTAGCTTGAGTTTCCACAACTAAAAACTCTGACCATTAAATTTCTCGATCTCTATCTTTCCATTGCTCACCATCTTCTTTCACCACCAAAATCTATCTCGTAGATCTCCCACTGAACAGGGTCTACCATAGGCCCGAGCGAAACCCCTCAGTAACAAAGGCATTCCCTTGAAGCCAAAACTGTACTGATACCAAATGTAGGTTTTAACCCCATACAGAAATTTCCTGCATACAAATTCTAAAACACAGAAAACAATGTGAGAGCATAACCCATAAAACACATATACACAGAGATTTTCCCTTGGATCCCAAAACTGGGACTACCAGCTTGATTTTTCATTATGTTCCTTTCAATGTTACAATACATATTTATACATGCTGAAGCATCCAATACCATGGACCAAAAAACCATCGCCTCCAAAACCATGGACCGAAAACCATCACGTCCAAAAAACATGTGCGAAAATCATGCACAAAACCATAGGTGGGTCTGCCCAACCTAACATAGGGTCCAAAACCAAAATTTTTTGGGGCGCTGCCCTAGACCCCATAAAGTGGGGTTACGGGTACCCCTCAAACCCCCTTGTGACCTCCCCCCCTCTAACCCCCGGTTAATTACGTGGGCTAGTTGTGGAAAGAATATAACACAACCCAACAATGGTGTGAAAAATTAAGCTTAAATAAACTAAGTACAAAAGGTTTTTACTCTTGATTCCCTTTGTTCAAAGTTTAGAGTAGCTTAGTGTGTGTAGTGAAATGTGTGTGTAAGTGACAGAGTGAACATATAAAGTTTGTAGTCATGTGGATATGTGATGATCCTTTTCAAAATCGTCTACTTACACTAAATTATGTTTGTTCCTTAACTGCAAATAAAATAATGTGTGGTTGATGGGCCACTTACTTCCTTCCTATTACACTATGTGAGCCTAAAAAGGGAGATGGAAAACTGAGTGCTTTAAGAAATATTTCAAATGCAAGCCCAGGATCGTCTAAAAGACGCAAGGGAAGCAGGGGCTACTCCCTTTCTTTAATAACACCAGTTCCTAGTCCCAATGCTAATGAAGTAATGTTGCTTTGGTTAGTAAAAAATATGAGTGGATTATGGGGCACTTACTCCTTCGCTAATTAAGCTATATGACTTGGGTAAAATAGCAAAACAAATTGAAAAAATGTGTGGATTATGGCCACTTACTTTTCCCATTAATTAAGCTATGTGTGAAATGTAAAAATTTTAAAGTAAAGTCTAAGTAATTGCCCTACTAATATTGATTATTAAAACAATCTGAACTATCTGGAAAAAAATTGTAGAGGTGAAGGCAATTCACTAAAGGTTTCCAGTCATCCATGAAAGAAAAATTACAATGATTGTTTTTGTTCTCTGTAAACCGTGGGGTTAGGCTCTGCACAAGCGAGCGAACCGTGTGTCAATCTGCAAGAAAATGATAATTATTAAGCCAAATTATAGATATTAAGAGTGAGAATGATTATCAGCAATATGCATTATCAATGTTCTAAATTTAAACTTATATGATTAAGGAACAACGTATTTTATAAATGATACTATACTATAAATAATGTAACTAAAATTTACAATCTCACTAAAAAAAATTAGTATTGAAGAACTAAAGGAAAAATTTATACCTTTATCATAAATTCAGTTAAATTAAATGACATCCTAAGCAATAACACAAGGCCCTGTGTAAGGAAATTAAAGTAGAGTATAAAGGAATATCAAAGTACTTTGCAAAATAAATGTAGAGATAAAAAATTATACTAATTATATGTTATTAGTCAATCCAAAATACATTATGTAATATTTTTTCTCAAAACTTTGGAAATGAGTGGATATTTATGGTTGGAATGTAGCTCGAATACAAAAGAGGAATAATCAAGAAACCAAGTCTACTAGAACCATTTTCCATACCAAGTGAGTGTTGGGAAGAGGCCATAATGGATTTTATTACAATTATAACAAAGTATGAAGGAACAAATTTCATTATGGTTTTGGTGTTTTGACTCACAAAGTATGTCCACTTTTGTAGAAAAGAAGCATCAAAATGGTTTCTAAAGAACAATCTGCAAAGGAAGAAAATCGTTGTCAAAGTAGAAACCCACCATGAAAAGCATTGTAGACATGATGAGCAGGAGACAACCTTTAGAATAGACTCATTCACCCCTTATTGCTCACTCAATTTTATTGTGACACAAACAAGAAAAAACGTCAAAGGTAAGGCAAAAAGGAAAAAACGTAACGATATGATGTCAATATATCCATAAAATTAATATATACATTATACATACATATATATAAGATAACTATCTTCGTCAATAAGAGAAAATTGGATAAAGTCACCGTATAAGATGACTCATCAATAGTATAATGATATATCTTATATATCTTATATATCATTAAATCAATAAATCAGAACAAGATCCAATAAGACCCATGGATAGTTGGTTCACTCATATTAATTTTGAAGCAGAAAATATTCAAATAAAAGAATTATATTTTTTGAGGCCTAGTTTAAAGAGATAATTTTTTAGTATGACCCATGATGAAATTGTAATGTTCCATCATTTAAATTATATATTTAAATATGATATAGATTTAATACATTAAATTTTTTATGATATATTCCATTAAATAAATTCAATAATTTAAAATTATAATTATCTCAATTTCGCACACTGAATTAAAAAATCTTAAAAAAAAAAAAAAATGACAGCGTTAAACTACACTTCATGTTAAAATTTATAATGAATTATATAAATATCATTAAACTCATCATAGAATTTGTTGGGTCCCTATAATACTAGTGATTACCCCATTACTATTGTAGTTATACCCCTTATTTATATTGTTGTGCCCCTATTACCCCCATATTGTTATTTCTGTGCCCCATAGAATCCCTCTATTGTTATTTTTGTGGCTTTATATTATTATTGTTAGGTCGGCTGGATTATATTGTGACTCCTTAGACTCCTATATATAGAAAGGAGGTTTTGTCATTTGTATCATCCAAGAATTGTTCATTTATGTAATGTAAAGGAGGTTTCCCCCTCGAAGAGGCTGAATTCTAAGGCGTTGATCTTTCTTTTCTATCTTTTCTTGAGCTGGTTTCATAACATTTGGTATCAGAGCTTTGGATTCTAGGGTTTCGCTGCTCCAAACAGGTCATCGTGGCATTTTCGCTATAACTTTTTTTCTGTGACGTTTCAGAAGTCGCAAAAAAAACCCATTTGAGAAGAAATCGCGCTGAACCTTGGGTCCGAATTTCAGAGCTTTTCGCGCGATATTTGCGGAGATATGATCTGAGGAAGTTGGTCTTTTTGCAGACTCCTGAATTACATTCAAAACAGGTGACCTGGGGAAAATCGTCATAACTTTCTCTCTGGGGATCGGATTGAAGTTTCGTAAGAAGGTACAGAAAGAGGACGGACTTTAGTTTCTTGTGGGTGTTTTTCAGATCCAAAGGTCGAAACAGTGACTCGTGGCACGTCGTACAATTTCGCTCTACTGAACTAGTCTATAATCAAGTCACTGTGGGAGATTTCGCATAACTCTTCCTTGGAGAATCCAATTTGGGTCAGACTTGTGGCATTGGAAAGAGGACACAGAGAGCTACTACAGGCACAATTTAGAACTAGATGATTCGAAATTACAGAGATACATCAGAGGCAATATCGAGCTCCTACAAAGTGAAAAAAGGTGTGTAGATTTTTTTTAAATTTTTGCTTAAGCTTGGTTTGAAAATTTATTTTGAAGGAATTCAAAGGGCATAGTAGAGCATTATTATCGGTAACTGATGCCCCGAGGAAAGAAAATGCAAACACCTAGTAAGGAACCTGAAAGCTCTAGCATGACTCATGAAGAAGAGGAAGAAATGCTACATGATATATCAAAATTACAAGAACAAGTGCAACAAATGTCACGCTCACAAAAGTTAACAGATGCTAAGATAAATGCGGTGGAAGCTAAGATAAATGGCGTGGAAGCTAAGATGAATGGCATGGAAGCTAAGATGGAAAATTTGAAGATAGATTTGAACACAAATTTGAAGACAGGCATGGCAGATTTGAAGACAGATTTGACTAATTTTCTACAAGAAATACTTACTAATGGTGAAAAGGTAGTAAAGGAAACTCATGATGAGAACAAAAGAAATGTTAATCATGATTCCATAGACGCTAATGTTGGATCGAAGAATCACCACATTCCAAAAATCGATATGAGGAAGTTTGATGGCAAGGATCCCGCCACATGGATATTACAGATGGAGCAATTCTTCGATCTCAATAATGTGCAAAACACACAAAAGGTACGTATGGCAACTTTATATTTGGAACCAAATCAGTTTGTATGGTATCAATGGCTTTGTTCTCGTAAACAATTTATCACTTGGGCAATTTTTACGGAAGAATTGATAGCACATTATGAGGATACAAAAAGCAACACTTTTTTTAGCCAATTGATAAGTCTCAAACAAAAGGGTTCAATAATGGAGCACATTGAGGAGTTCCAAAAATTGAACATAAGGGTAAAAGATATTCCAGAGGAGCATAGGATTGATGTGTTCATAGGGTCTTTAAAGGATAATATCCAACATGATGTGCGCCTTTGGGAACCTGATTCATTAGAGAAGGCATTCAGGTTAGCAAGAAAAATGGAAAGCAAAATTATGGCAACTAGGAAGCATACCATTCACAACTATAAAGACGGAAGTGTTGTTGCCCATAGTCTTCCACAACCTACAAGGTTGACACCACAACAATTGGAAGAAAAAAGAGCAAAAGGGCTTTGTTACAATTGTGATAGCAAATACACAAAAGGTCATAAGTGTGCTGAGAAGAAATTATTCTACATAGATTGTGAAGAGGAAGAAGAAAAGGAGCAAGAAAGGTCAAAAGAAGAGGATATATTCCAGGAACAAAGCCTAGATGAAGAACAAATAAATCCGACCATATCTTGTAATGCATTGGCGGGAATTACCACTCCTCAAACCATCAAGATAGAAGGACAAATCAAGAAGAAAAAGGTAATAGTGTTGATTGATTCAGGAAGCACCCACAATTTTATTCATTGTAGGGTAGCAAAAGAATTGAATTGCTTCCTATATCCAGCACCAGAGTGTCAAGTGAT
Organism: Pinus tabuliformis; assembly: GCA_031772625.1. Lineage (NCBI taxonomy): Eukaryota > Viridiplantae > Streptophyta > Pinopsida > Pinales > Pinaceae > Pinus > Pinus tabuliformis. Next base: position 56,761,505 of record CM062804.1, read on the forward strand.
GATTGCAAATGGAGGAACAATAAATTGTTCTGGAAAGTGCCATAATATCAAGCTATCCATGGGAGAATATGTATTGACTAGCCCAATGCTTTCCATTCCAATGGGAGGTGCTGATGTTGTACTAGGAGTCCAATGGCTACAATCCTTGGGTACAATAGCTTTTAATTTTCAAGAACTTTTCATGAAATTTTCTGTGGAAGGAAAGGAAGTTGAATTAAGGGGTATTGCAGGGAAACCAGGAAAGATAATCAGCTCTAATGGCATGACAAAGCTTCTAAAAAAGGAGCAAAGAGGTGTAATTGCACAATTATGTTCGCTAGATGTTTCCACATTGGAATCATCTATTTCTCCAGATCTCCAAAAAGTCCTGGACAATCATTCCAAGGTATTTGAGACTCCCAAAGGTCTCCCACCTATGCGTGATCATGATCATGCTATTCATCTGATTCCAGGAAGTGTTCCTCCAAACATCAGGCCGTACAGATATCCCTATGTCCAAAAAAGTGAAATTGAACGTATGGTTGCAGAAATGCTAGAGGCTGGTATAATTCAACCGAGTCAAAGTTCTTTCTCAGCTCCAGTAGTATTGGTGCACAAGAAGGATGGATCATGGCGCATGTGTCCAGATTATAGGGAGCTCAACAAGCTCACTATTAAAGATAAGTTCCCCATTCCTGTCATTGATGAATTACTGGATGAATTGCATGGATCAATTTACTTCACCAAGTTGGATCTTCGTTCGGATATCATCAAATCAGAATGAAGATTGAAGACATTCCGAAAACGGCATTTAGAACTCATGAGGGTCATTATGAATTTTTGGTCATGCCTTTTGGCCTTACCAATGCACCTTCAACATTTCAAGGTTTGATGAATTCAATTTTCAAACCATTCCTTAGAAAATTTGTGTTAGTATTTTTTGATGATATACTAATCTACAGCAAGTCTTGGAAGGATCATGTTGAACATGTTGACAAGGTGCTACAACTATTGGAGGAGAAACAATTATATGCAAAAAGATCCAAATGTTTCTTTGGAGTCCAGGAGGTGGAATATTTGGGTCATATTGTATCTCATGAAGGAGTTAAGGTAGACCCTAGCAAAATTAAAGCCATTAAGGAATGGAAAATCCCCACATCCATAAAGCATCTGCGAGGATTTCTTGGGTTGACAGGGTATTATCGCAAGTTTGTTAAGAATTATGGGAGAATAGCAGCACCTCTAACAACATTATTGAAGAAAGATTCATTTTCATGGACTCCGGAAGCAACAAAGGCCTTTGAACATCTTAAAGAGGCAATGTGCCAAGCACCGGTCTTAGCTACACCGGACTTCACAAAAACCTTTATTGTGGAATGTGATGCTTCAGGAAATGGAATTGGTGCTGTTCTAATGCAAGATGAAAGACCCATTGCTTTTGAAAGTCGTCCAATCAAGGGAAAGTTTTTAAGCAAAGCTATTTATGAGAAGGAAATGTTGGCAATACTCCATGCACTTAAGAAATGGCGACCCTACCTAATGGGAAGACACTTCAAGGTAAAAACGGATCATGATAGCCTTAAATACTTTTTAGAACAAAGATTATCCTCTGAAGAGCAACAAAAGTGGGTCACAAAGATGTTGGGTTATGACTTTGAAATCATCTACAAAAAAGGGAAGCAAAATGTGGTGGCAGATGCACTCTCAAGAAAGGATGAGGATGTGGAAGCATTGTTGTGTGCCATTTCTATTATCCAACCAGATTGGATAAACGAAGCAAGGGAGGAATGGAAGAATGACGAAGAAGTGTGGGCACTTATTCGAAAGCTACAACAAGATTCCAGTACTTCTGATACATTTAGCTGGAAAAATGATTCGTTATGGTACAAAGATCGCTTATACCTCTGTAAGAATTCCCAGCTAAAACAAAAGATTCTTATGGAATTGCACACTTCTCCCTTAGGAGGGCACTCAGGATTTTTAAAAACTTACCACAGGGTTAAGAAGGAATTTTTTTGGGATGGCCTTAAATCAGATATTCAAAAGTTTGTGGCGGAATGTTTGGTTTGCCAACAAAATAAAGTTGAAACAATTAAGACACCGGGTCTATTACAACCTTTATCCATTCCAAGCCAACGTTGGGAGGAGGTTTCAATGGATTTTATCACAGGTTTACCCAAGTCTGAGGGAAAGAGTGTCATCATGGTGGTAGTTGACAGACTTACCAAGTATGCACACTTTTGTGCATTATCACATCCATTTAAAGCCAGTACAGTTTCTACTGCATTTATGGAAACAGTTCAAAAGCTACATGGAAACCCAAAGATTATTGTAAGTGACAGAGATCCCATTTTCACTGGAAATTTTTGGACAGAATTATTTTCTTGTCTTGGTACTCAGTTAGCTCATAGCTCATCTTATCATCCTCAATCTGATGGGCAAACTGAGATAGTAAACAAATGTTTGGAAGGATATCTTCGTTGCTTTGTATCTGATAAACAGACACAATGGGTCAAATGGTTGCCTCTGGCTGAATGGTGGTATAACACTTCCTTCCATACAGCAACAAAAATGACCCCATTTATGGCACTTTATGGGTATCAACCACCATCCATCACATCATATTTAAGAGAAAATTCTAAGGTTCAGGCAGTGGAACATCACATCGAACATCAACAACAAGTCCTCCAACTCTTAAAGGATAACCTCGTGTTGGCACAAAATAGAATGAAACAACAGGCAGATCAACATCGCAGTGAAAGAAGTTTTGATGTAGGTGATTGGGTATTCCTACGGCTACAACCATATAAGCAAATGTCCCTAAAGCAAGCTAAGAAGGATAATAAATTATCACCAAAGTATTATGGTCCGTACAAGGTGTTGCAAAAGATTGGTACTATGGCATACAAATTGGAGCTTCCTGCAGCTTCTCGATTGCACCCAGTTTTCCATGTTTCATGTTTAAAGAAGGTTATAGGCGACAAGCTCCCAGTTCAAACAATATTGCCAGAACTTGACGAGGAAGGAAAAATTATATTGGAACCGGAAGCAGTCACAGAAACAAGAACTCGACAGCTACGAAATCGATCAATTTCAGAGTATCTTATCAAGTGGAAGAACTTATCCGCTGAAGATTCCACATGGGAGGATGAGAATTTTATGCAGAAGTATCCAGAACTACTCAAGCGTTGAGGACAACACTTTTTTGAAGGAGAGGGGCATGTTGGGTCCCTATAATACTAGTGATTACCCCATTACTATTGTAGTTATACCCCTTATTTATATTGTTGTGCCCCTATTACCCCCATATTGTTATTTCTGTGCCCCATAGAATCCCTCTATTGTTATTTTTGTGGCTTTATATTATTATTGTTAGGTCGGCTGGATTATATTGTGACTCCTTAGACTCCTATATATAGAAAGGAGGTTTTGTCATTTGTATCATCCAAGAATTGTTCATTTATGTAATGTAAAGGAGGTTGCCCCCTCGAAGAGGCTGAGTTCTAAGGCGTTGATCTTTCTTTTCTATCTTTTCTTGAGCTAGTTTCATAACAGAATTTAAGTAAAGAATTAAGAAATTAAAAGAAGAAACAACTCATAAAATTTAATAATTTTAATAATTACCTTTTTAATTTTGGACAATCTCTTGACAGTATTTAACGGAGGAGGAATTGCACACTATGAATCCTTAGTATCCTATCCATGTTGGAGAGGGAAAAAAAAATTGTTCAAATTTCTAGCACTGTTCTATTGATTGCTCCTACTGATGGGGATGAACAAAAATGAATCTAATCCTATATCCAATATAATTCTATGTATAGTATTCAAAACTATCAATGTAAGAAGTGTATGTATGAATTTGGGGTTATACTTTGAAAAACTGAAGGCATTGTTCTTTGTCTTGTAAACTTCACTTGATTTGTCTATAGATCTTCCAAAGTAGCATCCACCATAGTTGTAGAATTTTAGTGCCAATAGTAACCCGAAAAAGTCTTTGCACCATCCACACTAGGGAAATAAGGTGGTTCAAAATATATCTGACACAGGGCATCACAAGCACCTAGATATGATGGACCCTTCATTTCAATGCTACCCATGGCTGCTACTACCAGCTGCTGATATGAGAAGAAAAACGTTTTCACTGCAACTTCTATTGCTTGGAAGGCCAACAGAACATGTATTGTTGCAGCATGATAAGCACCTAAAGTGTTATGTGAGGGAAGTCCATGTGAATGAAACAAATGCATAAGTGCCTCTTGGAGCCTTGGTCCACCCTTTGGATCAGCCTCAACACCCATGACTCTAGGCGCCAGATGCCTTAGTTCCTTGCATGCATTTGTAAGGTCTCTGAGGGGGGCAGACTGAAGGCAATATGCGCCTGGAGGCGTACTGGTGCTGCTAATTGCCAACTAGTGCTTAAGGCAAAGGAAATCATCTCGGTCCATCACTAGAAGCAAATTCACAATTTATGTGAGCATCTTCCATATCCTTTCAACCATCGAACAGTCTACGAATGCTCCTACGAAATCCCTAGAGTCTATTCTTTGATATATTTTGTGCAACAATTCTTGGCCTACAAATACCCAGGCCTCAAAGATCTAGAGGACATTGCAAAGTGTGGCATATTCTGGATTATGGAACTGTTTATGTTGTTTTAAAGAGTGCAAATAGCTTGGCTTGTAGATTCTATCATATTCAAGAATAGGCTTACCTGATAGATTTGATTCCCCTAGACCTAAAGTGAAGGGAGTCCTCTACATATGGCCTTCAATGGTAAGCCATATTCTAGAAACCATAGCTTCAGCTCTTTTCCATGTACCCAAATGAGGAAGTAAGCTCTCTTCACTTGTTCTGCTAACCACAAGTAAAGCACCAGGTCTCTGTCGTACCTCATGGGAAACTTTCGTAGCAAGAGCACCACTACTTACTGACAACTGAACAGTGGGAACGTGCTTGTCATATTCACAAATCATTGAAACCAACTCAATCTGGGAACCAATTAAGGATTCAAGCCTTCTTTTCCATTCCTCTTTGTCAATGTAAGTCCTTGTGTCACAAAGGATAGACGAAACAAACTGAAAAGTAATATCCAATGACTGTAAGGTAGCCTTTACCAACCCCTCTCTAGACCAACTAGGCCATTCCTTGAATTTCCACATGGCACTGAGCTTGGGGAGATGCACATACTACTCATAACCCGCACACTTCATGAGGGAGGGCTCTATGGACTCTTCAAAAAAGGCAAAATAGGATGCCATTTATTTACAGGACATATTTTTTCCCTGCAAACAAAACCAGGAGAGTAAAGACACCGATGCTCTCCATATACCATAAACTAAAAAGGACAACATAATAATATATATACATGCATATATGTGTCTGAAATACACACGTCAACTAATGGGTATATTAAATATATATAAGATTCTATTTTCTTAATATGCCTTGACAAATAGGTGCCAAATTCAAAATGATGATTAGAAATGAACAAATAGCCGAATAAGGTAACCCGGGATATGGCAATCACTTTTAGCAAAACTTAAAGTTGAAGAAAAGAGAATATGAATAACATATTAGCAAAGGTGTTAGCTATACTTTTTGACATGGACAAGTCACTAAATCAATGTTACCCCAAATTAATACCTTAAATGCAATTTTTATGGATACAAACAAGATTTGGTTAAATAATTGAATTGAATGAACTATTGTGTACAAATACTATATCAAGATGACTCCACAAATAATGTGTTGAGAAACTTAAAGTTGAAGAAAAGAGAATATGAATAGCATATTAGCATAGGTGTTACCTATGCTTGTTGACATGGACAAGTCACTAAATCAATGTTACCCTAGATTAATACCTCAAATGCAATTTTTATGGATACAAACCAAGATTTGGTTAAATAATTGAATGGAATGAACTGTTGCGTACAAATACCATATCAAGATGAACACACAAATAATGTGTTGAGAATGTGTTACTTAATAAATAAATGTATGTAATACTTATTGTGAAAATGGTAAATGAAGAAAGTGTCCAAAAAAAGAGTGATAATAACAAGAATGACTACTATTAAAAAATTTGAATAAGTCAGACTGTTATTTATTTTAAAGTAATATGTTGATGTAATGAAGAAAATGACATGCTAAGAATTGACATTTGAGAGGCACTATACTATATCAACAGCATAGGGTAAGATAATGCAAATGAGGGAAATTCCATGATTACGCAGAGAAGCAAAATGCCTACCACTTTTATCTACCAGGGAACTTTTGGTGTTGCGTAAATTAGTTGTAATGTTTCAATTTAAAGTTAATTTGAGTCGAGGTAGTATATATTTATTTTTGGATAATGTACTTAGATTTGATGGTGGGCATATACTACCCTCACTCATTTATGGATGGATAGTAGAGCAAATAAGGCTTGCCCTGGGTCTCAGCTTCAACTTTGTATTAGATTGAGTGTCCTAGATTTTGGATTTTGGAATCTGTGTTAATGTTCGGTCAGGTTGGCCTTACTCAACCACATACTTTAAACACAGGTGAGATTACTTGTAAATCCATTTTAAACACTAAAATTTTAAAAACTGGAATAGAATAAAATGTTCTTAAATCTTTCTACTATTTAAAAATTTATATATAATAATTGAAGGGTGGGATTTTCTAATCGTCCAGAATCCCAACCAGATAACAGAGGTCCATTCATTCAAATTGTCACTAAAACCTAAGATTATTACCAGCATTACCTCCAATCACTTAGAAAAAATTTAAACCAAACTTAATCTCATCCAAAAAATAAATTACCATCTTCTTACTCAAACAAATGTTTAGGATTCATCTGATCGTTAATAGTAATCTTAACCTTTAGGCCTTCATGCTCAAGTTGGTGCTCTGAATAAAAATTGAAGGTGTCTTCTTACTCTGAGTTTAGGCTCTAAACATTACGATTTTTCATCATAATATTTGAGGTTACACTTATCGTATATTTTGAATACGAAATTAGAATTATTAATCACTTTTTATTTAATGTTATAACTTCTTAATAATATTTAATTATTTGTTAACTGCGATTCTTGGAGGGGAAAAAGGTAATATAATGACCTCTTTACCATAAAGATAAATCTGGAAAATGAACAATGGCCATGGCTAATTGAAGGAAAAAACACACGTCCTTTGCTATGAACAGGACCAGTGATTTTTTAAAGCTTGTAAATCCTAAAAATATGCATCATTTTAAGGCTTAAATAAACTAAGATAGCCATGGAAATAAAAGTTGCAGTGCGTACTGCAGCAAAACGGTGTCTAAACTTTGTGTAATCACTACGAGAATTGTTCTATGTAACTGTGATCAGAAGGAGAGTTCACTGCTTGAATCGCGCAGTCGAAAATTGAAAACTCTACTTTTGGTTAGGCACTAATTTAAGTTTACTTCATTTACAGTAGGTACCTATGGAACTAAAGCGGAGGTTAGTATGGGATAGGTATTATTTGAATTCAAATGAAGCTCAATGAAGCAAACTTCTTGAGCTCATATAACGACTGTGCTTCTTGATCAAATGATATCAACCGTCCAATGAACTGAAAGCAAATATGGAAGCTCTTGTCACCTGGTGAAAATCAAGAAACACAGAACAACATCCTCTCACTACCTGGAGTTTTAATAGTTTAAAATCACACCTATTTACCAACCTATGGGAGGAGCAACTGTTAGAATCAGTACATTATTATATCTCTTTATTGTACTTTAAATTAAGTAAAGTAGAGCCACTCTGCTTGTTCTCAAAGAACCAATTGACACTGAGATAGTTTGAATGCATTATTCTTCCAAGAAGAAAAGTTCGCCATACACGTCAATACACGAACTGGATCTCCGAAAACTAGAATAACTTCACAAATTGTAGTTTCCATTATACTCTTCAGGTTGTTTGGTATTAAGGTTAAATGCACAATTTCAGAGCCAAAACTTTAAAGATAAGCTAGCCGAAACCATCCACATCGACCAATGTAGGGATCAACAATTTCTTTTACAATTCAGACTATAGAGAAAAGAAAACCTTTAATATCCAAAGATTTAAGCTTAAAGTGAAGTGGAATACCTGCCATAAGAATGTTGGGAATTTTTCAATGGGAAATACCAAAAACCAAACATTCAAACACACAAAGGCAATGCTCTATTTCTACCTTTCCAGGATCTTTTGTGCTCAGGCAAGATTAAAAAAATTTCACTGAGAAACAGAGTATTTCACCATAAAAAATATTTCTATTCATTAAAACAAAAAAAACATTCACTCTGTCTCCATATGAGAATTTACACTGCTGGAAAAATTCCCATTAACATTTACTGCTGTAAAACCTCCATTTACATTCACTGGTGTGAAAAACAACTTACTGCTGTAATAAAAGTTTACATAAGTTTACTGCTGTAATAAAATTTACACAGACTTACAAAAAAAACGCTCCACCATTTTCTTTATGCACTGCTGTGCAAAACCACACATGGTTTTCTCTTACACCTCTGTTTTACAAAATGCCACCAAAAAAAAATTACAACCTGTTCATTGTAATTTCTTCGCACTGCTGTGCATACATCTCTCTCATTTTTTTTCGCTGCTGCGAACACACACACTTTTTCATTGCCTCCCGTGTGCCATACATACATTAAAAAAAAGTCAACACTCAAAACATAAAAAAAACTTGTTACATACGAGTTCATATTTAATACATGCCGTATATAAATATATATAAAAAAACTTAACTTAACTTATTCACCTAAGCTTATGACAATGCATTAAAGAAGGGTATGGTCAACCAAGTTTTTAAATTACTCCACGCAACATTTAATATTTGCCGTATGCAGGTTTGGAGCAGCTTTGGTTGATCGACGGTGGAGAGCGATGGAGTAAATCTGACGGTGGAGAGAGATATCGGAAGCCCTCACTTGAGTGAACGATAGCTCCCGATATGTTAGAGCTGCTTACGTCAGGCGAGAACCACGTGCCTGCACCAAAACGCATCGGAGCCTAGAATACGGAAACTGCTTTTCCGGAAAAGCGGTGCGATATGCTTCTGGGCGGTTTTGTGGTTTCGTTCGGTGGTTTTTGGGCTGTGTTGAAATTATAACTTCAACACTCCCCTTTAATTTCAACTGATGGCCATTCGGTCATACCGAGACACTTTCTTAAAAATTCAAAGCTTCTCTGATCCAGCGGGTTTGTCAAGATGTCCGCAACCTGTTCTTGAGTCCTGCAATGTTCCAAGACAATTTCTCCATTGTTCACCAAGATGTAGTGAAACCTGGTATCAATGTGTTTCGTTCTCTTATGAAACACTGAATTCTTTGACAATGCAATATCTGAGCTATTGTCACAAAAAATCACTGTCGCTTTTGCCTGCTCTTGGCCTAAGCTTCTCAACATTCTTCTCATCCACACTGCTTGACATGCTGTTGCTGTAGCTGCCACATATTCAACCTCTGCTGTAGACAATGCTACAATAGACTGCTTCTTAGAAGCCCATGAGATGGCTCCTGAACCCATATTAAAAACATAACCGGAAGTGCTCTTCCGATCATCGACACTTCCAGCCCAATCGCTATCTGTGTACCCAACCAAATCTGAATGTTCTGAGGCATGATATAGAATTCCAAACATTTTAGTGCCTTTGACATACCTCAAAATTCTCTTTGCTGCCTGCCAATGTGCCTCCTTCGGCCTCTCCATGAACCTGGAAATCAAACTAACAGCATACATTAAATCAGGCCTAGTTGCTGTTAAATACATAAGACTGCCCACAATGCTTTTGTACAGGCTAGGATCAAAATCCTTGCTGCTGTCCTCTCTGCTGAGCTTTAATCCCATCACTGTGGGGGTGATGGCTGCCTTGCATTCTTCCATGTTAAATCTGCCCAGAACTTGATTTACATATCTTGCTTGAGATATAAAAATTCCTTTTTCATTTTGATCTACTTCTATGCCTAAGAAGTATCTCAACAAACCCATGTCAGTCATTTCAAATTCATCCTTCATGACTGATTTAAAATTCTCAATAAGATAAATATCATTTCCAGTGAAAATAACATCATCTACATACAAGACAACAATTAAAATTTTACCATCCTTTTCCTTGATGTAGACTGTGGGTTCTCCTTCACATTTGTCAAATTCATTATCCAATAGATATGAGTCTATCCTGCTGTACCATGCTCTTGGTGCTTGCTTCAGCCCATAAAGAGCTTTCTTCAATTTGCACACTTTGTGCTCTTCACCTTTCTTCTCATATCCAAGAGGCTGTTCCACATAGACCTCTTCCATTAACACTCCATTTAGGAATGCTGATTTCACATCCATTTGGTAGACTTTCCACTTGTTTTGTGCTGCTATGGACAGCACTGCTCTCACTGTTTCCATTCTTGCAACCGGTGCGAAAGTCTCCTCATAATCTCTCCCATACTGTTGCTTGTACCCTTTGACAACCAGCCTTGCCTTGTGCCTTTCTATCTTGCCTTCAGCATTGCTCTTGGTCTTGTAGACCCATTTCACACCAATGACTTCTTTGCCTTTCGGTAGCTCTACCAAATCCCATGTTTTGTTTCTCTCTATGGCATTCATCTCCTCATCCATAGCTTCTATCCATTTCTTATCTTTGATTGCTTCCTCGAAATGAATAGGATCATCAACATGAAAATACAAGGCAAATAAGGAATTCATTCCTTCATCATAAATATCACTTAGATTTCTAAACTTCTTACCTCTTTCACTTGGTGTGCAAGTTCTTGAAGATGCACTTGAATTTCCTCCTTGTGGTGTGCTTGGAGAAGCACTTTCATTTATCCTCAATGGTGTCCCTTGCTGTCCTTGTGTTGGCGCTGCTGTTTGGGGATGCATTTCAGCCACCTCCTCTTCATCTTCATCATGAGACAAACAGTTCTTGACATTTACTGTTTTCTCTATGCTTCCATCCCAAGCTTCCTCTTCAATGAATTGAACATCTCTGCTGACAAAAAACTTCTTGGTAGATGGGATGTACAGCCTGTAGGCTTTGGATTCATCACTGTATCCAATGAAGATGCATTTCTCCCCTTTGCTGTCCAACTTCCTCCTTAGCTGATCTGGTATGTGTGCATAGGCCACACACCCAAAAACTCTCATGTGGGTGACTCCTTGCTTTCTCCCACTCCATGCCTCTTCTGGCACTTTGATCAAGACTGCTTTTGTAGGACACCTGTTCAATATATAAACTGCACAATGTACAGCTTCAGCCCAATACTCATTTGGCAAATGCTTTGCCTTCAACATGCTCCTTGCCATCTCCATGATGGTTCTGTTTTTCCTTTCAGCAACTCCATTTTGCTGTGGGGTGTACCGAGTTGTGAACTGTTTATGTATTCCATTTTCTCTACAAAACTTTAGGAATTCATTGGAGATATACTCACCTCCTCTATCAGTTCTCAAAACGTTTATGTGCAGCCCGCTTTGGTTCTCCACTAGTGCTTTGAAGTTTTGGAATTTCTCAAAAACTTCACTTTTGTTCTTGAGGAAATATATCCAAGTCTTCCTTGTAAAATCATCAATGAATGTTAAGAAATATAGGCTGCCTGCTAATGATGGAGCTTGCATTGGTCCACACAAATCTGAGTGGATAATCTCTAAGGGTGCCTTTGCCCTTATACTTTTCCCTGATGGAAAACTCTCTCTATGTTGTTTGCCCAATATACAACCTTCACAAAGGCTGTCCGGCTTCTCTATCAATGGTAATCCCTTTACCATTCCTTTCCTGCTCAATAAGTTTAGACCTCCAAAATTTAGATGCCCGAATCTCAAGTGCCATAACCAGTTCTCATCCTTTGGCATGCTTTGGAAGGCCTCTTGGGTGACTGCTGCCATTTCCTTCTTGTTCTTCATGTCTGCCCGGATCCGGAGAGGGAACATCCTGTTCCTTGTCATCTTCACTTCAGCAATGCATCTTTTGCTGGGTGGTATGTCCATGATGGTGCACACATCATTTACAAAGTAAACATTGTAACCCTTTTGGATAAGCTGTCCAACACTCAATAGGTTACATCTCATTCCGGGGAAATAGTAGACATCTGCTATGGTTTTCCTTTCTCCTTGCTTTGTAAATATTTTTACCTCCCCTTTTCCCATAACAGACACTTTACTATTAGTTCCTAGTGTGACCTCTGATTTCAAATTCTGATTTAAGGCTGAAAAGAGGGCTATATTCCCTGTCATATGGTTGCTGCAACCTGAGTCTAAAAACCATATGTCCTCACTATGTGTTTCAGCCATGTTACAAGCTAACGGGACATTTTCTTGACTGTTGTTTTCTCTTGTAACATTTGCATTTTGTCTGCTGTTCTTATCATGTTGTTTCTTTCTACAATCACTAGCATAATGTCCATACTTTTTGCAATAATAGCATTGAACATTAGATTTATCATACCTTTGTCCTTGAGCCTGATACTGATCTCTTTGTTGGCTGCTGCCTTGACCTTGGTTCTGATTTGGATTGCTGCCTCTTCCTTGTGCATTTGCTGGGTTGTTCCTTCCACCTCTGTTCTGGCTTCTGCCTCTTCCTCTTTTGTTTCCTCTGCCTTGACCTCTTCCTCTTCCAAAGGACATCTGGGTCTTGAAGGCTTGCTCAAGAGATGAGTTTTCATTCCTACTCAACCTCTGCTCATGTGTTATCAGTGATGCATGTAGCTCATCAACTGAATAGTTTGAGAGATCCTTTGTCTCTTCAATGGTGGTGACTATGGCATCAAACCTTGAGGGTAAGACCCTCAATATTTTCTCCACTATTCTTCTATCTTTAATTGTTTCTCCATGAGTTCTCATTTGTGTGATTACACCAATCACATGAGTAAAGAATGATTCAATGTTGTCTGACTCCTTCATGTTCAAGTTTTCAAAATCCTTTCTCAGCAATTGTAGTTTTGTTGTCTTCACTCTCTCCATGCCTTGATAGGCTGTCTTGAGGGTTTGCCATGCTTCATTTGATGTTTTAGTTGCTGCTATCCTTGGAAATATACTCTGGTCTACTGCTAGATGCAACAATAAAATGGCCTTTGCATCCTTCTTCCTATTGCTCTTCAGGAGATCTCTCTCTCCCTGAGTTAATGCATTGAACTCAGTTTCATCTGCTGGTTCTTCAAAACCTTCCTCAACTATTTCCCATAAATATTGAGAGGCAAACAGGGCTCTGATAGTTATTGACCAGTAGTCATAGTTCTTCCCATTAAACTGTGGGAGCTGGGTGTTAAACATACTCATACCAGTGCTTGTGCTAGCCATTCCTTGACTATGTATTTAAAACACTGACTGCTTCTTCAGCAACACAAAAAAAACTTTTGAAATACCTGAATCCTTTGATGTCTGAGTCTTCTGTCTGCTTGAGAAGTTTTGCTGCAGCAACAACCTTCTCCCTTCAGCTTCTTTAACTTCTTTAAAGAGCCTGGACCTGCTCTGATACCACTGTTGGGAATTTTTCAATGGGAAATACCAAAAACCAAACATTCAAACACACAGAGGCAATGCTCTGTTTCTACCTTTCCAGGATCTTTTGTGCTCAGGCAAGATTAAAAAAATTTCACTGAGAAACAGAGTATTTCACCATAAAAATATTTCTATTCATTAAAACAAAAAAAAACATTCACTCTGTCTCCATATGAGAATTTACACTGCTGGAAAAATTCCCATTAACATTTACTGCTGTAAAACCTCCATTTACATTCACTGGTGTGAAAAACAACTTACTGCTGTAATAAAAGTTTACATAAGTTTACTGCTGTAATAAAATTTACACAGACTTACAAAAAAAACGCTCCACCATTTTCTTTATGCACTGCTGTGCAAAACCACACATGGTTTTCTCTTACACCTCTGTTTTACAAAATGCCACCAAAAAAAAATTACAACTTGTTCATTGTAATTTCTTCGCACTGCTGTGCATACATCTCTCTCATTTTTTTTTCCGCTGCTGCGAACACACACACTATTTCATTGCCTCCCGTGTGCCATACATACATTAAAAAAAAGTCAACACTCAAAACACAAAAAAAACTTGTTACATACGAGTTCATATTTAATACATGCCGTATATAAATATATATAAAAAAACTTAACTTAACTTATTCACCTAAGCTTATGACAATGCATTAAAGAAGGGTATGGTCAACCAAGTTTTTAAATTACTCCACGCAACATTTAATATTTGCCGTATGCAGGTTTGGAGCAGCTTTGGTTGATCGACGGTGGAGAGCGATGGAGTAAATCCGACGGTGGAGAGAGATATCGGAAGCCCTCACTTGAGTGAACGATAGCTCCCGATATGTCAGAGCTGCTTACGTCAGGCGAGAGCCACGTGCCTGCACCAAAACGCATCGGAGCCTAGAATACGGAAACTGCTTTTCCGGAAAAGCGGTGCGATATGCTTCTGGGCGGTTTTGTGGTTTCGTTCGGTGGTTTTTGGGCTGCGTTGAAATTATAACTTCAACAAAGAAATAATTTGTTGAAGCAAACCAGGAAAAACGAATTCGTGAATCAAAATTTTGGCTGAAAATTGTAAGAATAACTTCAAAGAACAGTTAGCCAAAACTATCCACAACAACCAGTGTAACGATCAAGCCAAAATTTGATGAAAGAACAAATAAAAATTTTAATATCTGAAAATTTAAGCTGAATGTGGAATGAAAGTACCTACCAGAAGCAATAATCCGTGGAGGCAACCAAGTAAAAACGAGTTCATGAATCAAATTTATCGCTAAAAATTGTGCAAACAACTTCAGAGAATGGCCAGATGGAAGTCGAACTATTGCAGGTAGAAATCTTGACGCAATCTATGAAATTCAAAATTCGAACTCGAAAATCTCTTATAAATCTTTTCCAGTATTCAAATATCCTGTGCAGTGCAATGTGACGCATTCAAATCTAACAATGAGAACCTTTCAATAGTTTTTAATCCCCAACTGCAATTATGTGTCAAAGTACCATAATTATTTTGCGTGTGAATGAGTACCCTCGATCAAATTCCATTAATAGAGTGAGCTGCAGTGGAGGCGGGCAGGTGTCAATTCGAACCACGCAGATGGGAAGAAACATCGATCAGGCGGGTCGCCAATTTTTTTTGGGAGTAGCATGCCATAGCATGCATGCATGTATGATGGGTACTGTGAAGGACGGCGATGGCGGTTACAGTAAGATGACGTAAGGATGAGGGATCGATATTGTAAGGGAGAGCATTAGGATGAGGGATCGATATTGTAAGGGAGAGCATTAATGGATCAATAGATTTGGAAATAGCTCTTGCCCATTTCACCGCTCCATCGTGGTAGCCACATGGATTCATGGTTGCTACATGGATTCGTTTCTCGTGGTGTTCAACATCGATAAGGGGCATATGTTAATAAAATGAAAACCCTAGTTAGTCGTGTTGTTTGATGATGGCGATCATTAAAATATTGATCGAGGGTGATTGTTTGTTGAATTATCGTTATGGTAACTACCCAACCTTAACCTCTAGTGCCTCGATCTCATTATCGTTTACTCTATTTGAGAATCAAGCTCTACAACCATATAGTGATTCAAACTAAAAGTAAATGGTTTTCTTTTGTTCTTGAGATTATTTCCATGTCGAAGTTTGGTACTTCTATTTAGATTTACCGTTTAGAGCCAATATGCATACTAGCAGAGACATTTGCATGCACATGGTTCTACTCTGCTTAGTAAATCATCAAACTTTTTATTACTTCTTATATATATATATATATATATATATATATATATATATATATATTCAAAGCTTCTTTACCATGTTTATCATGAATTTCATGGTTGATTTGGTAGGTTTCAGGTTAAACCCTAGTTCCTCTTCGAGAGTTTTGGTTACGGGATCTCATTTCCACAAGGATTATACCTGGTTTTTTCTGCTCTAGGGGTTCCTTAGCATACTTTCTAACAGTAAGCCTAATACTTGAAACCCTAACTCTAACATTTCCACTGGGTTTCTTCTTCCTATTAGTTATAATTTAGATGTTGAGTATTTGTCCTCCATGGTAGGGAATTATGCAGAGGCTTCGTTCCCTTTACCAAAGGTAAATATCATTCTAGCTGCCCTAGTAATTCCAATTACATTCCCTTATGGTGAATTCCTAATAAATTTAAAAATTTGATTAATAAACTTGCTCCATTCTTCTTGAAGGTTAGTTCCAATTTCTATTAGTTTTCATTGAGCATTCTATGGAATAGGCTTCCAGAATTTTTTGTTTATTTTGACCAAGACTACTACAGGTGTTTATTTGTATTTATTCTTTTGATGGTGCCCATAACATTACTATACTTCTAGCTTGTCCAGGGATTGTCTGGAAATTTCTTGTGTTACGGTTCTACTGAGAGGCCCTATGTTGGCCATAATCATATATTTTCATAAACTTATTTACATGAAATTTTTTAATTAATATGTGGGAAAATGTCCAGTCTCTATAGATGAAATTTCAGTAATAGTTAAGTTCCCTTATTTTATATTGAGGGTTTTTCCCTTCTCTAGTTAATTTTTTAGTTCTAATATTTCTTAGCTAGATGTATGGTTGCGATCCATACAACAAATACTATAATCTATTTCCTTTTCATTTCCAGAATAATGGTTACAAATTGCTCCTTGTGTTGAAAAAAGTGTAACTAGGTTGAATCTTTGTAAATATGAAATGTACTTTTGATTATTGTATATTGTAAAATGAAAGAAAAACTATTATTGCTATTTTTGGAGCATGGATTTCATGCTCAAGTTCTTTTATTTTCGAGGTCAAGCACCCATTGAGTACTTCTAAGGTTTGTCCTAGGTTATGAAGTCAAAAATGTCATTGTCATATGTTGAAGACCCCATCGAGGACATTGTAACTTGTTAAAAGAATTATTTTTGTATTTAAAAGTGTCAAAATACCCTCCAAGACCAAGTCAGCTTGGCAGTGAAGAAGTTAGTCTATTTTGAGGAGCCACGTGTACCTTAGAAGCATATATAAAGGAGAGAACTTGACCTCCTTTTGACACACATTCACTTCTCATCATCTAAGAAAAGGAGAAGCACCATAATGCTAGTGAAGAAGGAGAAGGATGAAGAAGGAAGGTTTTTGGGCTACTTCTCTCTCACATGTGCATAGAAGGAAGGCTAGGGTTTACTTCTTCAAGGTCGAAATTCTCAAGTTGCAGGAAGAGGATCAAAGTTGTTGGAACAAGAGCCTAATAGGTCACCTAGTAGACCTAGACAAGGAAGCAGGCCAAGAAAAGTTGATGGAAGACCTTGGAAGGCTAAATTTTTCTCACATGTGTGGATGCAGTGGCAGTTGTACGGGTTGAAAATTTTAGACCTGTAGTAGAGGCTAAAATTCTGAAATTGTGGGTTAAAATTGTGTTGTTGGAAGAGATTTGACTGGGTTTGACTTGGACAAAGGAAACACATCATGAAGGAGGTCAGGCTTGGTCTTGGAAGGGTATTGGTCTTGGTCTAATGGTCTTGGAATTTGTCAATTGAAGAATCTATAAGAAGAGAAGAGATTTATGGGTTTTCCTCTTAAGTGGAAAGGTTTCGACCCTGGCTTGCAACCTATATTATATGTTCTTGTGTACTATTTTTCTTCTTGTTTTGGTACCTGTTTGATGATAAGAACATACATAATAATAAGAGAAGAAGTTAATAAGTAATAAAACTAAAATGACATCACAAGCAATTATCAAGAAAAGAGAAATCATCCTAACTACTACCATATATATTTCTTAACATGGTATTAGAGCTAAGGTTGGATAAGGGAATGATGAAGATATCTACTACATTAAAGAAGTTCTTGAAGAAGTATATGATGGTGGAAAGGCATCTCAAGAAGGGAATTAAAGAACTATGTGATCTCCTATTTTCTCTCAAGAAGGATATGACCAAGACATCTACAAATGATGAAGGACTATTCTCAACACTTACTGACACATTTGAAGATGAGAATATTTGGGTGATCGATAATGGAGCATCAAGACATATGAATGGTGAGCACAAGAAACTAAAGACATTATCAAGAGGAAAATATTCTTACTCCATTGAGCTTGGTGACAAGAAGAGATATCTTGTGAGAGGAATTGTATCAACCTCACTAGAGCTAGAGAATGGAGGAAATATTCATCTCAACAACATCGCTTCTAGGTTTGCATAAGAATCTACTTTCCATTTCATGTCTAGAAGATAAAGGAGATAAAATTTCTTTCATAGATGGAAAAATTATAGTATGGGATAAAAAATATAGCATCGAAAATGAAAATATGATTGGGATCCATGAAGGAAGACTCTACAGATTGTTGACTCCCCCCTCTCAAGGTTTTTTTCACATTGAAGTTATCCCATGTGAACTTTGGCATAAAAGGTTTGGTCACCTTCACTAAAAAATATTACCAACCCTAAATTCAATGGTGAATGGTGTCCCCGAACTCAAAGAGGATCATGAAGGAGTATGCAAGGGATGTGCATTAGGTAAAAATACCATGAGACAATTTGGAGGCAGTGCTTCAAGGTCAAAAGAAATTATGGATCTCATTCATTCTGATGTCTGTGGTCCTATGTATCCAAAGTCTCCTAGAGGTCACTTATATTATGTATCGTTCATTGATGATCATTCAAGGAAAACTTGGGTTTATCTGATGAAATCCAAGGATGAAGTATTCATCAAATTTCAATCACTCAAAGTTGAAGTAGAGAACCTTATAGAAAGGAGAATAAAAATATTAAGGTCTGATAATGGAGGGGAATATACTTCAAAGAAAATCATAGCCTTGTTTAAGGAGTCTGGGATTATGAGGGGGTTGATAGTCCCATACAATCCCAAACAAAATGGAGTTATATAACGAACGAATCAATTTATTGAAGAAAGTGTAAAATCCATGTTACATGATCAAGATTTGACAAAATTTCTATGGGGTGAAGCAACTAAGACTGTTGTATACATTAAAAATAAAAGTCCCCACAGGTCACTAGATAACATGACTCCCGAAGAAGAATTCACTAGGAAGAAACCAAGTATAGACCATCTAGGAATTTTTGGTTGTCTTGTCTATATTTATATACCAAAGGACAAGAGAAATAAATTGGATCCTTCAAGCATGAAGGGAACATTTGTTGGCTACAATATTTCTTCTAAGGCCTATAGGATCTATATAAAGGAAGGACCTTGAATAGAAGTTAGTAGAGATGTGATATTTGATGAAAGTATTGCATTTAAGAAACAAAAGGATCTCCCTATGGACTCTATTGATGAAGAACTTTGTATATTAGAAGAGGAAGGTACTAGGGAGGAAGAAAAATAAAATCATGAAAATGAAGGCCCTAGTGAACCTGCACAATCTGTGGTCATCCTCAAAACTAGAAAGAGACCTAACTGGTTGAAATCTACTCTTTTAGATGTAGAGGGAGATGGAATTATCAAGGGCACGTTAAAGGAAAGTAATAAGCCCAAAAGATATTTTGGGTATGCAACATACATAATGAAGCTAATAGAAGCAAAGCCATCCATCATTAAAGAGGTTGTCAAACATCAAGAATGGAAGGATGCCATGAATGAAGAGTATGAATTGATAATGAAAAATGGAGTTTGGGAGAACATACCTAGGCCTAAGGACAAATCTATGGTGACTTTCAAATGGCTCTACAAGATTAAATGTGAGAGATGGAAGTATTGATAAGTATAAGAAAAAATTTGTGGCTAGGGGCTTCTCTCAACAAGAAGTCATCAATTATGAAGAGACATTTACTCCCACAGAAAGGTATACAACTATATGCTCACTGGTCTCTTTGGTAGCATCAATGCGATGGAATATTGATCAAATGGATGTCAAGACTACCTTCCTTAATGGCACAATTTATGAAGAAGTCTATATAGAGAACCCCTTGGGATTTTAATTCAAAGATAGAGAGGCTTATGTTTTTGGGTTGAAGAAGGAATTATATGGCCTTGAGCAACCACCAAGGGCATGGTATCTAAGGATGGATGAATACCTACAAAGATTGGGCTACAAAAAGAGATATGATGGTCCAAATCTCTATATCAAGGTTGTGAAGAATGAGCTTGTAATAATTCTTTCGTATGTGGATGATCTTCTCTTGATAGGTGTGGAAGGTCAAATCCAAGAGTGAAAGAAGAAACTAGCATCCAAATTCGACATGAAGGATATAGGGTTGATGCATTACTATTTGGGATCGGAAGTTTGGGAGGGACTTGATGAGATTTATCTAGGTCAAGGAAATTATGTGATCGAGATGCTGAAGAGGTTTGACATGATGGATTGAAAACCTATGATAGCCCCCATGTTCACAAAACTGAAGACGCTAAGGAGTTCTGAATCAAGCCCAATGGATCTGATTAGGTATAGATAATTGATTGGCTCACTGATGTACTTGGTGAATACTCGACCAGGAATATGTTTTGCAGTGAATGTTCTCAGTCAGTTCCATGTTGATCTTAAGCATGATCATTTCATAGAAGCCACGTATATACTAATATATCTGCAAGGAACAATCCACTACTACCTTAAGTATGATAGGAAGATTTATGTCCACTTGAATGGATATACACATTCTAACTAGGGAGGCAGTGAGTAGGATGGAAGAAGCACTATAGGAGAATGTTTTAATTTGGGATCCTCCATGGTCTCATGGTTGAGAAGAAAACAATACTAGGTGGCTTTGAATAGTGTTAAGGCTGAATATATTGTAGCCATTGAAATAATCAGAGAAGTTGTCTGGTTGAGGAAGTTGTTGTTCAAGTTTTTTGAAGGACCAATGGATACTACAATGATACATTGCGATAACAAAAACTGTATAAGGTTGTCTGAAGACCCAATGTTTCATGGAAATACCAAGCATATAAACAACAAGTATCACTAAATTTACAAGATAGTACAATATGGTGTATTGCAGCTACGATATATCTCCACCGATGAGAAAGTAGCTGATATGTTGATAAAATCTCTTCATAATAAGAAGCTTGTGTATTTAAGAGACAAGCTTGGTCTGGTTGATATATCGTCCCTAGTTGAGAGGGAGAGATAAACACACCATTCTTGTATTCATTTGGGAAGAAAGAATGGAGGATTAAGTAAGCATCTGTCATCCAATAATCTTTGAGGATGAGGTAGGGAATCTAAGATAAGAGTAGTCATAGAAGACCGGCATTCTTTGAGGACTAGCTATCCAAGATAAGAATAGTCTTGGAAGGACATACTTTGTGAACACCTAGGTGGGGTATGTGTCTTGAGAGACGATGATGATGGTGTCTATAAATCATTGGTCTCGCGAGCATTGTGCTTTGATCTTCTGAAGAGATAGAGTTGTTAGTGAAGGCCTTACTATGTGACAATGTTGGTTGGTATGATGTTAAACATATGGGTTACCAATCCAAATATTCTTATGAGATAGCTTTAGATTAAGAATGTCCATGTACCATTTATGAATACCTTCCTATTTAAGAGGAAGTGTTGAAAAATGTGTAACTAGTTTCAATCTTCATAAATATGAAATGTACTTTTGATTCTTGTATATTGTAAAGTGAAAGAAAAATTATTATTATTATTTTTGGAGCATGGGTTTCATGCTCAAGGTATTTTATTTTAGAGGTCATGCACCCATTGAGTGCTTCTAGGGTTTGACATAGGTCAAGAAGTCAAAACAATCATTATTATATGTTGAAGACCCCATCGGGCACATTGTAACTTGTAGAAATAATTATTTTTGTATTTAAAAGTGTCAAAATACCCTCAAAGACCAAGTCGGTCTTGCAGATAAGAAGTTGACCTATTTTGAGGAGCCACTTCCACCTTAGAAGACTATATAAAGTAGAGAACTCGACCTCCTTTGGAGACATATTCACTTCTCATCATATAAGAAAAGGAGAAGCACAAGAATGCTAGCGAAGAAGGAGAATGATGAAGAAGGAAGGTTTTTGGGCTACTTCTCTCTCATACATGTCAAGAAGGAAGGCTAGGGTTTACTGCTTCAAGGTCAAAATTTTCAAGTTGTAAGAAGAGGATCAAAGGTATTAGAAGAAGAGCATAATAGGTCACCTACTAGCTCTAGACAAGGAAGCAAGCCAAGTGAAATTGATGGAAGGCCTTGGAAGGCTAAATTTTTCTCACATGTGTGGATTTAGTAGTAGTTGCATGGGTTGAAAATTTCAGTCCTGTAGTAGAGGCTGAAATTCTGAAGTTGGGGGTCAAAATTGTGTTGTTGGAAGATATTTAATAGGGTTTGACTTGGACAAAGGAATCACACCATCAAGGAGGTCGGACTTGGTCTTGGAAGGGTATTGGTCTTGGTGTAGAGGTCTTGGAATTCATCAATTGAAGAATCTATAAGAAGAGAAGATACTTATGGATTTTCCTCTCAAGTGAAGAGGTTTTGGCCCTGTCTTGCATCCTATATTTTGTGTTCTTGTGTACTATTTTTCTTCTTGTTTTGGTAGTTGTTTTATGACAAGAACAAACATAATAATAAGAGAAGAAACTAATAAGTAATAAAAGTAAAAAGATATCACAAGTAGTTATCAAGAAAAGAGAAATCATCCTAACTACTGCCCTATAGATTTCTTAACACCTTGTAGGGTTCATCAAGCATGTTAATAAAATATGGTTACTTGAATAGGTTTTTCTTAACTTGGTTATGTAAATTGAGGCCGAAACCTATATGGACATAGATTGAAATTATTTTTCCTTAGTTTATGAGAAACAACAAAACTATATGATTTGAGGGGAGGAAGATCTGGAGGCTCTGAAACTTGTTCTAGGGTTGGCGTTAGGGTTTGATGTTGGGTACCATGGCGGGAGGTGCAAGGGGGAGTGTTGTTCCCTCCTAAAGTCAAGCAGTCATGGATAGAAGAAAGGACACTGGAAAGCAACGCTTCAAGAAACCTCTGGAGAAGACAACAGAGGCAAGTAACACAGAAATACTGGGAAGAAACAGACCTCATGAACAGGAAGGAGATCAGCGGGAAGCTAGTAAGGAGAAGGAGAAAGGGGGTAGCATTCAAAAAACCACTTCTACAAGGACAACTAGGGTATGCAAACCCAAGTTGAACATCATTCCCTGGGTCATCATAAGTGACCCAGCACTACAAGCGCATAGGGATCACATGACAGAATATGCGGTTATGGCCGATGGAGAGAGTGTTGCATGTATGGATAAGGAGTCACTGGAAACCAAAGGGAGAAATAAACCTTCATCTAGGATCTAAGGGCTTCTTCATAGTAGTGTTCACAAACCTAGAGGATAAAGATAGAGTGTTCGAAGGAGGACCATACTTCTACGCGGCTACAGGCCTCTACATGTGGCCATGGATGATGAACTTTGTCCCAGAATGTGAAACATTCACATTGGTACTGGTATGGATTAGACTATACTCTCTTCCTCTAGATTATTGGCTACTAGAATCTCTGAAAACAATAGGCAACAAACGGTGGCATTTCCTAAAGATCTCAGATGCAAATATGAAAGGAAAATACACCTCCTTCGCCTGGATATGTGTGGAAATGGACTTATCTAGAGCACTTCCAGACGAGATAATTTTAGAAGTATATGATGAAGAATGGGTGCAGGCGGTGGACTATGTGCACATCCCGTTTAGGTGCGAAAAATGCCATGAACATGGGCATCTTTACAGAGACTACCCAACAAACAATATGGAGAGAAATGTGAAAACAATGGTGGATAAAAATCCTGAGGGTTTCACTAAGGTTGGGAGCAAAGGGAAAGGCGGGAAGCAGCCACAAAAAAAGATCAATGAGGAAATATAGCCTAGCCACAATAGCTTTAAGATCCTAGAAGAAGAAGATGGAAATAAAGAAACTAACCAAGAAATGAAGAACATTATCACTAAAAAGGAAAGGGATGCTAGCATGGAAGATATCATAGAAATCAGCTAGTAAGAGGAGGATCTGCCAAGAAATATGGAGACAAGTATGGACCATGAGATGACTCTAAGTGAGGTGGGAATGGAGGAACATGAACTGCAGGAGATTATAGAAAGGGAAAATATAGATCTAGACAAATTTCTAGAACAAGGGATGACCAAAGGAGTGGACTCCCTGCTAAAAGAGGAATATGATAGGGTTCAACAGCTCTTCCTATGGATATCACAACCGAAGGGCTCTGGAGTCAAAATAAATCATGATAGCCAGGAGCATAGAGGGGTCAAAATGATGGAGGAGATACAGGCACAATCTCCAAAGAACCCATGTAGGAAAAAATGAAGAAAAAGACAGAAGGAGTTGTTGAACGAATGTGGGAAACTCTTGATCGACACAGGTAAGATGAAAGATCTCACTAGTTATTCCTTTACCAACCTTTCTTAATGAAGCTCACAACCTGGAATATTAGAGGCATAGGAAATAGAAGGAAACAAAGAAATCTCAGTAATAGAATAAAAGAAGAAAAACTAGATATGGTTTTATTCAGGAGACAAAATGTTCGATGGATAAGATTAGAGAAATTCATAATAAATGGCTAATCAAGTATGAGTATTTAGAGGTTAAAGAAAATAACTTGGTGGGGGGGGATTCTTACGCTCTGGGATCCCCAAAAATTTGGAATCCTGGATGCTGAAGTGTCCAAGAACTATCTTTCTTTGGTATGTCAACCTTTAGATGATCAGAAGATATACATGATAACAAATGTCTATGGACCTCAAAAGCTAGAAGATAAAATAAGGCTTCTCACCTCCCTTGAGGAACTAAGAGCAAGACACCCTAGTATGCCCTGGATCATTGCAGGAGATTTCAATATGATAAGATCTCTTTTAGAAAAAAAGGCGGTATCAGACAGCTAGGCAGAGACTCCATGGCCTTCCAGAACTTCATAAGGAACATGGGGTTAGTGGACACTGAAAAAATTAATGGGAACTTCACCTGGAACAACAAGAGGGGAGGGGCTTCAGAAGTCACCTCTAGACTCGACAGATTTATCATTTCAGAGGACCTCTTTCCTTCAGGCCCTGCCATGTCAGCTTCTATTCTTCCCTTTGGAGGTTCGGACCATTGGCCTATACAACTAGAAGCCACTTTTATGTGTACACCAAGAAACAGACCCTTCAGATTTGAAAATGCCCGGCTCTCTCACCCTGAATTCACCAGCAATATTGACAAATGGTGGAGAGAGGATCTGAACATTTCAATGTTCTTGCTCCAACAGAAACTTAAACATATCAAATCCAAGCTTAAAGATTGGAACAAAAAGGAATTTGGCAATATATTCAAAGCCAAAAGAGAAGCTGAGCAAAAACTCCAGGAGATCAATCAGATCAACATCATAGAGGGCTTTACCAAGGAGCGGAAAAAGCTAGCTGACTCTCTGCATGAAGAATGGGGAGATCGGTGCAAGCAAGAGGAAATTTTCTGGAGACAGAAGTTGTGGGTGCAGTGGATTAGAGAGGGAGAAAGAAACACGAAGATCTTTCATAAATCCACCATGGATCACAGGGCACACATCAAAATCACAAAGCTCAAAGATTCTCAAGGGATAGAACTCGCCTCTCACAAAGATATGGAATCTGTCCTTGTTCAACACTTCCTCAGTATAGTAGAGGAGCCTCTAGTGGATAGATCTAGGTTCATCAACAATTTCACTCAGTACATCCCTCAGCTGGTGACCAGAGAGGACAACCACAATCTTAACAAGCCAGTTTTGGAAGAGGAGGTCAGTGAAGTGATTAATGAAATGCAAAATGGAAAAGCTCCAGGCCCAGATGGGTTCAATGTAGACTTCTTCAAAGCCTGCTGGAAAATAGTCAAACATGATATCCTTGAGGTGGTGGAAGACTCAAGAAGATCCAAAAAGGTTCTTAAGGCTCTTAATGCTTCCTTCATAGCTTTAATCCCAAAACAGGAAAAATCCATGACTCCAGATGGATTCAAACCCATAGCTTTATGTAATGTGGTGTACAAAATTATTTCCAAGGTGATCGCCAATAGACTCAAGCCCCTCTTACCAGCTCTCATCTCAGAGGAGCAAACAGGCTATGTGGAAGGAAGACAAATCCTCAATAACATCATCCAAGCTCACGAGGTGGTACACTCTCTCAAAAGCAACAAACAAGCTAGTATGATCATTCAGCTAGACCTAGTGAAAGCCTACGACAAGCTAAGTTGGTCTTATATAAGGGCAGTTCTAAGAGCATATGGATTCGACCAAAACTGGATCAGATGGGTTATGGCACTAGTTACCACGACCAATTTTTCCATTCTGCTCAATGGCACTCCTTCAAGAACTTTCACACCCTCCAGAGGTCTCAGACAAGGGGATCTGCTCTCACCCTTCCTCTTTGTTCTAATGATGGAAGGGCTAGGTAGAGCGATTAAAATGGCAAATGCTGAAGGAAGAATCCAGGGTATCAAACTCACCTTGGATGGAGAGGCAAATACTCATCAACAATTTGTGGATGACACAATGTTGTAGGGCATACCCATAGTCAGGGAAGCCAGAGCGATCAAACAAATCTTAAATGACTTTGCTATGGTAGCTGGCACAGAGGTAAGTCTCAATAAATCAAAATTATTTTTCTTTAACACTGACATTGCTATTCAAATAAAAATCACCAGGACTCTTGGGTTTCAAAGGGACCGGTTACCTTCCAGATATCTGGGCATAGCTCTCACAGATAAGCCTCTAAGCAAGGGAGTATGGGAGCCAGTAATAAATAAACCTCAGGACAAGATCAAAAAATGGACATGTAGGTCTTTAAATTTGGCAGGGCGCCTTGTGCTCACATAGGCTGTCTTGTAGGCAATTCCCATTTTCATGTTCTCAGCTCTTCCTGCTCCTAAAGGAGTTTAGCAACAGATCAGGAGCATACAAAGGGATTCTATATGGGGCAGAGGAGAAGAGAAAAAGAAATGGGCTCTAGTGGCCTGGGACAATATCTGCAAACCCAAGAGCCATGGCAGTCTGGGGATTCATGACACTGAAACCCTCAACATAGTTTCGGGAGCTAAACTCTGGTGGAGGTGGATCAAGGAATCGGCAACCCCCTGGGACAAGCTTTGGAAACAAAAATATGCCAAGAATTGGCAGGAGAAGGATCACATTCGAATGTCAAGGCATATTAAGGGCTCCTATATTTGGAACCTTTCTTAGGAAAATAAAGGTATTTTTCAACAGCATAGTTTTTGGTAGAACTGAGATGGGAACCTGGCTCAGTTTTGGGAGGATAACTGGCAACATGAACCCAATGTGTATAAGGATGAATTAACATCTCTCAAGCATGATACCGATAACAAAGGTCTACGCATGGTAAATGACTTCTGGGACTAGGTAAGGAACAATGGAAAATGGAGAATTTGGAAGGATCTAGGCCACAGTGAAGAGAGCCCTCTGAAGGCCCAGGCAGACTCTCTTGCTCAGGAGCTAGAACATAGGAGGATTTTGGTTTCCTCCTTGCTTGACCAACTGAGATGGGGAAGGAACACCGAAGGAAACTTCAACCTCAAAGAAGCTAAACAAGTAGTAACAGGGTTTAACTACCAAAACCCTGATCAAGTATGGAAGAATCTTTGGCAGAGCCCCCACTGGATGAAAATAAAGTTATTCATTTGGCTAGTTCATCAAAGGAAAGTTTTAACTTGGGAGAATCTCCTGAAAAAAGGATTCACTGGCCCATCCAAATGTTATTTATGTGGCTCACAAGAGGAGACGATGGATCACCTTCTCAACCTCTGCCCTTTCACTACCGTGTGGGAAAGGGTGGCTTCAATCTTTAGGCACACTGATAGGGATAGACTCAACATCTCCAACACTTTGAAGAATTGGAGGAAAAACCTCTCAGGGAATGAAATCATCAATAAAGCCTGGACTCTGGTTCTAGGCTTTGTTATCTGGGATGTTTGGAAAGAATGTAATAACAGGATCTTCAAGAAAAAATCAAGCAAGCCCCAGCACATAATTGATCAAATTTTAAGGCAGCTCAAAGACACAACCAAAAGCTTGTTGTGGAAACTTCCCATGGACCCTCCTCTACTCCAAGAGGAATGTATACTATTGCATTTGGGTCTCCAATCTATATGCCCATAGGGCATAGTTAAGGGTGTGAGCCAAATAAATGCATATATAAATATTTGGAAGCCTCCTCCACATGGTTTTCTAAAATTCAATATAGATGGAGCGTCTAAGGACAACCCAGGGTTAGCTAGTTTTGGGGGTGTTATAAGAGATGAACACGGATGAATAAAGGAGATCTTTCATGGCCGCTTGGGGAAGGCCACTAATAACATTGTAGAACTCATGGCCTTAGATCAATGCTTGGAAATCTTGGTGAACTCAAACTCACACAATGTCATCATTGAAGCAGATTCGGAATTGATTATTAGAGCGACCAAGAAAATATGCAATGGTATGGCACTGGATAAAGTGTCGAAACATTGGAGGTGTTAACACCCAGGTTGTTCCCTATGACTCCCAAGGGAATACGGCCAGGGTAACCACTAACCAATCTTTGGGTTACAGTTCCTAGCCTAACTGCAACCAGAGAGGGCTCTCTCTTAATGATTTGTCTCTGTTATGATGGTGTTTTAGGCTAGCTATTATGCTCAGGTTTTGGTTTATGTTTTGGTTGAAGGATTTCTTTCAGGTCTTATGATACAGTGTTTAGATAGTATAATACCATTGGGCGATGGAGTCTGGAGTTGTGAAGTGATCTGATACGCTGGATTGGTGGTGTTCAAACTGCAGGGCCTATTGTGTATTTTAAACAGACAAAACTAGATCAAATGGTGATGTATGTCGACCAACATAAAGCAATTAAGAATTTTCTATTAAGCTGGTGGGTGAAGGTGAGCACACTGCACAGGAGCAAAACTTGAATTCCTGTGACAAAGGTCACTGTGATAGATGTATTCTGAAAGTGCAGCAATTAAGAATTACACTTATCTAGATTACAGCTGAAGAAAACATTGATAAACAACACAGATTGAACTCAGGGTACTCAGTGAATAAATCCTGAAAGCTATTCTTTTTCCTTGTTGCTTAGTATTGAAAACAGATAACATATATGGTTTTTAACAGAGAGAGATACAGAGAGAGATACAGAGACTTATTGTATGATGAAATACACAGGGATCCAGCAGTTATCAACAGACACCAGAACGCATCCAACACCTCAGAAATCCGAGAAATTCCATTGCTTTCTCTATTAACTTCTGAAAGGATTACAGCATAAGAACTTCTTCAGGAGAAATCAACAACAACCCTTGCAATCTTATGCGAAGGGGACTTTATAGAAATGCGTATACAAAATATCTCAGGCATTGAGTCATCTGAGAGAGAAAATATCTTCATTATTACATTCAGAAAGTAGGCAAGGAGTTATTACAATTTTGAATGCAGCGTAAATGCTCTTTATGTCTGTCAGAGGATTGTTTTGACTTTTGAGAGTCACTGAGTCGGTTGCATTACTCTGTTTTAATTCTGGAAATACGCATTTACTTTTGGCTGCGCAGTGCATTCTCGGGTCTGCCAGCTGTGGTCTTCTATTTCTGCTTTGTTGGCCGCTACATCCGCTGAGTTGGCTCAGCTTTGATTTATGCTGCATGCTGACTTTGCTGAACTGTGCTTTTTATAAAAATTTGTAATAAAACAGAAATTTGGTGAATGCCTTACTGATTACAAAATTCTCTGTATTGCATCTCTCCACCATTCCTGTGTAGGGAGCTGATGCCTGAGGATGGCTTCCATTGTCTCTTCTGCTTCTGTATATTTGAAAAAATTTGGGGCCACATCAAACAAGTGATTAATTTCATTCATTATAAAAAATAGATTTTCTATCTTACTATAGAAAACCTGTCCTGTAATAGGCCCTGTGTCTTCTGAAGTGCTGGCCCTCTCATTGATCTGTGCTGAGGCAAAAACATTTACTCTTTTGGCATACTGTTCATGGGTGAATAATTTCCCTCCGCTGTTCAGTAAGCTAGGGAGTCCTCTACTCTGCAATACCTGAAATTTCTCCATGAACCTATTTACCTCTGTCTGCATATCCTGGGTTCTTCTGTCCAATGTCTGCACCAGATTTCTAAGAGTAAGAACCCTCTTGATCATTTGAATAGTCTCAGTTCTATTTGTGATTCCAATGGTGGCTAACTGAGAACTTGTTTTGTGGTTAAGCACATTGATCATTCTTGTAGCAACTTCAGGCATATTTCCTAATAAGGCCCTTGATGTTCGGATTTCCTTCTGTGCCTTTGGGATGAGCTCTAGTTGCTCATGGATTGTCTCGATATATGGCCATTGGTTGGTGATGGATTGGCCAATATTGGACCATATCATTGCTCTGATCTCAGATATGATTTTATCTAGCTTGAGCTCATTCTCAAGTTCCTTGATCCTATCTTTAAGGGCTTTGATTTCCTTGGCCTTTTCTCCCACCTCTCTTTTTGTCTTATCATGCCTTTCATTGACCTTGGCCAGCTTATCTCTGGTTTCATGCAGCTCTGTCATCTGAGATTCCAAGATTTGTATTTCATTCTTTAATTTCTGCATGTCTAGGCTATGTGCCTGTTCTGTACTTGTAGGTGCTGCTGAAGTGGATGTAGCTGTTTGTTCAGTTTGTTGAGGTGGAGGCACAGTGGTAGGAGCAGCATCCTCAATATTGATGACTTGAGGAGGAGGCTGAGAAGTCTGACCCTCTTGTCTTTGCTTTAGTGCTGCTTGTAAGGCCGCTTGAGTAGCCTCAGACTCTCCTAATTTCTCTTGTGTCTGCAGGAGCTGCTTATATATAGATATTAGCAGATCTGTGGCATCCTTTTCCATCCTTTGTTGGGCTACCTCATCTGTTTGGGGGTGAATGGTAGCTGGGAGTTTGATTTTCTTCCTTAATGCAGCCATGTCAGCATCCCTTAGTTTCAAGATCTCCTGTATCCCTTTGATGTCATTGGGGTTATGCCCAATTTCCACGATGATGTCCTCTAGGGATCTTATCCTGTTGTCTTTGGCCTGAGATGAAGCCCTCTCCAATTCTAGTTGAGAGGCTGTAGCATTGAGGCTGCTTGTTAATTTGTAATTCTCCAACGTTTTGTCTGCCAAGGAGGCATACACCATTTCACCAGTTTGCTTGTGCAGCTCAATTTTATCCATTGGGTGGATGTCCTTGGCCAGGACCTCTAGATTAGTCCTGAGATAATCTGCAGTAGATTGTGGCTGGAGTGCGGTGGGTATGAAGTGACTCATAGTCAACTTCCCTTCGTCCACATCAAAGGCAGCCATTAATCTTTGTTGGTTGGAGGGGGCCATTTTCAACAAATGGTTATATAATTTGATTTTCATGGGTTCACTCCTTCTTTTGATGTCTATAAACTGCTGTTTGATGCCTACCTCTCCTTCCCTCTGCTGACTGGAGGAAGTGACCTCCCCTCCCATGATTCTATCTTGTTCTTGGTGGAAGGAACTGACCGAGGCTTCCCTGTTGGGTGGGCCCATACCCATTGCTTGTCTAATTGCCTCATCATCCTCTGAGAAGTCATTTAATCTCTGTCTCTTCTCCCCTTGGTTGATGGATGAAGTCATGGGTGTTTCTCTGTCCCTTTTCCTACTTAGGTCCTCCTTCTGTGGAGTTTGAAGGACCGAGGCATCAGTAATGTTTTCAGGCCTTGAGTGTTCTACATTTTGGGCCTGCTGCTCAGTGGTAATTGGGGCATCTACCACTCTTTCTTGCTGTGAGGGCTGCTGTGTTTTAGATTGCCCTTCTCCTTGCTGCTGTTGTTGTTTTTGTTGTTGCTGCTGCTCTGCCTGTTCTTTCTCTCGCTGCTCTGGCTCTATCTCCATCACCTGTTCTTTTCCCTTCTCTGATATATTTCCAGCAACTCTTGTATCTTGCTGTTGGGCGGTTGAAGAGGATGCTGCTGCTCCAATTTGTGTGCTCGGCAGTGAGCTGACCTGTAGAATCTGGTCGGTTAGAACTTGTTAGCACTTTGAGGGATGGACGTTCTAGCGGTCCGGAAGTCTTTTCCACGGCTGGTGCAGGTTTGGACGTGAATTTACATGCAGAACAAACAACAAAGCTTGCGCCCAAAAATAGCAAAAAACACGATTTTTGGCATAAATATATCTTTTGGTGATTTTGGCGCGTTTTCGCGCTGACGTCAGCATGATGTCACCGGTGGGGTCAGGGTCGGATGACGTCAGCAGGACGTCATCCGGCCAGGTGGCGGCCTCTGGTTGGTCCACGGGGACAGTGAGATGGCAGGACAATTGGACCAGTGGTTGAGCGGAGAAATGATGCGACGGCGTACCTGGGGGTGACGTGGGGTGACGGAGCAGTGACGTGGCGGTGAGGTAATACAAGCGGGAATGATAAAACCGGAAACCGAGGCGGTTTCATATCGCACCGCCTACGGTACGGTGGCGGTATGCGTCAGTGGTACCTCCGATGGGCTGTGGAGTGGACGCGTGGCTGCCGCATGACGTAGCCAAAATACGGCCGTTGGGAGATATCGTTCGGGCAGCGGATCGGCTCCGATGCTGTAGTGGCCGTCGGATCTGGAGGAGCAAGATCTAACGGTTGTCGGGAGCTTGACGTGACAGGAGGATAGTACAGTTAATGATCGGGCGTCGGAAGGGGTCCGATGTGATAAGGGCCGTCGGATCTGGAGTTGCTTGATCGGACGGTCATCGGGAAGGTGAAGCGATAACCAAGTACGGGGAAAGGCAAAGGCCTATTTTAATATTGTCCTGGCGATCTGTGCACTGGCGGAAGCTTTGGAACAGTGGGTTTTCATGATTTTTGTTTGAAAATAGACCCGCCCTTTAGACTTAGGATAAGAGAAAAATGTTGGTTTTTTGATGTTTTTAGCCATTTTGAAGCGGGTAAGGGTAGAAACTAGGCTTTTAGGGGGGTTTGTCATGTGCAAATGGGGGTCAAAAAATGAGGAAATGAATTTGCAGAGGAAAAGGGAGATTTAGCTTAGGTTTATCAAGATGACCAGGTGTCATCTGATCCCTGACATGTAACTTATTGGCTATAGTACCAAAGGGGTGGGTATTTATATAAAATTTGGGGTTTATACACCATGGTGTTAGTAATATTAGGGAAAAGGTGATATAAGGGATCTATATAATAGAGTTAGTGTTAGCATGGATGATGGAAGTGAATGGGGGGAAAAACACTAAGTTCATTTGAAACTTACTTAGTTTAGGGAGTAGATCAAAATGAAAAGATTTTTAGACAAGAAATGTGGCTTTGGATGAACAAGAATCATTATGAAACCATGATCTTCCTCCCTGAATCTCAGCTCATAGAGGGATGTTAGCAAATGAAAAAGAAAGGGGGAAGGAGGGAGGTTAGTTATGGTCCTTGCTGTAACTTGATGAATATGAACACCTTGTCACTTGATAGACTTTGCCTTGGTAATCATAGTCAACATATCTGCAACGGTAATGATAGCCTTTCTGCAACTCCAACTACTTACCCAACTACTTTCCTAGCATTTTTATTTCTTCTTAGAGGGTGCACTTGGACTTGCAGACCCTTACTTGCCTTTTCTTTTCTTTGGCTTTTTCTTTGTTATTTCTATCTACTTCTACCCTTATCTCCTCCAAGGTCCCAGATTAAGCGGTTGGGAGCCTTTTCTTCTCTACCTGAACTACTTGTCTGCCAAGATTAAACAGTTTGGACAGACTCCTTTCTCTATTCTACAACTGTAAATTTAAACCATGGAATGATTCAGATTAAGCTGTTGAATCATCCATCAAAATTTGAAGCTCATACCAAGCTATAAGCATAGATTGGGTTCTCTTGGAAATATGTGATCTTTGAGTCATCAAAGCAGAACAAATTTGGACCTTCCATAGCCAATCATGAAATATGAAACCTATTGGTATAGGTATCTAACAGTGGCTCCACATGGGGATGGTGTTTCTTTTGAAAGACCAAGAACAGCAGGTCAGATTGCCTTGCTCCATTGCTGCCTATATCATCCTTAAAGTTTGCTGCTTTGAAGTACCAAATTTCGTGCTTCCCTTCTTGGTAGACTTCTGATTTTATTTGCCTTTTGCTGGTTGGTGAATAACTTGGAAAACTGCATTTTTACAATCTAAACAGAAAATAATATGTACATCTGCATATATACAAGGGAACCTCAGGTTGCACTCATGGGAAATAGTCAAAATAATGCTTCAGCATCCTGCCATTGACAGGACCTTCATCCAAGTCAGCTTCAGTTAGACTTTTGAGGAAGTAAGTGTTGTTACCTTGTACTGCTTGGACAGCAAATTGTCCCCTCCATAAGGAATCAAATTTTCCATGCTTTCCATTTTCTTCTCTTCTTGCATCCCACTTGAGGACTTTGTCTCCCACATTGAAATCTTCTGCTTTGGTTCTCCTGTCAAAGGCCTTCTTTAATTTTTCTTGTAACCCTTGAACTCTGCTGAACACCTGATCTCTAGTTTGCTGCAGACATATGATTTGATTTATCCTTCTTTGCATATCATTTGGTTCGGCTTGGTTTTCTTGAAGAAGATTCATAACAGGTACTCCTATTGATGAGGGAAATTTGGCTTCTAGTCCATAAACCAACTCATATGGGCTGGTGCCAATTGATCTTTTGGTTGTTAGTCTATCTGCCCATAAGGCATTGACTAGTTTCTTGTGCCAATTCTTTTTGTTTTCTTCCAGCACCTTTTTTATGATGTTCACCAGGCTTTTGTTAGATGATTCAGCTAGGCCATTTCCTTGGGGATAGTATGCAGTAGAGTGACCCAAAGTAATGTGATATTTGTGGCAGAAGTTTACCATTTTCTTGGATCTGAAAGCAGCAGCATTGTCTGTTATTATTTTGTCAGGACAGCCAAACCTAGCCAGTATGTTGTTTTCCAAAAACTGAATGATTACTGAGTCATTTGCTTGTCTGCATGGGGCAGCTTCAATCCATTTGGTGAAGTAGTCTGTGGCTGTCAAAATCCATCTGTGTTGGCCTGAAGATGAGGGATGAATTTCCCCAATGAAATCCAAGCCCCATTGTTGAAAAGGTCTCTCTGTTGCAATGGGTCTTAGGGGAAGTGGCAGCAACTGTCTTTTGCCCTCAAACACTTGGCATTTGTGGCATGAGGTAGTGAATTTCTTGACATCAGAGAACATTGTGGGCCAGTAATAACCAGCCCTCAGTATTTTGTCCACAGTGGATTTCCAGTATAAATGTCCACCATAGTCTCCTGCATGAAAATCTTGCATGATATTGTCAGTTTCATTTTCCATTAAACAGTGCAGCAATATACCTTCATGGTTTTTCCAAAGTAAATTTCCATCTATCACACAAAATCTAGATGTTTTCATTTTTAGGAACCTACACTTAGTTCTGGACAGTCCTGGGGGAGCACACAGGTTTTGTAGCACATAACAGATGTCAGAGTACCAAGGGGATTGTTCAAAGGCTACATTGATCTTTGGAGTCGCCAGCTCTGTTTCACTGTCCAGCTGATTGATATCTAAGGCTTGAAAATTTGTTTCTGTCATTAATTTGGCCAAGCCTTGCCCTTTTATTAGTTTTGTAGGTTTTATCTCAATGTCAAATTCCAAGATACTGGCTATCCATTTTCCTCTTCTGCCTTCTAAGTTTTCTTGGGTGAGAATGTCTTTGACAATAGGACTTGGCACATATGCTATGACATGGGAATAAAGGATATAAATCCTAAAATCCTTAATTGCTTTGACCAAAGCATAAGCTTGCTTTTCCATGATTTGGTATTTCAGAGGTGCGTCTCTAAGGGCTTTGCTAAAGAATGCAATTGGTTTCTCATTTCCTTGGTCATCTTTCTGCAGCAAAACAGCAGCAATAGTATGCTGAGAGGCGAAAGAGAAAATGATAAAGTCTCTGTCAAACTGAGGATTGGTTAACACTGGGGTTTGAGTCAAAGCCAATTTTATACCTTCAAAGGCTTGATTTGCTTCAACAGTCCATTTTACTTTTGAATCCTTTTTTAACATGTTGTTTAATAATCTGATTAGTTCTGCTAAGTTTGGGATAAACCTTCTTAAGAAATTGATTTTTCCTAAGAATCCCTGTAACTCCTTGACATTCCTTGGGTGAGGCATTTGTAGGATAGCTTGTATCCTATCTGGGTCAATTCTTATGCCATCTTTTGAGATAATGTGTCCTAAGAGTTTACCTTCTTCCAAGCCAAACAACGATTTCTTGGGATTTAAGGAAATGCCATATTTCCTGCAGGTTAGGAAAATCTGTCTCAAATGTTTCAGATGTTCTTGGTCAGATTTTGAAAAGGGTGTAAGATCATCTAAGTAAATGGCTAGGAAGTCATGAATCTCTTTTGCAAAAGCAATATCCATTGCTCTTTGAAATGTTGCCCCTGCATTTTTCAATCCAAAGGGCATTTTTACATATTTGAAAGTTCCCCATGGGGTTGTGAATGCAGTTTTGTCTTGGTCATCAGGGTGTACCAAGATTTGATTAAAGCCTGAGAATCCATCAAGCAATGACATCCTTGAAGCCCCCACCACTCTTTGGAGAATGTGATCCATTTTGGGTAAAGGGTAGTTATCTTTGAGTGATACTTGATTTAGATTCCTTAAGTCTACACAAAGTCTAATCTCACCAGTCTTTTTTCTTGTAGGGACTAAGTTGGAAATCCATTCAGAGAATCTGATTGGTGCTATGATGCCAGCTTTGAACATTTTTTGCAATTCCTTTTCAATGGAAGGAAGGAGTATAGGATTGATCCTTCTCAACTTCTTCTTGAATGGTTTTTTATTAGGCTTGAGGGGAATGGTATGCTGGATGACAGAAGTATCATAGGACTTTAGATCCTGATAACCCCATGCAAAGACATCTTGGAACTCTTTAAAGAGGTCAATGTACTTGGGTTTTTGATCAGGGGGCAAAGAAGCAGACAGCTTTATTATTTTGGGCTTGTCAATGGTACCAATATTTCATTCTTCAATGGCTGCATCTAATGGCTGCATTTTTGGCTTCCTAGGGATGTCATTTGAATCAAAAATGTCCTCTAGCGGGGTAAGGCCTGCTGGAAGGAAATTGTCTTTGAGTTCTATGATTTCAGCTTCAGCACTAGTCACCTCTTCACAGTCAATTTGGTGAATTTGCTGAATGTTTTCGTTGTTGAAAATGGTTGGATTCAATAATTGTTTTGCTGTTCTAGGTGATATTGGATGAACCATTTGTTGAAACAGTATTTGTGATTGACTTGCTGACTCAAGTATTTGTGATTGACTTGCTGACTCAAGTATTTGTGATTGACTTGCTCTGTCAGTGTCAATATTTAATCCTGCAAACTCTTGTTGTAAGGTTAGAAAATTGTTTATTTGCATATCATCCTCAAATACTTGCCATTCTTTGACATTGTTTGGAATGGAGGGTCTGTACTTGACCTCGGCTGTGAAGCAGTTGTTGGTTTCCAGTGGAAATTTGAAAGTGCTGGCAAATGTTGCCAAACTGTGTGCATGGAGATTGTGGCCCCTTGAAATTTTTGTGATAAGGAACTCAGAGAAAGTGTCCAATATTTCAATTACAGCAGACCTGTAAGACCTCAACCTTTTGTCATTGGTGACAAAACTTCCTTTCACTTGTTGAATCACTAGATCAGAGTCTCCCATGATCGAAACCGTAGGAGCTTGTAATGCCTTTACTAGCTTGAGACCTAGTAACAGAGCTTCATACTCTGCCATGTTATTAGTGCATCTAAAGTTTAATCTACAAGCTCTGCCTTCTGCATGGGTTTTCTCTTTGTTATGTATCCAAACTCCAGCTCCTACCCCTAACTTGTTGACTGAGCCATCAAATTCTAAGACCCACAGGATATCTTGCTTGACAGGAGATTTAAAGATCTGTTCATGGGATGGCAATGTAAGCAGGAGTTGGGGTTTCTTCTCTAGCTTGTGTTCTAGGACAGTTTCATCACTTGATTGAAAATCTTTGACAACTAGAGGAGGGGTAGTGTCCAGTGCTTGACTGATCGATGTTTTATGGGTGGTACTTCCTTGATTAATGTTTTGTTCTTGCATGAGTGTTTTGGTCCTAATGTCATTGTTTGAGAGGCTTGCGCTGTCATTGAAGAGAATGAACGAATCTATGTCTGAATGGACAGCATATACAGGAAAGTTTTGAGGCTTTTCCTCACTGCTGACCATGTATTTCATGAGTGTTTCTCTGTAGAGTCTCTTTGGTTGCCCAAAGACAGAGATGGTGGCATATGACATATCTAATTGCAGGGAGCCTTGGAGTTTAGCTCCCCATGATCTTGATAACAGCATCCCATATTTAGGTGGGATATCAGCGACTACAACATCCATTAGAATGGTTTTGTTGGGGTATTGAACCAGAGACACACATAAATCTTTTATTAGACCTAAACACTTGACTTGGCTGGAGTCAAAGGAAAACAGGTCCTTGTATGGTCTTGTTATATCCAAATTCAATCTTTCCATGACTGCTTTTGGCATGAGGTTATGAGAGGCACCTGAGTCAAACATCGCATTATGCAGTATTTTGTCATGAATATGCAAGCTGACATAAAAAGGTAATATCCCTGTAACTACTGTTTTTCCATCTACCTCTGGGCCAAACAGTAATTCCGGAGTGTCATCTAACACATTTACATCATCTTTGCTATTAGTGAGTTGAAGGGATTTCTTAATCTGTTGCTTATAGATGTCATGCTTGGCTAGTTTTGAGAGGAGAATTGCTATCTTTAGCTTGCCAATCTCTGTGCCTAGGTCAAAAGGTTTATCAGCTTGGGTTTTGGAGTTATGGATAGCAGCCCTTTCTTTGCTCATTAAATCTTCTTGTTGGTTTTCATCTTGACTTTGAGACCTGCCCCTTTCACTCATGTCTTGAGGGGTAATATTTAAATCAAGGTGAGAGGACGACGTTGCCATAGGCTGATGTAGTGGTGACAAAAGTTTGGTGACCTCTTCAACCACTACTTCTTCTGTAGGCAAGTTTGTTTTGTCATTAGGTTCTGTGACTATGGTTCCTTTAGACTGTTGTTTATCCTTTATCTTTTCAGGCTGATTTACATTTACAGTCCTACTTCTTAGCTTGTACTGTTTATGGACTTCATAGACAGCACTATCATATCCTTGTTTAAAATCAAAGGATTCTCCTGATTTAGTTTGGAATATTTTGATTTCATCATCCTCATGATCCTCTTGTGTTAAGAAAACTTGGCTTTTACCATCTAGACCCATTAGATTAATCTCAGGGTCTTCATTGGGTTCAGTTGATGTTGAAGTTTCTGCATAATTTTCTTGGAAAGGGGTTCTTATGTCTTGGTCAGCACTTGTCCTACCAATGTTTTGGTTTTGAGTTCTCCTAAAATTCGGATTTCTAGGAGGGTTGTTTTGTGGTGCTTCCCATGATGACTTTCTTTCAACCGATTCCACTCTTTCACCCAATCTCTTCATGCTATTTAGTATTGCATCCAGCTTTTGATCAAAGCCCGAGGGTTCTTCTTTGAAGGCAGTCCTTTTTTCCAACTTTGCCCTGTTTCTTTTGGCAATTAGGTTAGCTTCCACTGTGACAGCAACCCTTTGAGCTTCTTCAAGGGTTGGAGGATCTCTTTCCTTCAACTGATAGGCCATATCAGGGTCAAAACCATCAGGGAATTTATACAGGGCTAAATCAGGAGGGGGCCTTAAGTTCTGTGGGATAGCATTATATACATTGTTAAACCTAGCACAATATTCCAAAACTGTCTCCTGAGGACCTCTCTTAATAGTGTCATATTCACCAAGTACGTGGAGAGGATCTTTCTTCTTCTCCCATCTGTCAGTAAAAACTTCGTAAAGCTGATCAGGAGTTGTAATGGAGTTTGCATTCAGGGATCTGAACCAAGTTCTAACATCCCCAGTTAAGCTTTGAACAAAAATTCTCATTCTGACACTGTCATCATCTATTTCATAGGTCTCAAAGTGGTCTTGCATCTTCTTAGCATGCTGGATAGCTGTTAGAGAGCCATTTGAGTCAAAATATGAGATTTTGCTTTGATAATCTTGAGGTAAAGCCGCAGCATTAGCTGGTATCTGCAGAGGTGCATACCTGTTAGCCATATTTATGAGGTTTAGAGGGTTAATAGGAACAAACGGGACAGCAGGGATCACTGGTATAACAGGGTTAATGGGATGAGTAGCTAGTGGGAGACTGGTTAAAGGACTATGTGCAGTGGATGAAGATGTGAGAGGAGGACTTTGCGATGTTGATGGTGAACTAGGGGAACTAGGGGTGGACCGGAAAAGAACTTTGCAAGGAGTGGGAATGAGGCTGGGATGATCCGAACTTATATTTGCATCAGCAGGTTTCTCCTGCTTTTGCTGTCTCCTGATGTTTCTTCGGATGGTATTTGGATTATCAACAATGATGGGTGGATTAGGGTCAGGATTTGCCCTAGTAAGCCGTGGATTTTTCTTAGGAGCCAACTTCCAACCTGTTTTTTGGGATTTTGTAGGAAGTTTTTATATCTGCAAGGACTGGATGAAGATTTTGGAATGGCTATATATTCTCAGAGCTAAGACGAAGATTCCCCAAACAAGCTCCTCCTTAAAGCTGTTAATGTGATGCAGAAACAGTTTTAAGGCCTCTTGGCCGGTTTCAGGCTTGATGGTAGCTTTGTAAGACAGATAGTAATTGAAAAAATCCTAAGAAGTCCCCAGTGGAGTCGCCAATTATGTTAACACCCAGGTTGTTCCCTATGACTCCCAAGGGAATACGGCCGGGGTAACCACTAACCAATCTTTGGGTTACAGTTCCTAGCCTAACTGCAACCAGAGAGGGCTCTCTCTTAATGATTTTTCTCTGTTATGATGGTGTTTTAGGCTAGCTATTATGCTCAGGTTTTGGTTTATGTTTTGGTTGAAGGATTTCTTTCAGGTCTTATGATACATTGTTTAGATAGTATAATACCATTGGGCGATGGAGTCTGGAGTTGTGAAGTGATCTGATACGTTGGATTGGTGGTGTTCAAACTGCAGGGCCTATTGTGTATTTTAAACAGACAAAACTAGATCAAATGGTGATGTATGTTGACCAACAGAAAGCAATTAAGAATTTTCTATTAAGCTGGTGGGTGAAGGTGAGCACACTGCACAGGAGCAAAACTTGAATTCCTGTGACAAAGGTCACTGTGATAGATGTATTCTGAAAGTGCAGCAATTAAGAATTACACTTATCTAGATTACAGCTGAAGAAAACATTGATAAACAACACAGATTGAACTCAGGGTACTCAGTGAATAAATCCTGAAAGCTATTCTTTTTCCTTGTTGCTTAGTATTGAAAATAGATAACATATATGGTTTTTAACAGAGAGAGATACAGAGAGAGATACAGAGACTTATTGTATGATGAAATACACAGGGATCCAGCAGTTATCAACAGACACCAGAACGCATCCAACACCTCAGAAATCCGAGAAATTCCATTGCTTTCTCTATTAACTTCTGAAAGGATTACAGCATAAGAACTTCTTCAGGAGAAATCAACAACAACCCTTGCAATCTTATGCGAAGGGGACTTTATAGAAATGCGTATACAAAATATCACAGGCATTGAGTCATCTGAGAGAGAAAATATCTTCATTATTACGTTCAGAAAGTAGGCAAGGACTTATTACAATTTTGAATGCAGCGTAAATGCTCTTTATGTCTGTCAGAGGATTTTTTTGACTTTTGAGAGTCACTGAGTCGGTTGCATTACTCTGTTTTAATTCTGGAAATACGCATTTACTTTTGGCTGCGCAGTGCATTTTCGGGTTTGCCAGCTGTGGTCTTCTATTTCTACTTTGTTGGCCGCTACATCCGCTGAGTTGGCTCAGCTTTGATTTATGTTGCATGCTGACTTTGCTGAACTGTGCTTTTTATAAAAATTTGTAATAAAACAGAAATTTGGTGAATGCCTTACTGATTACAAAATTCTCTGTATTGCATCTCTCCACCATTCCTGTGTAGGGAGCTGATGCCTGAGGATGGCCTCCATTGTCTCTTCTGCTTCTGTATATTTGAAAAAATTTGGGGCCACATCAAACAAGTGATTAATTTCATTCATTATAAAAAATAGATTTTCTATCTTACTATAGAAAACCTGTCCTGTAATAGGCCCTGTGTCTTCTGAAGTGCTGGCCCTCTCATTGATCTGTGCTGAGGCAAAAACATTTACTCTTTTGGCATACTGTTCATGGGTGAATAATTTCCCTCCGCTGTTCAGTAAGCTAGGGAGTCCTCTACTCTGCAATACCTGAAATTTCTCCATGAACCTATTTACCTCTGTCTGCATATCCTGGGTTCTTCTGTCCAATGTCTGCACCAGATTTCTAAGAGTAAGAACCCTCTTGATCATTTGAATAGTCTCAGTTCTATTTGTGATTCCAATGGTGGCTAACTGAGAACTTGTTTTGTGGTTAAGCACATTGATCATTCTTGTAGCAACTTCAGGCATATTTCCTAATAAGGCCCTTGATGTTCGGATTTCCTTCTGTGCCTTTGGGATGAGCTCTAGTTGCTCATGGATTGTCTCGATATATGGCCATTGGTTGGTGATGGATTGGCCAATATTGGACCATATCATTGCTCTGATCTCAGATATGATTTTATCTAGCTTGAGCTCATTCTCAAGTTCCTTGATCCTATCTTTAAGGGCTTTGATTTCCTTGGCCTTTTCTCCCACCTCTCTTTTTGTCTTATCATGCCTTTCATTGACCTTGGCCAGCTTATCTCTGGTTTCATGCAGCTCTGTCATCTGAGCTTCCAAGATTTGTATTTCATTCTTTAATTTCTGCATGTCTAGGCTATGTGCCTGTTCTGTACTTGTAGGTGCTGCTGAAGTGGATGTAGCTGTTTGTTCAGTTTGTTGAGGTGGAGGCACAGTGGTAGGAGCAGCATCCTCAAGATTGATGACTTGAGGAGGAGGCTGAGAAGTCTGACCCTCTTGTCTTTGCTTTAGTGCTGCTTGTAAGGCCGCTTGAGTAGCCTCAGACTCTCCTAATTTCTCTTGTGTCTGCAGGAGCTGCTTATATATAGATATTAGCAGATCTGTGGCATCCTTTTCCATCCTTTGTTGGGCTACCTCATCTGTTTGGGGGTGAATGGTAGCTGGGAGTTTGATTTTCTTCCTTAATGCAGCCATGTCAGCATCCCTTAGTTTCAAGATCTCCTGTATCCCTTTGATGTCATTGGGGTTATGCCCAATTTCCACGATGATGTCCTCTAGGGATCTTATCCTGTTGTCTTTGGCCTGAGATGAAGCCCTCTCCAATTCTAGTTGAGAGGCTGTAGCATTGAGGCTGCTTGTTAATTTGTAATTCTCCAACGTTTTGTCTGCCAAGGAGGCATACACCATTTCACCAGTTTGCTTGTGCAGCTCAATTTTATCCATTGGGTGGATGTCCTTGGCCAGGACCTCTAGATTAGTCCTGAGATAATCTGCAGTAGATTGTGGCTGGAGTGCGGTGGGTATGAAGTGACTCATAGTCAACTTTCCTTCGTCCACATCAAAGGCAGCCATTAATCTTTGTTGGTTGGAGGGGGCCATTTTCAACAAATGGTTATATAATTTGATTTTCATGGGTTCACTCCTTCTTTTGATGTCTATAAACTGTTCTTTGATGCCTACCTCTCCTTCCCTCTGCTGACTAGAGGAAGTGACCTCCCCTCCCATGATTCTGTCTTGTTCTTGGTGGAAGGAACTGACCGAGGCTTCCCTGCTGGGTGGGCCCATACCCATTGCTTGTCTAATTGCCTCATCATCCTCTGAGAAGTCATTTAATCTCTGTC
Organism: Pinus tabuliformis; assembly: GCA_031772625.1. NCBI lineage: Eukaryota > Viridiplantae > Streptophyta > Pinopsida > Pinales > Pinaceae > Pinus > Pinus tabuliformis. Next base: position 56,805,266 of record CM062804.1, read on the forward strand.
TCTTCTCCCCTTGGTTGATGGATGAAGTCATGGGTGTTTCTCTGTCCCTTTTCCTACTTAGGTCCTCCTTCTGTGGAGTTTGAAGGACCGAGGCATCAGTAATGTTTTCAGGCCTTGAGTGTTCTACATTTTGGGCCTGCTGCTCAGTGGTAATTGGGGCATCTACCACTCTTTCTTGCTGTGAGGGCTGCTGTGTTTCAGATTGCCCTTCTCCTTGCTGCTGTTGTTGTTTTTGTTGTTGTTGCTGCTCTGCCTGTTCTTTCTCTCGCTGCTCTGGCTCTATCTCCATCACCTGTTCTTTTCCCTTCTCTGATATATTTCCAGCAACTCTTGTAGCTTGTTGTTGGGCGGTTGAAAAGGATGCTGCTGCTCCAATTTGTGTGCTCGGCAGTGAGCTGACCTGTAGAATCTAGTCGGTTAGAACTTGCTAGCACTTTGAGGGATGGACGTTCTAGCGGTCCGGAAGTCTTTTCCACGGCTGGTGCAGGTTTGGACGTGAATTTACATGCAGAACAAACAACAAAGCTTGCGCCCAAAAATAGCAAAAAACACGATTTTTGGCATAAATATATCTTTTGGTGATTTTGGCGCGTTTTCGCGCTGTCGTCAGCATGACATCACCGGTGGGGTTAGGGTCGGATGACGTCAGCAGGACGTCATCCGTCCAGGTGGCGGCCTCTGGTTGGTCCACGGGGACAGTGAGATGGCAGGACAAGTGGACCAGTGGTTGAGCGGAGAAATGATGCGACGGCGTACCTGGGGGTGACGTGGGGTGACGGAGCAGTGACATGGCGGTGAGGTAATACAAGCGGGAATGATAAAACTGGAAACCGAGGCGGTTTCATATCGCACCGCCTACGGTACGGTGGCGGTATGCGTCAGTGGTACCTCCGATGGGCTGTGGAGTGGACGCGTGGCTGCCGCATGACGTAGCCAAAATACGGCCGTCGAGAGATATCGTTCGGGCAGCGGATTGGCTCCGATGCTGTAGTGACCGTCGGATCTGGAGGAGCAAGATCTAACGGTTGTCGGGAGCTTGACGTGACAGGAGGATAGTGCAGTTAATGATCGGGCGTCGGAAGGGGTCCGATGTGATAAGGGCCGTCGGATCTGGAGTTGCTTGATCGGACGGTCATCGGGAAGGTGAAGCAATAACCAAGTACGGGGAAAGGCAGAGGCCTATTTTAATATTGTCCTGGCGATCTGTGCACTGGCGGAAGCTTTGGAACAGTGGGTTTTCATGATTTTTGTTTGAAAATAGACCCGCCCTTTAGACTTAGGATAAGAGAAAAATGTTGGTTTTTTGATGTTTTTTAGCCATTTTGAAGCGGGTAAGGGTAGAAACTAGGCTTTGGGGGGGGTTTGTTATGTGCAAATGGGGGTCAAAAAATGAGGAAATGAATTTGCAGAGGAAAAGGGAGATTTGGCTTAGGTTTATCAAGATGACCAGGTGTCATCTGATCCCTGACATGTAACTTATTGGCTATAGTACCAAAGGGGTGGGTATTTATATAAAATTTGGGGTTTATACACCATGGTGTTAGTAATATTAGGGAAAAGGTGATATAAGGGATCTATATAATAGTGTTAGTGTTAGCATGGATGATGGAAGTGAATGGGGGGAAAAACACTAAGTTCATTTGAAACTTACTTAGTTTAGGGAGTAGATCAAAATGAAAAGATTTTTAGACAAGAAATGTGGCTTTGGATGAACAAGAATCATTATGAAACCATGATCTTCCTCCCTGAATCTCAGCTCATAGAGGGATGTTAGCAGATGAAAAAGAAAGGGGGAAGGAGGGAGGTTAGTTATGGTCCTTGCTGTAACTTGATGAATATGAACACCTTGTCACTTGATAGACTTTGCCTTGGTAATCATAGTCAACATATCTGCAACGGTAATGATAGCCTTTCTGCAACTCCAACTACTTACCCAACTACTTTCCTAGCATTTTTATTTCTTCTCAGAGGGTGCACTTGGACTTGCAGACCCTTACTTGCCTTTTCTTTTCTTTAGCTTTTTCTTTGTTATTTCTATCTACTTCTACCCTTATCTCCTCCAAGGTCCCAGATTAAGCGGTTGGGAGCCTTTTCTTCTCTACCTGAACTACTTGTCTGCCAAGATTAAACAGTTTGGACAGACTCCTTTCTCTATTCTACAACTGTAAATTTAAACCATGGAATGATTCAGATTAAGCTGTTGAATCATCCATCAAAATTTGAAGCTCATACCAAGCTATAAGCATAGATTGGGTTCTCTTGGAAATATGTGATCTTTGAGTCATCAAAGCAGAACAAATTTGGACCTTCCATAGCCAATCATGAAATATGAAACCTATTGGTATAGGTATCTAACAGGAGGCTATCACAGGTCTCTCTCCATATTTATACCCACCTACAAACTTTAAAAACTATACACTTTGTCCATGTAAAAAGAAAAGCTAATATGTTAGTTGATTGTCTGGTGAATGAAGGAGTGATCGGTAAGGATAGGGACACTTGGCTCGTTTGGGAGTTGATACCCCTAGGCAAAATGTTAGAGGATTGCCTTTGTTAGGCTGCCAAATGTAGGGATTGTTGGATCGACAGGCTGGATCGATGAGGCTCAGGAGATAGGAAGGAGTACATGATTGCTTAAACTGTTTGCTTGTTGATTGGCAGCAGTCCGTAGAGTGTATTGGCATCAGTATTCCAACGGATTTGAGTGGATGGTTGAGAACAACGGAGGAGGACCAAGGACGTAGGGTCGTGGAGATTAATTTTGGACTGTTAGATCTCAGTTGAATCAGATCTATGGTGTTTTGGTGAGGGAGTTGCCTCACAGTTAACGAGAAGAAGTGGGTTGGAGAAACCCATAAGTAGATTTCGGGTGGAGGAAAGGTCGTAAGCGGTAATTCCCCATTGGCTCCCATTCCATACATATAGTGACACGTAGTAGCAAGGTGAGAGAGGTAAACTGCTTTTCAGGCAGATTTGGAGTGTGCAAGTTAACCAGCCGAAATAGGTGTGAGCCGTTAGATCTGGTGGAGCGAGATCGACGGTTGACTGTCGAGGAGCTTGTTTCGAAGTCAGGAAGGGTTGTGACCATTGGATCTTGAATAGATCAACGGTGTAGAAGTGCCGATGATTCTCTTGAAGGGCAGATCTCAAACTTTTATTAATTTTGGTTTGAGTTATCGTCGGGTCCGGAGTTGTAGAAACGGGTTGGGAAACCCACAAGTGGTTTTCGGGTGGAGGAAAAGTCGTAAATGGTATTTCCCAGTTGGCTCCGATTCCACTCACTCAGTGACACACATGAGCAAGGTGAGAGAGGGAAACAACTTTTCGGGCGAATTTGAAGTGCATAAGTTAATCGGCCGAAATATGTGTGAGCCATTAGATCTGGTAGAGCGAGTTTGACAGTTAATAGTGGAGGAGCATGTTTCGTAGTCGAGAAGTGTTGTGACCTTTGGATCATGGACAGATCAACGGTGAAGAAATGCCACCATTTCTTTAGAGGGGTGGATTTAATATTTTTTAAACTATGGTTTGTGTTACCGTCGGGTCTAGATTAGTGGAAGTTTAGTGGAACTCTGCGACTTTTGGAGGGGTTTGTTAGTTTAACGGAAGCTCTAAAGTTGCCAGTGGATGACAGAGAGTCCTTTGTTTTTCCTGTTGATGGCATTCCCACAATAGGCTAGTTCTTGTTTGGGTCTTTGCACTTGCAAAGACGTGTAACATATGTAATGTACTTGTACAGTTAATAGAAGGCTCCATACTTACTTGACCAAAAAAAAACAAAACTATATGATTTTATTTTCTATTCTTGAAAAACTTAGATTGGAATTTTCTACCTTGCATGGGAGTGCTAGAGAAAGGGTGTGTGGCCAAGAAAGGAGTACAAAATTTTCAAAGTTTTTGATAGGCACATATGAAATTATTTTAATATTAAGAAATTATTTATAAATGTTATATTGAGGAATGAAAATCTATGCAACTATTTGGTATTATTAATTTGGAACATGCTTTCCGTAGAGAAGAAGCCCTTTCTCAAAAAAATATGATGAAGCTTTTCTACAATGCAAAACAACATGCATGCTTGGAAGGATTCCTCAAAACCATTGATTTTATTAAAAATTGTATAGATAATAACATAGTTTACATTTCTTGGACAAATAAATTCTCAATGAATTTTTTGTCAAATGAATATTTATATGATGTAGGAAATTTTGGCATTAACTATCAGCATAATTGAAAATTATGATTTCGACATTAGATATGGCAATCGCTTTGATATTTTCTTCTTCCCACCACCTATCTCGTTTCAAATTAATTCGTTCCAAAACCTACTGCAACTTTATACCAGAAAAAGATCATGTATATCAACGTTAGACAATAAGTCAAGAGCATACAGCGAGAGAATTGACCTTATGAAATCCATTTGAAGTCATTGATATCAAAGCTTGATGATAGGACAAGAGCATCACGGTGAAATAATTTCATTTTAATTTGTATTTCAATTTGTATTAAGAGCAATTAATTACCAAATTTATCAATGCAGAGGAGGAATGTGTGTAAACTTTGAAATGTCTCTCACATTTATATGTTCTATATTATGTCCTTCTACTAACTAATTTATTATTTAATGCACTTCTTTATATGTAAATCTTAGAGAGAATATGCACCTTTAATCATTAAGATATTCATGAGTATGTATCACTTGATAAGAAACCTTGTTGGAAAGAAACAATATTTTATAAAAGCAAGAGGTACAAAAGGTGTGAAAGTTTGTTCCGCATGTTCCTTCTTCCACACACATCTCCACTTTCACATAGATAACAAATACTTGTAAAAAATAACATGAATATCTAAGTATTCTTTTTAGATATATCTAGAATCTACTAATCTTGGATAGTTATTGTAAGAACATATGGTTTTTTTTTGTTTACTGAAAAGAGAAAGACTTTATAAAATTATAAAAAGTTAAAATGACTATGTAAAATTTTAATGACGCAACCCCTCCTGTATAATCTCATTAGGAGAGGTTGCAAGTTCGAATTACAAGCCAAGTAGTATACATAGTCTAGGAAATGTGGAGGCCATAAAGCGTAAATTTTAACTGTTACCTGCAATTTATATTCACTCGAGATGCTTCCTATTTCTTGGTGTTAGGGTCCCACCCTAACCCCCTTATTTATGTAATGGGATCACGTCATAGTCAAGAGTCAATAAAGCCCATATTAATAATTGTAAGTGGTTAATCGACACGGATTTCATCGATTCTTAATTTATACAGTATATGCGTACAATGTAATTTTCCTTTCAGTGTTTATTCACAATTTTGACTATTTTACTGAACACAAGATTCATCAACTCCATGCTATATTGATTATTAGTGTAACGTGTATTTTTAGAGTCTTCTTCTTCTTTTGTTTGGAAATTTTATCCTTTTTCACTACACACTTTAATATGTGATTTTTCACTACACTAATATGTGATTAGCACAATTTTGTATTTGTGTCTTATGGGGTTTATTTAGATCACTGATACTTTAACTCTTAGGTACTTGCGTTACATGGGTTAATTCCAAGGACTATCATTATAATACACAAGTGCCGATGTATACCTTAAATTTCTTTTTTTTTCTAATTAAACTAGTTATTTTAGAATATTTTAGAATATTCATAATATTAATAGTTGTGAGGACAAGGAATGACTCATAAATGTTGATTTGCATTAATGTAAACATGATTATATAATATAAGGTGTGCCCTTTAGGATTCGTATTCGAAGGTATCTTCCTATTATAATTTTTAAATTTTCCCTAATTTATATATTTACAAATTTCTCACTCAATCCTTGAGGATTAGGTGTCTAACATTCCCCCCTTAATCTAAAGGGGTGTTTGTGAGTCCAAACATCATTCTGAATCTTTCAATATTCTCTTTTAAGTGCTTCAGTGAAGATGTCTACAATTTGGTCATTTGTGGAACAATGTCATAGATGAATAGTCTTTGCCTCTACATGAACTCAAATCAAATGATACTTTATGTTGATATGTTTAGTTCGAACATGGAATTTTGGATTCTTGACCACTTTAATTGAAGAAGTGTTATCAATTAGAAGGACAATATAGTTCATCTGATTTTCCTACAAGTCTTCAAGAATTTTCCTAAGGCACACAATCTCCTTAGTTTCTTCTGTAGCTACCACATATTTTTCCTATGTTGTGTAATCTGCTAGAACTAACTATTTGCATAGCTTCCAATAGATAAATCTGATCCAAGACTCATAATGTAGCCTAAATTAAACACCCCATTCTCTATATATCCATCAAACTATGAATTGGAATATTTAATCAAGCTAAAATTATCCACTTTTGAATATTTGAGTCCAAATCCTTGACTTCCTTTCAAGGACTTTACAATTTTTTTTGTAGTAGACCAATGCCCTTCTGTTATAGACATATTTGGGCATTTCAACCCCAATCACATATGTCCATAAACCAAGGGCTTCTAAGTCCCTAAAAGTGTTGTTTCATACCCTAAAGGAGCAAGGTCAACTGATTACATCATCTCCCAGAAGTTTTCCATGAAAAACCACTCGAAACTGGTCAAAGCAGGACCATACAGACTGCCCAATGCAAAGGGTACGATGCATCTCACCTACCACATGCAAAAAGTGCGATGCATACTGGAAAGCCCTTCTGTAGGGTGCGATAAGCGAGAGCAGAAAAATGGTATAAGTAGTTTGCTAAGTGGAGACACTGAGAATCTTCTAGAAGCTGCTCATTTGACACTTGCCTCCCTGAATTCGCCCAAGGACGAGTAAGAGATCATGAAATCTTCAAGTGGAACCAAGAACTATCATAGAGATGACACTAATCAAAATCCCAGAAGCTGACTCACCCCCTTGAAAATATCTATAAATGGATCCCTCATCCCAGAGATCAAAAGGTTGGAATTTGGTAATTTGCAAAGAGGTGTTGTTGGTTTCTCTTTGAAGACATTGTTGGGTGATATTGCTTTGTGTGAGGTGAAGAGGGCTTTCAAGCTAGGAGGATGGCATTGGGTTAGACCAAGTGGTTGTAATCCTCTCTTCTACTACTTTTACTAATAAAGTTATTTGAGTTTTCCTCCATATTCTTGTGTATCTCTGAATATTGTGTTGATATATGCATTTTTATGGTCAATATATATCTGATCCTATATTGTTTACAGTGAAATATCTCTATGCTTTGATGGTATTATGCTGCTGTGAATCTATAGGTGCTCTTTGAAGCGGGACAAGTAAGGAAGCAGTGGCGAGATTCTGTCAAAGGGGAAAGGAAACAAGCAAGGAGCCAAACGGAAGATTGAGGTTGGTACTCTCTGCTTCTTTCTCATCTCTCTCTCGTAAAGGAAAAACAAGTGACTTTAATCTGTTTGTTTCTAAGATAGCTACCCGTCTTAGTGGGACTAGCAACTCTAAATAGACACTATATTTCCCGATAACAAAATGGCGACTCCACTGGGGAGCGATTAGTTTGATTGCTTGTCTCTATTTGTTTGATTCATAAACCACAGACGAAGCCTGAAGTTAAGCCAGCTAGCCTTTGAACTGCATTTTCTATGCAAGTGCAAAGTAGATCAATGATGCTTCAGTCAATCTCTGGGTTTGTTTATGAACTGAACAATTGATTTGCAAACATCCTAAGTGCCCTAGAGGTAGCTTGAGTAACCTCATTAGATCAGCCCCTGTACTTTGTAGTTACTGACTATCCTTTGCTCGGCCTAAATCCTTGAACTAAGCGGCAAACTGTGACCAAAAACCAAGTTAAAGTCCTGTCCCTAGACCATCGCACCTTCTCTTCTTGGTAATCTGGATGCATCGCACCTCCCATGTGCAGTAGGTGGGATGCATCCCTGTTTCCCTGTGTTACAGATGCGATGATCAGAAAAGACTAGATCTGCCTCTAGATTTTGGTTTTTCTTCACTCTCTTCATCTTTATTCAAGAGTTTTGTTGTCTATGATCAGTAGACCACTGTTGAAACCCCCTTTCTTTGCATCATCCAACCTCCATTGTGAAAAGATTTGTGAATGTTTTTATGTATTTTTCACCATTCACAGTTCTCATTTACAAAATGGTAGCTTAATCGAACTATCATCTTTGGATTTGAAAGTGTTGCAAGTGTCGTTTTCAGTCAAGGAAAAGAATCCTTCTCTTTTTGATAGTCAATTACACTGTTAATCTTGTATTTGATCTGAATTAGTAGTATTTCAAGTGTTGAAAGTAGTTTTCAATTCAAAATCGTAAAGTGTCGTCTTGTCTCCTTTTCGTTTTTTGAAAAGAAAATTGTTAGTACTGTCGCTTTGAAAGAAGGAATAATTCAAATTTGTACTTAGCATTCCTTTTGTCATTCACACATTAAGAAAGCGAAAACAAATACATGCATGTGCATTTGCATTTAAACTGCTTGTTGATTTTGATTTAGGACAGTGCATCTAGTGTGTGCTCTCTGCTCTATGTTGAAAGGATTTCATTTCTCTTTCCTTAGTAGCTAGGATTTTCATTGCAAAAAGAAGAATAAACGACTATTTATCATCTTAGATTGAATATTTAGGAGTTGTATATCTACATCACACGGTGAACCTTAAAGGAAAACTTCTTAAGAAAGATCAACTATAAAATAAATTCAATGAACATAAAAACGCTTTGGAACCTAACGCACAATATCTAGAAGTCTAGGCTAGAGAAGTATTCCGGCGTCGTAAAGCCTGGTAACTATCGCTTTCATCATAGGTTGGGTGATTCCTCCTCTTTGAAACGACAAGTGCTAGTATGGACTTGTGCTCCCACGTACCGTCGAGTATATATTGGGAGACCACAATAAGCTATATCCTTTATCCTTAGGAGGCCATGTCTGCCACCCTATCGATTGCAATGCACTAAACACGGCATTCAGGAAGATTGACTGTCGTATCGTAAAAAGTATTTTGCAGTTTTGTGATTGGTTTGGTAATCCCTCTATCTAGATTTCCAGAGTAGTCTCTTTCGTTGCTTTTTAGACTCCTTAAAGGAAAAGGTCCATCTAAGCACTTGTCACTTCAGGCTCATTAAAAATCGAAGGCGACTAGAGTCATCTTTAGCTTTTTCTTGACTCTTAAAAATTGAAAAAGCAAGCTGTGTCAAAGCGTCTAAAATTAATTTAATTCGGAACAACATTTTCCCCTCTTATTTTGAGTTGATTAAATAATCTGCAATCGTGGAAGAAAATCAATCAAAACCCCATTGTTCACGGAGACTAACGAGTCAACCTTCTTTGACTCTGGAAACGAAACCATTCCGGGCCAAGCGAACTCGTTTAACTGGGTCGAAGTCTCTTGGTTTGTTTGAAACTCGTGTTTCAACATCCTCTGAGACTCCAGTTACTCCAAATGTTTCTGGTATTCCTACCTCTACAGAAGAAGTTCCGTAGTTACAAGAGGACATTAGAACTGATTCTAGTGTAACAGTAAATGCTTCTATCCCTAAACCAACTCCGACTAGAGTTGATTCAGAAGGTGTTACCCCTCCAGCATCTGTCGCTGCAAAATCTATACCTTCTTCAGCACCAGAAATATTTTACGGACCTGACGGTCTACCTCTTCCACTTGGATTGATCACTATAGAAGATATTACAAAAGATCTTCCATCCAGTACTCCATTGCATTTTGGAACTGGGATCCACCTTTGTCCTTTTTCTTCAAAATTTAATACCTCTTCACCGCAAGTTCCTGTAGAATCGCTAGGAAGTCTTTTGGATAGACTCAATATGTATGGACAACCATCGATATCCAGGACTGTGTCGTCCGATACAATGGTAGCAGAACCTCCTGTCACCACTCCGACGATGTTCGCTGGTATACCATTTATCCCAACTAGCTCCCAACTGCTAGAAGGAGTCCACCCAGGGGCTATTTTGACAGTATGGTCAGTTCCCGTTTGTTCGTCTGGAATGGTATCTGGAATCTCTTATGTTGAATCTCAACAAATTGATCCTTCACAACAACATCAATTTGGGCAGTTTGGTCTCCAAAGGCCAATCATTCCTTTGAGCACTGGATTGTCGCCATATGGGGGGCACTATGCCCTTTCGTTGTTCCCTCTAGGAGAACAACCATATAAGAGTTCACAACCGAATTCAGGTCAAATTGGAATCACATCCAGCGGTTGGGTGCCAATACTGTCTCAACAACCAAGAGTTGTATACTCAATGCAACCGAGTCTACCTGTGTCGAAGATACCCACTACACCAGCTATTGTGACAGTGTCGCAAGTACAAGCATTTCCTGTTGTATGCCAACCTCAAGTTTCTCAGGTCATTGAACAATAGCCTCTTGTCTCTATGACACAATCACAATCGCCAATTAATGGATCCTTAACTGGAGTGACTTAGGCTCAAATGGGTACTATTACCCCTCATCTTGGTCAAATGTCTAGTATTGGGCAACAGCAAATGGCTTCACAACCATGGCTGGTGCAACATCAACAACTGCAATTCCAACAAGCTTACCAAGGACCTGAGCAACAAAACTTTGCAGGTAATGGGTAGCCGTATATTCAAAATGGTTATCACCAATCGTGTCAAATTGGTTATGCCCAACCACCTTATCAAATTTATCAGCATCAAATACATTATGCTGGTATGCAAAGACCCACTGCTCAGGTGATCCCATCTTATCCTGGGTACACTTCGTCGAACCTGAATCAATAGTTGCCCTTCGTGGTGACTCTAGAGTTACCAGATCTAAATCGGCTAACGAACGATCCAATCGTTTATGCCCCTTAGTGGCCAACGATTCCTCTTAAACTTCCATCAGATATTCCTAAATTTAATGGAAATCTGGGTGAAGACCCATCAAATCATGTGATGACCTTTCATCTGTGGTGTTCGTCCAACACTCTCAATGATGACTCGATTCGACTTCGCCTTTTTCAGTGAACGTTAACTGGTCCGGCAGCAAAATGGTACATCGAATTGCCTAGAGCTTCATTCGATAACTTCAGTGCCCTTGCCACAACATTTTTAACCCATTTTCAACTACCAATAAGGTATGAAACAGGAACAGAGCTTCTTACCAATTTCAAGCAAATGACGGTCACTCACATATCTGATCATATTCATAAATGGCAACGTTGTCGTAGAATGGTAAAAACATATGTCCCTGATCAGCTACTAGCTGAGTGGTTTATTAAGTCTTTGTTACCTTCTATAACAGAAGATGTGGTGAAGGGAGGGGTCGTCACTGAAGAGCAAGTCATTGCTCGTGCACAATATCTAGACTTGATCTACACTCAGTTTGGCACGCTCTATGACAAAATCCGTGATGCTCTGAGACCAGAATTTTCCGTTCCTCCTCCTAAATCAAACAAAGACTCTCATGCCAGCGATGGCATGATAGGTACGACGAGCACAAAATCGACGAAGGCTACATCTAAGAAAGCCCGTAAGAATTATGATCAAAATGAAAATGAAGAAATTCTGGCCTCGGAGGTTAATGCCATGTCGACTGACAAAGGCAAAGAACCGAAGAGCAAAGAGAAGAAACAGGATGATTCGTCTCCTGAAAAATATTCTGCAAACCCTTATGGGCAAAACAAACCTACTCATCCATGCCTCATATGCGATGAGGATCATTGGACCAGAGATTTTCCATATAAAGCTGAAGTTAAGAAATTCTTTAAGAATTCAAAAACCTCAGCAGTATTGACTGATCCGTTTCCAAACCCAGGAACCAATCTAGTTGCTACTGACAATGCTTCCTCATCCAAGTCCTTATGCTGCCCATTTCGAAACAGCAAAATGATGCTTTGATATCGACAAGGAATAAAGGTTACGGGAATCCACAGCTGTCAAACAACAAGGCTACTAATCAACCTAGTAGTTCGACAACAACTTCGACCGAAGTTGTGCCACCCATCATTCCTGAGCTAACGATAAAGCCACCAAAGGGAGTTGTACACAAATCGACATTTAATCCTCGTGCCAGAGTGGCACAAAATTATAATATAGTAGAGGACCTGGCCCAATCGCCGTCCGCTATGTCAACACTTGAGGTACTACAAAATTACCCCTCCCAAAAGCAAGCTTTATTATCAGCAATAGGTGGGATTGACCCAGCGGATTCCAATCTTGTGGCCTTTGATCATAAAGGATATGACCCGCAGTTACTATCTTAGCTCGCTTTCCTCATTCAAGTGAAAGCCCTCAACAAAACTGTTCATCGAACAATTATTGATGAGGAGACATCTACATGTATTATGTCAATGAGTTGCTGGAAAACTTTAGGCTCACCAACGATCGTCAATGACGTTAAAAGCATTTGATGGACGAACATACACTCCATACGGGATTTTAAGTAACTTGCAAGTCGAACTGGGGGGAAAAACAGTAGAAATTGATGTGGAAGTTACAGATGGAAACCTCGATTACAACATCCTACTGGGAAGGCCCTAGATTTATGCTATGGCTACCGTTGTGTCGACATACTTCAGAAAGATTGCATTTCCCTTCCAAGGGGGAATTACAATCATCGACCAACAGACATTCCTCCCCAACAGTTCGCAAGTTACGGAAAGCATTCCGATGATCCACGAAAGCTCTTAGTCGCTTCAAAATATCGGAGTAGGTCTACGAAAAGACCCTACATTGATGGGTACTTTTGCCCTACCACCTCCAAACAACTTGGCGAAAGTGGCAACGGTGGGAACCTGCAATATGGTATCTTCCATTCAGAAGATGTTCGAACACGATATTAGCATGGATTGTCACCAGGTGTTGCCTCCAAGCCCAATTGAAATATTGTAGCAATCAATGTTCTCGGCATGGGAGGCAAATCCCAATGAACGCTCGTCAAGCGTTTGGGTGGATAGGTCTAAAGAATAGGGTACTTCTTCAGATCCTTGGTCACATGTACATTCTACAGAAGAAGGAATTGTTTAGTCAATGAACATAGAGGGGGCACCATGGGAAGATTACCACCATCGTTCCCATCTTCCAGATTACAATGAAGATTACTCCGACGACCTTAATCATCCATCAGTCTTAGATTTTCTATCAAATACTGTAAATATGATGGATTCCGAGTGAAATCTGTCCAATATTGAAGAAACTATCGCCATAAATATCTCGACCAAACCAGATGTTGTAGAAAATATTCATGTTGGCAAATCTTGTTCTTCTTCAGAACTGGAGGTATATTACGCTCTCTTCTGCGTGTTCGGATATGTCATTGCATGGTCATATGAAGAAATGCCAAGCATCGACTCGAGCATAGTTGAACATGAAATTAAGATGTATCCAGATGTCAAACCAGTAAGACAACGACTTCGGCAGGTGCACCCAAAGAAATTCGCTGCCATCAAAGCAGAATTTGAAAAACTTCTCCATGCTAGTTTCATTTACCCAGTTCCTTTAACTGATTGGGTATCGAACATTGTTCCTGTGATGAAAAATCAAGGAACAATTAGAGTGTGCGTCGATTACAAGGATGTAAACCAAGCTTGTCCAAAGGACAACTACCCTATACCCTTCATAGACCAGATAATTGATGAATGCGCCGAATGTGAAATCTTTTCGTTTATGGATGGATTTTCCGGGTATAATCAAATAAATATCCACCCACAGGACCAACCAAAGACTGCATTTATCTGTCTGTGGGGCACATTCACGTACCGTAAGCTACCTTTTGGTTTAAAGAACGCAGGGGAAACTTTTCAGAGGGTAATGAATTATGCCTTTCATGACATCAAGAACATCATTCAACCGTACCTCGATGATCTTCCAACTCACTCGCAAAAGTGGACCGATAATCCGCAGCAATTGAGAGCATATTTCTACGTTTCCGAAACTACAAAATAAGACTCAATCCGCACAATTGTTTGTTTTGCATCGGTTCTGGTCATTTACTTGGCTTTCTAGTTTCTAAGGATGGAATTCGTCTCGACCCGTGCAAGGTTCAGTCAATCATCGATTTTCCTCCACCTTCAAATTTGCTTCAGATTCAGAAACTCCAAGGGAAAGAAAACTTTCTAAGGAGGTTCATTCCAAATTATGTCAAACTTTCTAAAGGTTATATGCGTCTTTTGAAAAAAGAGGTACCCTTCAATTGGGATCAGGTCGCATAAGCTTCCTTTAATTCTCTAAAGGAATCCCTAATAAAAGCATCATTAATGTATGCTCCTGATTATCAAAGAGACTTCAACCTATATCTGGCTGCAGCAGATATGACCATCGCAATGGTTTTAGTTCAAGAAGACAATGGAATCGAACATCCTATTTATTATTTAAGTCGAAACTTAAATGATACAGAAAGCAAGTACTCATATGTTGAAAAGCGAGCTCTCGCTATTGTTCAAGCAATACAGAGATTTTGACACTATGTTCTCTTTAGAAAAACTACCGTTTTGTTAGATTGCAACCCCATGACTTACATCTTGTCGCGACAGTTGCTTGGGGGAAAATATTCAAAGTGGATAGCAATTTTGCAAGAGTTTGATTTGGAATTCGTAAAAACCAAATCAAAGAAAGCTCTATTTTTCGCAGAGTTACTATGTGACTTCCCATTGTTGTCCTATGATTCAACATCCAAAACAACAATTGTGGATGAATCTTTATTTCTGATATCTTCAAGCAATCCCTGGTATGGAGATATAATCATTTATCTGCAAACCCAAACGTATAGGTCTAATACCTCTCGCTCAAAACAACGATGTATTCGATACCAAGAAAAATACTACATGATCGTCGGTGACACACTATACCGTCGTGGTGTCGATATTGTTATGTGAATGTGCCTCACCCATGAGGAGGCCGAAAAAGTCCTAAATGATTGTCATTCAGGCGCATGTGGGGGGCACCAATCTGGTTATGCTACGGCACAAAATATTTTACGAGCAAGATACTTCTGGCCAACAATGTTCAAAGATTGCATAACCGTAGTCAGAAGTTGCCATGCTTGTCAAATATTTGACCGCAAAACCAGAATACCACTACACCTCTGCAGCTAGTAGTTGCTATTGGGACATTCACCAAATGGGGCATAGATTTCATGCAATGTAACCCCACCACGGCTGGGGGGCATGGGTATATCATAGTCGCAGTTGACTATTTAATGAAATTAGGGCCAAGGCGCTGCCTACATTAAACAACAGCGGTGAAACGGCCACTCTTTTCTTTTTCAATCATGTAGTCGCCAAGTTCGACGTTCCACAAGCCATAGTCACATATCATGGATCGCACTTCCGCAATCACATGATGGTTGAATTGGCCACCAAATTAGGGCTGTCCCATGACAGCTCTACTCCATATTATTCGCAAGCTAACGGGCAAGTTGAAGCGATCAACAAAGTCCTGAAACGCATGCTGCAAAGGATGATTGAAGTCCATAAACAGATTTGGCACCTAATCCTGTACTTAGCCTTGTGGGCATACCAGACATCAATAAGAAATACGACTGGGTTTACACCCTTTCAGCTGGTGTATGGCCTGGAAGTGATCTTACCAGTTTAGTGCAAAATTTCGTCTCTCAAGCTTGCAATTGACCTCCTCCCTGGAACTTTAGAGGTAGAGGCTCGTTTCTTAGAGTTAATCCAACTGGATGAAACCCGGCATGACACTGCCTTGGCTAACAAAGCACATAAGAAATGGTTCAAAGCACAATTCGACAAGAATGTCAAACCCCGCATTTTCTCAGAAGGTGACTTGGTCTTACTTTATGATCAGGAATCCGATAAATTGGGAGCAGGTAAGTTCCAATCTTTGTGGATGGGTCCTTATATTGTTAAGCATGCATTAGCAAAAGGGTCATATAATCTCATAGATTATGACGAAATTCCATTGTCGCAACCCCGAAATAGGTTGTACCTTAAGCGTTACTATGCTTGGCTCGGCATGGTAACCTCTTCATATCCTTTGTTACATTTTTGTTTTCATTAAGAGTGATTGTTTTGGTTAGGTAATCCACTTTTACATTTTTGTTGCAGATGTCGAACCCATTGGAATCATTTGTTGGATATGCCGACGGGGCAAGTCGTAGTACATGGAACCTATCTTCTGCAGCTTGGGCCATCTTTGATCCAAGCGGTGAGTTAGTGAGTTTCAGAGGGGTGTGTATTGGTCAATCAACGAATAAAATCATTGAATATAGCGCATTGATAGAAATCCTCTCTGATGACATTGCGCATGGCATACGTCGACTTGTCGTCAGGCTAGACTCATAGCTTGTCATTCTACAGCTTACAGGCATCTACTCCGTTCGGAATCCAGCTATCTATCCTATGTTCCTAAGGGTCAAGATTTTGGAAAGGCAGTTTGATTCTATTCGATATCAACATATTTCCAGAAACTTAAACACATTAAACGATTCATTAGCAAATTATGTGTTAGATAGACATTTGTAACATTTGTAACATTTGTAAAAGGAAAGCATTTTATCAATAACTGCATTAGGATTGTATAACTTAACCAAAATAAAACTCCGAAAATCAAAAATATATATATGACTGTCTATAGTTTGTACATAGTGTTCTGTGTCCAGGACAAAATCAGTCACATGACCCAAAAACTAAAAATGCAAGGGGAACCCTAATCTAATGATGTTGGTGATAACTAGTCACCGCCTGTGCAATCATGCGTAAGAGCCTAATCCAACGGCTTGGCACGCCAGTGGTATGGTGCAGTAATATCAGAGGCAACTCATCTGTCCTCACGTCAGGAATACCAAGGGTGAGACCCTCGATCTGATCCTGCAACACTGCAAGGGTCTTAGATACATCCAGGTCACGAAGGATGGCCCTCCCTATAGCCTCTCCTACTGGAACAGTAGTTGCTGCCCTCGAACGCATTGCTGGTCGCACAGGCCAAATATCTACATAAGCACATGAGTTTTGATTAGTCTTGATGAACATTTGAAAAACACAAGAACATTATAAAAACAATAAACAGAGATGTGGCCAGAGATTTTCACCTATGGCACCCCACTCCTCACCAGCTAGCAGCACCAAGTCTGGGTCACCCCGGAAGTCCATCCCAGCGTATGGATACTTGGCATAAGTCATCAGCTGACGATTGAACCACTCAAAGAAAGCATTAGAGAAAGAAACTTGCAATTGAATAGCATGTCTGGCCATAAGGTCGACCCATCTCTGCATCCATGGCTCAGTCGGTGGTGGCAAGCCAAGTGAGATGTACTAGGGCTGCATCAGTGGGATCCTCTCCAAGGCAAAAGTGGTCATAATAGAACCATAGCCAAAGTTCTTAGATCTTTCGGTTTTCACCTTGGTGAGTTGTTCTTTGATCACTGGAAGTACTGCATCACACCAGTTGAATACCTTGGGTTCGAGACATTCCAAGGCATACTGCATATAGGACCTGTTGGCCAAGTGAAGGGCCGCGCTACCAACCAGTCTAGCAAAGGTAAATAAAATAGTCCTCAAGGACCGGTCTGTGACATCTCGGATACTGATCTTGCCATTCTTGCTCGGCTGAGATCCTTCTCTACAATATCGGTGTATATAATCCCTCACAGATTCGCCCCCATGGGCAGAACCTGATAGTGAGAGAGGGGCACCACGTTTCGATAAACCGGTCAAGAAATAGATGTCCTCAATAGTCATGGGGATGGATTTGCCTCTTATCTGGAACACTTGGTTGGTAGGATCCCATGCATCGAGGAGATATTGCAACAAGTTGATTTGTTGCCTCATGCTAGACATGCGAAAGAACTTGAGCAAGCCATAGTTCCGCAATGCAGTTACCGTACCTTGATCATGAAGAGCAACCATGTCCTCTTCTTCATGCTCACATTCACGCCATGTAACAACCATTTTTGCTCCGATGAATCTCTGAAAAACAAACAAGAGAAGAATTAGGATCCTGATTTGGCAAAAAACAGGAAAAATTCCATGAAAAATCAATGGAAAAGTTTTCCTCCTTGCACCCATCGCACCCTACCTATGCACCAGGTGAGATGCATCCTAACTGGCTAGTGGCCAGCCTGGGATGCATCACACCTTTCGATGTATACAAGGTGTGATGGGGGCAGAATGAAATGTTCAAACCCCAGGGGCCCAGAAAAGTAGGAAAACATGCTCAGAATTCAAAAAGGAAAGAATGCAATTGAAGAGCTCAGGTTTAGCTCCTACCTGGTACAGACAGTGCTAAAAATTGTCCACAGAATCTCCCAGAATCAGCTGGTGAAAATCAAGGGGGAAAACACCTCCAGAGCTCCAATAGTCACAACTCCAAAAGAAATGGTAAAATGAGGGGTAAAAAACTATTTTAAGTTACTTTTCATGTAATTTAAGTAGGGTATTAGATTTTTAACTCATTTTTCAAGCATATGTCCTCATTTCTAATTAGTTTGATGGAGAAATTGAATAGGTAGTATGACTATCAAAAGAACATAGTGTTAACAGTGAATCGAATATCAATGACCATTATCACGAGCAGTTTTACGCGAAGTTCAAGCTCGTTAAAAATTAAACCTAGCAATGAGCATATGTTCCACCAGAGTTTAAGCTCATTAAAAAATGAACCCACCTCCAGTAAATAACCATTGTGAATGATTATCATCAACTTTTCAGCCTTGGTCGTGTTCTTACCATCACCTCCACTCTGTTTTAGCCAATCATTCGCCTCCATTTGATTGTTTACCCCTTTTGAGGAACAACTGCGACGAGTGATCCTATTAGCCACCTTCTTTACAGTGCCGTGATTGGAAAGCTCCAAACCTTACATGGAACCAACTGCTAAACATCACTCATTCCTTAAAAAACGAGTCTCCTTTAAGATCTTTTCATCTGACTCGTAAAATATGAAAAGATTGCCAAGCAATTGGCCTCTCCAGCTCCTTAAAGTGATTGGAAGTGCTATCCCTCCTCTAGATTTTAATCTTTTTGGACCTAAGAGATTATTACACAAAAATATTGAGCGTTTGTCTTGTTCGGCTCGTTGCAACTATCGAAAAGTCATCCCTTTCGCATTGTTTTATACTTTTTCAAACTTAAGGGATTATATTACGAAAAAAGAATATTGGAGTTTTCTTTCCGTCTCTTTTTAGACTCTCTAAAATTGAAAAGGACCGTGTTATCATTGTCGTTAAACTCATTAAAACAATAGAGACAAACTTTTCCATTTAGACAAGAACGGGTTTCACTGTCGCTAGGCTCGTTAAAACATAGCGACGAGTTTGCCCGAAGGGAAAATTATAGAACAAGCATATGTTATCCTCCTCAAGATTGACGAAAATAAGAGGTACTGGTTAGAAATGACTGGGGAAATTGGGAAGAAAACTTGAAGAAACTTTATTGGTAGCAAGTCGCTCTTGAACATGAAACTTTCACTCCATCACCATGGTTGAGTCGGGTTGGGTTATTCCGTTCACCAATCATATCACCATTGGTCCACTGTACCATCCACTTTTAGGGTTAATGCTACCAATCCATTTCAGTGTCGCCGATATGTTCAAGAGAAGTCGCTCAGAGAATTCACCTATTCAGCTTGTGTCTCATCTGCTACAATACCTTCACGCTTCATTCTTTCATGACCGCCACCCTAAACCTTGTATCATTAGATCATTTTCACCTCTACAAAATCATTTGCTTCATTTCATGTCGTAGATATGGGATCCATTAATGCCCTCCTAAGACAGGTCACTTTTTGTGGACATCAGCTCATTATCCAAGAAGCTGACCTAGGGACAACCCTTCCAGTACTTTGAAGCTTGCATGCCTCAATGGCAAGTTTCTCACTTCCGGTGACAAGTTTACATTAATGACCTTCGACCGAAAGATTTTGCATGGTGTTCGACATCAACTCATGTATTCGAACCACGTGAATTGTACTGCAGTACCTTGAGGGTCATCATCATTATCGGTGATTCCTCTCGTGCCTGTTAACAGCTTACATCATTGGTTGGTAATCAGGCGATGTCCTTCCATGTTCGACATCAGAACATCCTTTTCACATGGATCGACTTGTACCTTCGGGCGAAGATCGAACAAGTTTTGAAGACCCCGGATCTAGTTTCATCCATCTGAGCTACGATATAATTAGGAAAATAAAGACATCAAATGTACATCATTGCTGCACAGATAATCATCCAAACTAAGGGATGATGGTTCTACTAGAATCATCAGTCTACACACAGACATTGTCTGTCCTATGTACATGAAAGTGAATTTATCAAGCTAAGCATGGGAATGCCCGCCTCAGCTAGATCATGAAAATATTATGAAGATAATGTATTGTATTGTATCTTATTATAGGTCACCTTCTAGTGCGAAAAACCTCAGATCCTCATTATAAAGCATTTCACCCGACATCAAAAGATTTACGACCTTGTGCTTTAGGGGGCAACTGTTATAGACATATTTGGACACTGCAACCACAATCACATATGTCCATAAACCAAGGGCTTCTAAGTCCCTAAAAGTGTTGTTTCATACCCTAAAGGAGCAAGGTCAGCTGATTACATCATCTCCCAGAAGTTTTCCATGAAAAACCACTCAAAATTGGTCAAAGCAGGACCATACAGACTGCCCAGTGCAAACGGTGTGATGCATCTCACCTGCCACATGAAAAAAGTGCGATGCATACTGCAAATCCCTTCTATAGGGTGCGATGAGCGAGAGCAAACAAATGGCACAAGCAGTTTGCTAAGTGGAGGCCCTGAGAATCTTCTAGAAGCTGCTCATTTGACACTTGCCTCCCTGAATTCGCCCAAGGATGAGTAATAGATCATGAAATCTCCAAGTGGAACCAAGAACTATCAGAGAGATGAAACTAATCAAAATCCCAGAAGCTGACTCACCCCCCTGCAAATATCTATAAATGGATCCCTCATCCCAAAGATCAAAAGGTTGGAATTTGGTAATTTGCAAAGAGGTGTTGCTGGTTTCTCTTTGAAGACATTGTTGGGTGATCTTTCTTTGTGTGAGGTGAAGAGGGCTATCAAGCTGGAAGGATGGCGTTGGGTCAGACCAAGTGGTTGTAATCCTCGCTTCTACTACTTTTACTAATAAAGCTATCTGAGTTTTCCTCCATATTCTTATGTATCTCTGAATATTGTGTTGATATATGCATTTGTATGGTCAATATATATCTAATCCTATATTGTTTACAGTGAAAGATCTTTATGCTGTGATGGTATTATGCTGTTGTGAATCTACAGGTGCTCTTTGAAGCGGGACAAGTAAGGAAGCAGTGGCAAGATTCTGTCAAAGGGGAAAGGAAACAAGCAAGGAACCAAGCGGAAGATTGCGGTTGGTACTCTCTACTTCTTTCTCATCTCTCTCTCGTAAAGGAAAAACAAGTGACTTTAATCTATTTGTTTCTAAGATAGTTACCTGTCTTAGTGGGACTAGCAACTCTGAATAGACACTAGATTTCCTGATAACACCTTCACAAGGATTTTTCTTAAATTGAGAAAGGATTCGAATAGCAAATGAAATGTCTACTCTGGTAGTGGTGAGTTAGATAAGACTTCCTAGAGCTATTTATACCTAGTTGCATCCTCAAATTCATTTTCTTCTTTAAATGTGAGCTTTAGATTTTGTTCCATTAGAGTGGACAAAGGATTGCACTCAACCATGCCAAACTTGTTCAACAATTCTCCAATGTAATTCTTTTGGGAGAGGAATATATAACTTGGATGTTGAGTCACTTCAATTCCCAAGTAGTATGAAGATGTTCCAAATCTACCATCTCAAATCCTTTCTTCAACTCTTTCTTTATGGATGCAATATAGTTTTCATTGTTCCCTATTATCAACAAATCATCTAGATATAATATAAGATAGACAATAGTTTTGCTAACTTTCATGACAAATAAAGTTGCATCATCAAGATTAAAGTTTTTGAAATTTAATTTCAGAAGATTCTCAGTCAATTTGTTATACCAGGATTGCAGTGCTTGTTTTAGGCCATATAAGTATTTTATGAGTTTGCATACTTTATATCCTTGTCCATTCACAACAAAGCCTTCTAGTTGAGACATGAAGACATTTCCTTTCAAGTCTCCATTCATGAAAGTAGTCTTCACATCCATGTGATGGACTTTCCATCCATTCTGAGTTTCCAAGGCAAAGAGATTCCAATGGCGGCCCAATTTGTTGTGGGGTAAAAGCTCTCTTCCTAATTGACACCTTATTTCTATGCAAATCCTTTTTCCACAAGCCTTTCTTTGTACTTGTCAAGTGATCCATCTGATTTATACTTATTCTTGTAGACACACTTGCAACCAACTGGTTTGGTTCCAAATGGAGGGTACACCATAGAGTATTTCTTAAGGATTCAAATATTATGCATATGTATAATATTATAGGTGATTAGTTTGGCTTGAAAACTCATACGTATAGAATATAGGTGAATATTCAATTAAAAAACCATGAAATTTTCTATTAAAATTGGTAATTGTTTGGTGAATATCATACATTTAATCATATATATGTGAAAAATAGGTGATCTTTTAATAAAATAGGCAATTCTATTTTCATAAAATGTCCAAAAAATAGTAAATTAATGAAATTTTTCCCCTCAAATTTTCCCTGATCCACCCACGACCTTCCATGTTCCATTCTTTATGAGAGAATCATACTCCTTCTACATTGCTTCTTTCCATTCATTATGAGAAGTAGCTTCTTTAAATGAAGTTGGTTAAAAATTAGTAGACAAATTCAATTCACAATTATATGAAACATCCATATCATCAATTGAATTAGAATCATCTACATCACCTCCATTTTGTCTAGTGAAACTTCTAGATACTGTCTTTATAACCACATTAGGGTGAACATTTTCAAGTGTTTTGGTGAGCCATTTAGGGGGACCTTTTTGAGATGGTCCAATTTTCTTTGTTGATTAAGATGTTGATACATCAATATTTAGCCTTCCTATCCTCTTAATCACATTTCGTAAAGGATCTTCCTCATTTGAAGTAGTGGTTGAAACTTCATGAGGGGGAGATAGTGCCTCAGAAGGATACTCCATAGATTGATCCAAGAGAGGGATCCCCCCTTCAAGGTGTCGAATCTAATTATCAAATTCATGACAATATTTTTCATGATTGAATCTATCCAAATGATTAAGCCCGTGCTCAACAATATTGTCAGTCTTGGAAGATTCAAGAAAAATAACCTCTAGAAAATATAAACTTCTTATTTACCTAATCGTAGAGATGACAAGGTTTGTTGGTATCTAAATACCCTAAGAAGATGCACTTTTGACTCCATGCATTAATATTTCTTCTTTGTTCCTTAGGAATCAAGACATAACAGGTGGAACCAAAACTATTGGGATGCTTTATCGAAAGAATGTGGCCATTTCAAATTTCATGATCTTGTTTATTAAAACATGAGATAGACATTTGTTTTTGATATACACCACACATAAAAATACATCAGCCAAAAACATCAGATATACATTTTTGAGGAACATCATTAAATGAACCACATTTAAGATAGTCCTGCTCATTCTTTCAGCTACACCATTTTGTTGAGAATTGTAAGGAACAATAGTTTGATGTTGAATCCCAAGTTGGAGAAGATAGTTTTCAAATTGATTAGAAGTATATTCCCTTTCATTATTAGTACAAATAGGGTTAATATGTGATTGTGCATCATTTTTAATTCATGCATGAAAAATTATGAAAGTTTCAAAAGCTTTTGATTTACTTTTCAATGAGTATACCCAACACATCCTAGTGTAATCATCAATAAAAGTCATATATATTTATTTCCATTTGTAGAAGGAATAGGCATAGGGCCACACAAATTAGAAAGAACCAGTTCAAACTTTATACATGTTGTGGAAGAAAAATCATGAATTGGTTTTTTGCTATGTTTTCCTAGGATACAAGCATCACATTACTTCAATTTCCTTCAAATAGTTAGCAATTTTAAGAAACAAAGATTTCCATAATTAATATGTACAAATATTGGATGTAATAGAAGATTGGATGACAGTGTACCTTCATTGTATTGTGAATTGTATGCAGAGTTTTGTGCACTAGAAAATGTTCCTTGTGTTGGGCCTCATAATTGTCATAAATTCCTTGCCTTACTTCTTAGTTTTCATATTATTTTCTAAGTATTTTTTTTATTTTCTAGGAGAGTGGTTTATAGGGCGATGTACCTTGGTTCTAGCATTCATTGTTTGGTGTCTTGGATCAATCAAAGGGAATCATCATTTCCCTTTGACTTGGTAATTTCTCGCATGCTCAACTCCAGCTCATTATCGCATGATCAAGAATCATACACTTGATGGTCCACTGATCCAGGACTTTGTACCAGCATTTCCCAAGTGTATGTGAGATGTTCTAGACCTCATGAGGGGGTGGACCTTCAGGTAACCCCCCACATGCCCAGATGAAAGCAGATTATAATCTAGCCTCAGATGTGGTTTTAATGATTTGAATGGCTTGGTTTATATCGGTTGTAGAGCCCACAACAAGCATGTCTCCTTCAGATAGTCCATTCATATCTTCAAATCCCTTTACTGTTCAGTAGGGATTCTTTGGTTGTGATCTCCCCCCCACACTCTGAGTTTGGGGGGGGGGGGGGTATTATGTCTTATGTACTCAGATCAGCAGTTGTTATTGTATCTAGTCCTAGCCTCTGTTTTCTAGGCATATTATGTATATGGGACTCATTGTATAAGTGTATCACTTTCTGGCCCATTGATGCCAGCATATCATGTAACATGTACTTTGTTCCTTAGACCCATATTGTTGGGTGCAACATTATTATTTGTACTCATTTATCTCAGGGGGTATGGGTATGCCTCCTCTGCCTCATTTGAGATTATTTACTTACCAATAAAAGGATACTTCTATCAGACAAGTAGGTCTTTCCCCATCCATTCTCACTCCTTACTTTCCATGCTTCGATGCTCTCTCTCGCTCTATGAATCCCCTTTGGTGTCCTGTGAAAGTGCAACCTACAACGTATTTTGGTCATACAATTTGCTCCTGACACTCTTACATTGGGGGGGAATTTATTATCACCTAAAAAATGTTTGCCTAGCCATTTATTACTAGGTTGATCAAAATGCCCCATGTAGGATGAATTTTACCATGTAAAACCCACTTTCACCATAGGAAATAATTTACTGAACAATTTTCCTAAAATTTCTCATTAAAATCCAAAAACCCTTTGAGAATAATTAAATAAATCATTATTTATTTAATATTCTCTAGAAATAATTATTAAATCATTATTTGATGATTATTTCTTATCACTCTTAACTTAATCACCTTGGAATAATTAAATAAATCATTATTTATTTATTATTCCTTATTTATTCCCTATTTTCATTTTGAGATAATTGTTAAATCATTATTTAATAATTATTTCAAATTCATATTTTTCTTGATTCTCACAAAGTGATTAATAAAACATTTTTATTTGTTAATTACTTTAGCCCCTTTCTAAATAAAGATATTTGATCATTTTGAATATCTTTTTCCTCTTAAAAAATATAATAAAATATCCATAATGGTTAGGTTTTGATTTAATCAATAATATTTTGTTATTTTCTAATTCTCAATCTATTCCAATATTTTGTTATAAATAGAGGGTTTTCTCTCCATTCTTCACCATGACCATTCTCATCATCCTCATTATCATGTTATAGCATTTGAACTCCCACTTGAGTTCAAGCATCTTTTGTTTTCTTTTTTGTTGATTGCATATTGAGAGAGGAGTTACAGGGTGGAAAGGTAGTTACTTATGAAATGTGGACAAAAAGTGAAATGTTTGTGTTAAGTGGAAAGAATGGCATTTCTTGTGAAACAGACCAGCAGCTTTCAGCAATGGGGACTTGTCATCCTTCAAAGATCCATCCTCCCGACTGAGTCCGATAATTCGATCAGAAGAGACTTTGCACTTCAGAAAATCAAAGTAGAATTTGGATCCAACATCACCTTCATCGATCCACTGTAACCGTGCTTGGACTCTGGCTCCCTTGGCAATCTAATCCTCCGAAAGCACAAGGTCAAGAAACGACCCATCCCATGGAGGGGGCTCTATAGGCCCAATTCTTAATCACTCCTCACAAGGTATATTCATTAATAAAATTATTCATTCAATTCCTTCATTGGGTTGTTGCACTTTTTTTCTTTTGTTGTGATATGTTTCTATTTGCATGATCTCTTTTTATGTAGGGTTTTATCTAACATTTTGTTGCAGATATGAAGCATAGACACATCCATCTTTTGTTGTTAGGGTTATAAGTTACCTATAACATAAGTGAAGGTATTTTCACTCACTTGCAGAAATATTTTCACACTAACATTATTGATTGATTATTTTATCTTTAAATTTGTATACTAACTAAGATTTTATGTTGAAAATGGTTTCACCTCAACATGCTCATTGCAAATAAGCCAAGGTGATGGTTAATTGTGGTTATTTACATTTTTGGTTGGCTAACAGTTATATGTGTGTAACAAAACATAAACAGACACCAAGGAATAACAAGAGAGTAAATAGGATGAGTAGCAAGATGGAGTAGTATGGCACAAATAGATCCCAACATGATCAAGAAGAATATTCAGTTGGGAAAAGGAAAGAATAAGACTCTCCTAATTGGATGGACACCCTTAGAAGCCTGAGAACTAAACTAAGAAGTTGCAAAGTATATAATGAAAACATTTTAGATCATAAGAAAGGAAAGCAAAAGTAAATGTAGTAATATTGCAGAGCCTATCATACCTGCAAAGGAAAAAACAATGGGAGCTCAGTGTTAACCATCTAGATAGGTACAAGTCCAAACCTAGCCCATCATAGGTCTAAGGGAAAAGGTTGGATTCAATAGGGTAGGATGTACTAAGTTAAGGAAAAGACATAGACATGTGGAATAAGGAATATTTCTACCTAGCCCTTTGAAAAGAGAGTCAAGCAGCACTACAACAAAATAGGTAATTTGCACCATATTTAGGGCCAAATTTTAGTGCATTTTTTTTCCAATTGGGATGAGTAGCTCAATGCTAAATCTGGCTCTATTGTATAATTTTTAAAGTAACTTTTTTTGTGCCATATTTTTCATCCTTTTTTCCACTAGATTTTGCATCCATTTTTGCATTAGAGTTTGCACCCAGATTTCTGCCATGTTTTGCATCTAATTTTGCACAAAATTTTGCATCTATCTTTGCACCATGTTTTACAACAAGTTTTCCTTACAATTGTGTACCATGATTTGCATCTAGTTTGATGACAAGTTTTTCTTCTAGTTTTGCACCATTTTTTGCATCGAATTTAGCGCCATATTTTAGTGGATTTTTTTTACAATTGGGATGAGTAACCTGGTGCTAAATCTGGCTCTATTGTACATTTTTTAAAGTGTTTTTTTTTGTGCTTAATTTTGCATCATTTTTCATGCTAGATTTTGCATCCTTTTTTACACCAGATTATACATCACTTTTTGTGTCAAACTTTGCACCAAGATTTGCATCTAATTTTATGACAAGTTTTGCTTCTAGTTTTGTGCCATTTTTTGCATCCTTTTTTCATCGCTTTTTGCTTCCTATTTTGTGTCATTCTTTGCTTCCATTTTTGCACCATCATTTACATCAATTTTACACCATCTTTTGCATCCAATTTAGCGCATTTTTTGCATCCATTTTGTGTGAGTTTTTGCATCTAGTCTTACATAAAGGGCTGCATCTAGTCTTACACTAGTTTTTTATTCTAATTGTGTACCTATTATTGCATCTAGTTTTGCACCAGCTTTGGTACCTATATTTGCACCATATTTTGAATTTCATTTAGCACCAAATTTTACATCCATTTTTATGCCTGTTTTTGCATCTTTTATTGGACCATTTTTACGTCCTCTTTTATATTTAATTCGTCTCCGTTTTTTGCATCCCATTTTGCCCCATATTTTTCATCATTTACTGTATCAAATTTTGCATTGTTTCTAACATCGTTTCTTAAATCCAATTTCACATCCTTTTCATCATCCAAATTTGCATCTATATTTGCATCCTATGGTAAGACATGTCTTGTGTCCACCTTTGCATCTCATTTTGTGTCTAATGCTACATTCAATTTTGATCCATTTTTTTAAATCCATTTTTGCATTTTTTTTGCATCACTCTTTGCATCCAACATTGCATCTCAATTTTCATCCATTACCTATTAATATTAGGGCATGATGGAATCGAAACACCAAACACCTACTTGTAAATTAGGTGCTCTTCCATTGAGCTAACACCCTTCACATAATTAGACCTAGAAACTTATGAAGAAGAGTCGCGCCAGAGAAAAAATGGCAGTCGAGGGTTTCTAACAAACCCTTACACAACACGAAGACAAGTGCGGCAGACCTTCAGAGAAAAGTGGTAATACTTCAAGCACGGGTTTAGTCGAGCTGACAGAGTCCAAATAATGAACATTCAGATGGGGGAGGCCACAGGGCCTCCCCCCACAGGCAGCAACGACGGTCGCAGCCCAAACAAGAATGAAACTGATCAGCCCTCATCTGGGAACATGGCACAGCCGCTGAATCAACCTGCTCAGCAGCAGGAAGTGGAAGATCTGAACAAAGGAAAGGAGAATACCTCCACAGGACCTGAAGAACCAAAGAAGGCAACGTCATCCACATGCAAGCCTATAGCAGTGGACCGCCCCAAGATCGATCTACCAAGCCATAGAATCAATGCCCAAATACAATATATGAAGGATCATGCGCTTATCGGCAAATTCATTGGCTACTGGCCAACTGAGAAAGCCCTGCAAGGATGGATTGCCTCAAAATGGAAGCCAAAAGGGCATGTTACCCTTCAGCTAGGCCCAAAAGGATTTTTTACGGCTATTTTCAACTGCATTGAAGACAGGAACTGCATCCTCGATGGAGGCCCCTACTTCTTCAATGCTGCAGGTCTATATCTAAGAGATTGGATAGAAAGATTTAACCCAGACAAGGAAGACTTCAGTTGGGCACCAGTATGGATACGAATGTACTCCTTACCTCTAGAATATTGGGATGAAGAATCACTCAAAGCCATTGGCAATGGGCTAGGAGAATTCATAAAGATTGCAGAGGAAACAAAGCTCCGCAAATACACATCATATGCTCGCATATGCGTATACATGTGACTCGGCAAGGCTCTCACAGACTCAGTAAGCCTTCTTCATGATGACTTTGAATGGATACAACCCATAGATTATGAACATGTACCCTTTAGATGTAGAAAATGCCACGCTCATGGCCATCTATTCCGTGACTGTCCCTTAAATGCATCCCCCAAACCCACTGACCACTCGGAAAAATCTGACTCTGAAGGGTTCACCAAAGTCGCAAATCGAAAGAAGCACACCAAAAAACCCCCTCATGGTCCCAAAAACCCCTTACCCACCTTCTTTGTACCATCCACCAGTAACAACTTTGATCTTCTATCACACCAAGACATGCCAGAATCCGATATGTCCAAAATGGTTGAGCCATCCACCATGCCAGCCACCAAGCCATCCACCTCACCTAAACCCAATGAATCCAGTCCGCCTCTACAGGAAAAAAAATTAGATCAGAAGCCAGCAGCTCCTCAACCCACCCCCTTCCAAGAGGAAGATACGATCCTATGGTCAGCGAAAGGAATGGATATTGACAATTTTCTGTCAAACCCAATCAAAACAACCCACCTAATGGCTAAGAGTAGCCAACAAAGTCACATGGAAGAAGAACCAGAGCTTTGATCTAGGAGACCTAGACATTTTTAGTCTTGAACAAGCTTGCAAAAAGAAGGAGTTTGACAAAATACTGGATAGGCAGCTCGAAAATTTGGAAGTAGTACTTTCAAGAGTACACCAGCAAAGAACCTTGGGCATACAACCAGGAAGCAGCTGGGATGGGAAACACACAAACAAAGATGGAAAGAAAAGGGGCAGAAAGACAGATCTACAATGCACCATCCTCATTGGGGAAATGCTAGTGGAGTCCGGCAGATGCTCCAAGCTGACCAAGTATTACAGATCGTTACCAACTGGTCAACCATGAAGCTCATCTCATGGAATTTAAGAGGACTCAATAGTCCTGGGAAATACAGAATGATCAAAAGCATGATACAGCATGAAAAACCCCATATATTCTTCATGTAGGAAACAAAATGTAACAATAGCACATTGGGTTCTATTCTATCCAAAGCTTGGCCAGGATGTCAAACCATTACGGTAGATGTGTATGGTGCATCAGGAGGGCTTGCTATCGCTTGGAATACACAAAATATTTCACTCACAGACTTTCATGCCTCCCATCATCTTATACAGGCTACTTTTCACATCATAGGAACAAATATACATGGTCATCTGACAAATGTATACTTCCCTCAGGACTCCATGCAAAAGAATGCACTGCTAAACACGTTGGAAGCTCTCAATTCCACAAGAATACACCCACTATGGATCACAGGTGGGGACTTCAATATGATCACTAAACTGGAGGAGAAAAAAGGCGGCAAAGTAAAATTGGACAATGAAAGCAGATGCTTCAGAGATTACATACAAAACAACTGGCTGATAGATTTGCCATTCAATAATGGTCTCTACACCTGGAATAACAAAAGATTAGGTTCTCAACAAATTTCCTCTTGGCCCTCTATCCCATCTAGGGAGAAACTCGAGGTTCTCTGAAGGATGGATGGAATTTCATTTGAAATAAATATGCTAACCAACACTCCAACTCCTGCGCTAAATAACTTCAAGAGAGGTTGAATGACATAAGTGAGATATTTAAAAGGTAGCGAGAAATTATCCTTTGTTTCCTTAAGCAGTCCATCCCCCTTAGCCTCCCTCAGTGGTCCCCATAATCCACTATTTTCACCCTTCTCCCTTAGTTGTTTGAATGGTATCCCTTAGTGGCCACCACACTCCACTAAAAATTTGACTTTTCTCTTTCCTAGTGTGCATTGCCTCCTTTTGCCTCCAAAAATCACATGGGGCGTACTCCACCCACTTTTCCTAAGTGACCAAAGTTTCCAAAATTCACCTCTAATGCCAAAATTTCAAAATTACGCTACACTTGTGATATTTTATAAAATAGGTGATATCATAGTCCTCCCCACCAAAGTTTTATTTTCCTCAAGAAATTGTAATGCTAGGTGTTGCAATACTTGCTCTCCTTCCTTTGTGACATCCTCCTTAGGTAAGGCCTTACATTTGACAAGAAACATCCTGATGACTTTGTTCTTGATCCTCCTCTCCCAAAGCTCCAAAATGGCTTAAGGAACCAACACAAGATGTCCCTCCTCATCCAAGGGTGGTAGCTCTATTGAATTTGCTACCTATTGTCCCAGTTCCTTCGTCAAGCAAGACACGTGGAACACACTATGCACTACACTCCTTGTTAGAAGCTCCAACTCATATGCCACCTCCCCTACATGCCTAGTCACCTTGTAGTGTCCATATAAACAAGTATTGAGTTTTTTATACCCCTTATGCTTGATATTTGATTTCCTATATGGTTGTAGGTGCAATTAGACCATGTCCCCAACATAAAATTGCCTCTAAACTCAGTGGAGATATGCATAAATTGTTTGTTGATTATGTGTGGTATGCAAAGTGTCCTTAAGAGCCTTGACTATCTCTTGGCTCTCTTAGATCTAATCCTTGGCCCCTAGGGCAATGTTGTATCCAAACACCATGGCATCAAAAGATAAAGCATCATAACCATAGAGAGCTCAAAAAGGGGACATACAAATGGAAATATGATAGGTGGTGTTGTAGCAGTACTCCCCAAGATGTAGTCACTTCACCCATGCTCATTGCTTCCCTGTCACATAATTCCTCAAGTAGGCCTCCAACCATTTCTTCATCACCTCTATCTTCCCATCTGTCTGAGGGTGGTAGCTAGTGTTGGGAGTGATTTTTGTACCCACCTGTATAAAGAGCTCCCTCCAAAATCCCTGCATGAGCATGTTGTCCCAGTGACTAACAATGAGCTTGGGGAGACCATGGATTCTAAACACCTACCTAAAAAACAACTCACATACTTGTGAATTTGAATACTGGGCTGGAATAAGAAATAAATGGGAAATAAATGTCAATCAATCCACCTCCACATATATTCAATTTCATCTCTGAACAGTTGAAATCCCTATAATGAAATCCATGGAGATACTCTCACACTTCTGCTTCGGAATAAGTAGAGGATGAAGTAGTCAAATAAGGTGTGTGTGCTCTACCTTATTCATCTAACACATTCTACACTCCTATACATATTTTAGCACATCCTCCTTGAGGCCCCTCCACATCAAACACTCTCTAACTAACATGTAATTCTTTAGAAATCCTAAATACCCTGCTAGAGGTCAATCATGTGCTGCCTTCAATATCTTCTCTTGAAGTTGAGAACTAGGAAGTAGATAAGTTCAATCCTTGTAGTAAATGAGGTCATCCATGACCTTGTACCTGTCATCTCCAAAAGCATCGTCCAAAATCTCACATACATGCTGGTTCTAAGAGTACTCTACCAGGAGTTGTGCCTTCCAATCCTACCTAACATCCATGAGAGAGAGTGTTGGTGGTCTCCTGGAAAGTTTTGGGTGTAGCAATAAAGTTGTAGGTGGCTCCCACTTCCTACCAGAACAAATAATATTTTCTCCTGAATAATACCCCTCATCCATAATGTCAAGTATCTTGGGACTCTTGTAAGTGAAGCAATGACACCTCCTATGGGAACTGTGAAACTCGTGTCTCATGTATCTTTGGGATGACCCTCCCCTCTAGCGGCCTCATGCAATGTCTCCTCCTATGTCTCACTATTTGAAAATACATCTATGTAATGGGTCTTTCCCTTAGTATACTTATGGCCTAGGGCCCAGGGCTCCTATTAGGTGAAGCAAAGCTTCCTCCTCTGGAGATCTCTCTTGGTCTCATCATTAAGATGCCCCTGTCCCATCAACTTCCTCTATGGAGCTATAGTGTCCTTACCCTTATGAGGAAAGGTAGGTTTGGGTGGTGCCCTAGCCTTAGAGATTGCATCTAGCATGCCCCTAGTTTGGGTAATACCATCCTACAAATATATGGGCTTATAAGCCCTCACCCATCAATGTAATGGGTCTACCCGCCCCTAAATGAATAACATGATCATCCTCACCTATGAAATGTCTAGAAGCACCATAGATAGCCTCTAGAACTCTACCATGTAAGCCTCTACACTTCTTTTTTGATTCATATGCACCAACTCTCGTAAGTGCAACTCTGGGTACTTCCTATCAAAACATTCTATGATCCTCTGAGTGGAATCCATGTAGGAAGTAATGGTTGCATGACCCAGAGTAACAATTCTATGGTACCACCACTCATGCACATCCATCCAAGTTAGGGTGACGAACGTAATCTCTTTTTCCTCCCTCATGGGGTAAAGCTAGAAATAAGTTTCTATCTTTTGCACACATGCCCTAGCCGAACTCCTGGCTAATCCATCAAAGTTGGAGATGGTTATCCTCCTCGTTGTCCTCTACGCATCTTGGTTCTACTAACCTACCTAGTGTGATGGCCTATATCCACCTCTATGCTTCTCCTTTAGGTGACAAAAGGACATAGCCATTTTGATCCTTAGGTCCAATGCATCATACTCATCAATCCCCTCTGAAAATGATCTCAACAAGGTTGTGAAGGAATTTGACTCTCCTGTAGGTCCATCTATAAGTTGTGGCATGGTGGGATAGTTAGAAGGCCCAATCATGCTTGGGGTATTAGGCTTGTTTGTGTGTGCATGTTCCTCACTCCACTCTCCAGTTTGGGATCCACCCTCACCATTTTTGTCCTTCCTACCCTGAAGCTACAACTACACACTAGCCAACTATGCTAGCATATCCATCATGAATTTTTATTGTCTGACCAACTCTGCAATTGTCAGTTCCTTTCCTCCCTATTGAGGATGCTCTTTCTTCTCTATATTCTCTTCATCCCAATCCTCACACCCTTTAGTGTTCTCTAATTTCGTGTTTGAAAAAGGGTTAGGCTCTTGGCCTCTACCACGCCCTCTTCTACCTCAGCCCCTATGTTTGTGAAATAAAACACCCCTAAACCGAGGTGGCATCACCAATCCTTGCGCCCATAGTTGGCCAAGAAAATGCTCTGATATGACTGCAACATTCCTAATGGGAAATTAATAGTGAATAACACAAATATGAACTAGGAACAACAATGCAAAATTGAATCCCAAGCACATAAATCATAATGACAATAAAATAGGGAAAAAAATTGAGCCATTTTAGTAATTACGGGAATCTAAGTACATTGAAATGGGTAAGAACAATGGAGCCTTAGCTTTCTAAGCAAGCTATGCAAAACCCGGATGAAATCTTACTGACCCAAATGCCAAAATGGCTCCAAATTGGGAATGCACATTGCCCAAAAATTCTACTATTGAATGCCAAATTAAAAACTAAATATGCTTCCCCATACACTGGTAAGAAAATTTTGAAACTTCAACTACCATCTCTCCTCCAAATACCCACAAATAACACAAAGGGTTTGGGCTACTTCTGGATGACTAAGAAGCCCTCTAGGAGGTGTGAGTGGGTTTCCTAGCTAGCTAAGTGAACTACTGAAGTAACTCCAATGTTAAATGCCCCAAATTCTCCACTAAAAATACCCCCAATATCCATTGTAGAATCCTCTCCGGAAGCCCAATTTTATCAAGATCTTAACTTCCTAGAATTAACTCCTCTCCTACACCTGTGTAGGCTTTTCCCAAAAACCCCTACGCATTGCCATAATTAGTAAAATTTGGTCCCCAAGATTTCCTCAACTTTGTCCCTACAAAATGGTGTCAAAACTCTCATCTCAAAGTAGGAAATTCTCTTGCAAATTCCTAGCTCACCCAAGTCATTGAAGATGACCCAAAATATGTCACATGAATTACCTAGGAAGTGAGTAGAACTAGATATCTTTCTACAATATAGCTCTCTAGGAGCATGGAAGTAGAATCCCCTTTGTCCCAACTAAGGAGACACTTAGGGTTCTTCGAAGGATGGGTAGAATTTCGCCTGAAATCCCTATGCTGAATAGCACTCTGATTCTTGCGCTAAATAGCTCCAAGAGAGGTCGAATGGTATAAGTGAGATAGTCAAAAGATAGTGAGATATTCTACTTTGTTTCCTTAAGTAGTCCAGCCCCTTAACCTCCCTTGGTGGTCCCCACAATCCACTAGTTCGACCCTTCTCCCTTGGTGGTTTGAATTGTTTCCCTTGGTGGCCCCCACACTCCAATAAAAATTTGATTTTTCTCTCTCCTAGTACAAATTGCCTCCTTTTTCCTCCAAAAATCTCATGGGGCCTACTCCACCCACTTTTCCTAACTCACTAAAGTTTCCAAAATTTACCTTTAATGCCAAAATTGTGTTACAATTATGATATTTTATAAAATAGGGGATATCACATAACCATAGCCAACCATGGCAACCATAGTCAACTAGGTTTACTAGGTTGATCTATGTTTATTAGGTTTACCAATTTGACTTAAGTTACTAGGTTGACGTAGATTTACATGGGTTTACTAGGTTTACCTAAGTTTTCTATGTTTAATAGGTTTATTAAGTTTGCCTACATTAAATTTGTTTACCTAAGTCAATAATTTCAACCATAGTCAACCATGCTTAAAATGTCTCACTTATAATTAACCATGGTCACCATGGTCAACCATGTTCAACCACTTTTGCTCATGTTGTTAAACATGGTCAATATGTTCATCTATTATCAGCCATAAACAATCATAGACAAAATGGTTAACCATGATGAACTTAGTTAAATGATGCTTGGCTATTTTCAACATGGATAACATAATTAACAATGGTCAAACATGGTTGGGTGGTCTACATGGTCAATGATGGTCATTTATAGTTAAATATGAGCAACCATGGTCAACCATGTCCCCCATGGTCATCCATAGTTAACCATAGATAATCTTTCTCAAATAAGCTCTTAAACTTTGTCAAATATTATCACCATGTTAAACATGGTCACATTTGGTCCACCATAATCTATCATCTTCATCCTTGGTCAACCATGGTTGACCATGGTGAACCATAAGCAACCATACTCAACCAAGGTCTACCTTGATCAACCATGGTCAAAATTATCAACAATGACCAACCTTGTCAAGCCTCTTCAACCATTATTGTGCCAAGTGGAACTATACAACCCAATATAGGGGAGATGTGTAGGCATTAGACTTTAGATGTTAGAAATAAACATTTTTCGATATAGGAGATATTTGTAGGCGTTAGATGTTAGACATTAGAGGTAAAACTTTTTTAAATGTAAGATCTATTACACATTGCATATTACTATTGAATATTATCATATATAAATGAATGATTAAGTTATATTGATTAATTGAAATAGTAAAATATGTGGCCATGAATAAACAAAAAATAGTGAATCACGATTTTGCCAAAAAAATTTATGAGTTCTACATTCCATGAAGAATTCAGTTATGGGCAATCACGGGTGTCATATCTGATATCTTTAGTTATGGAATGGTCAGGTTGCTGAGCATGTCATGAACCCTAAATATGTTAAAAATAGTAATTAACGGTAATGTAACATAATATATATCACAATGTACCATATTTAACATCAATGTCAACATATGAAACATCAAACCATACATATCCTAGTTGACATGAACTGTCATGAAATCTTTGGAGGAAAATTTTCAAACTACGAGCCATCACACTATTTATTGAATTTATATGTGTATTTTTAGGGTTAAAATGGACTATCACAGTAGCATTTGTGTTCTTGTGTTCACTTTAACAATTCATATTAGTTAATTACTCAGTGTGGATGAGACATCAGTGTTTGGATTGTGAATGTATTCAAAGGTCAAGTCCTCATAAGTGAATTACTGTAGCCTAAAATATTCTTCATAATGCAAGCAAGAATAAGACCTAGATAGATTTATCTAGTGTGGCACATGATATTGCATGTTTTATAGAAAATAGCGAAGACAATCATTGCGAAGGAGGATGGAAATAAATTTACATTTTACAGCAATAGTGACTGTATTTGAGAATTGAAATTAAAATTCATGAATATAACCATATATCATTTGATCTGAATTAATATGGCCATATAACATCTTGGGATAAACTACATAAATATGACCATATATATAATGGATAAATCAAATCTATAGTAAAATGTTGGCTCTCTTATATAATTAGTAACCAAGTTGCCTTACTGCAATTCAAACTCCCGATGATAAATTATCTTCTCGATCAATAGTGAGATCCATATTAAACCTCTCTATAATAGCTCCTAGTTAATTTTCCATGTAAAAAAAATTATAAGACCAAGGTCATGGGACATGTATTCCAAGCTTAATGGTGGGAAAAACATCTTAGTGGGTGTAACGTTTAGTTTATTATAGCTAAGGAAATTGGAAAAAGCATTAGCAAAGGATAAGAGGCATTAATTGCCATTTATTTATGAAATAATGGAAAATATGAGAAAAGGAAGATGAAGAGTCGCATATTTGCATGAGGAGGAAATTGAAGGAAAAATGAAGGAAAATGAAGAAAATAGAGGCCTCAATGATAAAAAAAGGCTTCCGAGGATCAGTGCACAGCTTTTGTTAGTTGCAACTTTTGACAGTTCTATGGTGGAACTCTCTCTCTCTATTCTCTCTATCATACTCTTGCACACTTTGAGAAATATTGGAGCATCGTTGGGTCATGCTTGGAGCACTGTAGTTTTCATTAGATTTGGGGAAAGAAGGCAACAAAAAGGAAAGAAAGCGCAATGGGACAGTGGGATCAACAATCACAACAAGGTTTCTTTGAAGGTATTGAGTTTCATATATCATTTCCTTGCTAGTTTTAGCATGCATGGTATATGCATGTGGTTATTTGGTTACGATCTATCATTGGCATAGAGAATTTCTTGGATTGAAAGTGGCTTTTCCTAGCCTTACCATTTTCTAGATAACTATGGTGTTGTTTATTTTTCCACTAATTGTTCCTGATTGGTGCTCAGGTTCTTTATGGCTATGGGTTGAGTTACTATTTCATGGAGTCGTTGGTTGGAACAAACACTCTAGAGCCCTAGAACAACTTGGGTTAAGTTACTAGTCCTAGAGCCTTGGCTAGAAAAACAATTTGGAGCCCTTGGTGGGTTGATTTACTAGTCTTGGAGCCTTGGTTAGACAAGTTAATGCTCTAGAGCCCTAGAAGGATGTGGATTGAGTTATTAGTTCTTGGATTCGTGGTTGGAACAAATGTTCTAGAGCCCTGGATAGCTTGGGTAGATATTGATCTGGTTGGTGTTTGTGATGTCTGGCCATGAGGTGGAATCGTTTATTGAGGGTTTAGGTGATTTGACCTCTGGAAGCCCTGGTTTGGTTTTGTTTGGTTTATTCCATGAGAACCCACATTCATGCTTCAAATATGGTGTGGTAGTGATTGGCTGAAAGAGAGATTTGGTTCAGCCCAATTTATGGTCGGTTGCTACGTGAAGTTCCTGACTTGGTTAGCTTTTTCATATGTTAATAATATCTCTTTTCCTCTTGTATTTATGCGTAAATTTACTTGTTATTATGTGGCTTTGATGGTTGTTCTATCATTTTTATTACTCTAGTTATATGATGGTTATAAGCATGGTTTTATGACAGCTTCTAGTTATTTCTCTTATCATGTTTTGATTGGTAAATGAATGGTTGTTGAATTCATTACCTAATAGATATTATTGTAGCTATTGTGAGAGGGAATTAGACCTTATTGACAATTCTTAGATAAGTATTAGACCCCTATACTTAATTATGCATTCATGACTTGTAGATTTCATGTTCACTATATGGTTGACAGAATGACTGTCATGGTTAGGTCTAGTTAGGTCAAGTCCTTGATCAAGTTTTGTGTTATAGACTTTATCTTTGTGCTATCTATTATTCTAGAAACTCTCATCAAGTTCTGGGCAATGGTCTAGAGACTAGCCCTAAAAAGGTGGCTCAAATTTTGGGGTCACATGCTCAGATCTAGGAAATTTGGACTCAGTCACAGGGAGGCAGGGTTATCCATGCGATTAGAGGGTTACATCCACTAGATTTCCTTTTTATGCAAGTGAATGGGAGAGAAAATCACTAAAAATGAAAGTTAGTTCAAGGTTTGGGCACCTGGAGTGGTTGTTTAGCTCCTAGGGGTCTTGTAACTCCTTAAGAAGATTAGAAAAGTTTTGGTTTGTCAATTCCACTTCCTTAACTACACTTAGGAGGTTGAGTTAGGTCACAATATCTCCTCCTCTCATGTTTACCCTGACAAGCTGGTGAACATGGGTAAACATGGGAGGGGTGGTTACAGAATGGTATCAAAGCTCTCAGGTTCAACACTTGGATTGGATGGGCTAAATGTGTTTTTCATGCAAGCATGTTACTTTTCTATGTGATTATTATACATGCATTATGATAGTCATTGTTGTAGTTTGTGTCATCATGATGTTGATATATTGGTTGAGATAGAGCAGGAGATGCAGATTATTAGAGGAAGGTTGTAGCATTGGACCTTGGGGTAAGAAGCAGACCATCATATAGTTTTTTATGTATGCCATGCAGGTATGATATTTAATGGTTGTATATGCATTGTTTTTATACTCATGCATGTAAATCTATGATTGTTATGGTTACATGCATGATAGATGTTAGTTGTTCAGTGCGATCATATGTACATGCGTTGGTTAATTATGCATGGTAGTTAACTTGTTGTATATGCATTTCAATCACACACATGGTGATTATGGTCATTGAATTTAAGAAATGGATGTTATTATGTATCATGATAATTTGGATTGGTTGTGTAAATGGTTATGGTTTTGATATTCACGTATGAGTCGATATATTTTTGTATTATGTTGTACTAATATGATCTAACTTGTGAAAATGTGATAGCCTCCCCTGAGATATATTGAGGTATGAGTTTGATTATGTCATCAATTTGGTTTATCTAGCATGTTATGTTTATGGCTAGTCTGAATGTTTTATTAATTACATGATATGAATATGTGTCTATAAGATTGCATGAAGAAATGATCTTGTTTTAAGATGGTTTCACTAACACATTATGCGTTGAGACAATCGATATGCACTTGAGTGTAAGTGTGTGCTATTTGTAGTATTATGATTAATGATTATTAGTTGACTATGACATGATTGTTAGTCTTGGTAAAGGCTAATTTCATATTAATAGATATGATGTCTTGATCCTTGGAACTTGTGTCTGACATGTGTGAACAGTGGCAGAGAAACATGCTTGGTATTAGCAAGACAAGGTAACAATTTATTTGTTTATATAAATGACATTTGTGCCTATGATAGCACATAATAAGAGTCAATTGCAGCAAGGTAAAAGGTAAAATAAAGGAATTGGGTGAGAATTCCTTTGCCTATGTTTGGAAACCAAAATTCCCAATGAATGAGCTCTTTGTATGAATATAGGAGGTCTTCTTAAACTTGATTTTATATGACATTATGTGGATATGTGCTATATTCATGAACATGTATTTGGAAGGTATAACAATTGGTTTCCATTTATGGTTGGATTCATCAAGGAATTGGAGTCCCTTGAGAGATGATAGATGTATGTGTTTGGTTACAAGGTTGGGTTCTTAGAAAAACAAGGTAAGGTAACTGCTATATTGTATAATTATTTATGCCCTGATAGTTATGTGTTTATGGCAATATGATGCAGGGGATTGCATGAAAAAAGAGACTACCATGAAATATTGAAGAAGGCTTAGATTAAGCTTTCCCTTGGAAGCACTCAGAACCATGGGGTTGAGTCATGGTGTGTATTTCTAGTTTTGTGCCTTTGATATTTTGTGATCTATTGCATTTGATTTGTGGTTTTCTTTATGTCTGGTGCATGGCCATGCCACTTTCTTTGTGGTGTCGTGTTGTTGTTGATTTTCATTGTTTTTCTTCTTGTTTGATTTTTGCTCTTGCCTTTTCTATTTTGAGTGTCTTGGGAATTGGTTGGGAAGGAGGAATTTAATGGAGCTCGAGGAGAGTTGGATAGAACCCAAAAGGTAATGAAAGACCTAGATGAAGCTTGGTGCATGAGTAAAGGGCAGTTGAAAGAAAGAGTATGAAAACTAGATGGATTGGTTGGGCCCATTGGGGTAAATGGATGATGGAAGGATAATAATTAGAAAGGAAATAGGAAAGGTAAAGTAAGTGGATTTGATGTGTTAGATGCCTTGTCTACGTTGGGAACTATTGTTCTCAATGTTGTGCATGTTGTGCATGTTGTGCATGAATAAAGGGAGGTCTCTTAACCCTGACCTTATGATATCTGGTAATTGTGTTGTGATCATGGTTATGTTGATGTTTATATATGTATACATGTATGTATGTATGAGGTTCTATGATAGGGTAGTCAAGGATCATGCTTGTGGAGGAATGATTGCTTAGGTAGGTGAATGGCATGAAGAGGTTCCTAGTATTATGAGGAATCAAGTGGGAAGAGTAGCCCTGACAGATCTATGAGGTTAGTATCATGTGGATATGAATTGATACTATGTGCTTATACTATGCCCATGTTTATGTTATGGCAGGTAATGCTAAGAGATACATTATCGGAATGAAAGAAGTGTCATCTGCGACATGCTAGAACAAGCATGTATAATGGAAAGATACTATATGAAACATTGCATGGTAGAGATAGTGTGGTCTCTAGATGTGTAGTACTACTATTGTGTATATGTTGTACATGTTGTAACTGTGGTGTTGTGTACATGTGGTATGATGTGCATGTTGTATATGTGGTGTTATGTACATATGGTGCTATTTACGTGTTGTATATGTGGTGTTGTGTACATGTGGTATATGTGGTGTTCTATATAGATGGTGATGTGTACATGTTGTATATGCAATGTTGTGTACATGAGGTGTAGTGTACACGTTGTACATACGGTGTTGTGTATATATGGTGTTGTGTACATGTGGTGCTATGTACATGTTGTACATGTGGTGTTGTGTGTGTGTGGTGTTGTGTATATGTTTTACATGTGGTGTTATGTGCACATGGTTCCATGTACATGTTGTGCAGGTGGTGTTGTCTACATGTGGTGTTGTGTACACATTGTGCAGGTGGTGTTGTGTACACATTGTGTGCGTCGTGTTGTGTACATGTGGTGCTATGTACATGTGGTGTTGTGTACACGTTTTCCAAGTGGTGTCATGTACATGTGGTGTTGTGTACACGTTGTGTAGGATTTGTTGTGTACAAGTGGTATTGTGTATATGTTGTACATGTGGTATTGTGTGCATGTTGTATGTGTTGTGTTGTCTACATGTGGTATTGTGTGCATAGCGTACATGTTGTGATGAATATATGTGGTATTATGTTATTTTCATTATGTAGTTGTTGTAGCATGACATATGTATTAATTGTGTTGTACTCTATGTACGTATATGTATTGTGTTGTACACTGGGTGTAGGTGTATGTGGTGTGTTGTACATCGGGTGTAAATGTATGTGTTGTGTTATATGGCGGGTTTAGGTGCATGTATTGTGTAGTGTTGTACACCGTGTGTGGGTGTATGCATGTGATGTACACTATGAGTATGTGTATGTGATTAAAGAGAAGAGATGGCACTAGGTGCTTACCAGGTGTGGAAACCAATTCATTGAGTGTACAGAAAGGACAAAGAACAAAGGTAGAAGCAAAGGATTGATTGAAAGATGAGTATTAGTATTTTATTTCAGTTTTAATTATGCATGTGATCTATGACTCTAATTTATGATGGTTACGTGTGATCTATGATTCTGATTTATGATGGTCATGTTGAGCTAACTGGATGTAATATATTTATACATGATGATTTGATCAAATAGCTAGTTTGACCTATCATGACAAGAAGTAAATAGAATTACAAGTGTAACTTATTGATGAGCTACCAATGAGATATGATTTGAATTTATTTCAATTTTTTTAAATCTAATAACAGTTATGTTCTTGGTACAGGAAAGCATGGAAAATGCCCTATTTGGGTGGTTGAAAATGCTCAGTTTGGGTGGATGGAATTGGCTTCTAGAATGTTAGCAGTAAAAATGAAAAGAATTGGAACAGGTAGTAGTATGTTGATAAAACATTTAAAAGCGGGGCCATTGTGGGACACTGGTACCCAATATTGTCCATTGATTTCCATGAGCATGCTATGACCAGTATGAAGGTTATAAGGTAGTGATATGCCTTGGTTTTGGACCTTCCTATGTGAGAAAACCTTGCTAAGGGATGAATTTCCCAAGGGACTGTGTAGCAGAGAAGGGGATGCCAACGAAACTTAGAAGGTGTGTGACTACATGGAAGGGGGTGACTAGATTGCCTGAGGGACTATGTAACAGAGAAGGGAAGGTGGGAGAATTTATTTATTTTTTTCAATAGTATTGCGAGATGGAATCAAATGCACATTGGGGGTGTGCCCTGGAACAATGAGCCAGTAATTGTTCATTGAGGGAACAAGTAGTGCTAGGATCGTAGCATTGGACATTGGATGCAGGTTTGACTTTGGTAGTGGATTGTGGACTTCTTGGGAAGGAGATGAATCCTGGTATTAATTTGAGGGTGGAGGCTTGAGCCTCTGGATTCCCTTGTTGATTGATATGGTCACTATATCCTTTTAATTTCTGGTTAGAGAAAATGTGCATATGTGTACGCATATATTATTGTAAATATTGTATCGAGCTGGATTTATAAAGATCCATAGATATTATGATTATTTGTCCAAATATGCATAAGTATATATGTGGTTGATATTATCAATATCGTAATGAGATGTGTTATAAACTCCAGTAAACAGTATGATTGTCATGTTTTCGGCAGTCGTCATTGTAAATATTGCAATGAGTTGTGTTATAAAGCTCCATGCAAAGTATGTTTTGTTTCAGCATTTTTTTGGTCATATGTATCATAGAACACCAAGGGGAGTGTTCCCCCAAGGTGGAGGGGTTTGTAACATCCCTTGGTGTATTTTCCATGTAAAAAAAATATAATACCCAGGTCATGGGACACATATTCCAAGATGAATGGTGGGAAAAACATCCTAGTGGAGGTC
Source organism: Pinus tabuliformis (assembly GCA_031772625.1). Lineage (NCBI taxonomy): Eukaryota > Viridiplantae > Streptophyta > Pinopsida > Pinales > Pinaceae > Pinus > Pinus tabuliformis. The sequence goes on from CM062804.1 coordinate 56,849,322, forward strand.
ACTTTTAGTTTATTATGGCTAAGGAAATTGGCAAAGGCAATGGAAAAGGAAAAGAGGCATTAATTGGTATTTATTTATGAAACAATAGAAAATATGAGAAAAGGAAGATGGAGAGTCACATATTTGCATGAGGAGGAAATTGAAGGAAAAATTGTTGACACCTAATCCTCATGATTGGGTGAATATAATGTAAATAGATAAAAAAATAATATGAACAGTCATCAGGAGATGAAGTGAATAGTCTCTCTCTCATGTATATAATGAAGACCTACCTAAAGGAATAAATACAAATCAATTTTTGGTTGAGGAGTTACTGCCTGGTCTGACATGGTATCAGAGCCAGCACCATTTTTAGTTTCACTCTGCTTTGTAACTCCCTCCTGCATATTTTGCCCATGTTCTGCAGGCTGACATCTCTGTCATATCCCTGCAAAATCTCATTCACTGTTTAATGTATTCGTTGAAGTGTGTTACCTCTTGAAGGAGTCGATTCGTTGTGTGTTTCATTTACTGTGAGTTCCATTTTGTGTTATACGCATGTATTTACTGTGAGTTTCAACCCACGACCTGCGCTCTACAATTACTCCGCCTTACCAATGTGCCACTGTTGATTCTTCATCATGGACTCATGGCTTTGTCCCCTTTCTACACAAGGTCATCTCCTCAATGCTTTTGTGGTAGCTTTCTTTTGGCATAGCAAGTTCCAGGTCACGCTGCGTTTGATAGGAATGCCAATTTGTCCATTTCATAGATGGTGCAAAGTATTCAAGCCAATGTTGGTCACCAAGAGCACTCTTATAGATTAACATGAGCTATGCTGCTTACCTTAGCATGGTTTATACCGTCGACTGTTCCATTTCTCTGACTGTTCCCCTACGTTTGACCTAACATTTGCAGTCGAATGGTAGAAACTACAGTTCAAACCATAAGGCTTTCGATGTTATAGTGGCCACACATCTGGAATCTTGGTGCCAAATTAATGCAAAGACTATCTCACAATATCAGCCGGAGGACCACTTGAATGCATTCTTCAAGCGATGATAGCTTATTATTAGTTGTGCACGCAGATTGGAAGAACAAAGAAGCAGAGAACTCATTCTGGCGCTGATTTGGAACAGTTCTAGGCACTCTTGGTTTGGGGGATTATTTGGAAGGAGGTACCATTGTCTTTTTGTTTACATTTGCTGAATGGCTGGAAGCAATATTGAGTGAAAAGGTGCCTAAGTCTACTGCATGAATGTTGGTATATATGTTGAAGTTTTTTTTGGCATACATGTTGAAGTTTTTTCACATAACGTTGGCATATACTTTGAAAGTTTTTGGTATATACGTTGAAGACTTTTTGGCATGTAAAATGTGTTAATAGCCACACGTTGAATGTACTTTGAACGTCGTTGAATGTACTCTTAACGTTGTTTAACACATGGAATTGTATTGAAGTTTTATGGTATATATGTTGAGATTAGATTGGTGAAGACCAAATTCAGATAGCTTTGTTGCCTTTTCATGTAAAACAATTCAAGAACTTTGCAAAAAAAAAAAATTATGAGGAAGAGATTTGAAATCTTTTGAGAATGCATAGCTGATCTATGTTTTATATTTTCACTAAATACAAAGACAGTACAAAGCCCTATATGGAGAGAATGCCCTTTTGAAATGTAATTTAACAAAAAAAAAAAAAAATTACCACCAGAAGTACAATTTTATTGTATGTTGGCAGAAGTATTTTTCTTTCAGCATAAGTATTTTTACAGTACACAGATTTTTGCTAGCATAAGTATTTTTTGTTACAGTATGAATTCAAGAGGAAGGGGAAGATATTTCAGAGGCAGGTGGGGCAGACACTTTCAAGGAGAAAAGGCAGATTTGCATTGCATTCGCTACAAAAGAAATGGATCACATGATGCCTCTACATGCAAGCTACCATGGGACAAAATTGAGCAGAAAAGAAACCAACAGAAAGGTAAAACTAATGATACAGACAAAGGTAAAGCACCTAAATCCGCTCACTATGTTGTGGCACAATGTAATATTGGAGTAAATGAAGATTTATTTAATGCTTCACTTGCTTCTTGGAAAAAATGATTGGTTGCTTGATTCAGGAGCAACCTACCACATGACTCATAGAAAATACTTTTTTGAAGAATTTACTGACAATGTTGATGGAGCAGTATACTTTGAAGACCAATCAAAAATCAAGCCATCAGGGCTTGGCACAATCAAGCTTAAACTTCCTGGTCTTCTAGACTTTCTTCTGCATCATGTTCTATATCTCCCACAACTAAAGAAAAACTTGTTGTCCTTCGTTCACATCTGCCAGCAAGGTCAATCGATTCATATGTTTGATGGCAAGCTTGAGGTAAGAAAAGCATCTGACCACTCACTTGTCATGCGGGGAATAAAAGAAGAAAGGTTTATCAAGTTGCAAGGTACCTCTGCTCATGCACAACATTTCTCATACAATTATCATTATGAAGAAGGTACACTTCCATCAATTTTATTATGGCATGCTAGATTTGGACATTTGAACTATGACAGCCTCTGCTTTTTGAAGAAAAATGGTGTTGCTAGGTTGCCTAAAATTCCTAGGAAACTTAAGCAATGCGATGCTTGCATTCTAGGAAAGCATAGCAAACAGTATTTTCATGATTCACATTCAAGAGCACATAGAAAACTTGAACTCATTCATTTAGATTTATGTGGTCCAATGCCTGCTCTTTCTGCAAATGGAAACAAATATATGATGACATTTATTGATGACTACACTAGAATGTGTTGGGTTTATTTATTGAAGAACAAATTTGATGCTTTTCAAACATTCAAGAACTTTCGTAAATGGATTGAAAATGATGCACAATCTCATATTGGGTCCATTTGCACTGATAATGGAAAAGAGTACACATCAAATGAATTTGAAAACTATCTTCACCAACGTGGGATCAAACATCAAACAATTGTGCCTTATAATCCCCAACAAAATGGTGTAGCTGAAAGAATGAATAGGACAATCTTAAATATGGTATGATCCATGTTCTTCTTCAAAAATGTAAAGATAATGTTTTTGGCTGATGTTGTTCTATGTGTTGCATATATAAAGAATAGATGTCCATCTCATGCTATTAGAAACAAGACTCCTTATGAAATGTGGTATGGACATGTTCCTTTAGTAAAGCATATCAGGTCTTTGGTTCCACCTGTTATGCCTTGATACCAAAGGTACATAGAAACAAACTTGGTGCTAGAAGTTGTAAGTATATCTTCCTGGGGTATTCAAACACCTCCAAAGCATACCGTCTCTATGATGAAGTAAATAAAAATTTTGTTGTATATAGAGATGTAATCTTTCTTGAATCATCCAAAACTGACAATGTTGTTGCGCAGCAACTTGATCACTTGGTTAGATTTGCAAAAGCAAAATCATTTCAAGAATTTGATAATCAGATTCCACATCTTAAAGGGGGGATTCCTATACTAGATCAACATGTGGAATCTTCTTCTAAAGAACACTCTCCCCCACATGAAACTCCAACAATAGATGATGCTTTAAGTGATGTGATTGATAGAATTGGGAGACTCAATCTTGCTTCAGTCCCAACTCAATCAATGGAGCAGCTTGGACCATCTGAGAAAGGTCCCCCAAAGTGGCTGACAAAGACACTTGAAAGTGTTCATCCTGATGAGGTTGGAAAGACAGGAACTAGAAATTCAAACTGACAAAATGGAGGTGATGTGGATGACTCTAATTCACCTGTTGATATGGATGTTTCTTATGATTGTGAATTGAACTTGTCTACAGATTTTGAACCAACTTCCTTCAAAGAAGCTGCTTCTCATGATGAATGGAAAGAAGCGATGCAAAAGGAGTATGATGCCCTCATAAAGAACAGCACTTGGAAGCTGGTTGATCCTCCATTAGGAACCAAACCAATTGGCTGCAAGTGGGTCTACAAGAACAAGTATAAAGTTGATGGCTCACTTGACAAGCACAAAGCTAGGCTTGTGGAAAAAGGTTTTGCATAGAAGGAAGGGGTCAATTATGAGGAGACTTTTGCCCCTATAGCAAAACAGGCTACCATCCAGACACTCTTTGCACTAGCAGCTCAGAACGGTTGGAAAGTCCATCAAATGGATTTAAAAACTGCTTTCCTAAATGGAGATCTAAAAGAGAATGTTTTTATGTATCAATCTGAAGGATTTGCTGTGAAAGGACATGAACATAAAGTATGCAAAATTGTGAAGTCCTTGTATGGCCTCAAACAAGCACCGTGAGCCTAGTATGAAAAACTAACTGAGCATCTTTTGAAACTCAATTTCAAACATTATGATCTTGATGATGCAACTTTATTTGTCAAGAAAGTTGGTAAAATAGTTCTATATCTTGTGGTATATGTAGATGATCTTTTGATGACAGGGAACAATGAAAGCTACATTGCATCCATAAAGAAGGAATTGGGGAAAAGTTTTGAAATGACTTATTTGGGCTATGTTCATTACTATCTTAGCATTGAAGTAACCCAACATCCGAAGTCCATATTTTTTTCTCAAAAGAAATACATTGGAGATATGTTGAACAGGTTTGGTATGACAGAATGCAATCCTCTTACTACTCCAATGGAACAAAACTTAAAGCTCAAATCTATTGAAGGAAAAGAATTTGAGGATTCAACAAAGTATAGACAGCTTGTAGGAAGTCTCAACTACCTAACTACTACCAGACCAGACATTTCGTTTTTGTTGGAATCCTCTCCAGGTTTATGCAAAAGCCTTGTGAGGGACATTGGTCTTCTGCAAAAAGAGTTCTAATGTACTTGAAGGGAACTCAAGACTTTGGAATCAAGTATACACAGGTGGATGACTTCAGCTTGATTGGATACTCTAATTCAGACTTCAATGGAGACAAAGAAACTGGGGTATCTACTTCAGGATATGCTATGAGTCTTGGATCAGGAGCTGTCTCCTGGAGATCACGCAAACAATCAGTTCTAGTAGATTCCACAACAGAAGCAGAATACGTGGCAGTAGTTGAAGCAACAAAAGAAATTGTGTGGCTCAAGAAAATTCTTGAAGATTTGCAGGTAAAACAAGTACAATCAACTCCACTGATGATTGACAATACCTTTGCAATAAAGTTGGCCAAGAACCCAAAGTTCCATGATTGAACGAAGCACATCAATACTAAATATCATCGAATTCGACATCATGTTGAGGCCAAAACAATCCATCTCTGTCATTGTTCCACTAATGAGCAAATTGCAGACATCTTCACCAAAGCGCTTAGAAGAGAAAAGCTCGAACGATTCAGAATGATGCTTGGACTCACCAACATCCCTTCAAATTAGGGGGGGGGGGAATGTTGACACCTGATCCTCATGATTTGGTGAATATAATGTAAATAGATAAATAAATAATATGAGCAGTCATTGAGAGATGAAGTGAACAATCTCTCCCTCATGTATATAATGAATACCTACCTGAAGGAATAAATACAAATCAATTTTGGTTGAGTTACTGCCTGGTCTGATAAAAATGAAGGAAAATGAAGAAAATAAAAGCCTCAATGATAAAAAGGTTTATGAGGATACGTTCACAGCTTTTGTCAGATGAAGCTTTTGACACTTATATGATGGACCTCTCTCTTTATTCTCTCTCTCATACTCTTGCACACTTAGAGAAATATTTGAGCATAGTTGGGGAATGCTTGGATCACTTTAGATTTCATTAGATTTGGAGAAATAAGGAAAAGGAAAAGTAGAAAAGCACAAGGGGACAACGATATCAGCAGCTACATCAGGATTTCTTTGCAGTTATCAAGTTGCATGTATGATTTCCTTTCTAGTTTTAGCATGCTTGGTATATGCATGTGGTTATTTGGTTATGATCTATCATTAGCATGGAGGATTTCCTAGATTGACAGTGGTTTTGCCTAGCCTTGCCATTTCCTAGATATTCATGACGTTGTGGGTTTTTCTACTTGTTATTTCTAATTGGTGCTCAGTTTCCTTATGGTTTTGGGTTGAGTTACTAGTCTTAGAGCCTTCGTTGGAAAAATGCTTTGTGTTATATATCTGATCTGAAAATATAATATAACAGAAATAAACCTAAGAATAACAAGATAGAGATAGATAGAAATGCTTCTTTATTGATTCAACCCTTAAGGTAGGGCAACACCATACATTCACTCCTTAAGGAAGGAGAACACTCCACAAGCCATATGCATGTTCATACAATAATCCTTGACATCTCTCAATGGGGAGTCTCTAGCCTCTATATAGGCCTCATACATACAATACCATGGGTCATTACCATGGTTCCCTCAATACCATCTATCTAATACCATGGGCCCATTACATTATTACTAACTACTTGTGGTCCTTTACATGATATGGGTTAACCACCTTATTTAATACTATGGCCCATCCCATTATTACATTATTCCCTTGGGTACCTCCCTTTGTACCCCATATTATTCCCCCTAGGTATACTACATTCCACCCCCTTTAACCTGTTTCGTCCTTGAAACATGGGAAGAACACAAATAATAAGATCTACTCAAAAGAGTAGTCCACTGGTACCATGCACATGCATCTAGCCATCCAAGAGAAAGGTGAACCCTCGATCTGACTGGTGGCGCGCTCACTTGAGATGGAAGTTGACCTTGGCCGCTCCTTTGTGTTGATGTGTAGTAGGTGGATCGTCACTCCTCTATATGTGTCATGCGGGGGTTGTTGTCCTTGTGGCTATTTCGTTGCCATCTTGTTGGTTGTTTTATTGCGGGGTGATGTGGGTGGTGATATGCTGAAGTGTTAACCAACGATGTATCTTTCTTTAATTCACCACCTAATGGAGCCTGATTGGTATCTGGTACATGTTGTGGTGCCTGTTGTTGTTTCTTATCTTCCAATATTACTTCAACCACTGAGTCCTCCTCTAATGTATCAATACCTGTAACCTTTTCTGCTTCCACCTCTGTTTGTGTTTGATTATCAACCATCAAAGGCTCATCATTTGATGTGTAAGTGTCATTAGAGCTTTATGCTTCTGCCTCCATAGTCTTTGCTTTGGTCTTAACGGAAATATCCTGTAATGTAATTTTCTTCTTTTTATACCAGAGCTTCAAGAATTTCTTCTGCACATTAATATTGATATTAACCACAGATTCCATCCAAGGATATCCCAAAAAACATCCATGTTATCCATATTTGAAGTATAAAAGTCACAATGCAACACGTACTTATCCATAGAAAACTTCAAATCTTTATAAACTTGGACATCCTCATTATCAACCTGTATGTTTTCAATGTATTTTGCTAGAACTTGCAATTTTTTTGCCACATTAACATTTATAAATTATGCTTGCAACTAGGATTATAGACACAACAATCTTCTCCTTCTGAATCAATCCATGAACCTACAATAAGGAGATACTAGCAGAAAATAACCCTTTAGGTTTCTTGGTTTCCTTCTTTCCTGTACAATAAAATCTTTGCTAGGTTGTGTGCCTGTCCATCTAAGCTTGGTAAGAGGTCCCAAAAAATTATATTTAGGGTTAAAGTGGTCACAAATGGATTTTGTGAACATCTGCCAAGTAATTGTCCTGCCAGCACAAAAAATTTACTGAAAAATAGCTGATTTTAAATCAGCGATATCTCCCTCATCCAGACTCTGATTCGACTATTTTTTTTTTTTTAATTAGGTATCTTTCCATAAATAATTTAGATCTGCACTAGAACATACAAATCTGCTCCACAAACTTGCCGCCCAAAAAATGACTGCAACAACATTGATTTTTAAATCAGTAGATCTACTTCATCCGGACTCCAATTCGGCCAATTTTTTTTTTTTTTCAAACTGAGTATTTTTTCACCAAAAACCCAGATCTGCAATTAGATTTTGCATATTTCGCACCAAAACGTATAGATCTGATTTGCAAACTTGTGGTCCTAAAAAATGTCTGCAACACCACTGATTTTTAGATCAGCAATATCTCCTTCATCTGGACTCCGATTTGGCTGCCTTTTTTTAACATGGGTATTTTTTCACAAAGAATCCATATTTGCAATTATATTTTGCATATTTTGCCCCAAAATGTACAAATCTAATCTGAAAACTCACCGCCCCAGAAAGTTCTTGCAAAAAAAAAAAAAAAATCTCCACTTTTGCTCAAGAAAGTGCTTTGATACCACTTGTTATAGATCTAACCTGAAAATATATGAAATGATACCAATATACCCAATAATTGCAGATAACACCAGAAATAACAAGATCTGAAAATAGATAGAAATGCTTCTTTATTGATTCAACCCTTAAGGTAGGGCAACACCATACATTCACTCCTTAAGGAAGGAGAACACTCCACAAGCCATATGTCTATTCATACAATAATGCTTGACATCTCTCAATGGGGAGTCTCTAGCCTCTATATAGGCCTCATACATACAATATCATGGATCATTACCATGGTTCCCTCAATACAATTTATCTAATACCATGGGCCCATTACATTATTACTAACTACTTGTGGTCCCTTACATGATACGGGTTAACCACCTTATTTATTACTATGGCCCATCACATTATTACATTATTCCCTTGGGTACCTCCCTTTGTACCCGATATTATCCCCCCTAGGTATACTACATTTTGTAGCCCTTGGTGGGTTGAGTTACTAGTCCTGGAACCTTGGTTTGAAAAACGCTTTGGAGCCCTTGGTGGGTTGAGTTGCTAGTCCTGGAGCCTTGGTTGGACAAAAATTTTGGAGGCCTTGGTGGGTGGAGTTACTAGCGTTGGAGCCTTAGTTGGACAAGTTATCACTCTGGAGCCTTGTAAAGCTGTGGGTTGAGTTATTAGTTCCTAGATCCGTGGTTGGTACAAATGCTCTGAAGCCCTAGACAACTTGGGTAGAGACTGATCTAGTTGGTGTTAATGATTTCTGACCATGAGGTGGAATCGTTGGTTGAGGGTTGAGGTGGTTTGAGCTCAAGAAGCCTTGGTTTGGTTTTTTTTGGTCTATTCCATGAGATCCCACATTCATGCTTGGAACATGGCATAGGGGTGATTGGCTGAAAGAGAGATTTGGTTCAACCCAATCTATGATCAGGTGGTATGTGGAAGTCCGTGACTTGGTTTCCTTTTTCATATGTTAATAAGAGCTCTTTTCCTCTTGTATTTTATGAGCAAATTTGTTTGTTATGACGTGGCTTCGATGGTTGTTCTATCATTGTTATTGCTCTAGTTATATGTTGGTTATAAGCATGGTTTTATGATATATTCTAATTATGTATATTATCATGTTTTGATTGGTAAATGAATGGTTATTGAATGCATGACCTAATACATGTTATTGCAACTACTGTGAGAGGGAACTAGACCTTCTTTATAATTCTTAGATAAGTATCAGACCCCTATGTTTAATTATGCATTCATGACCTGTAGATTTCATGTTCACTCTATGTTTGACAAAATGACTATCATGGTTAGGCTTGGTTAGGTTAAGTCCTTGATCATGTTTTGTGTTTGAGGCTTTTTCTTTGTGTTATTTATTGTTTTGGAAAGTCTCATCAAGTTCTGGGCAGTGGTCTAGAGACTAGCCCTGAAAAAGTGGCTCATATTTTGGGCTCACGTGCTTAGAATTATGAATATGGACTGCAGTTGCTAGAAGGCAAGGTAATCCATGTGATTGGAGGGTTATAACCGCTGACTTGCATTGTTATGCAAGCGACTAGGAGACCAGATCACTAAAAAGGAAAGTTAGCTTAGGTTTTGGGCACCTAGATTGGTTGTTTAGCTCTTGGGGGTCCTATAACTCCCGAGGAGGCTTAGTAAAGTTTGGTTTGTCGATTTCACTTCCTTAAATGCACTTAGGAGGTTGAGTCATGTCATAGTATCTCCTCCTCTCATGTTTACCCTGGCAGGCCAATGAAAGTGGGTAAATGTGGGAGGGATGGTTACACTCCCAATCAATGGTGATACTAGGAGTGCCTACTAATTACTAAGTTGTATTTTAGCCTAAGCCTCAATTGTTCAAAATAAAAATAAAAATAAAAATTACCCCAAAAAATTCATGGAGTCTTAAAATCTGCCTTCAGGTGCTCAATAATATTGATTAGAAACCCTTACATGTTTTAAAAAACAACACAACTTAAAGTTTTGACAACAAATGTTCACCCATATTCTATGTATTAGAACCCAAATATAATGAATATCCCATAGATTTCCATAAATATGTTACATATTGATGAAGTACTCTTCATTATTCTAAGATTTACAAATTATAGATTTTGTAGGCTTTTAGTGAACTGCATGTCAGAATTATCGAATAAATGTGCAAAGTAACTTGTAGGCTAATTGGATTCACCAAAATGAAAAAACTGATAACAGACTATAATTTTTTTTAAATAGCATAGAAAATAATTTAACTTTGTGAAAAAATTTGTGTGTTAAAAGTACTCTATAATATTGAATGAAATTTATTTTCTATATAAATTTAATGTGTAGATTCAAAATTGCTCTTGAAATTTACTAGATCACAATACTTGAAGCTACTCTACTTATTTGCAGAAAGAAAATCATGATCAAGAACACAAATCATTAACATGCATTAATATTCAACACACATACACAGAGATTTATCTAGGGGAAAACAATTGCTCAAAACCCCTTACTATCTGCATTGCATTAATCAAAGAATCTGGATGAATACAATATGCTTTGCTTAATCTTGAGTTCAACCTGCACCCGTATCTTCTATCCTGTACCTGACTACCTAACCTTGACCAATACTTAGCCAAAATTCCTAGGCTCCGAGCTCGTAATTCCTTGCATTGTTCCCTTGGGAATTAGGCCCCTATTTAATACGAATTTTCCTCCATTGGATTGTGCAATTCCTTTAGGTCCTTCTCTGACTACATGCACCATCTGTACAACTTGAACTAGTTTACAACTGATAGTACACTTCCCTTGAACTCCAATCTCAACTGGGTAACTTGAATTCTTTGCATGCATGAGTTAATTTAGGCTGGTTAACTGGATGATTACTCCGTGTGAAAAAAGTTACACACCCTTGACTGAACCTCCACTAGTACTAGTTCTACTAACAGTGAGAACTAGTTACCCTAACAAATAGATTTGTACAAATTAGCAATATATCATGTAGAACTGAACTCAAGTGTCTCCAACTCGAATTTAAGCTAACAGAGTGACAAGAGCCATGTCACCTTAGTTAACTATATCCAAGTATTCTGTTGAAATTGAAATTTGAATTTCTCCTAATTATTCAAGGAAATATTAAATTAAGATTTTCTTGCTACATTTTCAACATTTTTCATTGGCAATAATTATTTTCCATTGACATATTGATAAAGTCTTCACGAGGAAGAACAAACCAATTTTTTTCTGGGTCGATTATCTAAATACTCTAAGAAATTAATCATAAGAACATGATAAGAGAGTAGTCTCCGTGATTTACCTACATTCTTTCTCAAATAAAAAATAATATTTAATATAATATTAAAAAATAATGTAAATTTAGTTTTGGGTGGCTAATGAACTCATTTTATTATAATGTTTAGATATATTAAAATATAATGTGAATTTATTTCGTGTTCGTCCAAGTAAATCAATTCATAAGTATATATTTTAATTAATTTTGTGTAATTTATTTATATAGTGTAATTAAAAAATAAAAAATAATATGAAAAGTAAATAAAAATAATAAATAAATAAATAATTCAAATAAAAAAACTACTTAATAATAATCTTTATCAAACATAATCTTTATCAAACTCTTTATTAATAAAAGGATGACCTATAGTGTTAAAAAGGAATAAAATAACAATGATCTCTCACAAACTCTTTATTAATAAAAAAATTGTATGTATAGTGTTAGATAGAAATAAAAATAACAATCACAATGATCTCTCACAAACTCTTTATTAATAAAAAAGATGGTATGTATGGTGTTAGATAGAAATAAAAATAACAATCTAGATAAAATTCAAATGAAAAAGATTACCAAATAATATATTTTTTAAATTTTTTATTAATAAAATGACTATATATTAGTTTAGTTTCATTTTAATTCGAGATTATTTATCAATAGTCTAGAGGAATGAAATCTTATTTCAATTTAAAAGAGGTTTACATCTCTAGAGATTTGATCCTCTCAACTCTTGGTAAATCAAAAGTTAAAATGGGTATAGACTAGTATGAATACCAACGTAACATCAGCTATGGTCAACAATGGTCAACCATGGTCAGCATTAATTATGTAACATGAATATAATGATGTAAAAATCATCAACAATAAATGTTATATTAATGTAACATAAATACATTGTTATGTTGATGGTTGATTACAATCAATCTCTTCAACACTCTTTAATCATGGTCAATCCTTGACAACCATTTTTAACCATAGTCAACTAACATGAATCATAGTTAATCATGGTTTATGAATTTATCTCAAAAACATCGTCCATGCATTAGCACAATCACATTATTAAATATGGTTGACATACATGAATTGAGAAAGTTTACTACTTTTATACACTAATTAAATCAACTACATTTTTAAATCAACTACATTTTTTAATATAGATGTGCTAATATAATCTCAATTTATACTTGAAAATGATATAAAAAAGATGGTAAAACAATTAATTGTAAATATAAATTGAAAATGATAGAGAAAATGGTAAAACAATTTAATTATAAATATAAATGGAAGATATAAAAAAAAAATAAAAAATCTGATTATAAATATAGAAAAATTATTACACATATAGTAAATTAATAATTTATTAATTGGTTTACTAACTTTTTATTCAACAACACGATGTGAAAGCATGATATCCTTGATTAGCACAATAATTGTTCATTTACAAGGAATCAATAACTTACGAAATGTAAAAAAATGGTACTTCAATAATTGAATAAAATGCCGTCTTGTTGTTGTCTGTGAACCATTGAAACATAAATACTAGAACTTACCACTAAGGAAGGCGAGGTTAGCAGTTTCTGTGCTGATTATTAGGTGGGTGATGTAGTCCCAGAAGTATGAAGTGTAAGGTAATATCCATCTCATGAATCCATGTATACATGTCAAAGCTGCCAGTCAAAGGGGTATAATGCAAAAAAACTAGCTGTAACCAAGGTGCGAAAACGCTTGTCCCTTTCAAGGAAGAATCTGAAATGAAGAATCGACATAGAATGTCCCTAGAAAAGCAATCAATTACAACCAGTACAAACATGATGATGCGGCAGCAGTGGCGATGTGAATGTTGAATTGAAAAGGTGATAATTAAAATTCTTAACATTAGATCTTTGGGCGTTCTTCCATATTACGTCAAAACATTAACCGCACAAAAGCTGATCTCTATCCATCGTCAAGCACATCGAAATTCGACTGGCCGCCATGATAATAACGTGAAGACGATTATTTATTTAATTTATTGCAACACAAATTACAGGCTGAAGACAGTATCGATTCCTGACGCGCAAAAGATACCAAACTCCTCAGCACATATACGAGGAACACAAAGTTGTCAGCACATACGCAGAACACAACACATGTAATACTTAGATATCTTTTTCTGGTTGTGACACTGGCATACCGGTTTTCATGGCGTGGCGCCCCTTCAATTATTGTATGCAATGTCACTTATTATATTTTGTAGACTACTCATACGATTATTTTCTGATTTCCTGTTCATCACGGGCTGTCTCCTTTATAATGGCGGGCAAAGGATGTTTCAGAACCTTCGTCAGTTCCTGCACCTCAGAAAGATCGACCGTCTCCCCTGCCTTACATTCCCATTTGAATTCCTGCACTAACCTTGCCACTATGAGATGCATATGAAGTAGACCCAACTCTATACCGGGGCAAATCCTCCGCCCTGCGCTAAACGGCATCATCTTTAATTCCTTCGTTCCCGTCAAATCCACTTCCGCGCCCTCGTCTGCAAACCGCTCCGGCCTGAACTCCAATGGCTTCTGCCATGCTCCCGGATCGGTAGCAATGGCCGTAATGAAGAAGTTGACCCAAGCCTCGGTCGGAATGTCGTAACCGTCAAGTTGACAAGGCTGAGAGACGGCGTGGGGCATGACGAAGTGGCCCGGAGGGTGACACCTCAACAACTCCTTCACAACGGCGTGAAGAAATGGCATATGCTGCACGTCCTCCGACTCCACGGGTCTCCCCTTCCCCACGACGCCGATGATCTCGTCGTATAATCTTGCCTGAACGTCTTGACGGATCACCAGATTCGCCATCAGCCACTGCAGAGAGGTGGCCGTGGTATCGGTGCCGGCGAGGATGAATTCCGAGCAGAGCGACACGATGTCGTCGTCTTCTAGTCTCCTGCCGTTGTCCAACGTCAGAGCGAACAACGAGTCCACGTACGCGCAGCCAGCAGCGCCGCGGCGGCCGTGTATGAGCGGCAGCATGGTGTCACGCTGCCGCTGACGGATCTCCGCAGCTCTTGCCCGGCGGCGTCGCTCAAAAATGCTCGGAACTGGCAGCAAGTACCTCGGACCCACGTGGCCACTCTTGGTGATCTCCCGCGTAAGGTCCTGCAAGTTCCTAATCGTTTCCTCGTCGGGCTTGCTCCCAAACAGCATATACACGATGATGCAGAATATGACGGAATATAATTTTTCTTCAACTTTCACCGCTCCACCGTTTTCCGCTGCTTCGTTCCTAAGGTTTCCCAGTAGCCACCCGATGCTCCATTTCCTTGCGACATCGAAGGATTTGATTGCCGAAGAGCTGAGGGTTTCGCTCACCAAATTCCGGCGCAGGCTCCGCCACAGGGGCCCGTAGGTGGCCGTGTTGATGTTGTGCTGGTTGCTGCTGAAATCTTTGCGCGTTCCGGTGACGACCGGGCGGTAGGCGAAAGCGGGGCCGCTCTGGATGAGCGCCTCGTGAGCGACCTCGCGCCCGGCGATGTATATGCGAGGGGTGGTACCCATCCATATGGTGAAGATGGGGCCGTATCTTTCATGGACCTTCTTCGCGAATACCTCGTATGTGTCGCCAGAAAATATTAGCTGAGGGAGGTTTCCTACAATCGGCCAAGCAAACGGGCCTGGCGGCAGCTTCTTATGCCGTGCGCTCTTCTTCCCTACGATCAATCGAGGGAGGATTAGAGAAATTACGAAAGCAACGAGAAACAGAATCGACTGAACGTCGCAGGGAATCGCCATGGAATTCCGAACGAATGATTAAGTCTTTCATGTTCCTGAAAAACGGCACCCCTTTATACGTGAAAAAGGGAAACGCTGGCTGCCCTGGACCTGCATTCAAATCATCAGGACTTTCACTATTTCAAACAACGTGCACCTGAAATTAAAGTATACTACACGGACTTTCACCATTTCAAACAACGTGCACCTGAATTCCAAGTATACGACAGCGGCGCAGGACTTTCATCCATTTTTATCCAATTGGATAAAAACTAACTCTGTGGGCACAGTTAATACTACCAACTTTCATATATTAAACTAACCATCCATCTCTTCAAAAAACGTGCATTTAAATTTCAACGTATGATAGGAAATAATATAATTTTATATGCTGGATTATTAAAAATCTTTCAGCTATTTAAAATAAATATTTGTTAAGGCTTTTTTTCCTAATGGAATTGTAAATTAACTACATTTAATTATGGTGAAAATAAAATTTGCCTTGTAAAAATAGAAATATTTCTATTACATATATATATATATATATATATATATATATATATATATATTATATTATATTATATTATAGAGTACAAGTAGATTTGAGGAGCTAAATTTTGAGAGTTCAAAGTTTATAAGTTCTTTATCCTCCCATGTGATATCTAAAACTAAATTTAAGATAATATTCATATCTTATATGTATTTTACTTGTGAATTTTTCAAAAATTTTTTTGTAATAATATACAAAATTTACATTCCATACTAATTAGATTTAGAATTTACAATCTTTCTCTTTGAGCAAGGAGAGCGGCTCTTGGGAAAGGTACATTATATTTGAATTAGGTATGTATTTAGAACTCACACACAATTAGTTAAGTCTTTAAACCATTGAGTCACTAGATCCCTTTTTTATTTGATTCCTTTCACCTGGTTTTGTAGATGAGAAATTCATCTTTAATTCAGTCCATTATAGTTCAAAGTTCAATCATCATATCCATTGTGGTTATAACATTGCAGGTCATATAATTATCCCTAATTGTCTTGTTGCATCGATAGAGGTCTTGCTCCATCTTGTCACTATATGCTCACTTGACATTGTCTTCTCAAGCTTCTGATTCCAAATGATATAGACATTAAGATAAACCAAGGATAAATATGAAGCAAATAAATTTCCCTCTATGAAAATTAGATTCCACTTGTACTAGAGTTTCTCTTGTTGTGTGAGAAGAACTCCCTGGAGTTGTTTCTTAGCCTATCCCCCATTTTCTATAAGTTGTTATTATTGTTGCGCATCGTCACCTTATAATTCCACATATGCATATGTAAAAACCACTTATTGATCAGTATTACACGGAAAGTTTCTAGACTTCCCTTATGCTATATGGAAATCAAATGCAATGGAGATCCATCTTCCCAAGTCTCCTTAGATGCCTTCCTCCCATTCTCAATCATTATTTCGGCATTCCTTCCTATATCTTTGTGAGAGAGAGAATATAGAACTTTCTCATTGCTATCAATTCCTCGTAGGAGATCATAAAGTTCCATTAAGATCACTGACAACATTCATATGCTTCCTCCTGCAACATTAGCATGAGAAAGATTCAAATATGCAAATCGTTATTTCCAAATGGTATAGGTACAAATTCACTATTTCTTAATGTACTGGCCCCTCATCATTCATGGAAATGACTACAAAATACATCCACATCCCCTATTCTTTCATATAATCTCCTACATAGATAACCATCCACCAACGCAACTGATGAAGAAGACATTGGATGCACTTTACAACTCCACTACATGAGATTGTGATGTGACTTATCATGGCCAAAGCCTTGATGAACCCCTCCCTTTTCCCTATACTATAAACATTGACTTAATCATAATTAATATGTGTTGATCAGGGAATAGAGAAATATTAATCCAAGTGGATATTGGTGGCCACCTGCCTATTCTACTTGGACCCCCACCATTGTTTCTTTCAGTTTTTCAGTTTCCTTAATTGTATCACAGTTTACTATTTTTGGTATTTTTTCGAGGCCTGAACTTCCAGAGTCTTTTTGAGGCCTTAAATGATGTTTTTTGGAAAATCACTTGGTGGTAAATACAAGGTTTTAACTCAGTGTTCGCTATCAGCAATTATAGTCCTCGGATAGATATTTCTAATGAGGAATCGTGCACGTCAAACAGAGATTGTTTGTCAAAGTTACGACCCTTGGAAGTTGACGTACCAATTTACCCCAACGAGGCCCATAGTTTGGTGTTTCATCTCCTAGGGTTACGTTTTTGGACATTTGAGGTTTTCTATTGTTTCTGAATAATAAATAGGCCTTCAAGCTGCATTATAATAGAGTTCAGAGGCATGTATTCGCGAAATCTCTTCTCAGAGATAAGCTACCATCTCCCGAGCTAGTTTTTTTCCATTTTGTATGTAAGAATTTCTGTTCTTTGATATTAATGAAATGAAGTTTTATTTTTGTTGCATCTCTGTGCTTATGGTTATATCTGTAATTTGTTGTGTTCTTGTTTAAATTCAGATCAGTAGTATCAAAGTGGCCTGCTCTTTCTCCATCCTTCTTTGCATGTCCCTAACGAGGTCGGGGTATAAGGAGTTAGAGCTTGATCTCTTTGAACCTTTACAAGATCAGCCTCGCAAACCCCGACAATCACCCATGGGGGAAGAAAAGAAAGATGAGGGAGTAGGATATCCTATCAAAATATTGCTCGAGGAGGCCCTCGAGAAACAAAGGAACACAATGATGGATAACAATGCCCAGATCCTTCAACGGTTGCCCAGCAACGGTGCATCCACATCCAGCAGCCAGTCTGGAGGCACCTCTCCATTTAAGGTACAAGTAAACTTTGACATTCCCATATTTGAGGGCCAAATAGATGCATACATCATAAATATATGGTTAAATCTCAAAGAATGATATTTTTATGTTCATGATTTTTCCAGCTAAGAAAAGATTATTTTTTCTCTTCTCAAAGCTGCTCCCCACGTCAAGGACTGGTGGGAAACCTACTATGAGAAGGATGAAAGTATTCCCTCACTTTTTTCAACCGCACCCACTTGGAATTTGTTTCGGGATGCCATCAAGGAGTAGTACTACCTTGTTGGGAGCTATGAAGATAAATACATAAAGTGGAACACGCTGTGGCAGAGAAGGGACCAAGATGAGTCGGAGTTTACTAATTTTTTTCATACCATTCACATGAAGTTGGATATCAAGGATTCTAAGAAACATTTGGTACTCAAGTACTGCGGTTGCCTACATAGGTACATCCAAGATGATATGGAGTTCTTGGACATCTCCTCGCTCGGCACGATGTACCGATATGTTGTTAAGATCAAGCATAAGATTAAATAGAAGAAGCGAGACATTGATTTGTGAATCCAAAGCAAGGGAAAGGTGGCCCCAAACTGCAAAACAAAAGACAAATCCTGGCCCAGAACAACCCACCAAAGTCGCAAGAAAAGAACAACACCATGAAGCCGAAGAAGGACATGTGAAAGTGATGTGAGTTCCATAAGAGCTCCACTCACAACATAAGTGAGTGTTGGGCCAAGCAGTCAGTGGTGGCTGAGATGAAGGCTTCTGAATCAGATGCATGTTTTGACTCTGAGTCAGAAGCCAACAAGGGGAATGACAAAGGGAAGTAGATTATCGATGAAGAGCCCAATGCCACCATTGCCACCACGAATATCCAAAAGGAGGAACCCAATTTAGTATACCTAGGGGGGATAATATGAGTTACAAAGGGAGGTACCCAAGGGAATAATGTAATAATGGGATGGGCCATAGTAATAAATAAGGTGGTTAACATGTATCATGTAAGGGACCACAAGTAGTTAGCAATAATGTAATAAGCCCATGGTATTAGATAGATGGTATTGAGAGAACCATGGTAATGACCCATGGTATTGTATGTATGATGCCTGTATAGAGGCTAGAGACTCCCCATTGAGAGATGTCAAGGATTATTGTATGAACAGGCATATGGTTGTGGAGTGTTCTCCTTCCTTAAGGAGTGAATGTATGGTGTTTCCCTACCTTAAGGGTTTTGATTAATAAAGTGAAGCATTTCTATCTATATTCATATCCTTTTGTTTCTTGGGTTTATTTCTATTATCATATATTTTCAGGTCAAATCTATAACAAGTGGTATCAGAGCACTTTCTTGGGCAAAGCGGAGATTTTTTATTTTTATTTTTTGTAGGAACTTTTTGGGGCGACATGTTTGTAGATCAGATTTGTATGTTTTGGTGAAAAATTTGCAGATCTGGGTTATTTGCAAAAAAATATTCAATTTGAAAAAAAAAAATCGGCCGAATCAGAGTCTAAATGAGGGAGATATCGCTGATTTAAAAATCAATTGTGTTGTAGACATTTTTCGGGGCGATGATTTTTCAGATCAGATTTGTGCATTCTGGGGCAATATTTGTAGAATCTAATTTCAGATCTAGGTTTTTTGTGAAAAAATACCCAATTTGAAAAAACAAATCGACCGAATCGGAGTCCGAATGAGGGAGATATCGCTGATTTAAAAATCAGCTGTGTTGCAAGTATTTTTTAGGGCGATGAGTTTGCAAATAAGATCTGTATGTTCTGTGGCAACATTTGCATAATATTATTGCAGATCTGGGTACTTTGTAAAAAAAATACCCAATTAAAAAAAAAAAAAAATCAGTTGAATGGGAGTCCAGATGAGAGAAATCTCGCTGATTTAAAATCAACGCTTTTTTTTTCAGAAATTTTTGTGACGACGGGACAGTTGCAGTGCGAATCAGAAATTCCAGTGCCTAGATCAGGATTTCTATCACATGGGAAGAAGCAGAATGGTTGTTCCATTTCAAAAAATAGGTTATAATAGGGATTCTGAGCAATATTGACTAAATTGTGGCCATTTCAATTTTTTGCCAAGTAAGTGAATTTTTTTCAAAACCCTCTTCATGGCGGTTCTATATTTTATAAGAAAAGATAATGGTCCTACTATTGAAGAATACATAAAAGAAAAAAAGTCATTATGGGAAAAACATTGGAAATTTTGGGTAGTGGAACAATTTAAAAATGAGGCGGCCACATGTTGGGAATTACTTAACAAAAAGAAGTGTTCCAACCTGCCCGATGAAGAATTTGAAAAATTCATTTTAGACTGATGGTCTCATGCTAGAAAACAAGATAATGAGAAACATGTGGGGTTATTTTCTATTGGTATATGCTTATTACAGGTTCATGGATATATTCAAAAGGAGAAGATCATTGTGTTTATAAATCCTAGTTGCAAGCAAAATCTTATAAATGTCAATTTGGCAAAAAAATTGCAAGTTCCAGAAAAACAAATGGAGCAAACATAGGTTAATAATGAGGAGGTGGAAGTTTATAAAGATTTGAAGATTTCTATGGACAAGTATGTATTGCATTCTAATTTTTATGCTTTAGATATGGCTAATATGGATGTTGTTTTGGGATACCCTTGGATGGATTCAGTGGGTATTATCAATATTAATGTGCAGAAGAAATTCCTGAAGCTCTGGTATAAAAAGAAGAAAATTACATTACAGGATATTTCCATCAATAAACAGGTAGAGTCTGAGAAAGCTGAAGCAGAAGATGTTCCAGGAATTGACACATCAGATGATGAGCCCTTGATGGTTGACAACCAAACACAAACATCAAACTAGGTACTAGAAAAACAGGTAGAGTCCAAGCAAGCTAAAGCAGAAAATGTTACAAGTACTGATACATCAGATGAGGACTCAGTGGTTGAAGTAATATTGGAAGATAAGAAACAACAACAGACACCACAACATGTACCAGATACCAATCAGGCTCCATTAGGTGGTGAATTAAATAAAGATACACAGATGGTTAAAACTTCAGCATATCACCACCCACATCACCCTGCAAGAAAACAACCAACAAGATGGCAATGAATTAGCCACAAGGACAACAACCCCCGCATGACAGATAGAGAGGGGCGACGATCCATCTACTACACATCAACACAGAAGAGCCACTAGGGCAAACTTCCATCTCAAGCGAGCGAGGCACCAACTAGATCGAGGGTTCACCTTTCTCTAGGATGGCTAGATGCACGTGCATGGTACCAGTGGACTACTCTTTTGAGTAGATCTTATTATTTGTGTTCTTCTTATGTTTCGGAGATGAAACATGTTAAGGGGGGTGGAATGTAGTATACCTAGGGGGGATAATATTGGGTACAGAGGAAGGTACCCAAGGGAATAATGTAATAATGGATGGGCCATAGTAATAAATAAGGTGGTTAACCCGTATCATGTAAGGGACCACAAGTAGTTAGCAATAATGTAATAAGCATATGGTATTAGATAGATGGTATTGAGGGAACCATGGTAATGACCCATGGTATTGTATGTATAAAGCCTATATAGAGGCTAGAGACTCCCCATTGAGAGATGTCAAGGATTATTGTATGAACAGGCATATGGCTTGTGGAGTGTTCTCCTTCCTTAAGGAGTGAATGTATGGTGTTTCCCTACCTTAAGGGTTTTGATTAATAAAGTGAAGCATTTCTATCTATATTCAGATCTTGTTATTTCTTGGGTTTATTTCTATTATCATATATTTTCAGGTCAGATATATAACACCCAAAGATCCAGAGGAGGAGGAGCACCTCTTCCACTCCCGATGTAAGTAAAGGGTTCCCCACTATAGTTCATTATGTAGAAATTACGACTGTAGATTAACCTGATAATGCAATATAACTAAAGCAAAATACTTTAATCTACTTCTACAATCAAACTTGCGGAAACTTAATAGATTTGAGCAAGATCAAGATGAAAAAAAATAACCAGAAGAAGAATCAATGCACATGAAACATAAAATAATACTTAGGGGAAAGCCTCAACTAAAAACACCACTATCTGTATTATCATACAAGTTGGAAATATCTCAAAATTACTCAAAGCTTTAGCTCTCACAGCTAGTCAACTCTCAGTACAATCCTCACAGATGCTCACAAGCAAAATAGACTTCTCATAGGTCCTCCACACTGCCCTCCAAGCTCCTATTTCCTAGCGCAGTTTTTCCTCGGTGATCCTACTGTTACCATGTGTAATACTAATCACTCACACTGATCTCACACCCTGTAAAACTGCGCAATCCTCAAGGAATGAATTCCTTCTGCATGCATGAGTTAATGATGAGAGAATCTTCAGTTATCTAGAGTACACTAGTTGGATCCATGCATGCATTAACTGACTGAGCTCACAATTAGTTCCTCAAATAGTTTGGAACTAATCTAACTGAACTTAACTCAGTAAACTGAAATAACTAGTTACAACTCAACCTTATCTCCTTAATTAAGGGATAATTGTTGCATGACTTCATAAAGACTTCTAACTTGAATTTCTCCAACAATTAATCCATAATGAATGAATTAATTATTTTTCAAGTAGTTGGTGAGACTAAATTCGAATTTTAATTCTCAATTTTAATTCAAGGACAAATTAAAATTGGAATATTCTTGTTGCCACATTTCAACACTCCCTCTCAACAAGAAAGGGATTATCTGCCACCCCGATCTTGTCTCTATGGAACTCGAATTTACACTTTGACAATGCCTTTGTCAAAATGTCAACATGTTTCTCCTCTATAAAAATATATTGCAGCAACATCATCCTCCTCACTACACAGTCTCTGAGATGATGATACCAGATACCGATGTACTTGGACCTATCATGAAATATTGGATTCTCAAAGAGTTTGATACAACTCTAATTATCACTATAGATCATAGTTGGATCCATCCTCTGACCAAACAAACCAACTAGAATTTTCCGCATCCAGATGGCCTCACATGTTGCCTTACTTACAACCATGTATTCAGCCTTTGCCGAGTTGAGTGCAACCGACCTCTGTTTCCTGTTGTACCAAGAAACTGCAGCTGACCCAAGGTTGAAAATCCCTCCTGATGTGCTCTTCCGATCTGATGGACTCCCTACCCAATCTACATCAGTGAAGCCCTGTAGCTTCACTCCCTCTGTCCATTTGTACCATAATCCATAGTGAGATGTGCCTCTGAGGTATCTCAATACATGCTTTGCCGCTTTTCAAAACATCTTAGTAGGTTGAACCATTGCTTGACATAGGTGGTTCACCGCATAGCACAAATCTGGTTGAGTGTTCCCTAAGTACATCAGTGAACCCACAAACTACCTGTACGCAGTAGCCTCTACTACTTCTCCTGAAGTAGCATCCTCCTTCCTCCAGTTACCTGCTAGAGGATTCTGCATGGGCTTACACTTCTCCATGTGGAATCTCCTGAGTATCTCATTGGAATACTTACCCTGAGACACAAACAATTCCCCATCCTTCTACCACACTTCCATGCCAAGGAAGTAATGCATAAGGCTCATGTCTTTCATCTCGAATTCTACATGATCAACTGATCATCACCTGTCAATATGAGATCATCAATATAAAGTACAATGATCAACTGCTGACCTTTCACCATGATGTGGTACAGGTTTGCATCTACTTCACTCTTTATGAAGCCCAACCCGGTGAAGTAGTTGTCTATTCTAGTGTACCAAGCACGAGGTGCTTGCTTCAATCCGTACAAAGCTCTCTTGAGTTGGCACACATGCAACTCATGATCGAAGGTCCCAAAACCTTCCGGCTGCTCTATGTACACCTCTTCCTCAATATTGCCATTGAGGAATATAGTCTTCATATCCATCTGATGGATCTTCCAACCCATCTGTGCTGATAGTGCCAACATCGATCTAATATATGAGTACCTTGTGACAGGAGAAAAAGTCTCATCATAGTCAATCCCCTACCTATGAAAAACCACGGGCAACAAATCTTGCCTTATGCTTCTCCACACTACCACCAGTAGCTTTCTTTACCTTATAAAGCCAATGGGAACTCACAACTGACTTGTCCTCTGATCTTGGAACCATGTCCCAAACACTGTTACGAACTATGGAGTCATACTTCTCCACTATAACATCAACATAAATCAGCTACTACACTGCTTCCTCAAAGGAATATGGCTCGGTATCAACACATTCCCCAACAAGGTCCATGTATCTAGTGTACTTCTCAGGTGACCTCCTCTATCTGCGCTAAGAAGATGGTTCTCCCACATTTTCTCTCACATCTAACAACAATTTGTCAACTTCTCTTGTGTGCTTCCATCCATCTCTGGAAGACTCTGCTTGAGTGGATGTCTCCACTCTTGGATCCTCTGCATGTAGCTGCTTTGCATCAGTCTGAGGCTCCTCCTCCTTAGGAACCAACAGTTCCTCCATAGCCTATAGTTGGAGCTCCCTCTCAAGGGAAACTTGCATGGCCTTCTGCTCATCAAACTTGAGATCTCTGCGAACCACTGTCCTCCGACTGGTAGGCAGATACACCTGATAGTTGTTGGGTGTATCAGTGTACCCCACAAGTATTCCCAACTCTAATGTCAGCTCAAACTTCTTCTGTGCATCCTTTGTAACATGGCAATATACCGATGAGCCAAAGATCCTGAAGTGACCCACATCTGGTCTCTTACCAGAGAAAGCTTCCTTTGGTGTCTTCATCCCAGGTATGTAATGCGGACTTCTATTCTGCAAATAGACTGTTGTGTTGCATGGCTTAGCCCACAAGTGAAGTGGTAGGCCTTGGTCATGAAGCATCGTTCATGCTACCCCTACAATCGTTCTATTCTTCCTCTCAGCCACCCCATTCTGCTGTGGGTTATGAGGTGCCATCGGCTCTCATTTAATTCCTTCTGCTGCATAGAAGTCCTTAAACTCTTGAGAGACATACTCTCCACCATTGTCACTTCTCAAGGCCTTGATATTCTTCCCTGACTCTTTCACGACCAAAGCTTTGAACTCACAAAACTTTGAGAAGGTTTGGTCCTTCTTCTGCATGAAATAATTCCAACATTTATGAGAATAATCATCAATGAAAATCACATAATACCTTTGCTTCATTGTGGATTCCGTTGAGAATGGTCCACACAAATTAGTATGAACTCACTCTAAGATCGTTTATGCTCAACTATCTCGATCATGAAAGGAAGACTTGGTGTACTTTCCCAAGGTACAACATTTGAGTGTGTCAACTTTTTCAAGTTTACCTTTGGGAAGTCCTGTAGAGATCAACTGCATTATCTTCAAGGCCCCATGATTCAAATGGCCCAACCGCTTGTGCCACAACTCGCTAATGTCTTCACTTTACACCAATTCTGCTTTTGAACTCAATGCTGCATAATCATCTACCTCTAGTTTATAGAGATTCTTCACCCGAATCCCAATCCTCTTGGTCTGCCCCATGGCTATGTGTCTTAGGAACGCCTTTCCCTTACTGAAGACAACATCATAGCCTTTTTCCTCCAACATCGTGACCAATACCAAGTTCTTGTTTAGTCCAGGCACATACTTCACATCTGTCAAGGTGAGAGGAGCCCCATGCTCCCTCTGAAAAGCAACCGTGCCTTCTCTTGAAACACAATACTTTCCGTCATCACCCATCTCTATGCAAATATTGAGGTCTTTCTCCTCCAAGGTACTGAATAAAATTTTGTCGCCGGTCATGTGGAATGAGGCTCCATTGTCAAGATACCAAACAAAACCCACCATCAATGACACCATGCATTCGATGAGGGTAAAGTCCATTTCGAACTGAGAGGCTAATGCCTCACCTTCCGATCCTTTCGAGGATCCTTTCTTGGACTTCTTCGATGGGAAATTAGTTGCATAATGTCCCACCTCATGACAATTAAAGAATCTCACTTTAGACTTGTCAACCTTCTTCCCTCCATGAGAAGAATTCAATTTGGAATGGGAAGCCTTCCCTTTCCCTTTCCTTTCCTTACTTTCTCAGGCCATATGTTCTTCATCATCATTATTGGATAAAGAACCATGTGTGCTCCTCCTGATCTCCTCTTGCATCAGATCCGACCATAGTCATTCCCAATCTGGTAGTTTCTCCCTTCCATTCACAGAGTCCTAGTAGCTATTCCAACTCTTTGGAAGGCCAAGGAGAGCAAGGCTCACCATATCATCATCGGTAATAGTTATTCCCACACTACCAAGCTCATCTATATAGGTGGTGAGCTTGTTCAGATATGTGGAAAGAGTATCGCCCTTCTCCATCTTGATTTTCCGAAGCTTATCCTTGAGTGCCAATTTCCTCTAGTCGCTACTGTTCTGGTAGAGGTCCTTCAATGTCTTCCACATTGAAAATGGAGTATCCTTCCCATGGAGACTTGAGACAATATGGTCTTGAACTCCCTCCAGGATGATCTATCTCGCCTTTGCTACATACTTCTTCCACTCAGCTAACTCTTGTGCATTAGCTACAGCTAGCTTTGGGATTTCTAGATTAATGAAATCCTTCAAGCCATTGTCTTCTAATACAACTTCCATTCTATCTTTCCATGCTATGTAATTCGAGGTGCCTTCCAAGGCATACTCGAGTCTGAAGCCATAGAATGCCATTGACCAACCTGAAGTATGAGATCAATTCAATTTGCACCTGTGACCTCGAACTTCAAACTTTGAATTCTCTTCTCTGTATACTGTTCATAGCTTTGATAACCTTTTCTCTGATACCATGTAGAAATTCTGACTGTATATTAACATGATAATGCAATATAACTAAAGAAAAATACTTTAATCTACTTCTACAATCAAACTTGCTGAAGCTTAATAAATTTGAGCAAGATCAAGATGAACACATATAACCACAAGAAGAATCAATGCACATGAAGCACAAAAGAATACTCAGGGGAAAGCCTCAGCTAAAAAGCCCACTATCTGTATTATCATACAAGTCGGAAATATCTCAGAATTACACAAAGCTTTATCTCTCACAACTAGCCAGCTCTCAGTACAATCCTCACAGATGCTCACAAGTAAAATAGACTTTTCATAAGTCCTCTACACTTCCCTCCAAGCTCCTATTTCCTAGTGCAGTTTTTCCTGGGTGATCCTACCATTACAATGTGTAACACTGATCACTCACATTCATCTCACACACTGTAAAACTGTGTAATCCTCAAGGAATGAATTCCTTTTGCATGCATGAGTTTTCCTTATAGGAAAATTTATGCAACTGATAGTACAATATCCCTGTCTTTAATCTCAACTGGGTCTTTCTCACAATAGACATGCATGAGTTAATGATAAGAGAATCTTCAGTTATCTGGAATACACTAGTTGGATGCATGCATGCATTAACTGACTTAACTCACAATTAGTTCCTCAAACAGTTTGGAACTTATCTAACTAGACTTAACTCAGTAAACTGAGCTAACTAATTACAACTCAAATACAACTCAACCTCATCTCCTTAATTAAGGGATAATCTTCTTAATTCAAGGGATAATTGTTTCATGACTTTAGAAAGACTTTTAACTTAAATTTCTCCAACTAATTAATCCATAATGAATTAATTAATTATTTTTCAAGCAGCTGGTGAGACTAAATTTTAATTTTAATTCTCAATTTTAATTCAAGGACAAATTAAAATTGGAATATTCTTGTTGCCACATTTCAACACATTGTCGACAGCGGGAGCCAAAAGAACCTCATTTCAGTATAGGCCATGAAGCGGTTGGGATTACTAACCACAACACATCCACAACCGTACACCACTGGGTGGCTTTGCCAAGGACATGATCTTCGCGTCAGCCAACAGTGCCGCCTTCCATACAGCATCAAGCCCTTCACGGATGAGGTATTATGTGACATTGATCCTCTTGATGTTTGTGATGTATTATTAGGCCAACCATACTTTTGGAAGCGACATGTTGTGTATGAGTCAAGGCTTCGCATTGTTATTGTTACCTTGGGAAATAAGTTGTACAAGATACCGGAGCCGCCTACCGCCATCTCTTTGGTTATTGAAAAACAATGCAGTAAGCTCACTTCCAAAACTGGGAAAAAATCATTCCTGATGATATGCCCTCAGGGAAAGAAGAAGATGATGGCCATGACCTCCATATAGGGCCCCTTCGCATGACAACAACAGATGGACAAGGTCATTGAGGAGTATGAGGACATCTTCACCTCCCCCACAGGGGTGCCTCTTCACTGTTAGGTCAAGCACTCCATCGATCTGACCCCAGGTGTGTCATTTCCCAACGGACCAATTCATTGGCCCTCTGTTCTAGAGAACGACGAAATCAAGAGGAAAATTTAGGAGCTGTTGTAGAAAGGTCACATCCAGTCGAGTTCATCACCCTATGGGAGCCCAATCATGTTGATACAGAAGAAGGATGGGACATAGAGACTCTGTATTGACTATTGGCCACTGAACAAGATCACTGTCTGGAATAGGTACCCGATTCCACAGATTGATGACCTTCTAGACCAACTCAAGGGGGGGAATATTTTAGTAAGATCACTTGAAGTCCAGATATCACTAGGTACCAATCAAACCCTCTAATGTGTGGAAGACTACCTTCAAAGCGAAGGAGGGCCTTTTCAAATGGTTGGTTATGCCTTTCGGGTTGACGAATGCTCTTGCAACCTTCATGAGGTTGATGGATGACATCTTGTGGACATTCACCAACTCATTTGTAGTGGTATACTTGGATGACATCCTGATCTTTAGCCAGAGTTGGGAAGAGCACTTCCACCACATTTGACAGGTTCTCCAAACACTGTGGAAACACAAGCTTTGTGCCAATTTGGAGAAATGCACTTTTGGCATGACCCAAGTTCAGTATTTGGGATACATTGTTGATTAACAGGGGGGGTGCATGTGAATCCAGCCAAGATCCAAGTCATTCTTGGCCAGCCCCAACCACTTTGACAGAGCTCCACATCTTTTTGGGTATTGCCAATTTATACCATAGGTTTGTGTTGGGGTTCTCTCATATCACTTGGCCCTTGAGTCAAGTCACCAAGGGAGGAGCAAAAGAAAAATTCTTTTGGTCTAAATCTCAACAGAAGGTATTCGCAAAGTTGAAACATCGCCTCTTCTCTGCACCAATGTTCACATTACCAGACTTGTAACAAACATTTGAGATCAAGACATATGCCTCTGACTATGTTATTGGGGAAGTCCTTACTCAACAGTGGCATCTAGTAGCATATCACAGTGAGACACTTTCATACATAGTCCATAAGTATCCCACTTATCACAAAGAGATGTATTCCATTGTGTAGGTCTGCCAACAATGGAAGCATTACATTTTGGGGAAGGAAACGGTAATCCACATAGACCACCGACCCCTATAGTTCATACAGATGCAAGGGA
This sequence comes from Pinus tabuliformis, assembly GCA_031772625.1. Lineage (NCBI taxonomy): Eukaryota > Viridiplantae > Streptophyta > Pinopsida > Pinales > Pinaceae > Pinus > Pinus tabuliformis. The sequence continues at coordinate 56,878,754 of CM062804.1, forward strand.
AGTTGTAGAATGATTTCCATCAGAAGTAGCCCACATACCTGCAACGGTTCCATTTGAATATCAAGTACAAGAAGGGCAACACCAATAATGTTCTAGACTACATCAACTGACCATCGATCATGGCATTAACCACTGTGCTCAACTCTTGTGGGCACGAGACTTCTGATTTGCCACTTCTCTACAAAAGTGACCCAGAATTCAGCCACACATACCAAATGCTCTTGGAGGGTCAACAAGTTCCATATTTTCATCTCTAGGATGCACTCTTATGCCACCTGGGACACCTTTGTGTTCCTTCAAGCAAGCGTGCCAGGATGATTTTGGAAGTACACTACAATAAGGTCATTGGGAATTTCGAGGTTGTGAAAACAATGGTAGTATTGCAAAAGTATTTCTATTGGCTGAATCTTTTGCAAGAAATCAGGAAGTATATTAGATCTCGCATTACCTGCACCATTTCTAAATCGACCATCAAGAAGTAAGGCCTCTATACTCTGGTGCCTACCCCTAGTCGACCTTGGGAAACCATCTCCATGGATTACATGTCAGGCCTTCCTTCTACTAAGCATGGCAATGACTATGTTTTTATGGTCGTTGGCAGATTCTCGAAGCTCGCCATTATGGTGGCCTGGAAGAAGAATATCACAATAGAAGCCACTGATAAACTCTTCTTTGAATGAGTGTGGGTACACTTTGGGATCCCATAGTCTATCATCTCAGATCAGGACAACATGTTCCTCGATACATTTTGGTCTAGTCTTTGGTCGATGTTGGACACCAAGCTCACAAAGTCCATAGCTTTCCATCCCCAAATTGATGGATAGACAGAGGTCGTCAACAGGATGATCATGCACATTATGTGCATGTACAACTCAAAGCATTCACGCACATGGGACGAGAGACTCACCTATGTCCCACACAACTATAACCGGGCTCTCCACAGCTCGACTGTCCACATCCCTTTTTAGGTGGCTTGGGATTCCAGCCACTATGTCCCATTGATGTGGCCATACCATTTGTGGCTACTTAGGTAGATTCGTCTCATATCCAGTCCAAAGCTGACAAGGCAAACAACTTCATCGAGCACATCCAACACATCCTCCAGTAGGTCCATGAAATTTTGGAGAAATCAAATGCCAAGTATGAGTAGTGACATCATCAACACCGAGTGGCACACAAGTTTTGGGTGGGTGACAAAGTCCGGTTGCATTTGCAGAAGGAACACCTTACTGGAGCCTACCGGAAACTCAGACCACTCCGATATGTTCCTTACACCATTACTAAGGCTATGGAAGACAATGAATTTTAGATCATCATTCCCCCACTCCGTGGCCTACACCCAGTGTTTGATGTGGACTACCTTCGACCATACTTCCCACCATTGCTAGACACATCAGACATTGGAGAACAACTCACACCTATAGAGTTAAATCCAAACTGCATGGAATAAGTCACAATTGATCTGATCATGGACACACAAACCAAGAACACCCGACAACAAAGGATCCAACTATATCGAGTTGTCAAAGCAGGCCAACTACTTCACCAAGGCAAGTGGTTCACTAGGGACCAAGTTTAGCGGAAGTTTCCTCATCTCATGGAGGAACTCAGCGTAATGGGGACCATTGCTTCCTAAGGGGGGAGGAATGATCCAGGTGGATATTGGTGGACACACACCTATTCCACTTGGACCCCCATCATTGTTTCTTTCATTTTTTAGTTTCCTTAATTGTAGCACAATTTACTATTTTTGGTAGCTTTTCGGGTCCTAAACTTCCGGAGCCGTTTTGAGGCCCTGTTGCACTGTTCAAAAACCCCCAATTTTTATATAATAATTTCCTATGAAATTAATTATTTAAAAATAGAAGACTCTTTTTAAGTTTTAAAACACACAAAAAAAAACATTTTTTTTGTTTTGAATAAAACAATTTTTATTTAGAAAAAGCAAATTTTAATAGCCCCCAAGACCAAGATTATAATTAGGCTTTAAAAACCTTAAGTATTAAACACATATGGGTTGTTAAAATAAAAATAAAAATAAAATGAAAAAAATCAGAATTTTATTTGAAAGTTTTCCAAAATCCAACTATCAGAACTAAAACCCAACCTATCCTCCCTGCATCGCAAATAACACAACACTATAGGCAAGACCCCTCCACTAACTCCATTGCGATTGCAATTTTAAGAATGGACCCAATGGCAGTTTTAACGCAATTCTATAAGACATCATGTCTGCAGATCGCAATATCCGCAGACTTAAATCCCAGCCTTGACCACTTTTGCGATTACGATTTACGATAAGGCCAGACCCACTAGGATTATACATGCTAGTTCATAAATCCCTGTGCCCGTGAAATCACAAATTCTAAAGGCTAGCACTCCGCTCCTATCCTCTCGGACCCGCCATCATTATAAAATGTAGTTTAATAAAATATCGCATCTGTGGCTATCACAGTTTTATTAGCCATGCTTCCCATTCCAAAAGCCCCTGTCACTGCCAATATCGATATGAGATAAGACTCATTCCTCCACCACATAGTCAGATTGTTATGCTCTTGACCTGCAAGAAGATACCAGAATACCAAATATGCGAAGAAATATACCCAGAACATAGAACAATAAGAAATAACAGCATGTATTTTATTATTCAGAAAGGAAAGCAATGTTCACTTGCCTCTTCGAGGGGGAAACCTCCAATAGAGCTAGGCTCAATTACAAAATAAGACACGACACTCCTCAAGGGGAGTCTCGATCCTTTATATAGGATTCATACTTGCAATACCATGGGTCAGTACCATGGTTCTTATTAATACCATCTATCTAATACCATGGCCCATTCGCAACTAACTGTGGTCCCTTCTTTAAATGCGGGTCAACCACTTACAATTATTAATATGGGCTTTATTAACTCTTTACTTAACTATAACTATGACTCGACCCTATTACATAAATAAGGGGGTTAGGGTTGGACCCTAACATGCCCTCCCCCATAAAAATAGCCTTGTCCTCAAGGCTGAAGTTGTGGAAACTGCTGAAGAACAGTGGCTCATTCCCATGTTGCATCTTCTGGAGAGGTGTCTTTCCACTTGACGAGGACTTCCTTGATCATGCAGTTGTGCAGGTGTCGTTCTCGCGTGCCAAGAACCTGTTCAGGTTGGAGCCATATTGAACCTTCTTTGTCCAATTCTAATAGACTGGTTTGAATTCGGCAATGGTTCCCAATCACTTTCTTGAGGCATGAGACATGGAAGACTGTATGGATTTTTGCAGTGGATGGAAAAGCTAGCTTGTAGGCTACTTCTCTAATGCGCTGAAGTACTTGATACGGTCTGTAGAATTTTGGAGATAATTTCTGACAACCCTTGTCTTTGATTGATGTTTGCTTATATGGTTGCAGCCTCAAAAATACCTGATCCCCTTCTTGAAATTTGCGTTCTGAACGATGTTGATCTACCTGTTGCTTCATGTAGTTTTGAGCTTAATGGAGATTCTCTCTGAGGTGGGCCAGCATGGTTGTGTGGTTCTGTAGGAGTTGATCCACTACTTTTACCTTTGAGCATCCCTGGATATAAGAAGTAGATGAAGGGGGGAGTTGACCATAAACTACTTCATATGGAGTCATTTTGGTGGTGGCATGATAGTTAGTGTTGTACCACCATTCGGCTAGAGGTAACCATTGTACCCATAGATGTTACTTTTCTGAAGTGAAACACCTAAGGTAGGTCTCTAGACATTTGTTGACTTCTTCATTTTGACCATCAGTTTGGGGATGAGCGGAAGTACTGAGTTGTAGTTGGGTACCTTATAGCTTGGAGAGTTCCTACCAAAATTTACTGGTGAAGATCGGGTCACGGTTAGACATAATGGAAGTGGGCATGCCATGCAATTTGAAGATCTAGTCCATGAAAGATTGAGCCACCAAAGTTGGTGTAAAAGGGTGGGGTAGGGTGCAAAAATGAGCATACTTAGAAAGTCTGTCCACAACCACCATGATGACTGACTTGTTGCCTGACTTCGGAAGGCCCGTAATGAAGTCCATAGAAACCTCTATCCAAATTGAGGCCGGGATGGGAAATGGCTGTAATGTGCCTAGGGATTTGACTGTTTCTCCTTTGTGGTGCTGACATACGTCACACTTAGTTACAAAAGTAAGAATTTCCTTTTTCATGCCTATCCAAAACAATGAACGTCGAGTGCGAGCATAAGTCTTCTGAAAGCCTGAATGACCTGCAGTGGGAGATGAGTGCAACTCCACCAAAATGCGACTTTTGAGGGTGGAAGTTGGTGATATCACGACTCTGTCCTTGTAGTGAAGAATCTCATCCTTCCAAGAGTAGCCCGCTGTGGAATTTGGATCCGCCTACAATTTATTAATGAGTTGGGAGAGCAAAGAATGTGAAAACCATTCCTTGCAAGCCTCTTCAATCCATTCTAGAATGGGAATGGAGATTGCGAGTAGGGTGCTTTGTGTTGAGCATTGGAAAAGGTATGTATTTACCATTTATTTCTTTATCTTTTCCTTTGAATCATAACTTCTTTACATTCTGAGATGGTAATATGTTAAAGAATTATGATAGAATTAAGGAGATTTGTGATTAATGCAAAATGACTAATTATTGTCCTTTTCTATACAGAAAGTGAAGAAAATGGAAAATCACTATTCAGGAGGAAAAGACAAAGAAAAAGAAACTGTTATCCCTTTGACAAGAACCTGTATCCAGATGAGGAGATCAAGATCGGAGCGCATGATCCAGGAAAAGGAAGAGGAAATGCGGCATCAGCGTAAGAAGAAAAAACGATAACTGGAGATAAAATATATAGCGAATCCCTCAGGATCCTTTGATCCTGAAGGATCACTGTTTCAAGGCTTATCGGTACTCTTGATACTTCCGCCTGGCCATTATAAAAAGGGACAGCGCTGGTAGCCCAGGGGGGGATATTATTGTCAATTTGTAGAATTTACTATTGTAATCTTAACTTTGATCATCAACTCTCTTTGAAGAGTGATAGTTGTAACTTTGCCATTTATGATTAATATATAACTCAGTTGTTGTTCCATTATCGGATCCTGGAGTAAACGCAGCAGTGCTTCCTTGGTGGCTAAGGGCCCAGCCCTAGTGGATCCACTTGCTTCTTGTATCATTATTTTGCGATTATAGTCGTGTGTGGTTTGATTTCCTTTGCATTTCTTTAATTCGCTTTACTCAGTAATCTTTTGTTTCTGAACATTTCACTGAATTTCTCTATTATATCGAAATTGTAATTGGATAGCAAGATAATTATTCACAACCGAAAATGTTATGTTGTTCATTCTAAAACAATACTGTACTGTCTAATTCGAATTCTGCTATTCATTTACAATTGTGATTTCAATTCATTTATAGTTGCAATTGTTGTTCATTTAACTACGGTTCACTTACAGTTGTGATTGTTGTTCATTTGACTACTGTTCCATTATAACTGCAATTGTCGTTCCTTTACACCGGAATAAGATTACTGATTCAATTACTCTATATTCACTGTGTGGTTACACTTAATTCGGTTTGTTGTTCCTTTCTTAGATTGTTGTTCAATTCATTTCGGTTAAGATTGCTGCTCAGTTCATTTCTGTAGATTAAGCTTTGTTGTTTGACCTTTTCAATAGATTTAGTTGTTGTTCCTTTTCTACTAATCAAATTGTTATTTCCAGTATTTGCTTTAGTGTGGATAAATAGATCTACAGCTGTAACGAACATTGACTACTGCTATCTAAGTTCTCAAATTGGAGATCTTGCCTGTGATTGATTTTCGTTTACATCAGTTTACAGGGGAAAGAGTTATCTTTACTACATCCTTGACTGATGATTGCTGTAGTTTCTTCAGTGAATGACTTAGTTACAGAGCATTTAAGTTTCTTGCCATTATAATTAGAGTTTGTTTCCAACATTCATTTACTTTTGTAAGCACTATACTACAAACATTACTCTTGAACAACAGGGAAAATTTTAAGAACCCCCCCTAAATTTATAAATATAATAAATGGGCGAATCTCCATGGTATATAGGAAAAATGGAAGGCGATTTTATCAATAATATAATATGTATATATAATTTTTTGGCGAATCCCTCACCAGGCATGGTGAATATTTTACTCAATTATAAAATCTTGTAAGATCTTGGCGAGTCTTTCACTAAATAATAAAACTTTGTAAAGTCCTAGTGAATCTTAGCATAGACTACATGCTGGTTTAATTCCCCCATTTAAATAGGCTACATTCCAGGTGAATACCATGGGTCAATACCATGTGCCATTTTGGTGAATACCATGGGTCAATACCATGTGCCATTTTTATTTTTATTAATTCTAATATTAGGGTTAATAATGGTTTTTTTCATGGTATTAATAACAATCTAGTCCATGGTATTTGTCCCATAGTATTTTGGCCATAGGTTTCACCTAAATATAACCCATTTTTTGAGTGTTCATAAATATAAGGTGACTTATGGAGTAAATATAAAAAAATGTTTTATTTGTTTACCATACCTCTCGTTTATTTGTATTTTTATTAATTTACCATACCTCTTTTACAAATATGGTATTTGGCCCATAGGATTCACTTAAATAAAACCTCTTTCTTAAGCCTTCATAAATAGAATAAGGGTTATGGATTAAATATAAAGAGAGGTTTTATTTATTTATGATATGTGTAGTTTATTTATATTTTTATTTATTTACCATACCTTTTGAGTAAGTATAAAAAGACGTTTTATTTATTTACCATACCTCCACTTTACTTATATTTTTATTTGTTTACACCCTTACATGTATATAAGGTAATTTATGGAGTAAATATAAAAAATGTTTTATTTATTTACCATACCTCTCATTTATTTATATTTTTATTAATTTACCATACCTCTTTTATAAATATGGTATTTGGCCCATAGGATTCACTTACATAAAACCTATTCTTGAAAATGGGCGAATGGATTCACTTAAATAAAACCTATTCTTGAAAATGGGCGAATGGAAGGTTGTAAGTCCTAATTTCAAGGGCTAAATTTAACTTTTTTACCCTCTCCCTTAAAATAAGGTGGGCTATTTGAGGTGATTTGTAAAAATGTACTATGATACAAAATATTCGCCCACTAAAAATTTAAAACCCCTTAATTTCGCCAAAGGGTGAACATTCGCCCCTAAAATTATCCTTGTTGAACAAGTGACCGCCTCAGACTGAGTACACTCTTGAGATAAAAAATCATGCCTGGATTGATAATTAATGTAGGGTAAATAGGGGTTAAAAGACACCTTTTTATCACTCAACATTTTGGTGTCGTTGTTGGGGATAAAAATGCTCAAGTTGAAAATTAGTTACCCGTAGAACAATCACTACAAGAAGAGGATGTTGTCAGACAACAAACTTATGACCAGGCAACCACGTCTTCTCCCCCCTTCCCAGAACGATTAATCATACCACGCCCTATAGAACATCCTGACTTTGATATTCTGGGAGAACTAAGAAATTTATGTTAAAAAATCCCACTCCTCCAAACTATCCAAGATATCCCAATATATGCAAAAACCATCAAAGAGTTATGTATAAGAAAGCCAAAGAGGAGAATAACAACTAACCTAACCGTCCAAGTAGTTGGCACCCTATCTGATCTGTTATCAAGAAGAGAAGCACCTGTCAAATATGAAGACCCAGGGAATCCTATAGTGATGGTGCAAATCAATGGACAAACCTTTTCAAATGCCCTGGTTGATTTAGGGGCTGCAATTAATATTTTAACAACCACCACTTATCAAAAACTTGGCATTACATCAGTGGAACCAACCTCCACCTTATTGGAACTAGCTGACCGATCGATAGTTAGGCCAAAAGGTACACTATACAATGTAATGGTATCCGTAGATTCCTGGGAATACCCTACCAAATTTCTGATAATCAACCCCAAAAACGGACTCGATGGACACCCTTTAATCTTAGGTAGACCTTGGCTCGCGACTGTTGATGCTTACATTGGCTGTCGACAACGCAATATGACTATAACTAGAGGGAGTAATATCAAAAATCTAGCTCTATACACTCTAGCCCAGCCAAGTTTAACAATAATGAAAATAACAAACAACTTGTATCATACCTAACAGAAAATATTAGGTCCCCATTAACCATAGAAGATGCCCTTGATTTTAAATACCAAACAGAGGATGACGTTATTAACAACTTCATTAACCAATCTGAATCCAGATCCCATGTACAATGTCACATGATAAAGGCATCATTTGACAATGAACTAGAAGAAGATCCCCTCAAAGACACTCATGATCAATCAATACCCACTACCTCTGCTTAAAACAACAAAACTATAGAGATTGAGCCAAGAAAACCCTTGAACATTAACAAAAACCTGACTCCTGAACAAGAAAAGAAGATGGTCCAACTACTGAGAAAATATAAGGAATCTTTTGCATGGGATTATCTGAACATGAAGGGAATTGATCCCTAGCTGTGTATGCATCAAATTTATATAGAAAAGGATGTTAGACCCATTCGCAAACCCCAGCGGAGACTCAACCCTCACTTGAAAGATATTGTGAAAGCTGAATTACAAAAACTTTTAGATGTAAACTTTATTTATCCAATCCCTGATAGCAAGTGGGTCTCTCCACTAGCAATGGTGCCAAAGAAGAATGGAAAATGGAGGATTTGTGTAGATTAGAGAGAACTAAACAAAGCAACCCAGAAATACCACTTTCCCCTTCCATTCATTGATCATGTATTAGACACATTAGCAGGAAATAAATTATTTTCTTTCTTGGATGGCTTCAATGGATACAATCAGATTCAGATTGCCCCTGAAGACCAGGACAAAACTACTTTTACCTATCCTTGGGGAACATTTGCTTACAGAGTCCTACCCTTTGGCCTATGCAATGCCCCTACCACATTTCAGAGGGCCATCCTCAGCATCTTTTCAGATTTAATAAATGAAGGGCTCGAAGTATACATGGATGATTTCACACCATATGGAGATGATTTTGAGCCAGCACTAGACACATTGGAAAAGGTGCTGCAACGATGTATTGCCACCAGGCTCTACTTGAGCCATGAAAAGTGCTATATGATGATGACCGAAGGGCTCATCCTAGGTCATTATATCTTAGCAGCTGGAATATAGGTAGATCCGGCCAAAATTCAAATAATTTTGTTAATACCTACTCCTACCACATAGACAGGGGTACACAATTTTCTAGGATTTTGTGGTTATTATAGGAGATTTATAGAGAATTTTTCTCAAATAGCTACACCTCTATACACACTGATAGGGAATGTTGATTTTATTTGCATAGATAAATGCGACCGTGCTTTTGAGGATCTAAAAAAGCTTGTGTCAACAGCCCCAATGCTCAGAGGCCCAAATTGGGACCTGCCATTTCAAATTTCATCGGATGCCTCAGACACAGCTATTGGAGCAGTCCTTGGGCAGGAAGAAGACAAAAAACCATATGCAATCTATTATATTAGCAAGAATTTGTCTCCTACTGAGCTAAACTATACTATAACTAAAAAAGAGTTTTTAGTTGTAATACATGCTGTAAATAAATTTAGGCATTATATCACTGAATATCTTGTTGTTTTATATATAGATCACTCTACCATAAAATACTTAGAAAATAAACCTGTTACAAACAGTAGAGTAATAAGATGGTTGATTTTATTACAGGAATTTGACATCACAATAAAAGATCGACCTGGGAAAGAGAATCCTGTAGCTGACTTTCTCTCACGAATGCCGAAGCCAGCGGACGTAGCAGCAGTCGAAGATCAATTCCCAGATGAACATTTGTTTGTTGTCACTGTCAAGACACCCTGGTATGCTAATGTTGCAAATTATTTAGCAGTAGGCAAATTACCAAAGCATCTAACCCCCAATGAATGAAAACAGATTTTGCAATGTAGTACCCGATTTTCGTGGATTGGGGGCTACCTATTTCATACAGGGGTAGATATGCACATCAGAAGATGCGTCTGTGAAGACAAAATATTTGACATTCTGAAAGATTGTCATGACGGACCATGTGGTGGACATTTCGCAGATCGCAAGACTGGTCACAAGGTTTTGTAAACAGGTTATTACTAACCCACAATCTTTAAAGATGCTAAGAAATTTGTTCAAGCATGTGACAGTTGCCAAAGAGCAGGATGCCCTAGACAGTCTAACGAAATGCCTTTAAACCCACAGTTAGTAATCGAACCATTTGAGCGTTGGGTGCTCGATTTTGTTGGTCCAATCAACCCATCATCAAATTAGAAAACATATATTCTAGTAGCAACAGAGTATGTTACCAAATGGGTTGAAGCAGAGGAACTTCCAAGAGCCATAGAGGACTCTGTGATTCATTTCTTGTTCCAAATATTTGTGTGATATGGCCTCCTGAGGGACATAATCATGGACGGAGGACCGCAGTTTGTAGGTAATAAAATCGCTGCAACATTAAAAAATTATCACATTCAGCACAAAATTACCACTCCGTATCACCCACAGACAAATGGCCAAGTAGAGAGCACAAATAAAGTGATAGAGGCAATATTGACAAAAACCGTTGCATCACACTGGCGTGATTGGGCTTCAAGATTACTTGAAGCCTTGTGGGCATATTGAACAATGTGGAGAAACACCACTGGCTATTCACCATATCAGCTAGTATTTGGAAAAGAACCCATCTTTCCAATAGAGTTCGAAATACAAACATTAAGAACAACACAGGAGATCGGTCTGAATTTAAATAAGGCCCAAAATAATAGATTACAACAAATTAACGAGCTAGATGAAATTAGGCTCTCAGCTCTTCAACACACTGCATTAATTCAACAACAGAGAGCAAAATGGCATGACGCCCTGATAAAAAAGAAAATCTTCCACGAAGGAGATTGGGCACTCCTATATGACTCCAGGTTTCAGGATTTTCCCGGAAACTTCAGACTTGATGGCTCAGACCATATGAAATACAGAAAGTGCATGACAATGGCACCATTGCTTTGACTACTATTGACGGATCTGGACATACCTTTAAATCAAATGGTCACCGAGTGCAACTGTACCATAAACCGCTTACTCGAGAATCCTTTTACCAGTAGCTACGGGAAGATTCAGATATGCACATTCTTTCTAAGGAAAATAACCCTTCCTCGGAATTGGTTCACTAAATAATCCCATTGTTCTTAAATTTTGTACATAAGTTTTTTTTTTCTTTTCTGCTTGTATAAACTATTTTCTGTACAGATTTTTGAATTTCTGCATTTTTTGCATTTTGTTGTTCCTTTCAGAAGGAACAATATTTCCGCCTTTTTGTTGTTCCTTTCCGAAAGAACAACACTTTTGCATTTTTCTATTCCTTTCCGAAGAAACAACATTTCCGCCTTTTTGCTGTTCCTTTCCAAAGGAACAACACTTTTGCATTTTGTTGTTCCTTTCCGAAGGAACATCATTTCCGCCTTTTTGCTGTTCCTTTCTGAAGGAACAACACTTTTGCATTTTGTTGTTCCTTTCCGAAGGAACAACATTTCCACCTTTTTGCTGTTCCTTTCCGAAGGAACAACACTTTTGCATTTTGTTGTTCCTTTCCAAAGGAACAACATTTCCACATTTTTGTTGTTCCTTTCCGAAGGAACAACACTTTTGCATTTTGCTGTTCCTTTCTGAAGGAACAACATTTCCAAAAACTGAACTACAAGATTTGCTATAAGTAGTATAGGTGCTGATAAATTTTTATTACCAAAAACGTGTAGTAGGACTACCTTTTGAACCAATCCTCAAGAATTAAAAAGAAGGAAACTTTTCGAAGTTTCTGTAGGAGGGAATCCGAATTAAAGAGCTTTCTGCTGGTTGAGCGGAATCATAGACAAATTTAAAAGGTAAATTTCATAACTGGTAGTTACGTAAATGAAAAACAATAAAATCATATAGAGGGTTTATGGGGCAGCGCTTAAGAGTAATAAAACGCTAGAGCCGACTTGGCCCCATCTTCCCAAGAGGGTCTGGAGATTAAGTGAGGACTTGCCAAAAAACCCTACTAGGGAAGAGGTCCTAGCAAGAACCTCGAACTGAGAATGTTACGACATACACTATTAATACATTACCCAACATTCTCCTAAAAGGACGGGTAACCAGATTTATTCAAGCTAGCAAACAGACTTATGCTATAAAAGATGACAAATACAGTGATGCATATACAGAATATCTTTAATAAAACAAGAGATCCCTATCATAAAATTGGCAAATGTGGAACTCAACTAGACCATCGAAAGGCAAGCTGATGAAGTAATTGCAAAAAATAATAAATCTAGAGAAAATTAGATACAAGTTATAAAACCAAGCAATTTATTGTGCTACATAAGAAGATTGCTCATTAAAAATTGTTCATCATTAAGTAGTGAAACCCGCATCATAAATATACAGAAGGAAAACTCGTCCTCAAACCCTGAAGCCGAAGCTTGGAAAGCAGTCCATCAACATCATAGAGGAATTACAAACTTCACATAAAATAATGCATGAAAGATGAGCAGCAAACGTGAAGTAGCCATAATCTCGGGTTCGCAGTCGAACCCTAAGCCTTCACTTGTTCAGGGTAGGAAAATTTAATTACATCTTAAAGAAAATCAGCAGAGGTAACCGCTTAAGAGGCAAGAACCCAAAATATAGCTTACACCAAGGATGTATCATTTCTACAGCGAGGAAATAACAAAACAGAACCGTTAGAGAGCCGAAGCTTTGACCCCAGGCATCCCAAGAGTAATTCCTTAACTGCAGCACAGTAATCCGGTGGTAAACCTTAACTGGAATAATGATGCAACCAAGAGGCTGATAAAGCAGCCTCACTTCGGACTTTGCCATGATTCCTGAGTCCATAACCTGAGCTCCTGTTAAGAAAACCAAAAAATAGTAACTAAGCATCATAATATTGCAACGATATTTGTGGCAAAAGAGAAATTGTCTACCCTGCTGGTGATAATTTACCTGAGTAGCTCCGACATGAAGCAACACCATAACCTTGCCTCTGAGACACGTTGCGGGTTGTAAAATCTGGTTGACAGACTAGCAACGGAATAAGGGAAACCGAAACGACGCCAAAGAGAAATGAAACATCAGAACAACTTGACTTCGCCCGAGAGAATGTGGTCAAATGCTAAAACAAGATCAACCGTCAGATAAGGTTCTCCATCATCCCACCGTCGATGAAGCGGGAGGCCTAAGGGTGGTAGCTGCAATGGTTATTACCTGCCCATGCCACGTCCCAGGACGGAGCAGGTCATTCAATGCCGAGTTCAAACAAATATCACTAGCTTAGTAGTGGAATTACAAATGTAACTTGTCAACAGAACTAGTGAGAATGCAAAAGACAACAAGCAATAAATGGAGAGGGGACACGAGGTCAGTGTGATTCAATGCTGGCACAAACCACGCTGGCACCCAAACCCAAATCCGAATGTACACCCACACTTCATACCAGATTGAATTAATGATGTGACTAATCTGTAATTATAAGCATTGTTAAATAATGCAACCAGAGTTAATGTTGTGACCCATCGATGTAACGTTAATTTTGCTAAAAGCCATTATAAAGTAATTTTTTTTTTTTTATGTTATGTAAAAAAATGTATGATGTGGAGACATCATATATATATATATATATATATATATATATATATATATATATATATATATATATATATATATATATATATATATATATATATATATATATATATTATTTGCAAGATATTATATTATGCTACAATATCTCTATCATATTAGGTTAGAAAGTGATTTTCTAAGAAAATATACATTTACATTAATTTTAATTTAAAATAATATTTAATAATTTAACTTTCAATATTTTTAATTAAATTTTATAGATTTTAAAATTTAATAATTTATATATATTTAGAGATCATGAGACAAAACTTAACAGGTATTACACATATAGAAATAGTTTCAAACACCCATACTGTCCATGAGCAAGATATCCAACAAGATATCCAGAGGTATCTCTCACATGAGACAACGACGTAACAGGTATTTCACAGAGAGCATTAGTTTCGAAAACCCATTATGCACATGAGAAAAATATCCAGAGAAACCCCTCACATGAGATAAGAATAATGCATACCCGAAAAATCAATTCAACACACCCATTGATCGATACCAAAATAGTACTTTAGAAAATACTAAATCTAACACTTAAAAAAGAAACCTTTATAGACACCCATTGATCAATACAAAAATAGTACTTTAGCAAATACTAAATCTAAAACTTAAAAAAGAAATCTTTATAGGTATCTTGTCACGAAACAATATTTTCCAGTGATTTAACAAGTGAATTTTTTAGACAATTGGATAATTGACCATGAGTTCTCCAACCCTGGTTATCCATTACATAGAATTCGACAAAAATACTTGACGAGCAGATACAGACGATGCTTCGCGTTGTGAAAAATGGTATTATATAGGCAAGGGAATAATTATGATGCTTCCTTTTTACGTGAGTATGGGGTAGTGTGTTAAATTTTATAGGCCCACTCAGCCTAAGTGGACCCATTGTTAATGAGACCTTGCCTCCAGATTTCATCAACTCGGTTAGTTTTCCAACTTTTGGAGACCTTGCCTTAAACCAAATGGGTCTGGCTCCCATTAATTTAAGTGCAAGTTGTTCCATCCAATATTCTGATCATTAATAATGATAAAAGAACCTTCTTGAAAATAGAATGGAACTTTCCTTTTTGCAAGATAGTAAATTGTATAGGGTCATTTAAGTAACTTAACAAAGTGCAACTACTTGCAAATTTAAAATGTTTAAAAGGATAAAATTTAATATTAGGTGGAAAAAAGAAAGAAAAAAATTAGAGCCAAGTATGCAAAAGTTAGGACATCCATCATAAAGGACCAAGAATGTAAAGTCGGTTGCAAGCAAATCATTGGAACTAATAAATGAACTATCAGTCAAAGTTTAAGCAGTCGTGCTTTCATATTAAGAGAATAAAGCAAGAAAGAGTGTTAAATGTAGCCAGCTATAAAGAAACACAAAATCACAAATTCATGGTGGCTGAGTGTAACTACACATTTTTTATAGCAAGGTATAAAATTTAGTGCCCGAAGCGATGAAAGCACTTCAGCCAAGAAGTTGTCCTACATTAACAATTTAAGAATTAAAACCAATGTTATACAGACAAAGAAAACCCCAAATTCAAGTACTGCAGGTCAATGTGACTTGAGTTATTTAACAAAAAAAATAACTACTCATAGCAGAAACATTTGGCCGAGAAGAATTATTTAACAAAAAAATTAATTTCCCACAGCAGAAACATTTATGGAAGAAGCTCCCTTTCAAAACCACATGTTGCAATCATAATTGGTAATATTTAATGCCCCAGAATGTTGTGAAAAATAGCAACCTTGCAAGGAAGAGTGAGAGGCCCCGTGAAATCGAACCCATATTCTTTATTTGCATCCTCCAATAGCATCCGAAAAAAGGGTGATTCACTGATTCAGTATTCATCACCAAATGGATGTGTTGGTATTATTCAACACCCCTAGAATGCTGACAAAAATAGAAACCTTGCAAGCCAGAGTGAGAGGCCCGAGGAAATGGAACCCATATTCTTTATTTGCATCCTATAACAACAACCAAAATAGAGGGTGATTCACCGATTCAATCTTCATCACAAAATGGACGTGATCCAGGACCACGGGGACCATGAAATAGCCATAAGGAACCACAATAGTACTGGTAGCCATGTTGTAGGAGTCCAGTGAATACCCACAATATGTTCATGGGTTATAATAAAGATCCACAAGATTACAAAAAAAAAGAAAACTGAACTACAAGATTTGCTATAAGTAGTATCGGTGCTGATAAATTTTTATTACCAGAAACGTGTAGTAGGACTACCTTTTGAACCAGTCCTCAAGACTTAACAAGAAGGAAACTTTTCGAAGTTTCTGTAGGAGGGAATCTGAATTAAAGAGCTTTCTGTTGGTCGAGCAAAATCATAGACAAATTTAAGAGGTAAATTTCATAACTGGTAGCTACGTAAATGAAAAACAAGAAAATCGTATAGAGGGTTTATGGGGTAGGGCTTAAGAGTAATCAAACCCTAGAGGCGACCTGGCCCCATCTTCCCGAGAGGGTCTGGAGATTAAGTGAGGACTTGCCAAAAAACCCTACCAGGGCAGAGGTCCTAGCAAGAACCTCGAACTGAGAACGTTGCGACAGACACTATTAATACATTACCCAACGTTCGCCTAAAAGGACGGGTAACTAGATTTATTCAAGCTAGAAAACAGACTTATGCTATAAAAGATGACATATACATTGATGCATATACAGAATATCTTTAATAAAACAAGAGATCCCTGTCATAAAATTGGCAAATGTGGAACTCAACTAGACCATCGAAAGGCAAGCTGATGAAGTAATTACAGAAAATAATAAATCTAGAGCAAATTAGATACAGGCTATAAAACCAAGCGATTTATCATGCTACATAAGAAGATTGCTCATTAAAAACTGTTCATCATTAAGTAGTGAAACCCGCATCATAAATATACAGAAGGACAACTCATTCTCAAACCTTGAAGCCGAAGCTTGGAAAGCAGTCCGTCAACATCATAGAGGAATTACAAACTTCACATAAAATGATGCATGAAAGATGAGCAGCAAACGCAAAGTACCCATAATCTCCAGTTCGCAGTCGAACCCTAAGCCTGAGAAAATTAGATACAGGCTATAAAACCAAGCAATTTATCATGCTACATAAGAAGATTGCTCATTAAAAATTGTTCATCATTAAGTAGTGAAACACGCATCATAAATATACAAAAGGACAACTCGTCCTCAAACCCTAAAGTCAAAGCTTGGAAAGTAGTCTGTCAACATCATAGAGGAATTACAAACTTCACATAAAAAAATGCATGAAAGATGAGCAGCAAACGTGAAGTAGCCATAATCTCGAGTTTGTAGTCGAACCCTAAGCCTTCACTTGTTCAGGGCAGGAAAATTTAATTACATCTTAAAGAAAATCAGCGGAGGTAACCACTTAAGAGGCACGAACCCCAAATATAGCTTACACCAAGGCTGTATCATTTCTACAGCGAGGAAATAACAAAACAGAACCCTTAGAGAGCCGAAGCTCTGACCCCAGGCATCCCAAGAGTAATTCCTTAACTGCAACACAGTAATCCGGTGGTAAACCTTACCTGGAATAATGATGCAACCCAGAGGTTGAGAAAGTGGCCTCACTTCGGACTTCGCCATGATTCCTGAGTCCATAGCTGAAGCTCCTGTCAAGAAAACCAAAAACCAGTGACTAAGCATCATAATATTGCAACAATCTTTGTGGCAAAAGAGAAATTGTCTACCCTGCTAGTGATAATTTACCTGAGCAGCTCTGGCATGAAGCAACACCATAACCTTGCCTCTGAGACACGCTGCGGGTTGCAAGATCTGGTTGAAAGACTAGCAACAGAAGAAGGGAAATCGGAACGGCGCCGAAGAGAAATGAAATAGCAGAACAACTCGGCTTCGCCCGAGAGAATGTGGTCAAATGCTAAAACAAGATCAGCCGTTGGATAAGTTTCTCCATCATCCCACCGTCGATGAAGCGAGAGGCCTAAGGGTGGTAGCTGCAATGGTTATGACCTGCCTGTGCCACGTACCAGGACGAAGCAAGGCATTCAATGCCGAGTTCAAACAAATATCTCTGACTTAGTAGTGGAATTACAAATGTAACTTGTCAATAGAATTGGTCAGAATGTGGGAGACAGCAAGCAATAAATGGAGAGGGGACGTGAGGTCAGTGTGATTCAATGCTGGCACAAACCACACTGACACCCAAACCCAAATCTGAATGTACAACCGCACTTCATACTAGATTGAATTAATGATGTGACTAATCTGTAATTATAAGCATTGTTAAATAGCACAACCAGAGTTAATGCTGTGACCCATGATGTAACCCATGATGTAACGTTAATGTTGCTAAAAGCCATTATAAAGTAAATTTTTTTACGCTATGTAAAAAAATGTATGATGTGGAGACATCATATATATATATATATATATATATATATATATATATATATATATATATATATAGATATATATATATATATTATTTGCAAGATATTATATTATTTTACAATATCTCTATCAGATTAGGTTAAAAATGATTTTCTAAGCAAATATACATTTACATTAATTTTAATTTAAAATAATATTTAATAATTTAATTTTCTATATTTTTAATTAAATTTTATATATTTTAAAATTCAATAATTTATATATATATTTTAAATATTTTTTATATTTAAAAATGATAATATCATTATGGAAACTATGTTAGTTTATTTTTATAGTGAATATAATTGTCAATTAATATAATATATATTTTACTATTTTATTTTAAATTTAAAATAATATTTAATAATCAAACTTAAATATGGTTGAAATTATCTTAATTTATATTTAAGATTAATATAATTCTCTATTAATATAGATATATAACTATTTTATTTTGAATTTAAAATAATATTTAATAATTATGTTTATATGTATATCTATATATATATATATATATTAAATTTCAAATAGTGATGAATATTTCAATTTATTTTATTGTTATGTTACAATATTTATATATTTATGTGTTTTCAAAATCAAGGTGGTGGAACATGTCAATATCAATTTTACATTACAATTAATAAAAATTACCCCTATTATATGTAAATTAACAAGGTTCCAAGGTTGTGGACCATGTCAATAGGCCTTCAAATTTCTAAGGTTATGGAGAATGCCAATAAGCCTTCAAATTTATTTAGTACTTTTATTCTGTTGAGATTCTAATAATGTAGAGCATATGAGAAGCCTCCAAAGTTCTAGAATGCCGGGAAATTTCATTTTAAGTTTATCAAATATTAAGAGTATAAAAAAGTATAACGTAAGCTTTCAAATTTTCGGTTGTTTTATGTTCATCAAATATTGGTATAAAAAAAGGTATAATTCATCAAATAAAAATTATGTGTTTTTCTTCTTTGTGTCATATGAAAAAAGTTTCTATTTTTAAGGATATAACTTTATTTCTTAATTGATTGGATATTTTTAATTCATAATATATTTGTAATTGAGATGAATTTAATGAAAGTAGATATATATAACTTTCAAGTTCAATTTTCAAACTTAAATTTTAAATAAACTTATATTACTAACCTAAGTAATAGATTTAGGAAAGGAAAATGGAAAAAAATGAAATGAAATAAATTAAAAAAGCAATTTGGATTTTCAACAATTAGTAATTAGTGATTATCCAAAAATTAAAACAAATTCACAATCTCAATTTAACAATTTTTCAAATTATTCAGCTCAAAAATATACTTAATCGTATCAATTTTACATTACAATTGATAAGAATTATGTCTATGTAAATTAACAAAATTTCAAAGCTGTGAAACTTGTCAATAAATTTATTTGGTACTTTTCTTCTGTTAAGCTTTTAATAATATACAGCATGTCAGAAGCCTAATGTAGAGTAAAGTATTTTTTTGCTCTATTTACGTTATTCAATTTATACCTTACTAAATAGTACGTAAATAATTGAGATAGACTGTCCCTAGAAAAGCAATCAATTACAACTAGTACAAACATGATGATGCGGCAGCAGCGGCGATGTGAATGTCTAATTGAAAAGGTGATAATTAAAATTCTTAACATTATATCTTTGCGCGTTCTTCCATATTACGTCAAAACATTAACCGCACAAAAGTTGATCTCTATCCATCATCAAGCACATCGAAATTCGACTGGCGGCCATGATAACAACGTGAAGACGATTATTTATTTAATTTATTGCAACACAAATTACAGGCTGAAGACAGTATCGATTCCTGACGCGCAAAAGATACCAAACTCCTCCGCACATATACGAGGAACACAAAGTTGTCAGCACATACGAAGAACACAACACATGTAATACTTAGATATATTTTTCTGGTTGTGACACTGGCATACCGGTTTTCACAGCACATGAGCGTGGCGCCCCTTCAATTATTGTATGCAATGTCACTTATTATATTTTGTAGACTACTCATACCATTATTTTCTGATTTCCTGTTCATCACGGGCTCTCTCCTTTATAATGGCGGGCAAAGGATGTTTCAGAACCATTGTCAATTCCTGCACCTCAGAAAGATCGACGGTCTCCCCTGCCTTACATTCCCATTTGAATTCCTGCACTAACCTTGCCGCGACGAGATGCATATGAAGCAGACCCAACTCTATACCGGGGCAAATCCTCCGCCCTGCGCTAAATGGCATCATCTTTAATTCCTTCGTTCCCGTCAAATCCACTTCCGCGCCCTCGTCTGCAAACCGCTCCGGCCTGAACGCCGACGGGTTCTGCCATGCTCCCGGATCGGTAGCAATGGCCGTAACAAAGAAGTTGACCCAAGCCTCGGTGGGAATGTCGTAACCGCCAAGTTGGCAAGGCTGAGAGACGGCGTGGGGCATGACGAAGTGGCCCGGAGGATGACACCTCAACGACTCCTTCACAACGGCGTGAAGAAACGGCATATGCTGCACGTCGGCCGACTCCACGGGTCTCCCCTTCCCCACGACGCCGACGATCTCGTCGTATAATCTTGCCTGAACGTCTTGCCGGATCACCAGATTCGCCATCAGCCATTGCAAGCAGGTGGCCGTAGTATCGGTGCCGGCGTGGATGAATTCCGAGCAGAGCGACACGAGATCGTCGTCTTCTAGTCTCCTGCTGTTGTCCACCGTCAGAGTGAACAACGAGTCCACGTACGCCCCGCCAGCAGCGCCGCGGCGGCCGTGTATGAGCGACAGCATCGTGTCACACTGCCGCCGACGGATCTCCGCCGCTCTCGCCCCGCGGCGGCGCTCAAAAATGCTCGGAACTGGAAGCAAGTACCTCGGACCAACGTGACCGCTCCCGGTGACCTCACGCGTAAGGTCCTGCAAGTTCCTAATCGTTTCCTCGTCGGGCTTGCTCCCAAACAGCATGTACACGATGATGCAGAATATGACGGAATATAATTTTTCTTCAACTTTCACCGCTCCACCGTTTTCCGCTGCTTCGTTCCTGAGGTTTCCCAGCAGGCGCCCGATGCTCCATTTCCTTGCGACATCGAAGGATTTGATTGCCGAAGAGGTGAGGCTTTGGATCACCAAATTCCGGCGGAGGCTCCGCCACAGAGGCCCGTAGGTGGCCGTGTTGATGTTGTGCTGGTTGCTGCTGAAAACTTTGCGCGTTCCGGCGAGGACCGGGCGGTAGGCGAAAGCGGGGCCGCTCTGGATGAGCGCCTCGTGGGCGAGCTCGCGCCCGGCGATATATATGCGAGGGGTGGTACCCATCCAGATGGTGAAGATGGGGCCGTATCTTTCATGGACCTTCTTCGCGAATACCTCGTATGTGTCGCCAGAAAATATTAGCTGAGGGAGGTTTCCTACAATCGGCCAAGCAAACGGGCCTGGCGGCAGCTTCTTATGCCGTGTGCTCTTCTTCCCTACGATCAATCGAGGGAGGATTAGAGAAATTACGAAAGCAACGAGAAACAGAATCGACTGAACGTCGCAGGGAATCGCCATGGAATTCCGAACGAATAAACAAGTCTTTCCGTGAAGATACATGTTCCTGAAAAACGGCACCCCTTTATACGTGAAAAAGGGAAACGCTAGCTGCCCTGGACCTGCGTTCAAATTATCAGGACTTTCACCATTTCAAACAACGTGCACCTGAATTCAAAGTATACGACACGGGCGCAGGACTTTCATCATTTTTTATCCAATCGGGATAAAACCTAACTCAGTGGGCGCAATTAATACTTCCAACTTTGATCTATCATCATAAATGCTAACTAACCATGATCCATCTCTTCAAATAACGTGCATTTAAATTTCAACGTATGATAGGAAATAATATAATTTTATATGCTGGATTATTAAAAATCTTTCAGCTATTTAAAATAAATATTTTTTACGGTTTTTTAATAATGGAATGGTAGTTTAACTACATTTAATTATGGTTAAAATAAAATTTGCCTTGGAAAAATAGAAAATATTTCTGTTACAAATATATATATTAGAGTACAAGTGTAGATATCTAAAAACTAAATTTAAGATAATATTTCATATGTTATATGTATTTTACTAGTGAATTTTTCAATTTTTTTGGTAATAATACACAAAATTTACATTCCATACTAATTAGATTTAGAATTTACAATCTTTCTCTTTGAGCAAGGAGAGCCGCTCTGGGGAAAGGTACATTATATTTGAATTAGGTATGTATTTAGAATTCACACACATAATTAGTTGAGTCTTTAAACCATTGAGTCACTAGATCTCTTTTTTATTTGATTTCTTTCACCTAGTTTTGTAGATGAGAAATTTCATCTTTAATTTAGTCCATTATAGTCCAAAGTTCAATCATCATATCCACTGTGGCTATAACACATATAATTATCCCTAATTATCTTGTTGCATCGATAGAGGTCTTGCTCCATCTTGTAACTATATGCTCACTTGACATTGTCTTCTCAAGCTTCTGATTCCAAATGATATAGACATTAAGATAAACCAAGGATACATATGAAGCAAATAAATTTCCCTCTATGAAAATTAGATTCCACTTATACTAGAGTTTCTCTTGTTGTGTGAGAAGAACTCCCTTGGATTTGTTTCTTAGCCTATCCCCTATTTTCCCTAAGTTGATATTATTGTCGCGCACTGTCACCTTATAATTCCACATACGCATATGTAAAAACCACTTATCAATCAGTATTACACAAAAAGTTTCTAGATTTCCCTTTTGCTATATGGAAATCAAATGCAATGGAGTTCCATCTTCCTAAGTCTCCTTAGCTACCTTCCTCCCATGATCAATGATTATTTCGGCATTCCTTCCTATATCTTTGTGAGAGAGAGAACATAGAACTTCCTCGTGGCTATCAATTCCTCGTAGGAGATCATAAAGTTCCATTAAGACCACTAACAACATCCATATGCTTCCTCCCGCAACACCAACATGAGAAAGATTCAAATATGCAAATTAGTGTTTCTAAATGGTGTAGGTACAAATTCACTATTTCTTAATGTATTGGCCCCTCATCATTCATGGAAATGACTACAAAATCCATCAAAATCCCCTATACTTTCATATAATCTCCTACATAGATAACCATCCACCAACACAACTGATGAAGAAGACATTGGATGCACTTTACAACTCCACTGCATGAGATTGTGATGTGACTTATCATGCCCAAAGCCTTGATGAACCCCCCCCCGCGCCCCTTTTCCCTATACTATAAACATTGACTTAATCATAATTAATATGTGTTGATTGGGGAATAGAGAAATATTAATCCAGGTGGATATTGGTGGCCATCCGCCTATTCCACTTGGATCCCCACCATTGTTTCTTTCAATTTTTCAGTTTCCTTAATTGTAGCACAATTTACTATTTTTTGTACTTTTTCGGGTCCTCAACTTCATGAGCTGTTTTGAGGCCTTAAACGATGTTTTTTTCGAAAATCACTTGGTGGTGAATACAAGGTTTTATCTTAGTATTCCTTCTCAATAGTTATAGTCCTCCAATAGATCTTTCTAATGAGGTATCATGCGTGTCAAATAGAGATCGTATGCCAAAGTTACAACCCCGGGAAGTTGATGTACCAATTTACCCCAATGGGACCCATAGTTTGGTGTTTCATCTCCTAGGGTTAGGTTTTTGGATGTTTGGAGTTTTCTATTATTTCTTAATCATAAATAGGCCTTTAAGATGCATTGTAACACAGTTCAGAGGCATGTAGCCGCCACATCTCTTCTTAGAGATAAGCTACCATTGCCTGAGCTAATTTTTTTCCATTCTGTATATAAGCATATTTCAGTTATTTGATATTAATGAAATGAAGTTTTATTTTTGTTGCATCTCTGTGTTTATGGTTATATCTGTAATTTGTTGTGTTCCTGTTTAAATTTGGATCAGTGGTATTAGAGTGGTCTTCTCTTTCTCCATCCTTCTTTGCATGTCCCTAACGAGGTCGGGGTATAAAGAGTTAGGGCTCGTTCTGGTTGAACCTTTGCAAAATCAGTCTCGCAAACCCCGACGCTCGCCCATGGGGGAAGAAAAGAAAGACGAGGGAGTAGGAGATCCTATCAAAATATTGCTCGAGGAGGCCCTTGAGAAACAAAGGAACGCGATGATGGATAACTTTGCCCAGATCCTTCAACGGTTGCTCACCAACGGTGCATCCACTTCCAACAGCCAGTCTGGAGGCGCCTCTCCTTTTAAGGTACAATTAAATTTTGACAGTCCCATATTTGATATAGAAGAAGGATGGGACTTGGAGACTCTGTATTGACTATCGGGCGCTGAACAAGATCACTGTCCAGAATAGGTACCCGATTCCATGGATTGATGACCTTCTGGACCAACTCAAGGGGGGGAAATATTTCAGTAAGATCGACTTGAAGTTTGGGTATCACCAAGTACCAATTGAACCCTCTGATGTGTGGAAGGTTGTCTTCAAAGCCAAGGAGGGCCTTTTCGAATGGCTAGTTATGTGTTTCGGGTTGACGAATGCTTCTGCAACCTTCATGAGGTTGATGGATGACATATTCCGGCCATTCACCAACTCATTTGTATTGGTATACTTGGATGACATCCTGATCTTTAGCCAGAGTTTTGAAGAGCAGCTCCACCATATCCGACAGGTTCTCTAAACATTGCGACAACACAAGCTGTGTACCAATTTGGAGAAATGCACTTTTGGCATGACCTAAGTTCAGTATCTGGGATACATTATTGATAAACACGGGGGGTGCATGTGGATCCAGCCAAGATACAAGTCATTCAGGATTGGCCAGGCCCAACCACTCTAACATAGTTCCACAACTTTTTGGGTCTTGCCAATTACTACTGCATGTTCATGTTGGGGTTCTCTCATATCACTTAGCCCTTGAGTCAAGTCACCAAGGGAGGAGTGAAAGAAAAATTATTTTTGTTTGAATCTCAAGAGAAGGCGTTCGCAGAGTTGAAACATCGCCTCTGCTCTGCATGAGTGCTCACATTACCAGAATTTCAACAACCATGTGAGATCAAGATAGATGCCTCTAACTATGTTATTGGGGCAGTCCTTACTCAACAGGGGCATCCAATAGCATATCACAGTGAGACACTTTCAGACATAGTCCATAAGTATCCCACTTATGACAAAGAGACGTATTCCATTGTGCAAGCCTGCTGACAATGGAAGCATTACATTTTGAGGAAGGAAATAGTCATCCACACAGACCACCGACCCCTGTAGTTCATACAGACACAAGGGAAGTTGTAGAATGATCACCATCAAAAGTGGCCCACATACCTGCAACAGTTCCATTTGAATATCAAGTACAACAAGGGAAGCACCAATTTACAGACTGCCTCATTCGACCACCAATCATGGCGTTAACCACTGTGCTCAACTCTTGTGGGCACAAGACTTTTGATTGGCCACTTCTCTACAAAAGTGACCCAGAATTCAGCCACACATACCAGACGCTCTTGGAGGGTCCTCAAGTTCCATATTTTCACCTCTAGGATGCACTGTTATGCCACCTGGGATACGTTTGTGTTCCTTTAAGTGAGCGTGCCAAGATGAATTGGGAAGTGCACTACAATCAGGTCGCTGGGCATTTCGGGGTCGAGAAAATAGTGGAAGTACTACAGAAGTATTTCTATTGGTTGAATCTTTGATAGGATGTCAAGAAGTACATAAGATCCTGCACTACCTATGCCATTACTAAATCGACCATCAAGAAGTAAGGCCTATATACTCCGCTTCCTACCCCTAGTCGACCTTGGGAATACATCTCCATGGATTACATATCGGGCCTTCATTCTACTATGCATGGTAACAACTATGCTTTTGTGGTTGTCGACAGATTCTCAAAGATGGTCATTATGGCGTCCTACAAGAAGAATATCATAGCAGAAGCCACTGATAAACTCTTCTTTAAACTAGTGTGGGTACACTTTGCGATCCCATAGTTTATTGTCTCAGATTGGGACAGTAGGTTCATCAGTACATTTTGGTCCAGTCTCTAGTCGATGCTGGAAACCAATCTTAGTAAGTCCATAGCTTTCCATCCCCAAACTAATGGCTAGACAGAGGTTGTCAACATGATGATCATGCACATTCTCTACATGTACAACTCAAAGCATACACACACATGGGATGAGAGCCTCCCCTATGTCCAACACAACTATAACCGGGCTCTCCATAGCTCGACTAGCCATAACCCTTTTCAAGTGGGCTTGGGATTCCAACCACTATGTCCCATTGATGTGGCCATACCATTTGGAGCTACTTAGGAAGATGTGTCTCATGTCCAATCTGAAGCCGAAAAGGAAAATAACTTCATCGAGCACATCCACCATCAGGTCCATGACATTCTGGAGAAATAAAATACCAAGTACAAGCATTGACATGATCAACATCGGGTGCCACACAAGTTTCATGTGGGTGACAAAGTCTCGTTGCATTTGCAGAAGGAACGCCTTACCAGATCCTATTGGAAACTCATACCACTTCGATATGGTCCTTACACCATTACCAAGGCTATGGGAGACAATGCATTTGAGCTCATCATTCCCCCACTCCTTGGCCTGCACCTAGTGTTCGATGTGGACCGCCTTCAACCATACTTCGCACCATTGCTGGGCACATCAGACATTGTAGAATAGCTCACACCTAAAGAGTTAAATCCAGACTGCATGGAATAAGCCACAATTGATCAGATCATGGAGACACAGATCAAGAACACCTAATAGCAAAGGATCCAACTATATTGAGTTGTCAAAGTAGACAAACTACTTCACCAGGTGTTATCGGGAAAACTAGTGTCCATTCATAGTTGCTAGTCCCACTAAGACGGGTAGCTATCTTAGAAACAAACAAACTAAAGTCACTTGTGTCTTCCTTTAAGAGAGATAGATGAGAAAGAAGCAGAGAGTACCAACTTCAGTCTTTTGCTTGGCTCCTTGCTTGTTTCCTTTCCCCTTTGACAAAACTTCACCACTCTTTCCTCACTTGTCCCGCTTCAAAGAACACCTGTAGAGTCAAAGCAGCATAATACCATCAAAGCATAGAGATCTATAACCATAAACAATATAGGATCAAATGTTTATTAACCATACAAATGCATACACAAATACAAGATTCAGAGATACACAAGCATATGGAGGAAAACTCAAATAGCTTTATTGATAGAAGTAGTAGAAGAGAGGATTACAATCCATTGGTCTGACCTAGTGCCATCCTCCTAGCATGAAAGCCCTCTTCACCTCATGAAAAGCTTAGATCACCCAACAATACAATGTTGCACAGAGAAACCAACAACACTTCCTTACAAAATACAAAATTCCAGCCTCTGGATCTCTAGGATGAGGGATCCATGTATAGATGTGTGCAGGTGGGTGAGTCAGCTTCTGGGGTTTTGATTAGTGTCATCTCTCTGATATTTTTTGGTTCCTCTTGGAGATTTCATGATCTCTTACTCATCCCTGGGCGAATTTAGAGAGGCAAGTGTCAAATGGGCAGTTTCTAGAAGATTCTTTGGGTTTCCACCTAGTCAACTGCCTTTGCCATTTGTCTTCTCTCGCTCACTGCACCCTACAGAAGGGATTTTCAGTATGCATCACACTTTTTTCATGTGGCAGGTGAGCTGCATTGCACCTTTAGCACTGAGCAGCCTGTATGGTCTTGTTTTGACCAGTTCTGAGCAGTTTTTCATGGAGAACTTTTGGGAGATGATGTAATCAGTTGACCTTGCTTCTTTAGGGTATGAAACAACACTTTTAGGGACTTAGAAGCCCTTGCTTTATGGACATATGTGATTGGGGTTGTAGTGCCCAAATATGTCTATAACAGTTGCCCCTAAAGCATGAGGTCGTAAATCTTCTGATGTCGGGTGAAATGCTTTATCATGAGGATCCGAGGTTTTTTGAACTGGAAGGTGACCTGTAATAAGATACAATACAATACATTATCTTCATAATATTTTCATGATCTAGCTGAGGCGGGCATTCCCATGCTCAACTTTATAAATTCATTTGTATGTACATAGGACAGACAACCGTCTGCGTGGCAGACTGATGATTCTGGTGGAGCCATCATCCCTTAGCTTGGATGATTATTTGTGCAGCTATGATGTACATTTGATGTCTTTATTTTCCTGAATATATCGCAGCCTGGATGGATGAAACTAGATCCGGGGTCTTCAAAACTCGTTCAATCTTCGCCCAAAGTACAAGTCGATCCATGTGAAAAGATGTTCCGATGTCGAACATGGAAAGACATTGCCTGATTACCAGCCAATGATGTAAGTTGTTAACAGGCGCGAGAGGAATCACCGATAATGATGATGACCCTCAAGGTACTGCAGTACAATTTACGTGGTGTGAATACATGAGTCGATTTCGAACACCACGCAAAATCTTTCGGTCGAAGGCCATTGATGTAAACCTGTCACCGGAAGTGAGAAACTTGCCATTGAGGCATGCAAGCTTCAAAGTACTAAAAGGGTTGTTCCTAAGTCGACTTCTTGGATAATGAGCTGATGTCTCCAAGAAGTGACCCATCGTAGGAGGGTCTTAATGAATCCCACATCTATGACATGAAATGGAGAAAATGATTTTATGGAGGTGAAAACAATCTGATGATACAAGGTTTAGGGTGGTGGTCATGAAAGAATGAAGCGTGAAGGTATTGCAGCGGATGAGACACAAGCTGGGTTGGTGAATTCTCTGAGCGACTTCTCTTGAACATATCGGTGACACTTAAATGGATTGGTAGCGTTAACCCCAAAAAATGGATGGGACGAAGGACCAATGGTGATATGACCGGTGAATGGAATAACCCAACCCAATTCAATCATGGTGATGGAGTGAAAGTGTCATGTTCAAGAGCGACCTGCTACCAATAAAGTTTCTTGAAGTTTTCATCCCAATTTTCCCCAGTCATTGTTGACCAGTACCTCTTTATTTTTGTCAAGCTTGAGGAGGATAACATATGCTTGTTCTATAATTTTCCCTTTGGGCAAACCCGTCGCTATGTTTTAACGAGCATGGCAACAGTGAAACTCGCTCTTGTCTGCATGGACAAGTTTGTCGCTATTGTTTTAACAAGTTTAACGACAACGATAACTCGGTTCTTTTCAATTTTAGAGAGTCTAAAAAGAGACAGAAAGGAAACTCCAGTATTCCTTTTTCGTAATGTAATCCCTTAAGTCCGAAAAAGTGTAAAATAATACGAAAGGGATGACTTTTCGATAGTTTTATCGAGCCGAACAAGACAAGCACTCCAGGTAAGGTTTGGAACTTTTCAATCACGACAGTGTAAAGAAGGTGGCTAA
Source organism: Pinus tabuliformis (assembly GCA_031772625.1). Classification (NCBI taxonomy): domain Eukaryota; kingdom Viridiplantae; phylum Streptophyta; class Pinopsida; order Pinales; family Pinaceae; genus Pinus; species Pinus tabuliformis. Next base: position 56,908,211 of record CM062804.1, read on the forward strand.
TAAGATCACTCGTCGCAACTGTTCCTGAAAAGGGGTAAACAATCAAATGGAGGCGTAGGATCGGCTAAAAAAGAGAGGAGGTGATGGTAAGAACACGACCAAGGTTTAAAAGCTGATAATTATGCGATTGCAATGGTTATTCACTGAAGGGGGTTCATTTTTTAATGAGCTTAAACACTGGTGGAACATGTGCTCATTGCTAGGTTTATTTTTTAACAAGCTTGAACTTTGCGTAAAACTGCTCATTCCAGTCGTATAATAAGGATGTCTCATCGATAGGTTCATTTTTTAGGGATCTTGCCCCATTCGAAACTTTGCTCCGAAGCCTTTTGTTATGCAAGCTAGGAATGACCAATCCTACGAGTATAAAGGGTTAAGAACCTACAAACTAAGAAAATAAATGGTCGCTTTTCACTTGCATGCAGAAAGGTTTGCATGCCCCCAGGTATAACGAAGTAGAGTTTCCAGTTTATCATTCAATTTGCAGACAAAACACTTCTTTGGCTCTGTCGGGAATAGACATAACTTTTGACGGAGGAATCTTATTCCAGTCTAATCCCATTTTCCTATACGGACGGGTGTGTCAGACTGGTCATATTCCTACGCGGAAACCTACCTTATACCTGAAATTTTTCTATCAAAGCAGACCAGGGTGCATGCCCCCTGGGTTTCAATCACAATCACCAAATCACTCACATTTATCAAGTGGATGGACTGGAGATTGATGAGACATTCCTTGCGCAAAAAGACTAGTTCGGGATGGCATTTGACTATTAGCTACATGTGAACTAGGGAATGAAAGCTGGTCTATGAGCTGGACCACTCTGCCTTCATGTGGAAAACACATCACTCGAAAGAGTGAGGAAACAATAGCTCCCATGCTATAAATGTAGTCACGCCCAAGGAGTAGATTGTAATCTAAAGGTCCTTGTACTACCATCATGTTTAGATGAATGGTTTTCCTTCTCAAAGTTATAGGCAAATTTGGAAGGATCCCTAACAGTTGACTGGTTCCTTTGTTGAAGCCTGTCAGATTTCGAATCTCAAGCAGAAGCGATGGCGAACCAAGCGCTTTCCAAGCAGTTGAGGAAAGGATACTCACAGAAGCCCCTTCATCTATGATGGTACCGACCATGACCATTATGTAAGCTTGTACTATGATTCAGAATGGTACATTAGATGGTAGGCGGGGTCTGCCTAGCAGATTCCAATCGAAGGAAATGACTAGATTGCTTGGAGGTGGGACCGAATAAACGGCCAGATACATCTCTAACGAACTTCCTTCCTGCGGTAAAGGAATGGGTAGATTTCCCCCATGTTCATCGGAGTCTGTGTTTACGAAAATAATTTGAACAGTGTCGTTCTCATTCTCTTTGGTGACAGTATCATCTGAAGGTGGATCCTCTGAAGACAAGAATGGGTTGACTGCCGTCTCAACCTGTTGACTTTGGTTCGATGCGGACTCAGAGGGTTTATCTTCAATGATAGGTGCTTCGACTGACAACAAAGGCATGTCAGTTAGATTTTCAACTAGCGATGGACACGGTAAGAGTTTCTTGTATCCAGGAGGAAGTCACTGCGGTGAAGCAGGACGGTTGTCCAAGACTCTTTTAGCTTCGTCCAGGAAGGGACAACGGTGGAGGGCATGATCGCCTTCACACAGTCTACAAGGAAATTTAGATCTTCCTTTCTATCCATTGACTTCGTTTTCACTAGTTGACGGTGTACTCTCAACATGATCATCAGAGGTTGACGACACCGGATTGTGCAAGCGGGGAGACCAGTCCCTTAAGATCCGTGGGATGCAAGGACAATCTCGATGATAGTGGTCCCCTTTGCAAATGACACATGGAGATTTAGGTTTGGATGGTGCAGTGTGTGGATTTTTGCTAGACGATGCTTGGTTGCCCCCTTTGGCAGTTGACTTCTTCTTCTTCTTCTTCTCCTTCCCTTTCTTCTTCTTCTTAGTTACTTGGTTTTTAGCTTTACTAGCTTCACCAAGTGAAGAGGAAGAAGGAGAGGGAGAAACAAATGAAGTAGAAGGTTGGGGGGTAACTCTAGTATCATCCAGTTGCTGATTTGATTGCTCAGGAATCACGGTGCTTTGAACGACAGAGGTCGAGAAGAGCCATACTGGCAGGCCAATTGTCAGTCCTGGAAGGGACAATGTGGCCATATGAGGTGCACCAACATCTCCCCAAGAGGAGAAAGGACTAGGATTCTCTCCAAGGGGAAATCCTTGGTTGGTGGACGCCATTTTCTCAACCTAAGATCAATGAGAGAATAGGGATGTTATTCCGATTAAAATAAATTTTATGACGCTTTGACACAACTTGCTTTTTCAATTTTTAAGAGTCAAGAAAAAGCTAAAGATGACTCTAGTCGCCTTCAATTTTTAATGAGCCTGAAGTGACAAGTGCTCAGATGGACCTTTTCTTTTAAGGAGTCTGAAAAGGAACGAAAGTGACTACTCTGGAAATCTAGACAGAGGGATTACCAAACCAATCGCAAAACTGCAGAATACTTTTTACGGTACGGTAGTCAATCTTCCCAAATGATGTGTTCAGTGCATTACGATCGATAGGGTGGCAGACACGGCTTCCTAAGGATAAAGGATATAGCCTAGTGTGGTCTCCCAATATATACTCGACGGTACGTGGGAGCATAAGTCCGTACTGGCACTTGTCATCTCAAAGAGGAGGAATCACCCAAGCTACGATGAAAGTGATAGTTACCAGGCTTTACAACGCCAGAATACGTCTCTAGCCTAGACTTATAAATATTGTGCGTTAGGTTCCAAAGCGTTTTTATGTTCATTGAGATTTATTTTAGAGTTGATCTTTCTTAAGAAGTTTTCCTTTAAGGTTCACTGTGTGATGTAGATATACAACTCCTAAATATCCAATCTAAGATGATAAATAGTCGTTTACTCTTCTTTTTGCAATGAAAATCCCAGCTATTAAGGAAAGAGAAGTGAAATTCTTTCAACATAGAGCAGAGAGCACACACTAGATGCACTGTCCTAAATCAATATCAACAAGCAGTCTAAATGCAAATGTAGATGCATGTATTTGTTTTCCACTTTCTTAATGCGTGAATGACAAAAAGAATGCTAAGTACAAATCTGAACTATCTTTTCTTTCAAAGCAACAATACCAACAGTTTTCTTTTCAAAAGACGAAAGGAAGACAAGACGACACTTTGCGATTTCAAATTAAAAAAATGAAAGGAAGACTAAGACGATACTTTGCGATTTCAAATTCAAAAAATGAAAGGAAGACCACTTTGCGATTTTGAATTCAAAAAACGAAAGGAAGGCTAAGACGACACTTTGCGATTTCGAATTTGAAAAACGAAAGGGAGACTAAGAGCTACACTTTCAATTTCAATTTGAAAACTGCTTTCGACACTTGAAATACTATTAATTCAAATCAAATACAAGAGTAATAGTGTAATCGACTATCAAAAAGAGGAGGATTCTTTTCTTTGACTGAAAACGACACTTGCGACACTTTCAAATCGAAAGGCGACAGTTCAATTAAGCTACTATTTGTAAAGGAGAACTGTAAATGGAAAAAAAAAAATAAAAACATTCACAATTCTTTATATAATGGAGGCTGAATAATGCAAAGGAAGGGAGTTTCAACAGTGATATACTGATCACAGACAGCAAAACTCCTGAATAAAGCTGAAGACAATGAAGAAAAAACCAAAATCTGGAGGCAGAAACAGTCTTATCTGATCATCGCACCTGTAACACAGGGAAACAGGGATGCATCTCACCTACAGCACACGGGAGGTGTGATGCATCCAGACTGTCAAAGGGAGATAGTGCGATGGTCCAGGGACGAGACTGGGCTTGGTTTTTGCTCACAGTTTGTAGCTTAGTTCAGGGATTTAAGCTGAGCTAATGATAGTCAATAAATACAAAGTTTGGGGGCTGATCTAATGAGGTTACTTGAGCTACCACCAGGGCACTTAGGATGTTTTCAGGTCAGTTGTTCAGTTAATAAACAAACCCGGAGATTGACTGAAGCAACGTTGATCTACTTTGCAGTTGCATAGCAAAAGCAGTTCGAAGGCTAGCTGGCTTAACTTTAGGCTCCATCTGTAGTTTATAAAGCAAACAAATATAAACAAGCAAACAAGCTATTTGCTCCCCAACGAAGTCACCATTTTGTTATCGGGAAAACTAGTGTCCATTCAGAGCTACTAGTCCCACTAAGACGGGTAGCTATCTTAGAAACAAACAAACTAAAGTCACTTGTGTCTTCCTTTATGAGAGATAGATGAGAAAGAAGCAGAGAGTACCAATCTCAGTCTTTCGCTTGGCTCCTTGCTTGTTTCCTTTCCCCTTTGACAGAACTTCACCACTCTTTCCTCACTTGTCCCGCTTCAAAGAACACTTGTAGAGTCAAAGCAGCATAATACCATCAAAGCATAGAGATCTATAACCATAAACAATATAGGATCAGATGTATATTAACCATACAAATGCATACACAAATACAAGATTCAGAGATACACAAACATATGGAGGAAAACTCAAATAGCTTTATTGATAGAAGTAGTAGAAGAGAGGATTACAACCCATTGGTCTGACCTATTGCCATCCTCCCAGCATGAAAGCCCTCTTCACCTCATGAAAAGCTTAGATCACCCAACAATACAATGTTGCACAGAGAAACCAACAACACTTCCTTACAAAATACAAAATTCCAGCCTCTGGATCTTTAGGATGAGGGATCCATATATAGATGTTTGCAGGTGGGTGAGTCAGCTTTTGGGGTTTTGATTAGTGTCATCTCTCTGATAGTTTTTGGTTCCACTTGGAGATTTCATGATCTCTTACTCATCCCTGGGTGAATTCAAAGAGGCAAGTGTCAAATGGGTAGTTTCTAAAAGATTCTTTGGGTTTCCACCTAGCCAACTGCCTCTGCCATTTGTCTGCTCTCGCTCATCGCACCCTACAAAAGGGCTTTTCAGTATGCATCACACTTTTTGCATGTGGCAGGTGAGATGCATCGCACCTTTAGCACTGAGCAGCCTGTATGGTCTTGTTTTGACCAGTTCTGAGTAGTTTTTCATGGAGAACTTCTGGGAGATGATGTAATCATCTAACCTTGCTTCTTTAGGGTATGAAACAACACTTTTAGGGACTTAGAAGCCCTTGGTTTATGGACATATGTGATTGGGGTTGCAGTGCCCAAATATGTCTATAACACCAGGGCAAGTGGTTCACTAGGGACCACGTTCGGTAGAAGTTTCCTCATCTCATGGAGGAACTCAACGAATGGGGACCATTACATCCTAAGGGGGGAGGAATTATCAAAGTGGATATTGGTGGGCACGCATCTACTCCACTTGGACCCCCACCATTGTTTCTTTCAATTTTTTAGTTTCCTTAATTGTAGCACAATTTATTATTTTTGGTAGTTTTTTGGGTCCTGAACTCCCGGAGCCATTTTGAGGCCCTATTGTACTATTCAAGAACCCTCAATTTTTATATAATAATTTCCTATGATGTTAATTATTTAAAAATAGAGGAACCTTTTTAAGTTTTAAAAACACAAAAAAAAAAAAACATTTTTTGTTTTGAATAAAACATTTTTTATTTAGAAAAACCAAATTTTAATAGCCCTCTAGACCAAGATTATACTTAGGCTTTAAAAGCCTTAAGTATTAAGCACATATGGGTTGTTAAAATAAAAATAAAAATGAAAAAATAGCAATTTTGGTTGAAAGTTTTCCAAAATCCATCTATCAGAACTAAAACCCGACCTATCCTCCCCACATCGCAAATAACACAACGCTATATCCAAGACCCCTTCACTAACTCCATTGTGATTGTGATTTTAAGAATGGACCCGACGATAGTGTTAACACAATTCTAGATGCCATCGTGTCTGCTGATCACAATTTCCACAGACTTAAATCCCATCCTTGACCCCTTTTGCAATTGCAATTTTCCATAAGGCCAGACCCACCGGGATTATACATGCCAGTTCATAAATCCCCACTTCCATGCAATCGCAAATTCCAAAGGCTAGCACTCTGATCCTATCCAACTGAAGCCATCGTCATTATAAAACGCAGTTTAATAAAATATCGCATCTGTGGCTATTACAGTTTATTTAGCCATGTTGCCCATTCCAAAATCCCCTGTCACCGCCAATTGCGATTTGTAATAATAATCATTCCTCCGCCACGTAGTCAAATGTCTTGTCATCTATGATGACATCCATTACATCACCTACCACGTCACTCATCCTCTACATCACCCTGATATATCGCAATCGCAAAATCCTTTGGCCACTTCTTATAGTCCGCCGCTCCATAATCCCGATGTGATTGGCCCATCCCTTCTCCTCCACAATTGTGATATTGCAATTGCAATTTCCATGAAACTTATGCCATTCCTCTGCCCTGTTTTAGATGCGACTTCGATTATTCTATGTGTTGCCCCCAATTTTCATGCGTTTGCGATTTGGTCTTGATTGATTATAACTTCCCGATTAGATACGATTGTGATTTAATCAAAACAACCCACTTGTTATTTGTTTTATTTAAGTTTATCTAAAAAATACAAATCTTAATTCATGATTTACTTATCCATGGCTTATCCTTCTAGGTATAAACATAGCCTAACAATGAGGAGGAGATAGCTGTGCAGAGAAAGAGGAAGATTTGTTCCTTAGAATCTGCAGAAAGCAAGGATATTTAGATCAAAAGTCAAGGATAATAAGCCATAAATGGCAAACTGTTTTTATTTTTCATGATTCAAGGAACTTCATTTAATTTTTTTGGTGTTAGGCACAGACCTGCTATTTTTTGTATTATTATTTAAATAAACATGATGGATCGATTTAAAGGGTCCAAAATTTGATAGAGAAATCCTAAGAAAGAATTCACACTTCTGCATTTCTTCTTGAGTATTTATTTGAATAAAATTTTCAGATCGTGGCCTCTTTTAATTTTGCAAAAATTCTTGAGAGTTGTTGTATTTCTGTATTACTTTAAAGCATTGGTGAAAAGGAGAAAAGGCCAAAACTACTAATTTTTTGAATGCAAGCTTTTTTTGGATACATGTATTTTTATCAATATTTTAAAGCGATTATTGGGGCTGAGAGACCCTGAAACTCTCAACAGGGTCCTGGGAGCCAAGTTGTGGTGGAGATGGCTCCGGGGAGGCAATGATCTGTGGAAGAAAATATGGAGGACTAAATACAACATGCCTGATTCAACGTTAGAGATCCTAAGGCAACAGATAACGCCTAAAGGATCCTCCATTTGGGACCTGGCTCGCCAGAACCGGGACCTGGTGGAACAACAAGCTTTCTGGGAGATCCGTGGAGGAGCAGAGGCAAACTTTTGGGAAGATCGGTGGCAGCAGAGAGAAAGACTGAGCAGAATCCCTGAGCTTCATCAAATCCGAAACAGAATAGAAGGAAACAAGACTTGTGTTAGAGATTATTGGAAAGCTCAGCCGGCGGAAGAAGGGTGGCGAGTCTGGATCGATCCAATGGAATGGGACAGAGAGATTGATCAAGATACGCAAGACAATTACAAAAAAGAAGTTGGATCCAGGAAAATCAGAGCTCGTGAAGGCCAAGATATCCTAAGGTGGGGAAACACCATGAAAGGCCTGTTTACCACAAAAGAAGCCTATTATTTAAGTGATTCTCAGAATGGGGATATGGGACACCTTGACTGGAAAGTTGTATGGGAAAACAATTGGTGGCCTAAGGTATCCATGTTCATATGGTTGGCTGCAAAAAATAAGATTCTCACTTGGGATAGAATCCAGAAGAAGGGTTTTAATGGGCCTTCGATATGCTGTCTATGCAAGAAGGAAGGGGAAACCAGAGATCATCTCCTAATTAAATGTCAGTATTCCAAAAATCTGTGGGTGAACATCAAACGAACCTTCAATAAACTTGGATTCGTTATCAGTGATTTCAATGAAGTGGTCTTCAACTGGAACAAGGAGGTTTTTCAATGCAAGGTTGTGAAAAGGGCCTGGAGCCTTATGTTGGGGTTTGTCATGTGGATGCTCTGAAAGGAGAGAAACCGGAGGATCTTCCAGAATCTGTCCAAGGACCCAGGGACTACATGGATAAAAGCAGTTGAACTCATGCGGGAAACAGTCCTAGTGGAAAGGTGGTACGAGGACGATTGGAAAACAAATCAAGAAGAACAAGAAATTTTGATTAAGCTAAACTTAAAACTAGAGATGGTCCAGCATAAGCTCACTGTCCCTCAGGACATGAGGAACCCGAGCCCTGACAAATTCAGTTTTCCCAGGGACCCCTTCGTTAAATTAAATTTCGATGGGGCTTCAAAAGGAAACCCAGGAGAGGCAGGATTCGGAGGCATATTCAGAGACAGTAATAAACAGGTCAGATGGATATTTGCAGAAGGAGGAGGGGAGATGACCAATAACGAAGCTAAATTTTGGGCCCTCCATCAAGGACTCACGATTGCAGTTAGAAATGGTTACTCTAACCTGGAAATCACAGGTGACTCCCAAATTGCCGTGGACATGGTAAAGAAACTAAATAATGGTAAGAGCTGGGAAAAAGCAACCAGCAGTTGGCGTACTGCGGGGATCGTTCAGGACATTGCTGTTCTCTTAAAAAAGATTGAATATAAGGTAGTTAATCATGTACGCAGGAAAGGTAACCAGGCAGCTGATTACCTGGCCAATTGGGGCAGCAGAGGGAGGGGTAACAGGATGGACCAACAATGGAAGGCTGTGAGTGGCCGAAGTGAGTGGCAAGAGTTAGCCGGGATCATCAAATTGGATTATGACCAAGCCACATAAGCACCCGGTCGGATCAATGAGCTGGCATGAACTAAGGCCGTGGAGATCCCGATGTCTGATCAATGATCACTCGAGGAAGTGGAATGTCATAATGACTGAGTGCAGAGATGTACTGCGGCAGTGTGAGAAGGCAATGGCACTTGATTTTGCCCAAAGTGCGAGCATTAACCTGTGTATTTTTAGTGGAGAGAATGGTGAGCTGTCAGAAGCCTCGATAGCAAACATGAATCATACAAGAACTACCATTAATGATGCCAACCGTGCTGGTAACTGGCGGCATTCGACAGCCGGTGATAAACGGGACCATGAGGTAAACACCTCCACTTATATTAAGATTGGGGAAGAGGCTCAGACTCCTGTTTGTTTCCAAATTAGGAGCAGAGAGAGTAGGGCGCTGGTAAGATATCTGGCTGGTACGGAGAGCGCAGAGTACCAGGGGTTGCCCAGCAAAGGTAGACAGGGAGAGATGGAGACGAGAAAACGGACTAAGGAGGCCGAAGAACACCAAAGGATGGCGGCAGAGGCGCAGAAGCAGAAAGGGAAAGGACTTGCCCAGGATAGCCCTTCGACAGAAATTTGGGAAATTGAAGACGAGTCGGAGGAGGAAATTCCTCTTGACGGAGAAGGAGGGTGGTCGGTCCCGTTGAAGAGGATGGATGCTGAGTGCCAACACCAGCAGGGTGATGGGTGCTCTGAGCCAAGCGGGAAGAAGGGGCGACGCCCGGGGTTGTGGGACAGTGCTACCACCCCTGTCGAGGAAAAGGAGGGAAGCAGAAAAAGAGGTTGGGGCCCGAGGAAGAGGGTGCAGAAGGAAAGTGAGAGGACGGGAAGGGTGCCGAATCCAGAGAAAAAGACTCGGCGGACGGTGAATTACAGACTTAAACAGGCGGAAAGGGCGTTCAAGAAGGAGTCTAACCCTGCGGTCCGGAGAGTGATGGAGTTTTTGGAGGAGGAGTCCCTCCAGAACCAGTCTGCGGACGAGATGGAAGAATGGGAATCCTTGCTGCACGACCCCGGCCATACTAGGGGGCGAATGACGCTCTTCAAACAGTCATTACACATTTACTGGGTGATGAAAGGTCTCCTGGCGAAGGCGCTTGAGCAGGTGGCTCAAGAGATGGTGAAGTTGGCCAAGGGCGACCCGGACCCGCGCAGGGAGCTGAGTTTCATACGAATTGCTATGGAACGTCAGGAGGAGAAGATGGAGGCCCTGCATCAAATGCTGAGGAGCATGCAAGGAGCTGATGTTGGAGGAACGCGACAGCAACCGGACCTGGATACCGCCTGAGCTAAGATATGCTGGAAAATCTTCAATACCTTCTTAACTGTAGTTTTTTGGGTTATGTAGAGGCTGATATTTACATTTTACAGATGATCAGTTTTAGAAAATCTAAGGACTGTCTTGTAATTTTGGCTAAAATTTTGAGACTATGGGCTTTTTACTTCTGGGCAGCCACCAGAAACTATAGGTGGTCTATCACCCGGTTTCCCCATGAGGGCGGGTTCTCTACACTATCCTGATGGTTTGTAAACTGTTTATTTCTACCGAGTAATAGAATGGGTTCTACCGTAGCTTACAAAAAAAAATATATTTTAAAGCGATTATGTTTTCTATTATTGTTTTGAGTTTCTCTTTGTTTTATGTTATATGCATTTCTATAAAACAACATTAACATAAATTCATTTCTGAATACGTTTAAGTGCTGCAATATTTTAAAGGCATGTATCAAAAACAGTTATTAATATTTTGATTATGATATAAGCTTATCATAGTTCTTTAATTAATTTCTTAATTAAAAGAATTAATTTAAATCATTTTTCATGTCTGAAGTAAATGATTAATTTCTTACTCATTTACTAAGGAAAATTATTCTAAATCACAATCAAACTGTTAAAGAATAACCCGGGTAATAAGTAGATTATTTTCATATGTTTTATCTTTTATTCATAAACCGTTACAAATCCATCTTTTCCATCCCATGTTAGCCTTACTCTCATGTGATGAAAACAATTCTAAGTCCAAAACAATTACACTCTCAATGTCATGTACAAATCAAGAAAGTTGGATTTAATCCTACCTTTCTAGATTGAGTTTGTTCCTCATGGTTAGGAGTCAGTTTAGGCTTAGTTGGTTGAGATATTCTTTCCAACTAGTTAGGATCCTAGATTAGTGTTTGGTTGAGATATTTTCTCAACCATAGTGTCCAAGATAGATGTTCTATCTTAAGACAAACTTCCTCATATATCTATTTGTACATGACATTGAGAGTGTGAGTAAAATAAAACAGTGAGGTTCTCAGGCCTTTTCTGCCATGTCTGATTTGTGTATATGTCTGCTGTTTATTTTATTAATGTTTTAATTAGTTGATTGAATCTCCTTCATGTGGTATTAGAGGAATGGGCTCAAAAATTTTGTGAAAGATGTATTCCATGTAGAGCGTGTAAAGTGTTAAGTTTTTTGGCTTTTGATTTGTGTGCAATTGATTATTTTCAGTTTCAACACAATGGCATCCAAGGAAACATGGTTTTACGTGCATATCGAGCCAGAGGGATGAACATTTGGGTGAAAGTCTACCAAGCCCATCCACTGGTTGTCGCATTTCGATAACATAGATCCAAACAGGGAGAGCCACCGTTAGCATATTGCGCTCCAGCAGCTAATTGAACACTCAACACCACAATCATCATCTTCAAATGAATGGTCTCCAATTCCAAATGTGAACCTCTTGTGCAATGGTGTTTTGATTGATCAGTCCAAGCTTGAACGCCATTACTTTAGTGAATTTCAGTTGTTTCCTAGTCGAATCGTAGATGAATGAACCAAAGGATGTGTGTTTGACGACTTCTGATTGCATTCTCCTCGTTCTTGACAAGGTCACCTTCTGAATCAGAAATAGGTAGATTTCAAGTTCGAAATTGGTGTTTTCCTGGGCCAGCCGTGGATTTTGACATATTTCTAGAACTTGAAGGCGACACAACAAATATAGGACTTGTTAATTCGTGCTTAATTTGCTAGTGCAGGACGATTTAGTGAATTGAAGGGCCCAACCAGGTTCGAATCTGGGACTCTCCTCAGAGGCGTTCAATTTTAGCAACTCAATCAAAGATTTGATGAATCCATTGGAAGCGGTCCAATCCAACAACGTTGCGAACCACTATTGGTAGTCGTTGCATCCTTCCCATCTCAGAGGAATCCTCATTGCAGATCTGGTTTCCATGGCGTATTATCAGTGCAATAAAATGGGCAAACAACTGTGCAATTAATATGTCAATTTGTTTCACTGAATCTTTGGCCAGAATATCAGCTGACATTCATGTCCTCGCCATTACTGAGTTCACACCCACCGGACACCAGCTTCTTAAAGGGATATGAGGACGTTGCCCCTTTGCAGAGGAGCACTGGTGTGGAGATATGTTGTTGGATCTGGATCGCTACAAAAGCCCATTGTTGACAGAAGTGTTAAAGAGTTCGAAACTTCTATGATGAAGCTTTGACAAAAGAGAAATTGGTACAATTAGAGATTTCCAAGAGTGCATATGAAAATGTTTGTAAAGAATCGTGGGTCTGGATTGCGTGTGATAATTAATTGATCGAGAGATCATTCAGCAATCGAGCGAAGGTAGTGATCAGTGTTTCTTACAGGCAAAGTTGTTGGCCGAAGAAGTTATATCCCCGAAGATTTGCTCTAGTTGTTTCATGCTAATCGTAGATGGGATATATATGTGGCTTTCATAGAAATGCGTGTTATCGTGCTAGTTATATATGCCTCAGAAGATTTAAAATTATGATCCTAGCCTATGCTTCAAAATTATGATTCAAAACCGGTTCACACTCGTCTACTGTTTAAAGAGCCGTGATTGACAATCCTGGAGCTGAGTTGAAGTTCAATTCATCCATTAAAGCCCGAACCCAATTGACGATAGCTGAGTTAGATACTTTTTTTTCCTATTGGAACCTATTTACAAAGAGCAACTGAAGTTTAATAGTTGTTAATTCTACAAATGAAATGACATTTGAACCTGCGTGGAGGAGCAATGGAGATACGACTGTGTTTGAAATACTTATGCTGGTAAGTGGATGTTGATCAAAATGCAGCCTTCATTCATTCCATAAATTTAACTCTTTTATGGAAAAGTCAACATTTTCCTAAATTCATTTTTTTTCATAATGCACAACCCTTTATAAATACTTCTAAAGTGACATATTAAAAAAAGGAGTGTATGTTTTATGAAAGACTACGTGGGCTAGTCATTATGTATGTTTTTTTAGTGGCATATTAAAAATAGAGGGATGTTTTGTAATGGAGTGATAAGGTGAGATTTCTAATTTGTAAATTTTTTTTGGAGTGATAAGTGGTGGATAATTTTGGGAGATATAAAGAGTGGGATAAGAAAGAGGATTAGGTCATAAGGTGTATTGATTTTTTTGGGGGAGAAATAAGGTAATTTTTAAGAGAGGTGTATTAATTTTTTTTTTTTTGGAGAGATAAGGTATGATTTTGTGTAGTGAGAAGGTGAAATTATTTTTTGTAATTTTGGAGCGATAAGTGTTTTGTATTTGGAGCGATAAGTGTTTTGTATTGTTGTAATCCAAAGTATTATTTTACTTTGAGAGAGATTTTGAGAGAAATTGAGATAGTGAACATCCAGTCTTTTGAAGACAATTTACCTCCAAGGAGTTCTCAAACTTTGTGCTTGATAATTTTCAATGAAGATGTTATAAAGCTGAAAGGTTGATGTACTTCAATATTTAATAAAGACATATTTTTTGCGGTGTTGATGTGTCCTAGATCTGCCTGAAATTGAATAAGGGGATCTTAGGTACACCATGAGTATGCTTGTGATGGCGCATGATTCTTGATGTTGCTCATGTTTTGTGTCTAGTTTTGACACTAAAATTATCTTATCTAACACACACAAGGAGTCTACAACAAGTGAACGAAACAAACACATTAATCAATGCACATGTAATTAAGAAACTGTAATGAACATTCAATCAAGCACAAGCAATCACATGCATTTGCGTAACTACAACACATAATCAAAGTTGGCAACATCAGCATTCTACATCAACAAGCAAATTCACGCAAGGAAAATCAAGTTAATGAAGTTGAAAACTCCTGCATTCCAAGGAAAATTCTACATCAACATTCAACCAAAATTAGTCATTGTGTAACTTACAAATAATTTTTTTTTTTTGTAAGTGAGCTTGTAATCAAATTCAAATTAAGTTGAATTGTAAGGGTGCATTATCGGTTGAAACCGACACCCAAGCTTTAAATTTATAGTGAATCAATTAAGCCAAGTGATTCCATTGTTTTTAACTGAGTCATTCAAATCATTGTAAGCATTTCTTTTGGGTGCATTTTCGATATTATTCGACACCCTTCTTCTAATCAATCAAGAGGGTGAGTTCAAACAAGTCCAAAGTTCCCAGCATCAAGCGAGCCTGAAACTGAGCGAGTTCAACTTTAACGAAAGCAAATACTCAAGCAACAATCAAGCTTGTTCATATCTACAACAAGCGAGCATGAGTTCAAGAAAGCAAGCTAAAGCATTCAAGAGAAGGAGTTCTAAAAATCCAACAAGTATTAAAAGTAAGCGAGCGTGAGTTCCAACAAGTTCACATGGCGAAAAGAATTCAGTTGTTCCAAATTCTTAACAATTTGATCCTCTCAACCACTAAAGACATGGTGCAAATAATCAAAGCAACTATTGTTGATATTTCAATGAATCTACAACATGCACATGAAACAATTGAGTTCCTTCAATTAGAGCCGCAACTACAAAGAGATGAGCTACAACAAAAGAGTGATGCTTCCAAGTCATTCAACCATACAGATGAAGATAAAGATTTTGATTCCAAATCACTCATCTAAACCAATCAAATTGAAGTGAAGTTGTTCATGATCAAATTGAACTTGATTATTCCAAACCAATCATCAAGCCGTGGGAAGAACTCCAAAGTAACAAAAATCGATGAGGATTAGGATATGACAAAGATGAAAACAACTTGCATATCCCCCGATTATTCTAAGCCGATCAAGTTCATCAATGTAGGATTTCTTGATCAAATAACATCACCAAGCCATGAGAAAGTTGAAGACAAACCCACATGCAAACATTGTCAAAGAAAAGTTCACATGGAAGATCATTGTTTTGATCTCCATCCTTGTCACCATTGTGACAAGCAGAATCACTCATTAGAGAAATGCTACAAACAAGACCAACCTGCCATATTAAAGATCAATTATACATGGATTGATCCTTGGGAATGGTCGTCAATAGTAAAACGATTGTATAAGTTTTACAACAGAATTCAATCTCAACTATTACAGCCAACAGTCAATTGAAGATGGGACTCTCATGTACCTAAAAGTGGGAGTACAACAGTGAAACTCTCCTACACCTGAAGGGGCAGAGTTCAGAATTCAGAAATCAAGTGCAGATGATTGTATCTCCTTTCAGCTGATAAAGGGGGGAAATGATAATGGAATTAAGGGTGGTTGTCAGATTGAAAGTCTCGAAAACATCATCAAAAGAAACTAGTGGGCATCTTCAAATCAGCCAGTGGGCATCATCAACAAATCAACCAATGGGCTTTCATCAACATCAAAGCAGCTAGTGGGTGTTCTCAATATTTTTTCAGTGGACAAAGGATGTTGATTGTAAGAAAAGGACAGATGGATCCTTTTGCAGCTTGGCATGTGATGGAGTTTTCAAGCACAATTTTAGAGATGACTCAGACTTGCAGCTAACTCATGTTCTCTTCTGATTGGAGTTTTTTCAGCATCTAGTTTTGGTGGTTTTTCAGGCAGTGTTTTTGAGGATCAACAGTTTCAGCATGACAACTTGGAAGATGGTTCCTAGTTCTTATTTTGGACTTATCATTGAGGGGGGGAATGTTAGCCTCACTCTCATATTAATGAAAACAATTCTGAGTCCAAAACAATTAAATTAATTAAAATCAAGAAAGTTGGATTTAATCCTACCTTTCTAGATTGAGTTTGTTCCTCATGGTTAGGAGTCAGTTTAGGCTTAGCTGGTTTAGAGATTCTCTCCAACTAGTTAGACTCCTAGATTAGTGTTTGGTTGAGATATTTTCTCAACCATAGTGTCCAAGATAGACGTACTATCTTGAGACAAACTTCCTTATATATTTATTTTTACTATTATCATTATCTGTACATGACATTGAGAGTGTGAGGAAAATAAAAGAGTGAGGCTCTTAGGCCTTTTCCGCCATGTTTGATTTGTGTATATGTCTACTGTTTATTTTATTAATGTTTTAATTAGTTGATTGAATATCCTTCATCCCATTATAAGAATTTCTTATCCATTTTATCACCACTCATTTGGAAACTGGTTCCATTATATCCAGTAAGAGCCACTACCCCAAACGGAAAAGGAGTTGTTTAAGGTTCAGACCGGGTGGTTTTCCCCCATGTTGTTGCAACGAATTTTGAGGCATCAACATCTTGGCGCTAGAAGGAGGGGCAAGAATATGAATGGAAAAGAAGAACTCAATCTAAATTAACAAGCCATTCCAAGAGCCACTCCCCCTCAAGATCACCTCCAACTTCTCGATCTTCATATAAAACTCCTATTTCTAGATCAGAAGTTGAGCATTCACTCCCAAAATATCCTAGTACTATTCCTAAAGTAGCTCCTTCATATTATAATCCTGAATCACCTGAGGTTCAGACTTTAATAAAGAAATTAGAGGAAATCTCTATTTTAGCATAAAATCTTGTTCCATTTGAAACATCTGAAGGAAGTATTACTTCTGTTTATAGCCCACTTGAATTCTAAATCGTTCTCAAAGTGAGAAGCTTGGGGTTTCTCTTTTTGAATTTCCCCTCCATTCTTTCTGAAAGAAAATTAAGAAATTTGAGTCATAAACATCAACTAGTGAGGTTTATCAAATTCCCCACCACAAACACCTTCATTCCCTCCATTCATTTCCACTTCTTCTTCTCAAAGTACTAGTGCTAGTTCGTGAAATCCTAGCACTCAGCCTACCTCTACTTCCACTCAAACTCCCTCAATATCCACTCAAACTCCAATAATGGCATGACAATAACCACCACCACAAGTCATGCCATGGACTAATCCTAGAGCTGTGCAAATTTCAACACCTCTCCATGCTCTACCTAAACATCCTGAAAGATGATTACCAAAATTTAATCTTGATGATGGACTTCCTGTTGAGGAACATCTCCATAATTATATGTTAGCTATCAATCTTAATGGAGTAGCTCAAGAAGATTGTGTAGTAAGATTATTTCCCTCCACTCTCCAAGGATTAGTAGGATCCTGGTACTTTTCATTGCCATTCAGATCTATAACAAGTTGGGATATTTTTGAAGAACAATTTTTGGCTAAATTTGGTGATGATAGATCAATCTCATCTCTTATCAATGATCTCTCCAATTTAAAAGCTAATCCCAGAGAAAAGATAAAAGATTTCAATTCTAGATTTAACAAATTGTTAAATAAAATCCCAGCCACTTCAAGACCTAGTTTATATGTACAAATTGAATGGTATGTTTCTTCACTTCCTTATGACATAGCAATTTTTTTAGATAGAGCTAATAAAACTACATTGGTAGAAAACATGAGGGAAGCTTTGTATGTAGAGAAGAGGATAATTTCACTAGAGAAGAAAAATGAACAAGAGGATAGAAAACAAAATAAGGTTATTTTTAAGGATGAACCAAAAAAAAAAAACTCCTAAAGATCCCTTTGATCTTGTAGGATTACAAAAAGTCCTAAAAACTATGTCTAATGAGATGGTAGATATTAAACAAGTAGCTAAATCTTCTTCCAAGAAACCATTTAGACCATTCAGAAGAAATCAACCAACTAATCCTCAACCTCCAAACACCATATCAAATGCTAAAACTAATGATGAGGATGAGGATGAAGCAGCATTTTATGCTGACGAATTCCAAGATGAACCAACTATTGAATTAAACGGAATGCGAAATTTCATTATTCCTATATCTGATAGTGAAAATGAACATGAAACACTACATGTTAGCACAATAAGTAAAGGTCCAACTGATCCTATTCAACCAATTCACAAACAAAAACCTTCAACTCCTCTTGCTAAAGATAAAGTTGTTAACAAAAAATCCACTTCCACATCTAATCAATTGATTCCCTCTTCATCTAATTCTCCATCTCCACCCAAAACCTTAGTAGTTTCAGATAATATTGAGTAGAACATTGTAGAGGATCTGAAAAAATTAAAAGAAAATATCCCCCTCTATGAACACATTAAACTCAAACAACAACATAAGATTTTATTGAAAGAATTGAATGCAATGCCTGCTTCTCCTCTCCATGCTGTTGTAATATCCAAGGCTTCAAATGGAATGGGTAAACCTCCTATTAATTCATTGTTTGATTCCTCTGATGTTATTTTGATTGGTGATAGATCTAATTCACATACCCCTCCTTTCCTGTTGACTTTTGAGGTATTCAATAAAAATGTACATAATTGCCTTGTAGATTTAGGAGCTTCTTTGAACATTGTGCCATATTCAATTTGTTTAAAATTGAACATATCTCCTAAAAAATCTGCAGTTCAGATTGTGCAACTCGATATGACAAAAGTCAAAGTCATAAGAGAAATGAATTCAGTCCTCATTCAATTATCCTCAAATCCTAAATCCTTTCAAATAATTTATATACTAGTTGCCAAGATTCCAGATTTCTATGGTTTGATTCTTAGTAGGGATTGGTCAGAAAAATTATATGGTTACTTTTCCACTTATTGGTCTCACTTGTGGCTTCCTTACAATGGTAAGCCAAATCAAATTAAAATCAACCATGAAAAACACATGAAAGAATCGGTAACAAATTTTGGAGAAAATGAGACCGTAGCATTTAATAATAACATCCTTGGAAATTACTCTACTCAATCATTTTTGGGGAATTTCAACGCACAAATGTCACATTTTCTAAATAATTCAATAACTTCCCAAATTGAAATTTTTTCACAAACAAATTCTTCTAGATGTGTAAATATGTTAGAAAAACCATTAGTTAACTCTTTGTTTTGGAAATTGTATTTTGATGGATCAAATTCAAGTGATGGTGCAGGAGCAGGTTGCATATTGATTAATCCTGAAGGTAAGAAGACAATTCTAACTTGCAGGTTAGAATTTGAATGCACAAAAAATATTGCATGTTGGCTTGATGGGGCCTGACCTAGGTTCAGAGTTATTCACGCCAACCAAAAAGCCCTAACTGTTGGCCCTTTTGGAAACAACCTACGTAGCGTAGGCTACAGTCTCACCCGAAGCAGTATTGGGGGATGCTATAACCAGGTTTCTACATCCAGAGGCCTATGTGGTGGTTTTCTAAGGCAATTATAGCTTAGATATGCCTTCACACAGATATATTCCTTCCGACTGTCAACTACTGCAACTCTATCGAAATCAAATTCAGATCTTTGTGAAGGTACTTAATTGTACTTATCACGGAAAAAGATTACGGATCTATCAGTTCCGTGCAACAATTGTGTATTATGAAGCCCTTGTGCAGATCTATCATTGCCGAATAGCTAACTACAATAGATCTATCTAACGATTTCGTGATCTCCACGAAGGAGGTTAATTATACTTATCATACATAAATATTATAGATTTATCTGTTTCGCACAGACATTAAGCATTATTTCATATAAAACAGATCACAGAGCGAAGATACATAAACCTAAACAGAAGTAAATAACAAGGAAAAGATGCATCAAAATTGCTTCCCAAACAATCTTTATTATGAATAAGCGTTCAATTTACAGACTTCTCCTCTATGTACACTCAGCTGCAGGGGCCCGCAGACTCAGCTGTAGGAGCCTTCCCCTTTTGCCTAAGTACATGAAACAAACCTTTCCTACCTTAGCAGCTTGCCCTTACAATGAATCTTCACAAAAAGTTCTCCTCTTAGATTCGTTATGACTCAACTATATATAGCCTTTTCTTTATAATACCATGGTTTGCGGACCATGGGCGGGTCTCAAAACCATCCTATCACCTACCCATACAAGAGACCAATGCCCCTTTGACTCTTACTTAGCTTCGCGCTCTGCTTCCACATTTCACGGAGACTTTACATTATTTAACAAAAACTATTATAAAAATTGACTTAACTGACAAAATTTGACCCCAGGGACCCCATCCCAACATTGCAGAATACGAAGCATTGGTCCAAGGTATGTATAAAGCACTAGGCCTTAACGTTAAATACCTTCAATTTTTTGGAGATTCAAAAATTGTAATTAAACAAGTAAGAAACACTATGCATTGCATTTCTGGACACTTGAAGCATTATCAGGCTTTAGTTCAATCACTCCCTTCACACCTTTTAGCTTTTAACATTTCTTTTATTCCTAGGATTTAGAATGCTAGTGCTGACCTTCTCGCTAATATTGCATCAAAACTAATTCCATCAAAAGATTACAACGCAAATAGATTTTCTATAGAGTTAATTTTTAGACCACCGATTCCTGATAATATCACCAACTGGTAGGTATTCAAATATGATGAAGACATCTTAAACTTCTTAACTTCAGAAAAATCATATGATGACCAAATAATTGATGAAGACGAACACGACAATCAATTAAGAAAGAAAATCAATGATAATCCCATACCAAAATTTGTAGTTAAACTTGAGGATTTTTACGATTTAAAAGACAGATTCAAAAAGGTTACTAATTCAAAATTTCAAAGTTCGACTTTAAGATTTGAAGTAATAAACCTTGAGACAGATCATAAACCTTAGAACATCAACTTAGGACTTGGTATCTCATCTGATGAAATATTATTCTTCATCCATCTGTTAAAGAAATATAAGGATATATTTGCTTGGAGTTACGAATATCTCAAAACATTTGACACTTCCATCATTCAACACACAATTCCGATGAAATCTAATGATAAACATGTCCAACAAAAATTAAGGAAAATTCATCCGAACTTAGAAAGCTCAATCAAAATGGAATTGAACAAACTCCTTAAGGCCAAAATAATTTTTCCTGCTAGGCATTCAAAGTGGGTTTACAACTTAGCGCCTGTTAGGAAGAAAAACGGTGCTATCCGCATTTGTATAGATTTTAGAAACCTCAATAAGGCTAGTCAAAAGGATAATTTCCCATTGCCTACTATGAAACAAATTTTTCAATCAGTTGCAAGTTTAGAACTTATTTCTTTCTTTGATGGATTTTCAGGATACAATCAAATCATGGTCCACCTAGATGATAGGCTTAAGATTACTTTCAAAAGTAAATGGGGAACTTATGCCTACCAAAAAATGCCATTAGGGTTAATAAATGCAGGGGAAACTTTCCAAAGGGCTATGGATATAGTTTTCAAAGGCCTATTAAATAAAATGGTTATTGTTTACTTAGATAACATTACTGTTTATTCTAAGAAAATAAATAACTATTTACATGACTTAAAACAAATCTTTCAACACTGTAGAAAATATGGGATTTCATTAAATCTGAAAAAGTATTTCTTCGCTCTTAGTGAAGGAAAACTTTTAAGATTCATTGTATCCAAAGATGGAATTTTTATTGACCCTACTAGAATAAAAGAATTTTCATAAATTCCTCTCCCACATAATAAAAAATCCATGCAATATTTTTTCGGACAGATCAATTTCGTCAAAAGACCTGTCACTGATTTTTCACAAATCGTTCTACCATTACAAAAAATAATCAAGAAAAGCTAAACCTTTAAGTGGGGTCATAATGAAAGACAATATTTCAACTTAATCAAAAAAGCAATCATTAATGCTCCCTCTTTAAGTACTCTAAATTTCTCTGATCATTTCATCTTGTATACTTTCACTTCTTCAACATCTTATGTTGCTACCTTAACACAAATTAATGATCAAAAAATCAAAACACCTATATCATTTTTCAGTCCAAATTTTCAAGGTGCGGAATTGAATTACTCAGAGGTAGAGAAAAAAGAATTTGTTGTTTATAAATCTATAAATCATTTTATAACTTTTCTCTTAAAAACACATATGAAAGTAATAGTCCCATTCCCAGTGGTGAGACAATTACTTATGCAGAAAGAGTTAGGAGAAAAGAGAGAAAATTGGGTAACAACTCTGCAGGAATATGATATTGAAATAAAACCAGCCAAAATTGTTAGAGGACAAGGTTTCTGCAGATTTCTTACAGGAGCATCCAACATACCAGCTGATCAGGACATAGGTAACAATGAACACGTATCTGAGGTAAGCCTTATTGATATTGAGTCCCAATACGTTGATCTGATTTTTATTTGAAAAATGGATATGCTCTTCCTGAAATCAATCATTAACGAAAAAGAGCTTTAAGATTGAAAGAAATTCAATATGAGATTGTTGATAATGTGTTATTTAGAAGAAACCATGATTCTATTTTGTTAAGATGTCTTGAAAAATTTGAAGCCCAAAAGGTTTTACAGGAACTTCATGATGGGCAGGAGGACACTTTGGAGCAGATACTACCATGCATAAAATCCTGCATGCAGAATATTATTGGCCCACTCTCTTCAAAGATACTCATGCATACGTAAGAAAATGCAAAATATGCCAAATTGTGTTTTGAAGACAACGAAAACCAGTCTTGCCTCTGCAGCCAGTCAACATTGAACAACCTTTTGAACAATGGGGAGTGGATATCATAGGTGATATCGTTCCTCACTCTTCTAAATAGCATAAGTATATTTTGACTACTACATATTATTTAACTAAGTGGGCGGAAGCAATTCCATTAGAGGTAGTCAATTCTAATGTTGTTATTGAGTTTATTGATCAATTTATCATTACAAAATTTGGTTTACCTTCTGCACTTATATTTGATAATGCATCTTACTTTTCGGGTAATAGTATGACTGAGTTTTCACTTAAGAGAGGTTTAACACTAAATATTCTGCTAACTACTATCCTTAGGAAAACAGTTTAGTAGAATCCACTAATAAAAACCTCTTAAGAATAATCAAAATAATTGTTGACCAAAATCAACATAATTGGCATAAATCATTAATATTTGCTCTATGGGCTGATAGAATAATTTAGAAGGCCTCTATAGGTACTTATCCATTTAACCTAGTGTATGGGAAGAAAGCCATCACTCCATCACATTTAGCTCTTCCCTCACTAGCCCTAGTTCAATTTATTGAAGAAATACCTACTTCTTCTTTACAATTAAGACATTCCCAAATCCTAAAATTAGAAGAAGAAAAAAAGAAAGCTAAACTCACACACACCAAACATGAACCAATAGCGAAATATTCTTTTGATGCAAGATTAGTGGCACAAAAATGCTTCCAAATTGGAGACCTAGTTCTCAAGTGAGACAAATCACATGAAAAAAAAGGGAAACATAAGAAATTTGTGCAACAGTTTGAAGACAATATCGATTCCTAACGTGCAAAAGATACCAAACTCCTCAGCACATATACGAGGAACACAAAGTTGTCAGCACATAGGAAGAACACAACACATGTAATACTTAGATATATTTTTCTGGCTGTGACACTGGCATACCGGTTTTCACAGCCCCTGAGCGTGGCGCCCCTTCAATTATTGTATGCAATGTCATTATATTTTGTAGAATACTCGTACCATTATTTTCTGATTGGCTGAAGACAGTATCGATTCCTGACGCACAAAAGATACCAAACTCCTCAGCACATATACGAGGAACAAAAAGTTGTCAGCACATACGAAGAACACAACACATGTAATAGTTAGATACATTTTTCTGGTTGTGACACTGGCATACCGGTTTTCACAGCACATGAGCGTGGCGCCCCTTCAATTATTGTATGCAATGTCTCTTATTATATTTTGTAGACTAGTCATACCATTATTTTCTGATTTCCTGTTCATCACGGGCTCTCTCCTTTATAATGGCAGGCAAAGGATGTTTCAGAACCTTCGTCAGTTCCTGCACCTCAGAAAGATCGACCGTCTCCCCTGCCTTACATTCCCATTTGAATTCCTGCACTAACCTTGCCACGATGAGATGCATATGAAGTAGACCCAACTCTATACCGGGGCAAATCCTCCACCCTGCGCTAAACAGCATCATCTTTAATTCCTTCGTTCCCGTCAAATCCACTTCCGCGCCCTCGTCTGCAAACCGCTCCGGCTTGAACTCCAATGGCTTCTGCCATGCTCCCAGATCGGTAGCAATGGCCGTAATGAAGAAGTTGACCCAAGCCTCGGTCGGAATGTCGTAACCGTCAAGTTGGCAAGGCTGAGAGATGGCGTGGGGCATGACGAAGTGGCCCGGAGGGTGACACCTCAACAACTCCTTCACAACGGCGTGAAGAAATGGCATATGCTGCAGGTCCTCCGACTCCACGGGTCTCCCCTTCCCCACGACGCCGATGATCTCGTGGTATAATCTTTCCTGAACGTCTTGACGGATCACCAGATTCGCCATCAGCCACTGCAGAGAGGTGGCCGTGGTATCGGTGCCGGCATGGATGAATTCCGTGCAGAGCGACACGATGTCGTTGTCTTCTAGTCTCCTGCTGTTGTCCAACGTCAGAGTGAACAACGGGTCCACGTACGTGCAGCCAGCAGCGCCGCGGCGGCCGTGTATGAGCGGCAGCATGGTGTCGCGCTGCCGCCGACGGATCTCCGCAGCTCTTGCCGGCGGCGTCGCTCAAAAATGCTCGGAACTGGTAACAAGTACCTCGGACCCACGTGGCCACTCTTGGTGATCTCCCATGTAAGGTCCTGCAAGTTCCTAATCGTTTCCTCGTCAGGCTTGCTCCCAAACAGCATATACACGATGATGAAGAATATGACGGAATATAATTCTTCTTCAACTTTCACCGCTCCACCGTTTTCCGCTGCTTCGTTTCTAAGGTTTCCCAGTAGCCGCCCGATGCTCCATTTCCTTGCGACATCGAAGGATTTGATTGCCGAAGAGCTGAGGGTTTCGCTCACCAAATTCCGGCGGAGGCTCCGCCACAGGGGCCGTAGGTGGCCGTATTGATGTTGTGCTGGTTGTTGCTGAAATCTTTGCGTGCTCCAGTGATGACCGGGCGGTAGGATAAAGCGGGGCCGCTCTGGATGAGCACCTCGTGAGCGAGCTCGCGCCTGGCGATATATATGCAAGGGGTGGTACCCATCTATATGGCGAAGATGGGGCCGTATCTTTCATGCACCTTCTTCGCGAATACCTCGTATGTGTCGCTAGAAAATATTAGCTGAGGGAGGTTTCCTACAATTGGCCAAGCAAACGGGCCTGGCGGCAGCTTCTTATGCCATGTGCTCTTCTTCCCTACGATCAATCGAGGGAGGATTAGAGAAATTACGAAAGCAACAAGAAACAGAATCGACTGAACATCGCAGGGAATCGCCATGGAATTCCGAACGAATGAATAAGTCTTTCATGTTCCTGAAAAACGACACCCCTTTATACATGAAAAAGGGAAACGCTGGCTGCCCTGGACCTGCATTCAAATCATTAGGACTTTCACCATTTCAAACAACGTGCACCTGAATTCAAAGTATACGACACGGGCGCAGGACTTTCATCCATTTTTCACTATTTCAAACGACGTGCACCTGAATTCAAAGTATACGACACGGGCGCAGGACTTTCATCCATTTTTCACCATTTCAAACAATGTGCACCTGAATTCAAAATATATGCCACGGGCACAAGACTTTCATCCATTTTTATCCAATCTGGATAAAAACTAACTCGGTGGGCACAGTTAATACTACCAACTTTCATATATTATTATAAATGCTAACTAACCATCCATCTCAATCAACTTTCATATATTATTATAAATGCTAACTAACCATCCATCTCAATAACGTGCATTTAAATTTCAACGTATGAGAGGAAATAATATAATTTTATATGCTGGATTATTAAAAATCTTTCAGCTATTTAAAATAAATGTTTGTTAAGGTTTTTTTATAATGGAATGGTAAATTAACTACATTAATTATGGTGAAAATAAAATTTGCCTTGTAAAAATAGAAAATATTTCTATTACAGATATATATATTAGAGTACAAGTAGATTTGAGGAGCTAAATTTTGAGAGTTCAAGTTTATAAGTTCTTTATCCTCCAATGTGATATCTAAAACTAAATTTAAGATAATATTTCATATCTTATATGTATTTTACTTGTGAATTTTTCAATTTTTTTTGGTAATAAGACACAAAATTTACATTCTATACTAATTAGATTTAGAATTTACAATCTTCCTCTTTGAGCAAGGAGAGCGGCTCTTGGGAAAGGTACATTATATTTGAATTAGGTATGTATTTAGAAATCACACACACAATTAGTTGAGTCTTTAAACCATTGAGTCACTAGATCCCTTTTTTATTTGATTTCTTTCACTTGGTTTTCTAGATGAGAAATTTCATCTTTAATTCAGTCCATTATAGTCCAAAGTTCATTCATCATATCCATTGTGGCTATAACATTGCAGGTCATATAATTATCCCTAATTATCTTGTTGCATCGATAGAGGTCTTGCTCCATCTTGTCACTATATGCTCACTTGACATTGTCTTCTCAAGCTTTTGATTCCAAATGATATAGACATTAAGATAAACCAAGGATAAATATGAAGAAAATAAATTTCCCTCTATGAAAATTAGATTCCACTTATACTAGAGTTTCTCTTGTTGTGTGAGAAGAACTCCCCCAGAGTTGTTTCTTAGCCTATCCCCCATTTTCTATAAGTTGTTATTATTTTTTCCCATTGTCACCTTATAATTCCACATACGCATATGTAAAAACCACTTATCGATCAGTATTACACGAAAAGTTTCTAGACTTCCCTTTTGCTATATGGAAATCAAATGCAATGGAGATCCATCTTCCCAAGTCTCCTTAGATGCCTTCCTCCCATTCTCAATCATTATTTCAGCATTCCTTCCTATATCTATGTCAGAGAGAGAATACAGAACTTCCTCATGGCTATCAATTCCTCGTAGGAGATCATAAAGTTCCATTAAGACCACTGACAACATTCATATGCTTCCTCCCGCAACATCAGCATGAGAAAGATTCAAATATGCAAATCGTTATTTCCAAATGGTATAGGTACAAATTCACTATTTCTTAATGTACTGGCCCTTCATCATTCATGGAAATGACTACAAAATACATCCACATCCCCTATGCTTTCATATAATCTCCTACATAGATAACCATCCACTAACGCAACTGATGAAGAAGACATTGGATGCACTTTACAACTCCACTGCATGAGATTGTGATGTGACTTATCATGGCCAAAGCCTTGATGAACCCCTCCCTTTTCCCTATACTATAAACATTGACATAATCATAATTAATATGTGTTGATTAGGGAATAAAGAAATATTAATCCAGGTGGATATTGGTGGCCACCTGCCTATTCCACTTGGATCCCCACCATTGTTTCTTTCAATTTTTCAGTTTCATTAATTGTATCATAGTTTACTATATTTGGTATTTTTTCGGGTCCTGAACTTCCAGAGTCTTTTTGAGGCCCTAAATGATGTTTTTTGGAAAATCACTTGGTGGTAAATACAAGGTTTTAACTCGACATTCGTTGTCAGAAATTATAGTCCTCGAATAGATATTTCTAACGAGGAATCGTGCACGTCAAACGGAGATTGTTTGTCAAAGTTACGACCCCGAGAAGTTGATGTACCAATTTACCCCAACGAGGCCCATAGTTTGGTGTTTCATCTCATAGGGTTAGGTTTTTGGATGTTTGAGGTTTTCCATTGTTTCTGAATAATAAATAGGCCTTCAAGCCGCATTGTAATAGAGTTTAGAAGCATGTATTCGCCACATCTCTTCTCAAAGATAAGCTACCATCTCCCGAGCTAGTTTTTTGCCATTCTGTATGTAAGCATTTTAGTTCTTTGATATTAATGAAATGAAGTTTTGTTTTTGTTGCATCTCTGTGTTTATGGTTATATCTGTAATTTGTTGTGTTCTTGTTTAAATTCAGATCAGTAGTATCAGAGCAGCCTGCTCTTTCTCCATCCTTCTTTGCATGTCCCTAACGAGGTCGGGGTATAAGGAGTTAGAGCTTGATCTTGTTGAACCTTTAGAAGATTAGCCTCGCAAACCCCGACGATCACCCATGGGGGAAGAAAATAAAGATGAGGGAGTAGGATATCCTATCAAAATATTTCTCGAGGAGGCCCTTGAGAAACAAAAGGAACACAATGATGGATAACATTGTCCAGATCCTTCAATGGTTGCCCAGCAGCGGTGCATCCACATCCAACAGCCAGTCTGGAGGCACCTCTCCTTTTAAGGTACAAGTAAACTTTGACATTCCCATATTTGAGGGCCAAATAGATGCATACATCGTAGATATATGGTTAAATCTCAAAGAAGGATATTTTTATGTTCATGATTTTTCTAGTTAGGAAAAGATTATTTTTTATCTTCTCAAAGCTACTCCTCATGTCAAGGACTAGTGGGAAACCTACTGTGAGAAGGATGAAAGTATGCCCTCACTTTTTTCAACCGCACCCACTTGGAATTCGTTCCAGGATGCCATCAAGGAGTAGTACTACCTTGTTGGGAGCTATGAAGATAAATACATAAAGTGGACCACGTTGCGGCCGGGAAGGGACCAAGATGTGTTGGAGTTTACTGATTTTTTTCATACCCTTCGCATGAATTTGGATATCAAGGATTCTGAGAAACATTTGGTACTCAAGTACCGCGGCTGCCTACATAGGTACATTCAGGATGAGATGGAGTTCTTGCACATCTCCTCGCTTGGCACGACGTACCGATATTTTGTTAAGATCAAGAAGAAGCTTAAATAGAAGAAGCGAGACATTGATTTGTGAATCCAAAGCAAGGGAAAGGTGCCCCCAAACTGCAAAACAAAAGATAAAGCCAAAGCGGGGTGGCCCAGAACAACCCACCAAAGTCGCAAGAAAAGAACAACACCGCGAAGCCGAAGAAGGACATGTGAAAGTGGTGTGAGTTCCATAAGAGCTCCACTCACAACACAAGTGAGTGTTGGGCCAAGCAGTCACTAGTGGCCGAGATGAAGGCTTCTGAATTAGATGCATGTTCTGATTCTGAGTCAGAACCCAACAAGGGGAATGACAAAGGGAAGTATATTATCAATGAAGAGCCCAATGCCACCATTGCCACCACAAATATCCAAAAGGAGGAACCCAATGTAGTATACCTAGGGGGGATAATATGAGGTACAAAGGGAGGTACCCAAGGGAATAATGTAATAATGGGATGGGCCATAGTAATAAATAAGGTGGTTAACCCGTATCATGTAAGGGACCACAAGTAGTTAGCAATAATGTAATAAGCCCATGGTATTAGACAGATGGTATTGAGGGAACCATGGTAATGACCCATGGTATTATATGTATGAGGCCTATACAGAGGCTAGAGACACCCCATTGAGAGATGTCAAGGATTATTGTATGAACAGGCATATGGCTTGTGGAGTGTTCTCCTTCCTTAAGGAGTGAATGCATGGTGTTTCCCTACCTTAAGGGTTTTGATTAATAAAGTGAAGCATTTCTATCTATATTCAGATCTTGTTATTTCTTGGGTTTATTTCTATTATCATATATTTTTAGGTCAGATCTATAACAAGTGGTATCATAGCACTTTCTTGGGCAAAGCGGAGATTTTTTATTTTTATTTTTTGCAGGAACCTTTTGGGGCGGCGTGTTTGTAGATCAGATATGTATGTTCTAGTGAAAAAATTATAGAATTTCATTGCAGATCTAGGTTCTTTGCAAAAAAAATACCCAATTTGAAAAAAGAAATCGGCCGAATCGGAGTCTAGAT
Organism: Pinus tabuliformis; assembly: GCA_031772625.1. Lineage (NCBI taxonomy): Eukaryota > Viridiplantae > Streptophyta > Pinopsida > Pinales > Pinaceae > Pinus > Pinus tabuliformis. The sequence goes on from CM062804.1 coordinate 56,937,875, forward strand.
GAGGGAGATATCGCTGATTTAAAACTCAGCTGTGTTGTAGACATTTTTTGGGGCAACGATTTTTCAGATTAGATTTGTGCATTGTGGGGAAATATTTGCAGAATTTAATTGCAGATCTGGGTTTTTTGTGAAAAAATACCCAATTTGAAAAAACAAATCGGCCGAATCGGAGTCCGGATGAGGGAGATATCGCTGATTTAAAAATCAGTTGTTTTGCAGGTATTTTTCGGGGTGGTGAGTTTGCAGATCATATCTGTACGTTCCGTGGCAACATTTTCATAATCTAATTGCAGATATGGGTTCTTTGTAAAAAAAAATACCCAATTAAAAAAAAAATCAGTCGAATCAGAGTCCAGACGAGAGAAATCTCGCTGATTTAAAATCATCTCTTTTTTTCAGAAATTTTTGTGACGACGGGATAGTTGCAGTGCAAATCAGAAATTCCAGTGCCTAGATCGGGGTTTCTATCACATGGGAAGAAGAAGAATGGTTGTTCCATTTCAAAAAATAGGTTATAATAGGGATTCTGAGCAATATTGACTAAATTGTGGCCATTTCAAATTTTTGCCAAGTAAGTGAATTTTTTTCAAAACCCTCTTCATGGCAGTTCTATATTTTATAGGAAAAGATAATGGTTCTACTATTGAAGAATACATAAAAGAAAAAAAGTCATGATGGACAAAACATTGGAAATTTTGGGTAGTGGAACAATTTAAAGTTGAGACGGCCACATGTTGGGAATTACTTAACAAGAAGAAGTGTTCCAACCTGCCCAATGAAGAATTTGAAAAATTCATTTTAAACCGATGGTCTCATGCTAGAAAACAAGATAATGAGAAACATGTGGTGTTATTTTCTATTGGTATATGTTTATTACAGGTTCATCGATATATTCAAAAGGAGAAGATCATTGTGTCTATAAATCCTAGTTGCAAGAAAAATCTTATAAATGTCAATTTGGCAAAAAAATTGCAAGTTCCAGCAAAACAAATGGAGCACACACAGGTTACTAATGAGGAGGTGCAAGTTTATAAAGATTTGAAGATTTCTATGGACAAGTATGTATTGCATTCTGATTTTTATGCTTTAGATATGGCTAATATGGATGTTGTTTTGGGATACCCTTGGATGCAATTAGTGGGTACTATCAATATTAATGTGCAGAAGAAATTCCTAAAGCTCTAGTATAAAAAGAAGAAAATTACATTACAGGATATTTCCATCAATAAACAGGTAGAGTCCGAGAAAGCTGAAGCAGAAGATGTTCCAGGGACTGACACATCAGATGATGAGCCCTTGATGGTCGATGAACCAACCAAACACAAACATCAAACCAGGTACTAGAAAAACAGGTAGGGTCCAAGCAGGCTGAAGCAAAAAATGTTACAGGTACTGATACATCGGATGAGGACTCAGTGGTTGAAGTAATATTGGAAGATAAGAAACAACAACAGACACCACAACATGTACCAGATACCAATCAGGCTCCATTAGGTGGTGAATTAAATAAAGATACACAGATGGTTAAAACTTCAGCATATCACCACCCACATCACCCTGCAAGAAAACAACCAACAAGATGGCAATGAATTAGCCACAAGGACAACAACCCCCACATGACAAATAGAGAGGGGCGACGATCCATCTACTACACATCAACACAGAAGAGCCACCAGGGTAAACTTCCATCTCAAGCAAGCGAGGCACCAGCCAGATCGAGGGTTCACCTTTCTCTAGGATGGCTAGATGCACGTGCATGGTACCAGTGGACTACTCTTTTGAGTAGATCTTATTATTTGTGTTCTTTTTATGTTTTGGGGATGAAACATGTTAAGGGGGGTGGAATGTAGTATACCTAGGGGGGATAATATGGGGTACAAAGGGAGGTACCCAAGGGAATAATGTAATAATGGGATGGGCCATAGTAATAAATAAGGTGGTTAACCCGTATCATGTAAGGGACCACAAGTAGTTAGCAATAATGTAATAAGCCCATGGTATTAGATAAATGGTATTGAGGGAACCATGGTAATGACCCATGGTATTGTTTGTATAAGGCCTATATAGAAGCTAGAGACTCCCCATTGAGAGATGTCAAGGATTATTATATGAACAGGCATATGGCTTGTGGAGTGTTCTCCTTCCTTAAGGAGTGAATGTATGGTGTTTCCCTACCTTAAGGGTTTTGATTAATAAAGTGAAGCATTTCTATCTATATTCAAATCTTGTTATTTTTTGGGTTTATTTCTATTATCATATATTTTCAGGTCAGATCTATAACACCCAAATATCCAGAGGAGGAGGAGCACCTCTTCCACTCCCGATGTAAGTAAAGGGTTCCCCGCTACAGTTCATTGTGTAGAAATTATGACTGTAGATTAACCTGATAATGCAATATAACTAAAGCAAAATACTTTAATCTACTTCTACAATCAAACTTGCGGAAGCTTAATAGATTTGAGCAAGATCAAGTTGAACACAAATAACCAAAAGAAGAATCAATGCACATGAAACATAGAAGAATACTCATGGGAAAGCTTCAACTAAAAACCCAACTATCTATATTATCATACAAGTTGGAAATATCTCAAAATTACTCAAAGCTTCAACTCTCACAGCTAGTCAGCGCTCAGTACAATCCTCACAGATTCTCATAGGCAAAATAGAATTCTCATAAGTCCTCCACACTACCCTCCAAGCTCCTATTTCCTAGCATATTTTTTCCTGGGTGATCCTACTGTTACCATGTGTAATATAGATTACTCACACTGATCTCACACCCTGTAAAACTGCGCAATCCTCAAGGAATGAATTCCTTCTGCATGCATGAGTTAATGATGAGAGAATCTTCAGTTATCTAGAGTACACTAGTTGGATGCATGCATGCATTAACTGACTGAACTCACAATTAGTTCCTCAAATAGTTTGGAACTAATCTAACTAAACTTAACTTAGTAAACTGAGCTAACTAATGACAACTCAACCTTATCTCCTTAATTAAGGGATAATCTCCTTAATTTAAAGGATAATTGTTGCATGACTTCAGAAAGACTTCTAACTTGAATTTCTCCAACTAATTAATCCATAATGAATGAAATAATTATTTTTCAAGTAGCTGGTGAGACTAAATTCGAATTTTAATCCACAACTTTAATTCAAGGACAAATTAAAATTGGAATATTCTTTTTGCCACATTTCAACACTCCCTCTCAACAAGAATGGGATTATCTGCCACCCCGATCTTGTCTCTATGGAACTCGAATTTACACTTTGTCAATGCCTTTGTCAAAATGTCAACATCTTGCTCCTTTATCAAAATATACTGCAGCAACATGATCCTCCTCGCTACACAGTCTCTGAGATGATAATATCGGATATCGATGTACTTGGACCTATCATGAAATACTGTATCATCAGAGAGTTTGATACAACTCTAATTATCACTATAGATCACAGTTGGATCCATCCTCTGATCAAACAAACCAACTAGAAATTTTCACATCCAGATGGCCTCACATGCTACCTTACTTGCAGCCATGTATGCAGCCTCTGCCGAGTTGAGTGCAACTGACCTCTGTTTCTTGTTGTACCAAGAAACTACAGCTGACCCAAGGTTGAAAATATGTGCTCTTCCAATTTGATGGACTCCCTGCCCAATCTACATCAGTGAAGCCCTATAGCTTCACTCTCTCTGTCTGTTTGTACCATAATCCATACTGGGATATGTCTCTGAGTTATCTCAATACATGCTTTGCCACTTTCCAAAACATCTTGGTAGGTTGAACCATTGCTTGACACAACTGGTTCACCGCATAGCACAAATCTGGTTGAGTGTTCACTAAGTACATCAGTGAACCCACAAACTGCTTGTACATAGTAGCCTCTACTACTTCTCCTAAAGTAGCATCCTCCTTCCTCCAGTTACCTGCTAGAGGATTCTGCATGGGCTTACACTTCTCCATGTGGAATCTCCTGAGTATCTCATTGGAATGCTTACCCTGAGACACAAACAACTCCCCATCCTTCTGCCACACTTCCATGCCAAGGAAGTAATGCATAAGGCCCATGTCTTTCATCTCAAATTCTATTGCAAGGTCCTCCTTGCAAGACATGATCAACTGATCATCACCTGTCAGTATGAGATCATCAACATAAAGTACAATGATCAACTGCTTACCTTTCACCATGATGTGGTACAGGTTCACATTTGCTTCACTCTTTGTGAAGCCCAACCCGATGAAGTAGTTGTCTATCTTGGTGTACCAAGCACGAGGTGCTTGCTTCAGCCCATACAAAGCTCTCTTGGGTCGGCACACATGCAAATCATGATCGAAGGTCTCAAAACCTTCCGACTGCTCTATGTACACCTCTTCCTCAATATTGCCATTGAGGAATACAGTCTTCACATCCATCTGATGGATCTTCCAACCCATCTGTGCTGATAGTTCCAACATCAATCTAATAGATGAGTACCTTGCAACAGGATAAAAAGTCTCATCATAGTCAATCCCCTCAACCTGTGAAAAACCATGGGCAACAAATCTTGCCTTATGTTTCTCTACACTACCATCAACAGCTTGCTTTACCTTATAAAGCCAACGGAACTCACAACTAACTTGTTCTCTGATCTTGGAACCACGTCCCAAACACTGTTATGAACTATGGAGTCATACTTCTCCACTATAGCATCAACCCAAATCCGCTGCTGCACTGCTTCCTCAAAGGAAGATGGCTTGGTCTCAACACATTCCCCAACAAGGTCCATGTGTCCAGTGTACCTCTCAGGTGACCTCCTCTTTCTGCGCTAAGAAGATGGTTCTCCCACATTCTCTCTCGCATCTGACAACAATTTGTCAGCTTCCCTTGTGCACTTCCATCCATCTCTGGAAGACTCTGCTTGAGTATATGTCTCCACTCTTCGATCCTCTACATGAGGCTGCTCTGCATCAGTTTCAGGCTCCTCCTCCTTAGAAACCAACAGTTCCTCCATAGCCTGTAGTTGGAGCTCCCTCTCAAGGGAAACTTGCATGGCCTTCTACTCATCAAACTTGAGATCTCTGCGAATCATTGTCCTCCGATTGGTAGGCAGATACACCTGATAGTTGTGGGGTGTATCAGTGTACCCCACAAGTATCCCCAACTCTAATGTTGGCTCAAGCTTATTCCGTGCATCCTTTGTCACATGGCAATACACTGATGAGCCAAAGATCCTTAAGTGACCCACATCTGGTCTCTTACTAGAGAAAGCTTTCTCTGGTGTCTTCATCCAAAGTATGCGATGCAGACTTCTATTCTGCAAATAGACCGTTGTGTTGCATGCCTCAACCCACAAATGAAGTGGTAGGCCTTGGTCATGAAGCATCGCCCGTGATACCCCTACAATCGTTCTATTCTTCCTCTCGGCCACCCCATTCTGCTGTGGGTTATGAGGTGCCATCAGCTCTCGTTTAATTCCTTCTGCTGCATAGAAGTCCTTAAACTCTTGAGAGACATATTCTCCACTGTTATCGCTTCTCAAGGCCTTGATCTTCTTCCCTGACTCTTTCTCGACCAAAGCTTTGAACTCACAAAACTTTGAGAAGGTTTGGTCCTTCTTCTACATGAAATAACTCCAACATTTATCATCAATGAAAATCACATAATACCTTTGCTTTGTTGTGGATGCCGTCGAGAATGGTCCACACAAATCAGTATGAACTCGCTCTAAGATCGCTTATTCTTGACTGTCTCGATCATGAAAGAAAGACTTGGTGTACTTTCCCAAGGTACAACATTTGCATGTGTCAACCTTTTCAAGTTTACCTTTGGGAAGTCCTGTAGAGATCAGTTGCATTATCTTCAAGGCCCCATGATTCAAATGGCCCAAACGCTTGTGCCACAACTTTCTAATGTCTTGGCTTTGCACCAATTCTGCTTTCGAACTCAACGTTGCACAATCATCTACCTCTAGTTTATAGAGATTCTTCACCCGAATCCCAATCCTCTTGGTCTGTCCCATGACTATGTGTCTTAGGAACACCTTTCCCTTACTGAAGACAATTTCATAGCCTTTTTCCTCCAACGTCATGACCGATACCAAGTTCTTGTTTAGTCCAGGCACATACTTCACATATGTCAAGGTGAGAGGAACTCCACGCTCCCTCTGAAAAGCGACCGTGCCTTCTCTTGAAACACAATACTTTCTGTCGTCACCCATCTCTATGCACATCTTGAGGTCTTTCTCTTCCAAGGTACTAAATAAACTTTTATCGCCAGTCATGTGGAATGAGGCTCCACTATCAAGATACCAAACAAAACCCACCATCGATGACACCATGCATTCAATGAGGGTAAAGTCCATTTCGAACGGAGAGGCTAATGCCTCACCTTCCGATCCTTTCGAGGATCCCTTCTTGAACTTCTTTGATGGGAAATTAGTTGCATAATGTCCCACCTCATGACAATTAAAGCATCTCACTTTAGACTTGTCAACCTTCTTCCCTCCATGAGAAGAATTCGATTTGGAATGGGAAGCCTTCCCTTTCCCTTTCCTTGCCTTACTTGCTCAGGCCATATTTTCTTCATCATCATTCTTTAATGAAGAACCACGTGTGCTCCTCCTGATCTCCTCTTGCATCAGATCCGACCACAGTCGTTCCAAATTTGGCAGTTTCTCCCTTCCATTCACAAAGTCCTAGTAGCTATTCCAGCTCTCTGGGAGGTCGAGGAGAGCGAGGCTCACCATATCATCATCGGTAATAGTTATTACCACACTACCAAGCTCATCTCTGCAGGTGGTGAGCTTGTTAAGATATGTGGAAATAGTATTGCCATTCTCCATCTTGATTTTCCAAAGCTTATCCTTGAGTGCCAATTTCCTCTGGTCGCTACTGTTCTGGTAGAGGTCCTTCAATGTCTTCCACATTGAAGATGGAGTATCCTTCCCATGGAGACTCGAGACAATATGGTCTTGAACTCCCTCCAGGATGATCCATCTCGCCTTCGCTACATACTTATTCCACTCAGGTAACTCTTGTGCATTAGCTGTAGCTGGCTTTGGGATTTCTTGATCAATGAAATCCTTCAAGCCATTGTCTTCTAATACAGCTTCCATTCTATCTTTCCATGCTATGTAATTCGAGCTGCCTTCCAGGGCATACTCGAGTTTCAAGCCATAGAATGCCATTGACCAACCTGAAGTATGAGATGAATTCGATTTTCACCTGCAACCCCAAACTTCAAACTTTGAATTCTCTTCTTAGTATATTGTTCATAGCTCTGATAACCTTTTCTTTGATACCATGTAGAAATTTTGACTATATATTAACCTGATAATGCAATATAACTAAAGTAAAATACTTTGAGAAGAATCTTCGGTGAAAATCACATAGAGATATTTTTTTCGACGCGTTTCGAACCAATCAGTGTGGTTCATTGTCAGGACAAGTTGAATGAGCAGATATTGCTATGCATTATAAATAGATCGGGAAGAATATCCAATGACCAAATTTCCAGAAATTTGGTCATTGGATATTCTGCCCGATCTATTTATAATGCATAGAAAGATCTGCTCATTCAACTTGTCCTGATGACGAACCACACTGATTGGTTCAAAACGTGTCGACAAAAATATCTCTATGTGATTTTCGCCGAAGATTCTTCTCAAAATTGATATGGATCACAGAAGCCTAAATTCTTTAATTGAATCCCTGCATAAAGTAAAATATTTTAATCTACTTCTACAATCAAACTTGTTGAAGCTTAATAGATTTGAGGAAGATCAAGATGAACACATATAACCACAAGAAGAATCAATGCACATGAAGCACAGAAGAATAATTAGGGGAAAGCCTCAGCTAAAAACCCCACTATCTATATTATCATACAAGTCAGAAATATCTCAGAATTACACAAAGATTTATCTCTCACAACTAGCCAGCTCTCAAGACAATCCTCATAGATGCTCACAGGTAAAATAGACTTCTTATAAGTCCTCCACACTTCCCTCCAAGCTCCTATTTCCTAGCGCAGTTTTTCATGGGTGATCCTACTGTTACAATGTGTAACACTGATCACTCACACTGATCTCACACACTGTAAAACTGCACAATCCTCAAGGAATGAATTCCTTCTGAATGCATGAGTTTTCCTTATAGGAAAACTTATGCAACTGATAGTACAATATCCCTATCTTTAATCTCAACTGGGTCTTTCTTAGAATAGACATGCATGAGTTAATGATGAGAGAATATTCAGTTATTTGGAGTAACTAGTTGGATGCATGCATGCATTAACTGATTGAACTCACAATTAGTTCCTCAAACAGTTTGGAACTAATCTAACTGGACTTAACTTAGTAAACTGAGCTAACTAATTACAACTCAAATACAACTCAACCTTATCCCCCTAATTAAGGGATAATATCCTTAATTTAAGGGATAATTGTTTCATGACTTCAAAAAGACTTTTAACTTGAATTTCTCCAACTAATTAATCCATAATGAATTAATTAATTATTTTTCAAGCAGCTGGTGATACTAAATTTGAATTTGAATTCTCAATTTTAATTCAAGGACAAATTAAAATTGCAATATTCTTATTGCCGCATTTCAACACATTGTCGACAGTGAGAGCCAAAAGAACCTCATTTCAGTATAGGCCATGAAGTGGTTGGGATTAATGACCACATCACATCTACAACCATACACCACCGAGTGGCTTCACCAAGGACATGATCTTCGCGTCAGCCAACAGTGCTGCTTCCATACAGCATCAAGCCCTTCATGGATGAGGTATTATGTGACATTGATCCTCTTGATGTTTGTGATGTATTATTAGGCCAACCATACTTTTGGAAGCGACATGTTGTGTATGAGTCAAGGATTCGCATTTTTATTATTTCCTTGGGAAATAAGTTGTACAAGATAATGGAGGTAGCACCACCTACCACCATCTCTTTGATTACTGTAGAACAATGTAGTAAGCTCATTTCCAAAACTGGGAAAAAATAATTCCTGATGATATGCCCTCAGGGAAAGAAGAAGACGATGGCCATGACCTCCATATAGGGCCCCTCCGCATGACAATAACAAATGGACAAGGTCATGGAGGAGTATGAGGACATCTTCACCTCCCCCACAGGGGTGCCTCTACACTGTTAGGTCAAGCACTCCATCGATCTGACCCTAGGTGCGTCATTTCCCAATGGACCAATCCATTGGCGCTCTGTTATGGAGAATGACGAAATCAAGAGGTGAATTCAGGAGCTGCTGTAGAAAGGTCACATCTGGCCGAGTTCATCACCCTATGGGAGCTCGATCATGTTGATACAGAAGAAGGATGGGACATAGAGACTCTGTATTGACTATTGGCTGCTGAACAAGATCACTGTCTGGAATAGGTACCTGATTCCACAGATTTATGACCTTCTAGACCAACTCAAGGGGGGAATATTTCAGTAAGATCACTTGAAGTCCAGATATCACTAGGTACCAATTGAACCCTCTGATGTGTGGAAGACTACCTTCAAAGCGAAGGAGGGACTTTTTGAATGGTTGGTTATGCCTTTCGAGTTGACGAATGCTCTTGCAACCTTCATGAGGTTGATGGATGACATCTTGCGGACATTCACCAACTCATTTGTAGTGGTATACTTGGATGACATCCTGATCTTTAGCTAGAGTTGGGAAGAGCACCTCCACCACATCCTTCAGGTTCTCCAAACACTGTGGAAACATAAGCTTTGTGCCAATTTGGAGAAATGCACTTTTGGCATGACCCAAGTTCAGTATTTGGGATACATTATTGATGAACAGAGGGGGTGCATGTGAATCCAGCCAGGATCCAAGTCATTCGGGATTGGCCAGCCCCAACCACTTTGATAGAGCTCCGCATATTTTTGGGTCTTGCCAATTTATACCACAGGTTCATGTTGGGGTTCTCTCATATCACTTGGCCCTTGAGTCAAGTCACCAAGGGAAGAGCGAAAGAAAAATTCTTTTGGTCTAAATCTCAACAGAAGGTGTTCGCAGAGTTGAAACATCACCTCTTCTTTGCACCATGTTCACATTACTAGACTTGCAACAAACATTTGAGATCAAGACAGATGCCTTTGACTATGTTATTGGGGATGTCCTTACTCAAAAGTGGCATCTAGTAGCATATCATAGTGAGACACTTTCATACATAGTCCATAAGTATCCCACTTATCACAAAGAGATGTATTCCATTGTGTAGGCCTGCTGAGAATGGAAGCATTACATTTTGGGGAAGGAAACAGTAATACACATAGACCACCAACCCCTATAGTTCATACAGATGCAAGGGAAGTTGTAGAATGATTGCCATCAGAAGTAGCCCACATACCTTCAACAGTTCCATTTGAATATCAAGTACAAGAAGGGCAGCACCAATAATGTTCTAGACTACATCAATCGACCACCGATCATGGCATTAACCATTGTGCTCAACTCTTGTGGGTACAAGACTTCTGATTGGCCACTTCTCTACAAAAGCGACCCAGAATTCAGCCACACATACCAGACGCTCTTGGAGGGTCAGCAAGTTCCATATTTTCACCTCTAGGATGCACCCTTATGCCACCTGGGACACCTTTGTGTTCCTTCAAGCGAGCGTGCCAAGATGATTTTGGAAGTACACTACAATAAGGTCATTGGGCATTTAGAGGTCATGAAAATAGTGGCAGTACTACAAAAGTATTTCTATTGGCCGAATCTTCTGCAGGATGTCAAGAAGTATATTAGATCTCACACTACCTACACCATTACTAAATTTACCATCAAGAAGCAAGGCCTCTATACTCTGGTGCCTACCCCTAGTCGACCTTGGGAAACCATCTCCATGGATTACATGTCAAGGCTTCCTTCTACTAAGCATGGCAACGACTATGTTTTTATGGTCGTCGGCAGATTCTCGAAGCTCGCCATGATGGCGACCTGCAAGAAGAATATCACAACAGAAGCCACTGATAAACTCTTATTTGAATGAGTGTGGGTACACTTTGAGATCCCATAGTCTATCATCTCAGATCGGGACAACATGTTCCTCGGTACATTTTGGTCAAGTCTCTGGTCGATGTTGGACACCAAGCTCACTTAGTCCATAGCTTTCCATCCCCAAACTGATGGCTAGACAAAGGTCGTCAACATGATGATCATACACATTATGTGCATGTACAACTCAAAGCATTCACACACATGGGACGAGAGACTCACCTATGTCCAACATAGCTATAACCGGGCTCTCCATAGCTTAACTGTCCACATCCCTTTTTAGGTGGCTTGGGATTCCAGCCACTAAATCCCATTGATGTGGCCATACCATTTGCAGCTACTTAGGTAGATTCGTCTCATGTCTAGTCCAAAGCTGACAAGGCAAACAAATTCATCGAGCACATCCAACACATCCTCCAGTAGGTCCATGAAATTTTGGAGAAATCAAATGCCAAGTATGAGCAGTGACATGATCAACACCGGGTGGGACACAAGTTTTGGGTGGGTGACAAAGTCTGGTTGCATTTGCAGAAGGAACACCTTACTGGAGCCTATCGGAAACTTAGACCACTCCAATATGGTCCTTACACCATTACCAAGGCTATGGAAGACAATGCATTTTATATCATCATTCCCCCACTCCATGGCTTGCTCCCAGTGTTTGATGTGGACCGCCTTCGACCATACTTCCCACCATTGCTAGACACATCAGACATTGCAGAACAACTCACACCTATAGAGTTAAATCCAGACTGCATGGAATAAGTCACAATTGATCGGATCATGGACACAAAGATCAAGAACACCCGAAAACAAAGGATCCAACTATATCGAGTTGTCAAAGTAGGCCAACTACTTCACCAGGGCAGGTGGTTCACCAGGGACCAAGTTCAGCAGAAGTTTCCTCATCTCATGGAGGAACTGAACGTAATGGGGACCATTGCTTCCTAAGGGGGAAGGAATGATCCAGGTGGATATTGGTGGAAACACATCCATTCCACTTGGACCCCCATCATTGTTTCTTTCATTTTTTTAGTTTCCTTAATTGTAGCACAATTTACTATTTTTGGTAGTTTTTCGGGTCCTAAATTTCCAGAGCTGTTTTGAGGCCCTGTTGCACTGTTCAAAAACCCCCAATTTTTATATAATAATTTCCTATGAAATTAATTATTTAAAAATAGAAGACCTTTTTTAAGTTTTAAAACACACAAAAAAATAAAAAAACATTTTTTTGTTTTGAATAAAACAATTTTTATTTAGAAAAGCCAATTTTTAATAGCCCCTGAGACCAAGATTATAATTAGGCTTTAAAAACCTTAAGTATTAATCACATATGGGTTGTTAAAATAAAAATAAAAATAAAATGAAAAAATGGGAATTTTATTTGAAAGTTTTCCAAAATCCAACTATCAGAGCTAAAACCTATCCTCCTTGCATCGCAAATAACACAGCACTATAAGCAAGACCCCTCCACTAACTTCATTGCGATTGCGATTTTAAGAATGGACCCAATGGCGGTGTTAACGCAATTCTATAAGCCATCATGTCCACAGATCGCAATATCCGCAGACTTAAATCCCAACCTTCACCCCTTTTGCGATTACGATTTACGATAAGGCCGGACCTGCCAGGATTATACATGCCAGTTCATAAATCCCCGTGTCCGTGCAATCGCAAATTCCAAAGGCTAGCACTCTGGTCCTATCCTCTTGGACCCACCATCATTATAAAATGTAGTTTAATAAAATATCGCATCTGTGGCTATCATAGTTTTATTAGCCATGCCTCCCATTCCAAAAGCCCTTGTCACTGCCAATATCGATCTACAATAAGACTCATTCCTCCACCACATAGTCAGATTCTTATGCTCTTGACCTGCGAGAAGATACCAGAATACCAAATATGCGAAGAAATATACCCAGAACACAGAACAATAAGAAATAACAGCATGTATTTTATTATTTAGAAAGGAAAGCAATGTTCACTTTCCTCTTCAAGGGGGCAACCTCCAATAGAACTGGGCTCAATTACAATTTAAGACATGATGCTCCTTGAGGGGAGTCTTGATCCTTTATATGGGATTCATACTTGCAATACCATGGGTCAGTACCATGGTTCTTATTAATACAATCTATCTAATACCATGGCCCATTTGCAAATAACTGTGGTCCCTTCTTTAAATGCAGGTCAACCACTTACAATTATTAATATGGGCTTTATTGACTCTTTACTTAACTATAACTATGACTCGTCCCTATTAGATAAATAAGGGGGTTAGGGTTGGACCCTAACATGCTCTCCCCCATAAAAATAGCCTTGTCCTCAAGGCTGAAGCTGCGGAAATTGCTAAAGAACAATGACTGGTTCCCATGTCACATCTTCTGGAGAGGTGTCTTTCCACTTGACGAGGACTTCCTTGATCGTGCGGTCGCGTAGGTGCCATTCTCGCGTGCCAAGAACCTATTCAAGTTGGAGCCAGATTGAACCTTCTTCGTCCAATTGAATTCGGAAATGGTTCCCAATCACTTTCTTGAGGCATGAGACATGGAAGACTGGATGGATTTTTGCAGTGGGTGGTAAAGCTAGCTTGTAGGCTACTTCTCCGATGCACTGAAGTACTTGATACGATCCATAGAATTTTGGAGATAATTTCTGACAACCCTTGTCTTTGATTGATGTTTGCTTATATGGTTGTAGCCTCAAAAATACCTGATCCCCTTCTTGAAATTTGCGTTCTGAATGATGTTGATCTTCCTGTTGCTTCATGTAGTTTTGAGCTTGATGGATATTCTCTCCGAGGTGGGCCAGCATGGTTGTGCAGTTCTGTAGGATTTGATCCACTGCTTGTACCTTCGAGCATCCCTGCATATAAGAAGTAGGTGAAGGGGGGAGCTGACCATAAATTACTTCATATGGAGTCATTTTGGTGGTGGCATGATAGTTAGTGTTGTACCACCATTCGGCTAGAGGTAACCATTGTACCCATAGATGGTTCTTTTCTGAAGCGAAACACCTAAGGTAGGTCTCCAGACATTTGTTGACTGCTTCAGTTTGACCATCAGTTTGGGGATGATAGGAAGTACTGAGTTGTAGTTGGGTAACCTTGTAGCCTGAAGAATTCCTGCCAAACGTTACTGGTGAGGTTCGGGTCACGGTTAGACACAATGGAAGTGGGCATGCCATGCAATTTGAAGATCTGGTCCATGAAAGATTGAGCCACCAAATCTAGTGTAAAAGGGTGGGGTAGGGTGCAAAAATGAGCATACTTAGAAAGTCTGTCCACAACCACCATGATGACTGACTTGTTGCCTAACTTCGGAAGGCCCGTAATGAAGTCCATAGAAACCTCTATCCAGATTGAGGTCGGGATGGGAAATGGCTGTAATGTGCCTGGGGATTTGATTGTTTCTCCTTTGTGGCACTGACATACGTCACACTCAACTACAAAAATAAGAATGTCCTTTTCCATACCTGTCCAAAAGAATGAATGTCGAGTGCGAGCATAAGTCTTTTGAAATCCTGAATGGCCTGCAGTGGGAGATGAGTGAAACTCCGCCAAAATGCAACTTTTGAGGGTGTATGTTGGTGATATCACGACTGTGTCCTTGTAGCAAAGAATCTCATCCTGCGAAGAGTAGCCCGCTGTGGAATTTGGATCCACCTGCAATTTATTAATGAGTTGGGAGAGCAAAGGATGTGAAAACCATTCCTTACGAGCCTCTTCAATCCATTCTGGAATGGGAAGGGAGATTGCGAGCAAGGTGCTTTGTGTTGAGCATTGGAAAAGAAATGTATTTACCAATTATTTCTTTATCTTTTCCTTTGAATCATAACTTCTTTACATTCTAAGATGGTAATATGTTAAAGAATTATGATAGAATTAAGGAGATTTGTGATTGATGAAAAATGACTAATTATTGTCTTTTTCTATACAGAAAGTGAAGAAAATGGAAAATCACTATTTAGGAGGAAAAGACAAAGCAGAAGCAACTGTTGTCCCTTTGACAGGAAGCCGTATCCAGACGAGGAGATCAAGATCGGAGCGCATGATCTAGGAAAAGGAAGAGGAAACATGGCATCAGTGCAAGAAGACAAAATGATAACTGGAGATCAAAGATATAGCAAATCCCTCAGGATCCTTTGATCCTAAGGGATCGTTGTTTCAAGGCTTATTGGTACTCTTGATACTTCCGCCTAGCCATTATAAAAAGGGACAGCGCTGGTAGCCCAGGGGGCGGATATTATTGTCAATTTGTAGAACTTACTGTTGTAATCTTAACTTTGATCATCGACTCTCTTTGAAGAGCGATAATTGTAACTTTGCCATTTATGATTAATATATAACTCAGTTGTTGTTCCATTATCTAATCCTAGAGTAAATGCAGCAGTGCTTCCCTGGTGGCTAAGGGCCCGGCCCTAGTGGATCCACTTGCTTCTTGTATCATTATTTTGCGATTACAATCGTGTGTGGTTTGATTTACTTTGCATTTCTTTAATTCTCTTTACTCAGTAATATTTTGTTTCTAAACATTTCACTGAATTGCTCTGTTATATCGAAATCGTAATTGGATAGCAAGATTATTATTCACAACCGAAAATATTATGTTGTTCATTCTGAAACAATATTGTACTGTCTAATTCGAATTCTGTTGTTCATTTACAGTTTCGATTGCAGTTCATTTAACTACAGTTCACTTACAGTGGTGATTGTTGTTCATTTGACTACTGTTCCATTATAACTGCAATTTCCATTCCTTTACACTAGAATAAGATTACTAATTCAATTACTCTATATCCGCTGTGTGGTTACACTTAATTCGGTTTGCTGTTCCTTTCTTAGATTGTTGTTCAACTCATTTCGGTTAAGATTGCTGCTCAATTCATTTATGTAGATTAAGCTTTGCTGTTCGACCTTTTCAATAGATTTAGTTGTTGTTCCTTTTCTGCTAATCGAATTGTTATTTCCAGTATTTGCTTTAGTGTGGATAAACAGATCTACAATTGTAACGAACATTGACTACTGTTGTCTAAGTTCTCAGATTGGAGATCTTGCCTGTAATTGATTTTCATTTACATCAGTTTACAGGGGAAAGAGTTATCATTACTGCATCCTTGACTGATGATTGCTGTAGTTTCTTGAGTGAATGATTTAGTTACAGAGCATTTAAGTTTCTTGCCATTACAATTAGAGTTTGTTTCCAGAATTCATTTACTTTTGCAAGCACTATACTACAAACATTACTCTTGAACAAGTGACTGCCTCAGACTGAGTACACTCTTGAGATAAAAAATCATGCCTGGATTGATAATTAATGTACGGTAAATAAGGGTTAAAAGACACCTTTTTGTCACTCAACATTTTGGCGCCATTGCCGGGGATAAAAATGCTCAAGTTAAAAATCAGTTACCCGTAGAACAATCACTACAAGAAGAGGATGTGGTCAGACAACAAACTCATGACCAGGCAACCACATCTTCTCCCCCATTCCTAGAACAATTAATCATACCACACCCTATAGAACATCCTGACTTTGATATTTTGGGAGAACTAAGAAATTTGTGTATAAAAATCCCACTCCTACAAACTATCCAAGATATCCCAATATATGCAAAAACCATCAAAGAGTTATGTATAAGAAAGCCAAAGAGGAGAATAACAACTAACCCAACCGTTCAAGTAGTTGGCACCCTATCTGATCTATTATCAAGAAGAGAAGCACCTGTCAAATATGAAGACCCAGGGAATCCTATAGTGACGGTGCAAATCAATGGACAAACCTTTTCAAATTCCCTGGTTGATTTAGGGGCTGCAATTAATATTTTAACAAACACCACTTGTCAAAAACTTGGCATTACATCAGTGGAACCAACCTCCACCTTATTGGAACTGGCTGACCGATCGGTAGTTAGGTCAGAAGGTACACTACACTATGTAATGGTATCTGTAGATTCCTGGGAATACCCTGCCAACTTTTTGATAATCAACCCCAAAAACCGACTTGATGGACACCCTTTAATCTTAGGTAGACCTTAGCTCGTGACTGCTGATGCTTACATTGGCTGCTGACAAGGCAATATGACTATAACTAGAGGGACTAATATCAAAAATCTAGCTATATACCATCCAGCCCAGCCAAGTTTAACAATAATGAAAACTAACAAACAACTTGTATCATACCTCACAGAAAATATTAGGTCCCCATTAACCATAGAAGATGCCCTCGATTTTAAAGACCAAACAAAGGATGACATTATTAACAACTTCATTAACCAATTCGAATCCAGATCCCATGTACAATGTCACATGATAGAGGCAGAATTTGACAATGAACTAGAAGAAGATCCCCTCAAAGACACTCATGATCAATCAATACCCACTACCTTTGTTTCAAACAACAAAACTATAGAGATTGAGCTAGGAAAAACCTTGAACATTAACAAAAACTTGACTCCTGAACAAGAAGAGAAGCTGGTCCAACTATTGAGAAAATATAAGGAAGCTTGTGCATGGGATTATCTGGACATGAAGGGAATTGATCCCCAGATTTATACAGAATAGGATGTTAGACCCATTCACCAACCCCAGCAGAGACTCAACCCTCACCTAAAAGATATTGTGAAAGTTGAATTACAAGAACTTTAAGATGTAAACTTTATTTATCCAATCTCCGATAGCAAGTGGGTCTCTCCACTAGTAGTGGTGCTAAAGAAGAATGGAAAATGGAGGATTTGTGTAGATTACAAAGAATTAAAAAAAGCAACCCAGGAAGACCACTTTCCCCTTCCATTCATTGATTAGGTATTAGACACATTAGCAGGAAAGAAATTCTTTTCTTTCTTGGATGGCTTCAGTGGATACAATCAGATTCAGATTGCCTCTGAAGACCAGGAAAAAACTACTTTTACCTGTCCTTGGGGAACATTTTCTTACAGAGTCCTACCCTTTGGCCTATGCAATGCCCCTACCACATTTCAGCGGGCCATCCTCAGCATCTTTTCAAATTTAATAAATGAAGGGCTCGAAGTATACATGGATGATTTCACACCATATGGAGATGATTTTGAGCCAACACTAGACACATTAGAAAAGGTGCTGCAACGATGTATTGCCACTGGGCTCTACTTGAGCCATAAAAAGTTCTATACGATGATGACCAAAGGGCTCATCCTAGGTCATTATATCTTAGCAGCTGGAATACAAGTAGATCCAGCCATAATTCAAATAATTTTGTTAATACCTACTCCTACCACATAGACAGAGGTACGCAGTTTTCTAGGATTTTCTGGTTATTATAGGAGATTTATAGAGCATTTTTCTCAAATAGCTGCACCTCTATACACACTGATAGGGAATTTTGATTTTATTTGGACAGATAAATGTGACCGTGCTTTTGAGGATCTGAAAAATCTTGTGTCAACAGCCCCATTGCTCAGAGGCCCAAATTTGGACCTTCCATTTCAAATTCAATCGGATGCCTCAAACATAGCTATTGGAGCAGTCCTTGGGTAGGAAGAAGAAAAAAAACCATATGCAATCTATTATATTAGCAATAATTTGTCTCATGCTGAGCTAAACTATACCGTAACTGAAAAAGAGTTTTTAGCTATAATACATGCTGTAAATAAATTTAGGCATTATATCACTGGATATCCTGTTGTTTTATATACAGATCACTCTGCCATAAAATACTTAGCAAATAAACCTGTTACAAATGGTAGAGTAACAAGATGGTTGATTTTATTGCAGGAATTTGACATCACAATAAAAGATTGACCTGGGAAAGAGAATCCTGTAGCTGACTTTCTCTCACGAATGCTGAAGCCAACAGACGTAGCAGTAGTCGAAGATCAATTCCCAGATGAACATTTGTTTGTTGTCACTGTCAAGACACCCTGGTATGCTGATGTTGCAAATTATTTAGCAGTAGGCAAATTACCAAAGCATCTAACCCCCAATGAACGAAAACAGATTGTGCAACGTAGTACCCGATTTTCTTGGATTGGGGGCTACCTATTTCATACAAGGGCAGATATGCACATTAGAAGATGCATCCGCGAAGACAAAATATTTGACATTTTGAAAGCTTGTCATGACGGACCATGTGGTGGACATTTCGCAGATTGCAGGACTAGTCACAAGGTTTTGTAAACAGATTATTACTGCACTACAATCTTTAAAGACGCTAAGAAATTTGTTCAAGCTGTTAGCACTCAGATTTTCCCAAAAGTTGTAAGAAAGGGAAAGGGGTTTGAGGTAACCACAAACCAACTTTTAGGTACAGAATCTAGCCAATCTGTACCCAGAGAGGGCTCTCTCTTTATGGTTTAGCTTGGTTTTGAAAGATATTAGGCTAGCTGTGAAGTTTAGGAATTTTATTTGAGTTTTGGTGGTGAGATTCAATAGCAGAGGGGTAGGGCTGAGTAGTTTAGGCCATTGGGCTAATGGAGTCAAAGAAGATGGCTTAACTGGACTTGGTTTTTTAACAAAGGATGGTTTCACAGGGCAAGATGGTCAAACATGGAACAAATAAAGACTTGGAATAGATGGAATGGGTTCAAAAATGGGTGAAGGGAAATTAAGAATCCTTCAACCTATTTCAAGAGGGAACTTGGATGATTACTGATAAAGAGCAGTTAAGTATTCTTTAACAAATAATCAAAATGAAAGAACTAGAAAACAAGAGAAATTAAGATTTCATTGTTTATCCTAATTCAGAAGAAAACATAGAGAATAATAACGATTGAAAACAGATTGCAATCAAGCATATTCTGAATTAATCTTTTTCTTTATCATTCAGATGTGAAACACAGATGATATAATAAACAACGAAAACTTTAAAACATAAGGTATAGAGGACTTATTGATCCGGTGTTTGATTCAAGAATTCTGTGAAAAGTTCTTTGCCTCTATTCTTTATCTAGTAAACCATACGAAGTTGGTCCAATCAACACTTTATTCCAAAATAGTCAATATTATAGCAATGTCTAAGAATCCACCCTCAATACTCCAATAGAGGGGGTATTTATGCAAAAAGTTGTACGAATATCTCATAACAGAGTGAGATATTTTCTAAGGTGATTAATCATATTTTACAAGAAAATAGAGACAACTAGTCTTGGAGATAGGAGGAAGCTAAACTGATGTTGTGCTGGTCCTATTTTTGCTAAATGTGTTGGAAGCAGGCCCTATGATTTGGCTTGTTGCTGTCCTCTTTAGTAACTTTTTGCTAGCTGCCCTGTTTTGACTGATACTCTTTACCTGTTCTGATACACTTCGACTTGTTTGACCCCTGTTCATCTTTGCTCATCTTACTATGGTAAATAGCTCAAAATTTACTTTTTACCAAAGATAATTTTACAAAATTTCCAACATGTCTTCCCACCATTTTTGCTCTGGCAATCTGTGTTTCTGAAGTTTCCTCAGGGTCTCGTCAGTTTCTGTATATCTGAAAAAGTTAGGCTGGGCTGTGAAAAAGTGCTTTATCTCATGCTCAACATAGAATAAGTTCTCTAAGATGTCGTAGAGAACTCGACCTGTGGGGAGTGCTTTTATTCTTGATGCACTTGTTGATGAACTAGTTTGATCTCCAACATACTTATTCAATTTATCTACATAATCTATGTGCTTCATTAATCGGTCATTAATCACTAAAGGAATTGGTAGCCCTTTATTATGCAAAATGGTGAACTTCTCCATAAAAGAATTAATATCTACCTACATATCCTGGCATATTCTTTCTAAATTCTGCATTAGAGTTTTCTTGGTTAGCACCCTCTTGATTTCCAAAATATTGTCTGTCTTGTCTGAGATGCCAAGTTTTCTAGTTGTTCCTTAGTTCTGTTATTCAAAAAATGTATGAGTCGGTTGGCTTGTTCAGGCTTTTGTCCTAACAAATCTCTTGTCTTTTGAATTTCTCCCTGTGCTGCTTTCACTAAGTCAATATGCTCAAAGATTACTTGGATGGAAGGCCAAACATCATTTATGGATTGAGTGATGTTGGCCCAAAGAATTTTCTTGATCTCTGCTAGAGGCTTATCAAAGGTGAGATCATTTTCTAAAGCTTTCACTTTATTCTCTAATGCTTTAATCTCTCTTGTTTTCTCTGTAACACTTATTTTGGATTTATCATAATTTCTTTCTACCTTAGCCAATTGTTCTTTTACTTGTTTCAATTTCGAAACTTGTAGTCTCATTTCTTCCATTGCCTTTATCAGCTCTTCTGTGCTCAAATTGGCCATGCTGCCCTGTGCTGTTCCTATTGCTGTTGTACCTGTGACCACCTCTGCTGTGGCAGCTGGGATGTTTGGAGCTAATGTTGTTCCAAGTGTAGAAGGGACTACTGTTGAGACTATGGGATTTACATTAGGAGGTTGAGAGGTCGACTCTCCCTTCCTATCTTTCAGTGCTTTTTCTAATGCCTTCTCTGTATCATTCAATCTTTCATTGAGTTTTAAGAGGGGATCCATCATCTCTTCATCAGATTTTTGCTTTATAACCTCAGCAGTCTGTGGATTCCTTGAAGGAGGCAGCTTTAGCTGCTTCCTCAAGGTAGCAATGTCTTCTTCTTTCTTCTTGATTAGTGCTTCTAAACCTTTTACATCTTTGGGATCATGTCCCAATCCAATGATGATTTCTTCTAATGATTTTATTCTGTTGTCCTTGGCCAACGAGGAGGATTTCTCTAAGTTTAGCTGGGCAGTAGTACTATCCAAAGAATTTTGTAGCCTGTGAGCCATTAATGCTTTACTGGTTAAGGTTGAATAGACCATTTCTCCAGTTTTCTTGTGAAGTTCAATCTGATCTAAAGGATTAATATCCTTCACCAAGACTTCCAGATTTGTTCTGATATAATCAGCTGCTGAATGAGGTTGTTGTACCTTTGGCTTGAAGTAGCTCATTATCATCTTGCCCTCTTGAATGTCATAGGCTGACATCAATCTCTGCTGGTTTGTGGGGGCCATTTTCAAATACTGATTGTAAATTTGAAGTCTTACTGGATCATTTTTGGCCTTTATTTCTATGAATGTCTTCTTGATATCTAAGGCCTCTTTACTTGGAGTTCTGTGAGATGATACCTCTGAACTTTGTTGTCCTTCTAGCTCTTGCCTCTGTGAGCTAATGTATGTTCCTTCTACTGGAAAAGTCTGCAGACTAACTACCCTTTCTTTCCTTTGACTGGATGTAGTTTCCTCAACAAATTCCTCTTCTGAAAGAGGATTTAGTCTTTGTCTTTTTGCTCTAGGCTGTCCTAAAGGTCCACTGATTGGGGTAGTAGTTTCCCTATCTCTTTTCTTATTCCTTTCCTCATTTAGAGGAGTCTGTAAGCTTGGAGGTCCTTCAACAATGTTTTGAACTGGAGGAGTTGGCATTTGAACCTGTTCTTTAGCAGTTTCCTGTTGTTGGGACATTGTAGATTGTTCTGTGCCCTCTACTTCCTTACCTTTAGATATTTCTGTGGCTGGTATGTTAATTTCCTGTGGAGGTTGCTGAGAAGTTCCAGCAATTGATGCACCAATTCCTGGCCTCTGAGGTAGCTGAAATGGTACCTGCCCAAAAGAATCTAAGTCAAGAGTTTTCTCCAGATCTCTCATATCATTTTCCATATTGACTTGCTCACTAACTTCTTCTACTAGGGTTCCCTCTATCCATTCATCCAAGTTTGAAAACTGCTCAATTTCTAGGATCCTATGATGAATATATGGGGATAACCTGTTCTTTGTCCTTCTGTCACATATAAAACTGTTGGGGTCATATGGTACCCACCTAAAACTCTTTCTTAATTTAAGGTGGTCTTCTAAAATATTTTCAGCTTCTTTCCATGCATCCCTAGAGTTGATGACAAAAGGGCCTAGCTGGTTCTTAATTCTTAGCTGAGCTTTCTTCTTTGCACTACAAAAATGGACTAAATATGCATTTATGATCTGTCTGAAATACTCCAATGCAAATAATCTCATGGGAACATACTTGGGTAACTTAAAAGGGCAAAGTTCACACCCATACATCCTAATTTTTGTGTGATCCTTATATAGGTACTAGTCACCTATCCTGTACTGCTTAGAGAGTTGGAGAATTTTCTTCATGTCACCATTAATCCTAGGAGGGGAAACTCCTATCAACAGAGTGGTTGCTGGATGTACAAATAAGTCAATGAACTCATTATAAGTGTAAGGGGACTCACTGGTATTATGAAAGATTGAACTCCAAAAGATAACAGACCTGGGATTCCCTTTGGTGTCAAGCTTTCTGACAGGGAAAGGAAAATTCTCTGACTGGTAATATAACATGAGATGGTATATGAAAGAGGTATATTTGAAAACTCCTTCCCTTTCCAAATTCAGGAGTTGATCATGGATTTTGTTGGCAATATAGGTGGCATAGTCATATCTGACAGCAGGGGGCTGTCCTGGAGTAAAGATTGATAATAAGACTAAGGTGATATCATCAACAAATTCACTAGAGTTAAATCCCATAATCAGGGATATCATATCAACAATGAGTCTTCCAGTTTCGGTGAAGAAAGTCTGTAGATAAGGAGGTGGACCTTTGGGCTGGTGATTTGGTAACATGAAGGTTTGAGCAATACGACTTACTTCTGATTGGGACAACTGAGATGCTTTTTCAAGTAAATATCCCATGGAAATAGGAGTGAGGGACTGACTAGAGTGGAATTGCAACATTTCATTGATGGATTGAGCAGTTATGGGAAAAATGACAGTTTGGAATGGGGACATAACAACTCTACGGTTGGGATCATAATTAACACAACATTGATGAATTATGTCTGGGAAAACATGGACTGAGGGGAGGAAATACATGGGAAGGTTAGATTCCCACAGTCCAAAAATGTCAGACTTATTTAGATAACTATCTCTGGCTTGGAAGAAGACCTTAAGGTGGTTACTATCACCAGATAAGTCTTTTATCTGAAAATCTTTATTGGCTAGAGGTAGATATTCTAAGTCTTTGTGAGGAGCGTTCATGGGTGCGACATTCAGGGCTATAGGGGTTTCCATCTTTGGTTCTTGTGGATTCAAAATGGAATTTATACTTTCTATGAGAAAAATAGACCAAATAGCAGGTTTGGGAACTTTTATGACAACCACAGGCTATCCTAGAATTGAATTTGGCCCTTTCTTGTAGAATTTTCAGTAGACAACTGAAATTACAGGGTTTCAGGGTAAACTGAATAAATACCTGTATCAAGAAAGTAAATTGTACAATGGCAGGTTGGATGACAGGCTGCGGAGTGCGTCGCTGTAGATTTTCTGATCAGGTGGCGGTTGGGAAGCTGGAATAGTTGACTTGGATGTTGTTTTGCATGGGAACACAGTTCGCAGCGCATAACAATGAAAAAGACATTTGTTCATTTTATTTAACAAAAACTGAGGTTGGCGGGTTTTTTTTTGGTTTTATCGGGCAGATGACGCAAGCGGTGATGTGACGTTTTGTCGTTTGTGAAGGTGGTAAGCGGTACGTGATTGCACCGCTTTTGGGGCTGGGCGGTTTTGGGCTGGGCAGTTTTGGGTCGGGGGCGAGCGAGCATATGGATTGCGTGACGCGTGGCAGAGGTACAGGCGGAAAACCACCTGGTGATCGCGAGTTAAAGCGCAGTCACAAGGGGGGCGCGATATCATCATCAACCGTTGGATGAAAAGGGAGTGATCGGACGGCGGACAGGTGATGGATATGGCAGGAGTTTATGTATGCGGTCCCGATGTAAATAACAACGTTTTAATCATATCGGGGTCAATACGATTGGTCGGGGGTGGTTATTAATTAACCTAGAGGGTTAATTAATCCCGTATTGTGCGGCAGGGAATTAAGGCTCTTAACAATTTATAGATTAACTCGTTAATCCTCTACTAAACATTGGTTATAGTTGTATTCAACCGGGAGCGGGATATATAGTAATTTGGGTCTTTTTATATATATTTATATATTATGGGAAAAGGTAATAAGGCGGGATTTATATATAATATGTGTTAAAGGTTAATATGATAAAAATGAAAATGAGCACTAAGTAAACATTAGAGCTTTACATTTAAACTTAGGCTTAAGACAAAAAAGGCTTTTTTAGGTGATATTGTGCATTATTCCTAAGTAAAATAGGATTTTACTTAGGAAAAACTTTATGAAATGAAATGAATGGTTTGTGGATGATATTAAGTACTTAGGTTTTTAAATCATTGGGCTGAGGGTCTGGTCCCTCCAAAAGTCAGAGAAATGCTCTGAGCCCCTTTAATTTTCAAAGACCTTACAACTTTAGGGGGACTTAGAGAAATCTTTAGGGAAAAATGTGAAGAGACGTTAATTACTTGACCTTCTCTTGCTTGAGCTACATCAAGTGAAATGTCTGCCTTATACTTGTGATAAAAGAGAAAATTTAACACGTTTAGAGACATTATCCATCACAAGTAATTCTGCAACACCATCTACCTACCCTACCTACTTTAACCTAGCATTTTTTCTTCTTTATTTGGGTGCACTTAGACTGGCAAACCCTTATCAAATCTTCCTTTTCTTTTACATGTAGATATCTATCTAAGTCTAGCCTTATTACATCCAAGGGCTCAAATAAACTGTTGAGCTCCTTTTATTCACTCTACCTATCTACTTATCTGCCAAGATTAAACAGTTTGGTCAGATTTTATTCTCTATTCTACAACATGAAATTGAAATATGAATGAGCGAAGCTTAAGTTGTTTGACTATTCATCAATTGTGGCATAAGTAACAAGCTACACACAATTGTTTATTACAGAAAATGGAAAAGTAGTGGCATTTAGACTTGCTCACTTTCCTAGTCTATTTTTGTTTGGGGTTCATTTCTTCTCCTTTTTTGACCATTTCTATTCTTTTTACCCTTTGATTTTTCTTTTAGGGTATACCCTCTTTACATTTTTTAAATTTTTTGATTTTTTAAAAATATGGAAAACCTTTGCAACAAGGAAAGGTATGAACATATTACAGAGCTTATCATCTCAATCATGACATATGACACCTATTGATATAGGAGCATAACACTGGCTCCGCTTGGGGATGGCTTTTCCTGGTGGAAAGTCAAGAACAGCAGGTCAGATGGCCTTCTGAATAACTTTGACTATGCTCTGAAATCTCCTTCTGCTGGTTGCTTTATTGTATATATGACAGTAGCACTTGTGAAGCTTAGGGCCTTCTCTTCGGGCTTCAACTCCAGCAAGTTACTATCCAATCCAAACTGTGACATTACCAAGGATATAGTATGTATATGTTAAAGTAAGAATACATTAAAAAGTTGGATGAAAGTAATGTTTCAGCATCCAACCATTAACTGGCCCTTCTTATGTTTCTGTGCCATCCAGGTTTTTCAAAAGTAAGTATTATTCCCTTGCAAGGCCTGGATAATAAAAGGTCCTTTCCATAGGAAGTCAAACTTCCCATGTTTTCCCTTATCCTCTCTCCTAGAATCCCATCTTAAAACTTTGTCTCCAAGGTAGAAATCTTCTGCCTTGGTTCTTTTATCAAATATTTTCTTAAGTTTTTCCTGTAACACTTGGGATCTTTGATATACTTCCTCTCTGGTCTACTACAAATGGATGGTCTGGTTGATCCTCCTCTGAATATCATTAGGCTCCACCTGAGCTTCTTGAAGTAATTTCATTACAGGAACTCCTAAAGATGAACGAAATACAACCTCCATGCCATAGACTAACTCATAAGGACTAGTTCCAATAGATTTGTTTGTAGTAAGTCTGTCTGCACATAGTGCATTTATAAGTTTCTTGTGCCAATTTTTCTTATTTTCTTCCAATAACTTTTTAATAATATTAATTAGGCTTTTGTTGGAAGACTCAGCTAGACCATTACCTTGAGGGTAATAGGCTGTGGAATGGCCTAAAGTAATGTGGTATTTGTTACAAAAACTTATCATTTTATTGGATTTAAAGGCAACAACATTATCAGTTATGATTTTCTCAGGACAGCCAAATCTAGACAATATGTTGGTTTCTAGGAATCCTATAATCACTATGTCATTGGGTTGTCTGGAAGGAACGGCTTCTATCCACTTGGTGAAATAGTCTGTGGCAGTGAGAATCCATTTATGTTGGCTAGAAGAGGGAGGATGGATTTCTCCAATGAAGTCCAGGCCCCATTGTTGGAAGGGTTTTTCAGTGGAAATTGGTCTCAGGGGTAAAGGTAATAGTTTCCTCTTGCCTTAAAAAATTTGACATTTATGGCAAGCAGTGACAAATTTCTTTACATCAGCGAACAAGGTTGGCCAATAAAATCTAGCCCTTAGGATTTTGTCTGCAGTTGATTTCTAGTAAAGGTGTCCACCACAGTCTCCTGCATGAAATTCTTTGAGAGCCTTGTTAGCTTCTTCTTTTATTAAACAATTCAATAGAATACCTTCATGATTTTTCCAAAAGAGAGCATTATCTAAAATACAAAACTTTGTAGCTTTCATCTTTAAAAACCTTTTCTTTGTTCTGGATAACCTTGGAGGAGCCTGCAGGTTTAATAATATATAAGTTATATCAGCATACCAAGGTGAATCTAAGAAGGCTTGAATGATTTATGGAGTCACCATCTCCTATTCATTATCCAGTTCATTAATATCCAGGGCTTGACAATTTGTTTCAGTCATGAGTTTGGCTAATCCCTGTCATATTATAAGCTTTGTAGGTTTTATTTCAATATCATACTCTAATATATTAGCTATCCACTTACCTCGTTTGCCTTCAATTCCATCCTGGGTTAGGATGTCTTTGACAATAGCATTTGGTACATAGGCTATTACATGGGAGTACAATATATAGACTCTAAAGTCTTTAATAGCTTTCACAAGTGCAAAAGCTTGTTTTTCCATGATTTTGTAATTTAGTGGTGCATCCCTAAGTGCTTTACTGAAAAAGGCTATGGGTTTTTCACATCCTTGATCATCCTTTTGCAGTAAAACAGCTGCTATGGTGTGTTCTGATGCAAATGAAAATATTATGAAGTCTCTATCAAACTTTGGACTTGTAAGGACTGGTGTTCTAGTCAAAGCCATTTTAATTTCTTCAAAGGCTTGTTTGGCTTCAACTGTCCATTTTATACTTGCATCCTTTTTCAACATATTATTAAGCAATCTAATTAATTCAGCTAAATTAGATATGAATCTTCTAAAAAATTTAATCTTTCCTAGGAAAGCTTGAAG
Source organism: Pinus tabuliformis (assembly GCA_031772625.1). Lineage (NCBI taxonomy): Eukaryota > Viridiplantae > Streptophyta > Pinopsida > Pinales > Pinaceae > Pinus > Pinus tabuliformis. The sequence goes on from CM062804.1 coordinate 56,966,045, forward strand.
TTCTTTAACATTTCTAGGGTGGGGTATTTGCAGAATAGCTTCTATTCTAGCAGGATCAATTCTGATGCCATCTTTGGAGATGATATGGCCTAACAGTTTGCCTTCTTCTAGACCAAATAAGGACTTCTTAGGATTTAATGAAATTCCATATTTTTTTGCATTTTAAGAACACTTGTCTCAGATGATCCAAATGTTGCTGATCTAATTTAGAAAACACAGTCAGGTCATCTAGATATATAACCAGGAAATCATGAATTTCTTTTGCAAATGCTATTTCCATTGCTCTTTGGAATGTTTCTACTACGTTTTTAAGCCCAAATGGAATTTTTACATATTTGAATGTACCCCATGGTGTTGTAAATGCAGTCTTTCCCTGGTCATCAGGATGAACCAGAATTTGATTATAGCCTGAGAACCCATCCAGAAGTGAAATATTAGAAGCACCTACTACCCTCTGTAAAATGTGATCCATCTTGGGTAAGGGGTAATTGTCCTTTAAAGAAACCTTATTTACATTTCTTAAATCGACACAATCTAATTTCTCCAGTTTTCTTCCTAGTAGGTACTAAATTAGACACCCACTCTGAAAACCTGATAGGAGCAATTATCCCTGCTTCATACATTCTTTTAATTTCTTTCTCAATTAAGGGAAGCAATATAGGATTGATTCTTTTGATTTTTTGTTTGAATGGTTTTTGATCTTCTTTTAGGGGTATGGTATGTTGAATTATAGAGGTATCATAAGATTTCAGGTCTTTATAACTCCAGGCAAAGACATCCTGAAATTCTCTCATTAGTTCATCATATTTTAATTTTTGGTCAGGAGGCAAGGATTTTGACAATTTGATCACTTTCAGATTCTCTTTTGTCCGTAAGTTATACTCTTCAATGTCTGCTTTTATAGGTTCCATTTTAGGTTTATTTGGGATATCATTAAAGTCAAAGAGATCTTCCAAAGGAGTCAATCCTTTAGGCAAATAATTGTCTTTTAAATTTGTAGAAATTTTGAATAATATGACACTTATTCACAGAGATTATCCTGATCATGCACTATTGCGGAATACATGCACAATACATAAGCTCCTGTACATTGATCATCAATTTAGCAACATCAAAAACAATGAAATATTAATCGCATGCACACATTAACACAGTATGTAACCTGGGGAAAGCTTACAGCTGAAAACCCCACACTATCTATATATTAATGATTGAAAACATGTAACATTACATAGTACAATACTCCTCACAAGTATCCAGCACTATCTCCACCTGTTACACACAAAACTAGCTCAGATCCGAACAAGTCACAGGTTCAAATCTCCTCCGCTGCTTTGCCTGCATCTATTGCACAATACCTACTGAGAATCACTCACACTAGAAATCATGTGATCACAGGCTATTCTACTGGGCATTGGCCAATACTGCGCAATACTCATTGGCATAACTCAATCCCTGCTTGTGCAAATCTCATGCACAACTATAGTCACAACTGATAGCAATCTCAACCTCTAACACCTGTCTCCACTGAACTGTACATGCACTAACATGCAAATGAGTTAACTGATGTATTATTTAGTTGCTTTATGAGTTAATAATTAGTTCACACAACTCATCACTAGTTTATTTTCAGTTAGACTAATTACAACTAGTTTAACCAAGTCAAACTGAACACAACTCCATCAACTCCACATCCAACTCCACCAAACTCAACTGCTTGAGTTCTAACTGAAGTCCTGCATGCAATAGCTCAACTAACACATAATAAACCACGTGATTCCTTTTGTCAGCTGCATGTGTCACATCCGTAGCTCGAACTGAAGTTCTCCAAGAGAATAAGATAAAGTTTATAGTCCAAATATTACTAAGGGCTAATAATATTTGACTGTTTCTATTTTTACCCAGGTAGTCTAAAAATAGACTTTGATCACTCCTGCTGTGAACCAAAAATAGAAGTCCATCTATTTTTCCCAACATGACCAATCATCCATAAACAACATCCTGCAACTCATAGACCATGATCCATATGTCTAAAAATAGACATAGTCTAAAAATAGACTTTGCGCCATAATTTGCCTGCGGGCCCACTTAGTGAAGGCGACTCCTTTCCACTAATCTCCATCATCTTGTTGCATTCTCAACACTCCCTCTCAACAAGATATGGATTATCAGTAACCCCTATCCTACCTCGGTGGTATTCGAATTTGCTCCTGGTGAGCACCTTCGTCAAGATATCGACATCCTGATCCTTCGTTGGAATGTATGAAAGTAACATGATTCTCTGCTACACACAATCTCTGATATGATGGTACCTGTGCTTGGATCTATCATGATCCGTTGGGCTCTCTGCCCAATTTGCATCCTCCTGTCTGTACCAAAATCCATATCCCGATGTGCCTCTCAAATAACGCAATACATGCTTGCCCGCCTTCCAGAAGAGCTTGGTTGGCTTAACCATAGCTTGTGAAAGCTGGTTAACAGCATAGCATATATCGGGTCGTGTATTGACCAGATACATAAGCGACCCCACCAACTGTCGATAAACAGTGGCATCCACTTCTTCTGCCGAAGTGGCATCCTCCTTCCTCCAACCTCCAGGAAGAGGAGTATCAACAGGCTTGCAGCCATGCATGTTGAACTTCTCCAGTATCTCCCAAGCATACTTACCCTGAGAAACAAATAGTCCATCACTGCGCTGCCAGATTTCCAATCCCAGGAAATAATGAAGGAGGCCCAAGTCCTTCATTTCAAACTCCTTAGCAAGATCATCCTTGCATGAAAGTATCAACAGCTCATCACCCGTTAGAATCAAATCATCTACATAAAGTACAATGATAAGCAACTTACCCTCCACCACAATCTAGTATAGGTTAGGATCCGCCTCGCTCTTGGAGAATCCAAGTCTGGTGAAATAACTGTCTATCTGTGTGTACCAAGCACGTGGTGCTTGTTTCAACCCATACAACGCTCTCTTGAGCCTGCACACATGCGACTCACTGCTGAAGATCTCAAAACCTTCGGGCTGCTCAATGTACACCTCCTCCTCAATGAATCCGTTGAGGAACGTAGTCTTCACATCCATCTGATGAATGTGCCACCCCATCTGCGCTGAGAGAGCAAGAATCGTCCGTATGGAAGAATACCTTGCGACAGGTGCAAAGGTCTCCTCATAATCGACTCCCTCTATCTGTGAAAAGCCTCGGGCAACAAATCTTGCCTTGTACTTCTCCACACTCCCGTCAGCCACCTACTTAAGTTTGTAGATCCATCTCGAACCCACCACTGATTTCCCTTCTGGTCTAGGAACAATCTCCCATGCACTATTTCTGACAATCGAATCATACTCTTCCACCATGGCGTCTACCCATATGGGATCCTCCACAGCTTCCTTGAAAGAGGATGGCTCAGTTACCGGATATCTCACCTTCCAAAAGAAGGATGAATCCAGAGGCTACCTGGCCCGATTACAGACTCTGCCTGAATAGTAGATCTGATGATTAACAGCTCTGATACCATGTAGAAATTTTGAATAATATGACACTTATTCACAGATATTATCCTGATCATGCACTATTGCGGAATACATGCACAATAAATAATCTCCTCTACGTTGTGTTGGAAATAATACTGAGAGGGGGGGTGAATCAGTATTATCTAGCAATTTACCAAATCTTCCTTATTTGATCTTTTGAAATATTCTTGCATATCAGTACCATAAAACAATGAGCATGAATAAAGAAAATAGATAGTCACACCAAAGAACACAAGATGTAAGGTGGAAACCCAATGCGGGAGAAAAACCACCTGCTGCAATATGTCTCTATCTTCTTTCAAGAAATTCTTTTTACAATGATTTTGTACTGGTGCAGTTCTTTACCAGCACGCAGGCTGCAACCTGCAAAGAGCTACAACTCTTTCTCGTTTTCCAGTTTCTCCTGGAAGGGAGCTACAACCCCCTACTTCTTTTCATGAAGAATCAAATGATCAACAAGTATACAACAGATACAGTCTACTACAGATATCAGATCAGTAATTACATAAACAACCCAGAACACCTTATGAACAGAAATATACAGTCAACAGATCATCTTAAGATAGGGACGCATAGTTTCTTTCTGTGGCCTGCGACTGGACGCAGTATACCTTATGCTGTTCTGCGTGCAGACGCACTGTTCCTTTTTGCTTTTCTGCGACCGACGCTCCCAGAAACACTATCGCGCCGCGTCTTTCGCTTCAGAGACGCACCCAATGCCACAGTCGCGCCGCGTCCTTTTCCTCAGAGACGCACCTGAGTCTTTACTGTACTGCGTCCCGGCGCACTTTCCCTTCACTGAATCTGCGTCCCTTCAGATATAGAAGATAAGAGGACTTCAGAACCAACCCAAACACTCAGATCCACAGATCTGATCATGCGCCATATAGATCGTAGTCCATTAGAAGATTTGCCCTTATAGATTTGGACTAGATCACACCAAGAGATATTCCACCAAGATGATGCTCAATCCAAATGAACTCCTTTGCTTTATATAGGCAAGCTTCTCCCCAAAGCGTGGAACAATACCACGAGCCGACACCATAGAAACACAAAACCGTCGGCTAGATACCACACAAGAAACCCCCACGTGCTTTTCTCTGCCTTGAAATGTGTGCACTGAGCGGACGCACCTCCTGAACGACTGGCCTGCGTCCCTGGACGCGGGTTCTGTATGGTATACCTGCGGGGACGCACTTGCTGAACATATTTCCTGCGTCCTTCTTGATTTACCACCTGAATGAGTTTGCCATCAAGGACAACACCTGAATCATAATGCCAACAAACTCCCCCTTTGGACTTGATGGCAACCACATAATCTTCAGCTTACATAATCTTCAGTTTCATCATTCTCCCCCTTTGACATCAAGGGCAAAGGGTATGCTCCCCCTATGCTCATGCTTCTCCAGATCTGTAACCAGAAATCCATCATGAAGGAGATAGAGACATATTGCAGCTATTTCCAAGATCTCCTTCTCCATAATGCCAACAATGCATTATGTGCTCCCCCTGAGCCTATACCATCAATAGGAAGATGATCAACAGTGAGATGATGCATCAACAACCCCCAGCTTTTGCCTGAGGTATTCAAAAGTGTCCCTGGGCAATGGTTTGGTGAAAATATCAGCAACTTGTTCCTTAGAAGGAACATACTCCAACTTGACCTTCTGTTCAAGTACTTGTTCCCGGAGAAAATGGTACTTGATTGGTATGTGCTTGGTTTTTGAATGCATAACCGGATTCTTTGAGATGCTGATTGCACTTGTGTTGTCACATAAGATAGGAATAGGAGGTGTACAAGTGATTTGATAATCCTGCAAAGTCTGCATCATCCAAAGAAGTTGGGTGCAACAAGATGCAGCAGCAACATATTCCGCTTCAGCTGTAGACAAGGCAATTGAACTCTGTTTCTTGCTGAACCAAGATACCAGTCTGGGACCCATAAAGAATGCACCACCACTTGTGCTTTTCCTGTCATCCACGCTTCCGGCCCAATCTGCATCTGTATAAGCATGAAGAGTGAGATCTGGATCTCTAGGATACCATAGGCCATAATTTTGAGTCCCTTGAAGATATTTGAAGATTCTCTTCACTGCTTGAAGATGAGTCTCCTTTGGATTTGCCTGAAACCTTCCAACTATTCCAACTGCATGCATGATGTCTGGTCGGGTACCTGTCAAATATAGTAGACTTCCAATCATAGATCTGTAGGTTGGTTGATGTACTGCTGCAGATTCGTCATTTGCACTGAGACTACATCCTGTGACCATGGGTGTACATACTGGTTTTGCATCTTCCATGCCATATTTCTTCAAAATCTGCTTGAGATACTTGGTTTGAGATAAAAGGATTCCTCCTTTCTTTTGTTGGATTTGCAAACCAAGGAAGTATGTCAGTTCTCCTAGCAAGGACATCTCAAATTCTTTCTGCATGACCGAGGCAAAGCTTTGACTCATAGCTTCTTCATTACTGCCAAAAATAATGTCATCTACATACACAACAAGTATTAGTAATTTGTCATTTTCAACTTTTATATAAAGATTGCTATCTGCTGAACCTTTTGAAAAACCTTGTTGATGAAGATATTTGTCCAACCGGTAGTACCAAGCCCTTGGAGCTTGTTTGAGACCATAGAGAGCCTTTTTTAATCGGCATACAAGATTTGGATCGTTTCCAAGAATGAAACCATCTGGTTGTTCAATGTACACTTCTTCATCCAAGTCTCCATTCAGAAAGGCTGATTTCACATCCATTTGAAATACTTTGAATTTCTGACAACTTGAGAGAGCAAGAAACATTCGGATGGCCTCAAGTCTTGCAACAGGAGCAAAAGTTTCTTCAAAGTCTATTCCTTCTTGCTGTGCATACCCTTTACAAACAAGTCTGGCTTTGTTTCTAATTACTTCTCCATTTTCATTCAATTTATTTTTGAAAACCCATTTTGTTCCGATAACATTCTTATCCTTTGGTCTAGGAACCAGCTCCCAAGTGTTGTTCTTTTCGATTTGCTCAAGTTCTTCATCCATTGCTTTCACCCAACATTCATCTTTGCATGCCTCTTTCACATTTTGTGGTTCAGTAGAGGAGAGTAATGCCAAATAACTTGAAGCTTCTGCAACTGTTCTTCTAGTTTGTATACCTGCTTCTTTTTGTCCCATGATCTGAGATTCTGGATGGTTCTTTTGAACATATCTGGATGGAGTCTTTTCTTCTATTCTTGTTCTTTCTTCTGCTTCTTCGTGAGGTCCTTCTTGAGATTGTTCTTGCGGTTCTTCTTCTTCATCATTCTGTCTTTGAGGGTAGCTTTCATCTTCTTCAATGTCTTAACAATCTATATTTGTTACCTTGTTCATCTTCATCACTGTTTGATAAGCCATCACTATCTTCATGGGTGTAGTAGCTTTTCTTATTTGCACTTTGTTTCTTGTTCCATCTAACTGGTTCCTTTCCTTTATCCTTATAAGAGCATTTTGCAGCATAATGACCTACTCTTCCACAAGCAAAACATTTGAAAGGTAGCTTACCTCTGAACCTTCCAAAACCTCTTTGAAGATTTCTGACAAAATTTGATTCTTCTTCCTCTTCTTCTGGAACATGACTTGCTTCATAGTGATCTTCTTTGCCTGATGCTTTAAAAGCAGCTTCCCTTCTGTCTGATGGACCTCCCTTTCTCATTTCATAAGCAGTTAGAATTCTATGCAGCTGAGACATAGTGAGAACACGGAGATTTTCTTTTTCTTCTACTGCAGATACTTTAGATTCAAACTTGGGGGATAAAGATCTTAGAATCTTTTGAACTACTATAGTCTCTTTTATTTCTTCACCCAAATTTTTCATACAATTAACAATCTCATCTACCCGAAGAAAATAATTAGCCACACTTTCATCATTATACATCTTGAGAGTCTCATATTGAATCCTGAGAGTTTGAAGTTTAGCTTCTTTTACCTGTTCATCTCCTTCATAGCTAGTGATCATTTTGTCCCATATCTCTTTTGCTGATTTGAAGTGCATGACCTTCATGAACTCTGTTTGAGATATACTTCCTAATAGAGTACTGACTGCTTTTGCATTTGTTTCATACTGCTTTTTCTCAGCTGGATCTGTAGGAGTAGCTGAAGGAAAGGCATAGCCTGATTCTACAATGTTCCAAACTTCTGTACCAAGAGATTGAAGATATGCAGTAACTCTTACCTTCCAATAATTGAAGTTTGTCCCATCGAAGACGGGTGGCCTGATTGATGCTTCTCTCTCGTAGTTGCTCATGATGAACGATCTACCTTCAAGCGATCAAGCTTTTCTGAAGGACCTGCTCTGATACCAATTGTTGGAAATAATACTGAGAGGAAGGGTGAATCAGTATTATCTAGCAATTTACCAAATCTTCCTTATTTGATCTTTTGAAATATTCTTGCATATCAGTACCATAAAACAATGAGCATGAATAAAGAAAATAGACAGTCACACCAAAGAACACAAGATGTAAGGTGGAAACCCAATGCGGGAGAAAAACCACCTGCTGCAATATGTCTCTATCTTCTTTCAAGAAATTCTTTTTACAATGATTTTGTACTGGTGCAGTTCTTTACCAGCACGCAGGCTGCAACCTGCAAAGAGCTACAACTCTTTCTCGTTTTCCAGTTTCTCCTGGAAGGGAGCTACAACCCCCTACTTCTTTTCATGAAGAATCAAATGATCAACAAGTATACAACAGATACAGTCTACTACAGATATCAGATCAGTAATTACATAAACAACCCAGAACACCTTATGAACAGAAATATACAGTCAACAGATCATCTTAAGACAGGGACGCATATTTTCTTTCTGTGGCCTGCGACTGGACGCAGTATACCTTATGCTGTTCTGCGTGCAGACGCACTGTTCCTTTTTGCTTTTCTGCGACCGACGCTCCCAGAAACACTATCGCGCCGCGTCTTTCGCTTCAGAGACGCACCCAATGCCACAGTCGCGCCGCGTCCTTTTCCTCAGAGACGCACCTGAGTCTTTACTGTACTGCGTCCCGGCGCACTTTCCCTTCACTGAATCTGCGTCCCTTCAGATATAGAAGATAAGAGGACTTCAGAACCAACCCAAACACTCAGATCCACAGATCTGATCATGCGCCATATAGATCGTAGTCCATTAGAAGATTTGCCCTTATAGATTTGGACTAGATCACACCAAGAGATATTCCACCAAGATGATGCTCAATCCAAATGAACTCCTTTGCTTTATATAGGCAAGCTTCTCCCCAAAGCGTGGAACAATACCACGAGCCGACACCATAGAAACACAAAACCGTCGGCTAGATACCACACAAGAAACCCCCACGTGCTTTTCTCTGCCTTGAAATGTGTGCACTGAGCGGACGCACCTCCTGAACGACTGGCCTGCGTCCCTGGACGCGGGTTCTGTATGGTATACCTGCGGGGACGCACTTGCTGAACATATTTCCTGCGTCCTTCTTGATTTACCACCTGAATGAGTTTGCCATCAAGGACAACACCTGAATCATAATGCCAACACGTTGATCATCAATTTAGCGGCATAAAAAACAATGAAACATCAATCACATGCACACATTAACACAGTATGTAACCCGGGGAAAGCTTACAGCTGAAAACCCCACACTATCTGTATATTAATGATTGAGAACATGTAACATTACATAGTACAATACTCCTCACAAGTATCCAGCACTATCTCCACCTGTTACACACAAAACTAGCTCAGATCCGAACAAGTCACAGGTTCAAATCTCCTCCGCTGCTTTGCCTGCCTCTATTGCACAATACCTGCTGAGAATCACTCACACTGGAAATCACGTGAGCACAGGCTATTCTACTGGGCATTGGCCAATACTGCGCAATACTCATTGGCATAACTCAATCCCTGCTTGTGCAAATCTCATGCACAACTATAGTCACAACTGATAGCAATCTCAACCTCTAACACCTGTCTCCACTGAACTGTACATGCACTGACATGCAACTGAGTTAACTAATATATTCTTTAGTTTCTTTATGAGTTAATAATTAGTTCACACAACTCATCACTAGTCTATTTGTAGTTAGAATAATTACAACTAGTTTAACCAAGTCAAACTGAACACAACTCCATCAACTCCACATCCAACTCCACCAAACTCAACTGCTTGAGTTCTAACTGAAGTCCTGCATGCAATAGCTCAACTAACACATAAGAAACCACGTGATTCCTTTTGTCAGCTGCATGTGCCACATCCGTAGCTCGAACTGAAGTGCTCAAAGAGAATAAGATAAAGTTTATAGTCCAAATATTACTAAGGGCTAATAATATTTGATTGTTTCTATTTTTAGCTTGGCAGTCTAAAAATAGACTTTGATCACTCCTGCTGTGAACCAGAAATAGAAGTCCATCTATTTTTCCCAACATGACCAATCATCCATAAACAACATCTTGCAACTCATAGACCATGATCCATATGTCTAAAAATAGACTTTGCGCCATAATTTGCCTGCGGGCCCACTTAGTGAAGGCGACTCCTTTCCACTAAGCTCCATCATCTTGCTGCATTCTCAAAAAAATTGATAACTTCAGATTCTTCTTCAATAATCTCATCAATATCCATTTCTTTAAGGTCCTGCATTTCTTTGTTGGTAAATTTTGTCGGGTGAAGCATTTGAGTTGCATTTTCTGCTGAAATGTTTGTTTCTATCTTATTCATTTGATCAAACTCACTAATTGTATCTACATCTATGTTAATGCTAGAAAATTCTTCTTCTAAAGCTAAGAAATTGTTAATTTGCTTATCACTATCAAACACTTGCCAGTTCTTCACATTGTTAGGTATGGCTAGCCTGTGTCTAATCTCAGCTGTGAACTGATGATTGGGTTCAAATGGCAATTTACAGGTGCTGGCAAACATTGCCAGACTATGAGCTTGCAGGTTATGTTTTCTTGGGATTTTGGCAAGCTGAGTTTCTAAAAATGTATTGAGAATCTCTATCACTGTTCCTCTATAATATCTCAATCTGGGATCATTTGTTAGGAAATTCCCTTGGATCTATTGAATTATTAAATCAAAATCTCCTAAGACAGATACTCTAATTGCTCCTAATTTCTTAACCAATTTAAGACCTAGCAACAGAGCTTCATATTCTGCCATATTATTGGTGCATCTAAAGTTTAGTCTGTAGGCATGGCCTTCAGCATGATCGTTTTCGATATTGTGCACCCAAACTCCTGCTCCTACTCCTAATTTGTTAACTGAACCATCAAATTCTAAGTATCAAAGGATATCATGTTCATAATTAGTGTCAGGAGTCTCAGGAATCTGTTTAATTGGGAGATCTAGTTTTTTGCTTTCTTCTAGTTTCTCTTGGGTATCTGATGTTTCATTATTCTCGAAATTTTCTTGTATTTGAACACTAGACTTTTCATTTGTGATTTCTTTTGTTTCTACTACTATAACTTCCAATTCATTTGAGGAATCACTTTCAGCATTGTAAAGGATGAAAGAATCCATATCAGAATGTACTGAGTAGATAGGGAAATTTTGAGGTTTCTCTTGACTACTTACTACATACTTCATCAAGGTTTCTCTGTATAATTTCTTGGGCTGACTGAACACTGAAATCATAGCATAAAACATGTCCAACTGTAAAGATCCTTGGAGCTTTGCATCCCAAGATCTGGATAATAACATGCCATACTTTGGTGGAATATTGGCTACTACTATGTCCATCAAGATTGTTTTGGCAGGATACTGAACTAGTGATACACACAAGTCTTTGATTAATCCTAAACATCTGACTTGACTTGAATCGAAAGAGAAAAGGTCTTTGTATGGCCTGGTGATGTCTAGATCTAATTTCTCCATTACTGATTTAGGCATTAAGTTATGAGAGGCACTGGAATCAAACATGGCATTATGAAGTATTTTATCATGTATATTCAAACTTACATAGAAAGGAGGGATTCCTCCATCTACTGTCTTTCCATTTACTTCAGGGCCAAAAATTAATTCAGGTTGGTCATCAAAAACATTTACTGAATCTTCATTAACAACAATTTTGAGTGATTTACTGATTTGACTTCTGTAGACATCATGTTTAGCTAATTCTGACAATGGAACAGCTATTTTTAATTTGCCTACTTCAGTCTCAAGATTAAAAGGTTTTTCAGTCTGAGTTCTTGTATTTCGGACAGTTGGATTCTCTTTTTCTTCTGTATTCTCTGTGTTTCTCTCCTTTTCAGGAGTGGGGTTATGGGCTGAAGTTGTTTCCAAATCAACTTCTAGAGGTTCTTCCACGTTTCCTTTGGAAGGAATAGAAGTGGAGAGTTGTCTGTTATTGGGTTGGTTATCGGATATATCTTCAATGATTGGGTTATTTGGATTAGGATCTGTTCTGGAAAGAATATGTACAGCAGTAGTATCGATCTTAACTTTGTTAGGCTGCTTTGTATCTTTCTGTTTGTTGGTTTTAGGAACTTCAATTCTTCTACTCCTCAGGTTATATTGTTTTTGGACTTCATAAATGGCTATATCATATGCCTCCCTAAAGTCAAATGATTCACCCGACTGAGTTTGGAATTGTTTAAGCATGTGAGCTTCTTGATCCTCTTGGGTCAAGAAAACTTGTTGTTCATTGTTTAGTCCCATCAAATTGATTTGGGTATCTTCTGTTGGTTCATCAGAAGTTGAGGCTTCAACATAATTTTCCTGGAATGGGGGCCTAATATTTTGGTCAGGCCCAGTCTTTCCAGTGTTAGGGTTTTGGTTCTTTCTGAAATTTAGATTTCTCCCAGTATTACTTGGTTGACTATCCCAAGGGGATTTCATTTCAATCATTTCTACTCTATCTCCTAGCCTATCCATTCCTTTGATAATAGCATCCAATTTCTATTCAAAGGCTGAAGGTTCTTCTTTCAAAGGTATCCTCCTTTCAGCTCTGGCTTTAGCTCGTTTGGATATCAGGTTGGCTTCAACACTGACAACTATACTTTGCATCTCTTCTAAGGTTTGAGGAGCTCTTTCCCTAAGTTGGTATGCCATATCAGAATCAAATCCATCAGGGAATTTGATCAATGCCAAATCTGGAGGAGGTCTCAGGTTTTGAGGAATAGCCTGGTAAACATTATTGAACCTAGTGCAGTAATCTTGCACGGTTTCTTGGGTACCTCTCCTCAGGTTTTCATATTCTGATAAGATCTGGAGAGGATCTTTCTTCTTTTCCCATCTATTTAGGAATGTTGTATAAAGGGCTGCTAGGTCATTGATATTGTTTGCAGGGAGGGCTCTAAACCAGGTTCTAACATCTCCTGTTAGACTTTGAACAAATACCCTCATTCTAACATCATCAGCATCAACCTCATATATTTCAAAGTAATCAGTCATTTTTTTGGTATGTTGTTGTGCAGTGTAAGTACCAAAACCATCAAAAGGAGTGATTTTACTTTGATAATCTTGGGGCATAGCACCCAAGTTTGCAGGTAAATTCAAGGGGGTATACCTATTTTCCATTGCAGTAGATTGAGTTGAAATAACAACTGGGGTTGGTCTTGGAGTAGTGGATGGAGGGGTGGAAGGAGTGGTTTGAGGTTGAGATATCGGAGGTGGAGTTGATGTACTTGGAGAAGGTGAAGTGATCACAAAAAGGTTTGATGTTCCTATAGGGGTAAGCTCATATTGAATGGAATTTTGCAAATGTCTGTCAAGATGTGAAGTGACAACCTCAAGTTGTAAATCTTCAATAAATAATGGGTCATGAACTGTGTGGGCTAACTAAGACTCAGAAAAAGTTACAAATAAAGAAGTTTCAAAAAACTCATCAAAAGGTTCGTCCTCAAGGTAAATCCACTTCACAAGACAAGATCTTGATCTGTACAGAGGCCAAGAACTAGCAGAACTTTCTTGGCTTTCTTGTCTCCTTAGAATCCTAGGAATCAGATTAGGATTTTCAAACACAGGTGGGGGATTTGGATCAGGATTTGCTTTGGTGTAACGAGTCTTTTCTGAAGCTAGGTTTCTAGGTGTATTTTTGGTTTTTTCTCTAAATGGGTTTGACAATACAACTTTAACAGTTTCTTTTAAGAGACTTTAGATATGGAGTTTGAACTTTCTTAAAGAATTATTTGATAAAAGGGATTGATCAAGCATTTGGAACCAAATGTCTAATATATAAACTAGACCGGAGATAGACTGAAGCAACGTTCATTTACTTCTGCAATTGCAAAGCAAGAGCATTTCAAAGGCTACCTAGCTAACTTCAGGCTCCGTCTGTAGCTTATAAAGTAAACAATAGTAACAGACACAATATTCAGTTCCCCAGTGGAGTCGCCACTATGGTTCGAGGTAACCACAAACCAACTTTTAGGTATAGAATCTAGCCAATCTGTACTCAGAGAGGGCTCTCTCTTTATGATTTAGCTTTGTTTTGAAAGATATTAGGCTAGCTGTGAAGTTTAGGAATTTTGTTTGAGTTTGGGTGCTGAGATTCAATAGCAGAGGGGTAGAACTGAGTAGTTTAGGCCATTGGGCTAATGGATTCAAAGAAGATGGCATAACTGGACTTGGTTTTTTAACAAAGGATGGTTTCACAGGGCAAGATGGTCAAACAGGGAACAAATAAAGACTTGGAATAGATGGAATGGGTTCAAAAATGGGTGAAGGGCAATTAAGAATCCTTCAACCTATTTCAAGAGGGAACTTGGATGATTACTGATAAAGAGCAGTTAAGTATTCTTTAACAAATAATCAAAATGAAAGAACTAGAAAACAGGAGCAATTAAGATTTCACTGTTTATCCTAATTCAGAAGAAAACATAGAGAATAATAACGATTGAAAACAGAGTGCAATCAAGCATATTCCGAATTAATCTTTTTCTTTATCATTCAGATGTGAAACACAGATGATATAATAAACAAAGAAAACTTTAAAACATAAGGTATAGAGGACTTATTGATCCGGTGTTTGATTCAAGAATTCTGTGAAAAGTCCTTTGCCTCAATTCTTTATCCAGTAAGCCATATGAAGTTGGTCCAATCAGCACTTTATTCCAAAATAGTCAATATTACAGCAATGTCTAAGAATCCACCCTCAATACTCCAATAGAGGGGGTATTTATGCAAAAATTGTACAACGAATATCTCGTAACAGAGTGAGATATTTTCTAAGGTGATTAATCATATTTTACAAGAAAATAGAGACAAATAGTCTCGAAGATAGGAGGAAGCTAAACTGATGTTGTGCTGGTCCTGTTTTTGCTGAATGTGCTGGAGGCAGGCCCTATGATTTGGCTTCCTGCTGTCCGCTTTAGTAACTTTGTGCTAGCTGCCCTGTTTTGATTGATACTCTTTACCTGTTCTGATTCAATTTGACCTATTTGACCCTTATTCATCTTTGCTCATCTCACTATGGTAAATAGATCAATTTACTTTTTACCAAAGATAATTTTACAAAATTTCCAACATGTCTTCCCACCATTTTTACTCTGGAAATTTGTGTTTCTAGAGTTTCCTCAGGGTCTCATCAGTTTCTGTATATCTGAAAAAGTTAGGCTGGGCTGTGAACAAGTGCTTTATCTCATGCTCAACATAGAATAAGTTCTCTAAGCTGTCATAGAGAACTCGGCCTGTGGGGAGTGCTTTTATTCCTGATGCACTTGTTGATGAACTAGCTTGATCTCCAGCATACTTATTCAATTTATCTACATAATATATGTGCTTCATTAATCGGTCATTAATCACTAAAGGACTTGGTAGCCCTTTATTCTACAAAATGGTGAACTTCTCCATAAAAGAATTAATCTCTACCTGCATATCCTGGCATCTTCTTTCTAAATTCTGCATTAAAGTTTTCTTGGTTAGCACCCTCTTGATTTCCAAAATAGTGTCTGTCCTGTCTGAGATGCCAAGTTCTTCTAGTTGTTCCTTAGTTCTGTTATTCAAAAAATGTATGAGCTAGTTGGCTTGTTCAGGCATTTGTCCTAACAAAGCTCTTGTCTTTTGAATTTCTCCCTGTGCTGCTTTCACTAAGTCAATCTGCTCAAAGATTACTTGGATGGAAGGCCAAACATCATTTATGGATTGAGTGATGTTGGCCCAAAGAATTTTCTTGATCTCTGCCAGAGGCTTATCAAAGGTGAGATCCTTTTCTAATGTTTTCACTTTATTCTCTAATGCTTTAATCTCCCTTGTTTTTTCTGCAACACTTATTTTGGATTTATCATAATTTCTTTCTACCTTAGCCAATTGGTCTTTTACTTGTTTCAATTCCGAAAATTGTAGTCTCATTTCTTCCATTGCCTTTATCATCTCTTCTGTGCTCAAATTGGCCATGTTGCCCTGTGCTGTTCCTGTTGCTGCTGTACCTGTGACCACCTTTGCTGTGGCAACTGTGATGTTTGGAGCTAATTCTGTTCCAAGTGTAGAAGGGACTGCTGTTGAGGCTATGGGATTTACATTAGGAGGCTGAGGGGTCGACTCTCCCCACCTGTCCTTCAATGCTTTTTCTAATGCCTGCTCTATATCATTCAATCTTTCATTGAGTTTTAAGATGAGATCCATCATCTCTTCATCAGATTTCTGCTTTATAACCTCAAACGTCTATGGATGCCTTGAAGGAAGCAGCTTTAGCTGCTTCCTCAAGGTAGTAATGTCTTCTTCTTTCTTCTTGATTAGTGATTCTACACCTTTTGCATCTTTGGGATCATGTCCCAATCCAATGATGATTTCTTCTAATGATTTTATTCTATTGTCCTTGGCTAAGGAGCAGGCTTTCTCCAAGTTTAGCTGGGCAGTAGTATTATCCAAAGAATTTTGTAGCCTGTGAGCCATTAATGCTTTACTGGTTAAGGTTGAATAGACCATTTCTCCAGTTTGCTTGTGAAGTTCAATCTAATATAAAGGATTAATATCCTTCGCCAAGACTTCCAGATTTGTTATGATATAATCAGCTGCTGACTGAGGTTGTTGCACCTTTGGCTTGAAGTAGCTCATTATCATCTTACCCTCTTGAATTTCATAGGCTGACATCAATCTCTGCTGGTTTGTGGGGGCCATTTTCAAATGCTGATTGTAAATTTGAAGTCTTACTGGATCATTTTTGGCCTTTATTTCTGTGAATGTCTTCTTGATATCTAAGGCCTCTTTACTTGGAGGTCTGCAAGATGATACCTCTGAACTTTGTTGTCCTTCTAGCTCTTGCCTCTGTGAGCTAATGGATGTTCCTTCTACTGGAAAAGTCTGCTGACTAACTACCCTTTCTTCCCTTTGACTGGATGTAGTTTCCTCAACAAATTCCTCTTCTGAAAGAGGATTCAATCTTTGTCTTTTTGCTCCAGGCTGTCCTGAAGGTCCACTGATTGGGGTAGTAGTTTCCCTGTCTCTTTTCTTATTCCTTTCCTCATTTAGAGGAGTCTGCAAGCTTAGAGGTCCTTCAGTAATGTTTTGAACTGGAGGAGTTGGCATTTGAAACTGTTCTTTAGCAGTTTCCTGTTGTTGGGACATTGTAGATTGTTTTGTGCCCTCTACTTCCTTACCTTTACATCTTTCTGTGGCTGGTATGTTAATTTCCTATGGAGGTTGCTGAGAAGTTCCAACAATTGATGCACCAATTCCTGGCCTCTGAGGTAGCTGAAATGGTACCTGCCCAAAAGAATCTAAGTCAAGAGTTTTCTCTAGATATCTCATAGCATTTTCCATATTGGCCTACTCACTAACTTCTTCTACTAGGGTTCCTTCTATCCATTCATCCAAGTTTGCAAATTGCTCAATTTCTGGGATCCCGTGATGAATATATGGGGATAACCTGTTCTTTGTCCTTCTGTCACATATAAAACTATTGGGGTCATATGGTACCCACCTAAAACTCTTCTTTAATTTAAGGTGGTATTCTAAAATCTTTTCAGCTTCTTTCCATGCATCCCTAGAGTTGATGACAAAAGGGCCTAGCTGGTTCTTAATTCTTAGCTGAGCGTTCTTCTTTGCACTACAAAAATGAACTAAATCTACATTTGTGATCTGTCTGAAATAATCCAATGCAAATAATCTCATGGGAACATACATGGGTAACTTAAAAGGGCAAAGTTCACACCCATACATCCTGATTTCTGTGTGATCCTTATATAGGTACTAGTCACCTATCCTGTACTATTTAGAGAGCTAGAGAATTTTCTTCATGTCACCATTAATCCTAGGAGGGGAAACTCCTATCAACAGAGTGGTTGCTGGATGTACAGATAAGTCAATAAACTCATTATAAGTGTAAGGGGACTCACTGGTATTATGAAAGATTGAACTCCAAAAGATAACAAACCTGGGATTCCCTTTGGTGTCAAGCTTTCTGACAGGGAAAGGAAAATTCTCTGACTAGTAATATAACATGAGATGGTATATGAAAGAGGTATATTTGAAAACTCCTTCCCTTTCCAAATTCAGGAGTTGAGCATGGATTTTGTTGGCAATATAGGTGGCATAGTCATATCTGACAGCAGGGGGCTGTCCTGGTGTAAAGATTGATAATAAGACTAAGGTGATATTATCAACAAATTCACTAGAGTTAAATCCCATAATCAGGGATATCATATCAATAATGAGTCTTCCAGTTTCAGTGAAGAAAGTCTGCAGATAAGGAGGTGGACCTTTGGGTTGGTGATTTGGTAACATGAAGGTTTGAGCAATATGGGTTACTTCTGATTGGGACAACTGAGATGCTTTTTCAAGTAGATATCCCATGGAAATAGGAGTGAGGGACTGACCGGAGTGGAATTGCAGCATTTCATTGATGGATTAAGCAGTTATGGGAAAAAGGATATTTTGGAATGGGGACATAACAGCTCTATGGTTGGGATCATAATTAGCACAACATTGATGAATTATGTCTAGGAAAACATGGATTGAGGAGAGGAAATACATGGGAAAGTTAGATTCCAACAGTCCAAAAATGTCAGACTTATTTAGATATCTATCTCTGGCTTGGTAGAAGACCTTAAGGTGGTTACTATCACCAGATAAGTCTTTTATTTGAAAATCTTTATCGGCTAGAGGTAGATATCCTATGTCTTTGTGAGGAGCGTTCATGGGTGCGACATTCAGAGATATAGGGGTTTCCATCTTTGGTTCTTGTGGATTTAAAATGGAATTTAGACTTTCTGTGAGAAAAATAGACCAAACAGCAGGTTTGGGAACTTTTATGACAACCACAGACTGTCCTAGAATTGAATTTGGCCCTTTCTTGTAGAATTTTTAGTAGACAACCGAAATTATAGGGTTTCAGGGTAAACTGAATAAATACCTGTATCAAGGAAGTAAACCGTACAATGGCAGGTTGGATGACAGGCTACGGAGTGTGTCGCTATAGATTTTCTGATCAGGTGGTGGTTGGGAAGCTGGAATAGTTGACTTGGACATTGTTTTGCATGGGAACACAGTTCGCAACACATAACAATGAAAAAGACATTTGTTCATTTTATTTAACAAAAACTAAGGTTGGTGGGTTTTTTTTGGTTTTATGGGGTGGATGATGCAAGTGGCAATGTAACGTTTTGTCGTTTGTGAAGGTGGTAAGCAGTACACGATCGCACCGCTTTTGGGGCTGGGCGGTTTTGGGCGGGGGGCGAGTGAGCATATGGATTGCATGACGCGTGGCAGAGGTACGGATGGAAAACCGCCTAATGATATGGAGTTAAAGCACGGTCACAAGTGGGGCGTGATATCATCATCAACCGTTGGATGAAAAGGGAGTGATCGGACAGCGGACGGGTGATGGATATGTGGGAGTTTATGTATGCAGGCCCGATGTAATTAACAACGTTTTAATCATATCAGGGTCAATACGATTGGTCGGGGGTGGTTATTAATTAACCTAGAGGGTTAATTAATCCCGTATTGTGCGACGGGGAATTAAGGCTCTTAACGATTTACAGATTAACTCGTTAATCCTCTACTAAACATTGGTTATGGTTGTATTCAACTGGGGGTAGGATATATAGTAATTTGGGTCCTTTTATATATATTTACATATTACGGGAAAAGGTAATAAGGCGGGATTTATATATAATATGTGTTAAAGGTTAATATGATAAAAATGAAAATGAGCGCCAAGTAAACGTTAGAGCTTTACATTTAAACTTAGGCTTAAGACAAAAAGGGCTTTTTTAGGTGATATTGTGCATTATTCCTAAGTAAAATAGGATTTTACTTAGGAAAAACTTTATGAAATGAAATGAATGGTTTGTGGATGATATTAAGTACTTAGGCTTTTAAATCATTGCGCCGAGAGTCTGTTCCCTCCAAAAGTCAGAGAAATGCTCTGAGCCCCTTTAATTTTCAAAGACCTTAATACTTTAGGGGGAATTAGTGAAATCTTTAGGGGAAAATGTGAAGGGACGTTAATTATTTGACCTTATTTTTCTTGAGCTGAATCAAGTGAAATGTCTGCGTTATACTTGTGATAAAAGAGAAAATCTAACACGTTTAGAGACATTATCCATCACAATTAATTCTGCAACACCATCTACCTACCCTACCTACTTTAACCTAGCATTTTCTCTTCTTTATTTGGGTGCACTTAGACTGGAAAACCCTTATCAAATCTTCCTTTTCTTTTACATGTAGATATCTATCTAAGTCTAGCCTTATTACATCCAAGGGCTCATATTAAACTGTTGAGCTCCTTTTATTCACTCTACCTATCTACTTATCTGCCAAGATTAAATAGTTTGGTCAGATTTTATTCTCTATTCTACAGCATGAAATTGAAATATGAATGAGCCAAGCTTAAGCTATTTGAATATTCATCAATTGTGGCATAAGTAACAAGCTACACACAATTGTTTATTACAGAAAATGGAAAAGTAGTGTCATTTAGACTTGCTCACTTTCCTGGTCTATTTTTGTTTGGGGTTCATTTCTTCTCATTTTTTGACCATTTTTATTCTTTTTACCCTTTGATTTTTCTTTTAGGGTATACCCTCTTTACATTTTTTAAATTTTTTGATTTTTTGAAAATATGGAAAACCTTTGCAACAAGGAAAGGTATGAACATATTACAGAGCTTATCAAGTGAATCATGAAATATGACACCTATTGGTATAGGAGCATAACACAAGCCTGTCACAGTTGCCAAAGAGTAGGCCGCCCTGGACAGTCTGAAGAAATGCCTTTAAACCCACAACTAGTAATTGAACCATTTGAGCATTGGGCACTCGATTTTGTTGGTCCAATCAACCCATCATCAAATCAGAAAACATATATTCTAGTAGCAACAGAGTATGTTACCAAATGGGTTGGAGCAGAGGCACTTCCAAGAGATACAGAGGACTCTATGATTCATTTCTTGTTCCAAATATTTGTGCGATATGGCCTTCCGAGGGACATAATCACGGACAGAGGACCGCAGTTTGTAGGTAATAAAATTGCTGCAACATTAAAAAATTATCACATTCAGCACAAAATTACCACTCCGTATCACCCACAGGCAAATGGCCAAGTAGAGAGCACGAATAAAGTGATAGAGGCAATATTGACAAAAACCGTTGCATCACACAGGTGTGATTGGGCTTCAAGATTACCCGAAGCCTTGTGGGCATACCGAACAACGTGGAGAAACACCACTGGCTATTCACCATATCAGCTAGTATTTGGAAAAGAACCCATCTTTCCAATAGAGTTCGAAATACAAACATTAAGAACAGCACAGGAGATCGGTCTGAATTTAAATGAGGCCCAGACTAACAGATTACAACAAATTAACGAGCTAGATGAAATTAGGCTCTCGTCTCTTCAACACACTGTATTAATTCAACAGCAGAGAGAAAAATGGCACTACGCCCTAATCAAAAAGAAAATCTTCCACAAAGGAGTTGGGCACTCTTATATGACTCCAGGTTTCAATATTTTCCCGGAAAACTTCAGACTTGATGGCTTGGACCATATGAAATATAGAAAGTGCATGACAACGACAACATTACTTTGACTACTATTAACAGATCTGGACATACCTTTAAAGCAAATGGTCACCGAGTGCAACTGTACCATAAACCACTTACTCGAGAATCCTTTTACTAGCAGCTACGGGAAGATTTTGATATGTACATTCTTGCTGAGGAAAATAACCCTTCCTCGGCATTGATTCACTAAATAATCCCATTGTTCTTCAATTTTGTACATAAGTTTTTTTTTTCTTTTCTGCTTGTATAAACTACTTTTTGTACAGATTTTTGCATTTTTGCATTTTTTGCATTTTGTTGTTCCTTTCCGAAGGAACAACATTTCCGGATTTTTGCTATTTCTTTCCGAAGGAACAACACTTTTCCATTTTGCTGTTCCTTTCTGAAGGAACAACATTTCTGCCTTTTTGCTGTTCCTTTTTGAAGGAAAAACACTTTTTCTTTTTGCTGTTCCTTTTTGAAGGAACAACACTTTTTCATTTTGCTGTTCCTTTCTGAAGGAACAATATTTCCACCTTTTTGCTGTTCCTTTTCGAAGGAACAACACTTTTGCATTTTGCTATTCCTTTCGGAAGGAACAACATTTCCACCTTTTTGCTGTTCCTTCAGAAAGGAACAGCACTTTTGCATTTTGTTGTTCCTTTCCGAAGGAATAGAATTTCCATCTTTTTGCTGTTCCTTTCCGAAGGAACAACACTTTCACATTTTGTTGTTCCTTTTCGAAGGAACCGCATTTCCGCAATTTTGCTGTTCCTTTCCGAAGGAACAACATTTCCACATTTTTGTTGTTCCTTTCTGAAGGAACAACGCTTTCACATTTTGCTGTTCCTTTCTGAAGGAACAACACCTTCACATTTTGCTGTTCCTTCGGAAAGGAACAATATTTCCGCATTTTTGCTGTTCCTTTCTGAAGGAACAGAACTTTCGCATTTTTCTGTTCCATTCCGAAGGAACAGCACTATCGCATTTTGCTGTTCCTTCGGGAAGGAACAACACTTTAGCATTTTTGTTGTTCCTTTTCGAAGGAACAACACTTTCACATTTTGCTATTCTTTTCCGAAGGAATAACATTTCTGCATTTTTGTTGTTCCTTTCTGAAGGAACAACACTTTCGATTTTGTTGTTCCTTTCCGAAGGAACAACACTTTCGCCAGATTGTTTTGCCGTTCCTTTCCGGAGGAACAGCACTTCCACGAGATTGTTTTGCCATTCCTTTTAAAGGAACAACCCTCCTTTGCATTTTTTTCTTTTTGCCATTCTTTTTGAAGGAATAGCAGTTTCGATTTTGAATGATCTTAGGCTGTTCCGTCAAAGGACCGGTATTTTATTTCACACTTGCTTTATTTGCTGTTCCTCTTAAGGAACAGCAGTTTCGAGTGTATTTTTTTTCTTTTGTTTGCTGTTCCTTTTAAAGGAACCATGGTTTTTGTGTGCAGATGTTCTTTTGTTGTCCCTCTTAAGGAACAACAGCTGTTCCTTCTAAGGAACATCACTTTTTGAGTGGATTTTTTTGTTTTTCGTGTGTGCGTGCGCTTTATCATTTAGAGGATTTTTGTGAATGATGGTTCATTTAAGGCACAGGTATACATTAATGCAAGAACACAAAAACTAGAAGATACCGAAATCAGCTACCCAAAGAAAAATTGTTATCTTTAGAGAAATTGCTTTGAATTGATAAGAAAAAAGAGGAAATGACACAACTATTTATATCACTTTGCTGTCTTTATTTTCACTAAAACCAATTTGATTGATTATTTTTATCATGTTGGTTCTTTCTTAAATCTTCTTAAATCTTCATAATTCTCTTTGATCATTATTATTGAATAAGAATAAGGACATATTTTCCTCTATTGAGATGTTGAGACTTCTTCCACCATCCCTACTCTTAAGGAGTGTTGAGCCATCCTTTGTATATAAATAGGAAAGTGCTATATAAAAGAAAAGAAAAAAGAGAAAAACATATATCTATATGATTACTAACATGATTTGTTAGATGAAGGATAGGGGGTCTCATCAAGAGCCAGCCTACCATGATCATAAGGAAGCAAGTGAAGTGGCATTCCCACTATGGCCACCACACTAGGGAGATGATCCAAGAGGCATATCAGAAAAATAAAAAAACATCCTTGGAACAAGAGGTCTCATCACAAGCCGACCTGCCCACCTTTCACTCCTTCTTGGTGAATGGAATTTTGATTCATCTGGTTACCAAGCTAGCACAATGGCCTCCATTCTGACATCGCACAACACTTTCCTAGGCATACATAAAGGATTATGGTTCCAAGGGTGAAACAAGCAACTCTGTTAAGGTTATGGACACTTGTGGGCAACAGAGCTCTGCTGATGGTATTGAAGTCATAATTTTAATACACCAATAGTCATTATAAACCCTTTTCTTATATATATATCTTGATTTCAAATGAGATTATGTTATATAACCCTTTCGAACCTCTTACACATGAAAAATTGTTTATAAATCAATCATAATGGTTAAAGTGGATAATGACCGCATAAGCACTTTTACTTACGTCAGCTGTTCTCTCCTCTATTTTTCGCATCACTTCACAGCATTTCCATATCTATTTACGATTTCCATCATAAGCCTTGATTTCAGTAATCCACTACTTTTTGTAATCATGTCATGGATATATACACCGTTCCTTTATTTTACTATATGACTGTAGTCCAGCATGTTGCTCCTTTATTTTCCGATCGAGGTTGGCCTATCACATTTTAGGGGGGCGTGGGTGACCTCCATAATACACTGGCATACGTGTCAACTCCTTATTTGGAGGTACTATGACTCCATCAAAACTCGGGAATAGCAAGTTTAACGGTATTGATATTTCCCAATATGCACAGCTTGTTGTTCCATCATCATTTCTGTGTTTTTGCTCTGTAAAATTTAACAGTGTGCTAAAGCTTGAACAGCTTGCTGTTCCATCGTCATTTCTGTGTTTTTGCTCTGTAAAAATTAACAGTGTGCTAAAGCTTGAACAACTTGTTGTTCCATCATCATTTCTATGTTTTTGCTCTGTAAAAAAGTAATAGTGTGCTAAGCTTGAACAAAATGGGAGGTAGATTAATACGCAGTGAACCGTAGGTGTTAATAATCTTCGACGCTCCACCCGAAATTTTACTGAGAGCAGGATGGATTTCCTACCTTAACTGACTACAATAGTCTCATGAAATGGTGGCCATTGAATTTCTGCAGAATTTGCAGGAAGATCGTTCCATGGTAAGGGGGAGGCAAATAATAGTAACAGATGTGATAATTGCTGAAGTATCAGGACTGCTAGCTGTTGGACCAGTTTGGACACAGAAAAAAGTGAGACTTCAAGACGCCATAACCATCTTCCAGGACGAAGGACAGAGTCTTACTGTCAAAGGAAAAGGAGTCCTTCCTACAACCCTGGGAGAACCATGGGCAAAATTAGCCAGAATTGTGCAAAGCTACATCACATGTGATGGGAGAAAGGATGTGGTAAGACCACGCCATCTCAAATTTTTAGCTGTATTAAAACAAAAATGTGTTGTAAATTTGCCCACATATTTAAATTTTTTATTGCATGATGCTGCTCGGAGCATAAGAAAATATCGTCATGTAGAAATGGTAGTAAGTCATCATGGCTTAATTCAGCTAATAGTCAGTTATAGTCTCACTCAATAGCAGATTAATTGGGAAGAATTGGTATTCTTAATAGATGGGGGATTGGCCTTACTAGCCCCAAAACGAAAAAGAACTGCTAGCACATCAATTAGACCGCAAAAACGAAGACAGTCTGCCAGATTGGGGAGAAGCAGGGGAATGTTGGGAAGTCCCCAAGAAAACAGTAGCCAACCATTAGAGATATATCGCTTAGAGGATGAGCAACACCGACAACTTGAAGGAGGGGAAAGCGAAGAAGAAGAATTAGAAGAAAATACAAAAGAGGAACTGGAAGAGGAAATTGAGCACTCTGGCGAAGAAGAAGGAGAGGAAGCAGAGCCACTCAGCGGAAGCCCATTACCAAACCCTCTACAAGAATATGAATTGGCCCAAATTTTGGCCAACATGGGTGAGTATATCCAGCCCCACAACCCACTTAACCTCGATATTGAGACAGGACAATTATAGGAACACTCTGCTTACAGTAAGAATGCATCCGAGGAGATGGATGATGAGGAAGAAGAAGAAAGGAAATCACAGGAACACTCTGCTCACAGCAAGAGTGCATCTGAGGAGATGAATGATGAAGAAGAAGTAGAAGCAGAAGCCACCCTAGAAATAGAAAATTAAACTAGGGTTTCCTCCCCTGAGAAACCTAATCAGGAGGATGAGAACACTAAAGAAGTGTTCCAAGCAAAGAATATGGAAATAAGCCAGGGTAGGGGTACAATCCCTGAAGAACAAAGCCCAGGCCCAAGAAAAGAAATAACTGTTCCTTCGAAGAAAACGAATGAAATCAAAAGGCTGCGAAAGGAACAACAAAGACTACTAAATGTAGTAAAACAACTCACACAACAAATAAGGGTCCTAAAAATGGGGAGAATCTCAAAAAGAACCCCTGGAACAAAGGATGTAGCCACCCAAACAAAATCCCATAAAATGAAGACCAAAAGAACTCAAACTAAACCCATTATCATTTAGGACCACAAGGAACAGCATGTGGCTGTTACAAACATAGAGGCCCAAACAGAAAACACACCAGTCTGTAATAAGGACATCCAGACAGAGGCATTTTCCTCTAGCATCACGACTGACCGGAAAGTTCATGAAAAAGAAACATAGACTAAGGGAACCAAATGTTGCAATAAGGAGATCCAGGTAGATCTTCAGCCCAAAAATGTTTTGATGGACAATGATCCTAGGGTAGTAAAACTTCAAGAGAATCTGGCAAAGGCCCAGCAGATGATAGAAAATCTCACAGAAGAAACTGTTCCTCAAAAGAAATATCAAAAGTTACAACAACAAGTAAAGGACATCAATGCTTCAGAGAGCGAGTCCTTCGACAGATGTCGGAGGGTAGAGGAAAAAGTTAAAAAGGTAACCAATAGACTAGACACAGTTATGAGTCAAATGGATACTCTCTGTTCTCTATATACTGATGTTCTAGCATGTAGGGCACCTGCCAAAAATTATGCTTTGTTTTGATGGAAAGGTACTTACAATTAAAAATTAAGGCTGTCAAGGCAAGGGTGCCTATAGAGTTAAAAACTATTGATGATTTTATAAACTGTTGTAAACATTATGGGGTGAAAATCCAGCGATTGCTATGTGAGTTTTATTTGCATAATTTTGTGTTGGACTTTGAAATAGAGGAGAACCCCAGTCCTTTTGTGGGTGATATCCAGCTTCAGGAATTCATCTCTTTTGTTGTTAACCAGATAAAGTGGCTTAAAGCCCATAATACCTTTTAGAGACAGGAGAACAAGTTAGATCTGTGGGTAAGGGGTGAACCAAGAAACCCATTACAACTGTGGGATAAGCATAGAAGCTTAATGAGAAAGAAGGGTGTGATCCAGACATTGGGACCCATTCACACAACAGTTGTCCAGCAAGGGGTAGAATACTTCCTATCCATCAAAGACCTTGCCATAGCAGCAGCTAAACTCTAATGGAAGACTTCCAATCGGAATGTTCAGGACAGAGAGCCATTCAATTATGAAAATTTTAAGTTAGCTGCTGATCACCTGGTTACCTATAGTAACCTCATCCTGAGAGAAGGCCCGTATTGGCTAGGTTGTAGGTTTCGAAGTCCAATTATCTGGTATCCTACAGTAGGGTATAAGGCCCTATATGAATTTCCTAAAGGCCAGACAGAGCATATTTTTGAAGTTTTAGCTACACATCATGGTTTTAGACCACTGCATGAAAATCCTTCTCTAGCCTATTCCCTAACTGCCTTGCATGTAAATTACAATGTTTTCATGAGGGCATGAAAAAGGGTAAGCAAGGGGGTGTGTTGAGCATTGGAAAAGGTATGTATTTACCATTTATTTCTTTATCTTTTCCTTTGAATCATAACTTCTTTACATTCTAAGATGGTAATATGTTAAAGAATTATGATAGAATTAAGGAGATTTGTGATTGATGCAAAATGACTAATTATTGTCTTTTTCTATACAGAAAGTGAAGAAAATGGAAAATCACTATTCAGGAGGAAAAGACAAAGTAGAAGCAACTGTTGTCCCTTTGACAAGAAGCCGTATCTAGACGAGGAGATCAATATCGGAGCGCATGATCTAGGAAAAGGAAGAGGAAATGCAACATCAACGCAAGAAGACAAAACGATAACTGGAGATCAAAGATATAGCGAATCCCTCAAGATCCTTTGATCCTGAGGGATCGCTGTTTCAAGGCTTATCAGTACTCTTGATACTTCTGCCTAGCCATTATAAAAAGGGACGGTGTTGGTAGCCCAGGGGGCGGATATTATTGTCAATTTGTAGAACTTACTGTTGTAATCTTAATTTTGATCATCGACTCTCTTTGAAGAGCAATAGTTGTAATTTTTCCATTTATGATTAATATATAACTCATTTGTTGTTCCATTATCTGATCTTGGAATAAACGCAGCAGTGCTTCCCTGGTGGCTAAGGGCCCGGCCCTAGTGGATCCACTTGCTTCTTATATCATTATGTTGCCATTACAGTCGTGTGTGGTTTGATTTCCTTTGCATTTCTTTAATTTGCTTTACTCAGTAATCTTTTGTTTCTGAACATTTCACTGAATTACTTTGTTATATCAAAATCGTAATTGGATAGCAAGATTATTATTCACAACCGAAAATGTTATGCTCTTCATTCTGAAACAATACTGTACTGTCTAATTCGAATTCTGATGTTCATTTACAGTTGCGATTGCTGTTCATTTACAGTTGCGATTGCTATTCATTTAACTACGGTTCACTTACAGTTGTGATTGTTGTTCATTTGACTACTATTCCATTATAACTGCAATTGCCATTCCTTTACACTGGAATAAGATTATTGACTCAATTACTCTATATTCACTGTGTGGTTACACTTAATTCGGTTTGTTGTTCCTTTCTTAGATTGATGTTCAATTCATTTCGGTTAAGATTGCTGCTCAATTCATTTCTGTAGATTAAGCTTTGTTGTTCGACCTTTTCAATAGATTTAGTTGCTGTTCCTTTTCTGCTAATCGAATTGTTATTTCCAGTATTTGCTTTAGTGTGGATAAACAGATCTACAACTGTAATGAACATTGACTACTGTTGTCTAAGTTCTCAGATTGGAGATCTTGCCTATGATTGATTTTTATTTACGTCAGTTTATAGGGGGTTGATTTATCATTACTGCATCCTTGACTGATGATTGTTGTAGTTTCTTGAGTGAATGATTTAGTTATAGAGCATTTAAGTTTATTTCCATTACAATTAGAGTTTGTTTCCAGCATTCATTTACTTTTGTAAGCATTATACTGAAAACATTACTCTTGAACAAGTGACCGCCTTAGATTGAGTACACTCTTGAGATAAAAAATCATGCCTGGATTGATAATTAATGTAGGGTAAATAGGGTTAAAAGACACCTTTTTATCACTCAACACTTTCCTCCTCAAATTGGTGTGATAAAGCATCTGCTACGACATTTTCGCGCCCTTTCTTGTAAATTATCTCATAATCATATCCCAACATTTTGGCGAGCCATTTATTTTGTTGTGGCGAGGGCAGGTGTTGCTCCAAAAAATATTTAAGGCTTTGATGGTCTGTGCAGATTTGGAAATGCCGCCCCAATAAGTATGGTTGTCAGGTATCCACTGCATGTAAGATGACCATCATCTTCTTCTCATAGGTAGATTGTCCCAGATTTGTCCCACTTAGCTGTTGGCTAGTGAAGGCCAAGGGTCGACCTTCCTGCATTAAGATCGCCCCAACACCCATACCTGAAGCATTACATTCAATCACAAAAGATTTGGTGAAGTCGGGTAGTGCTAATATGGGAGTGGAACACATGGCATGTTTGAGAGCTATAAATGCATGTTGCACTTCATCATTCCAGAGAAATGAATTTTTCTTGAGAAGGTGAGTGAGGGGTCTAGCAATGCGACCATAATTATGGAAAAATTTGCGATAGTAGCCCATGAGACCCAAAAATCATCTCAAGCTCTTCAAGGTCTTTGGTTGAGGCCAATCCTGCATTGCCTGGATCTTTTTGGGGTCCACCCTGACACCTTCACGCCCCACAATGTGGCCCAAATACTCAACTTCTTCCATGCCAAAAGAGCACTTGGACATCTTGACAAATAATTTATGCTTCCGGAGCAGTTACAAGAGCAGATCTACATGCTGAAGATGTGTGGCCCAGGTGTGGTTGTAGATGAGGATGTCATCAAAGAAAACAAGGAAAAATTTTCTGAGATACGGTTTGAGCAGGTGGTTCATGAGGCTCTAAAAAGTGGATGGGGCATTACAAAGACAAAATGGCATGACCAGGAATTCATAATGGCCTTCATGATTTCAGAAAGCAGTCTTTGGAATGTCTACTTCTTTCATGCGAATTTGGTGATAGCCCAAGCGAAGGTCGAGCTTAGTAAAGAATTGAGCCCCATTTAGTTCATCCAGCAAATCATTGACAACCGGGATGGGAAATTTATCTTTGACCGTCAGCTTGTTGAGGGCCCTGAAGTCTGGACACATACGCCATTCCCCATCTTTCTTGAGCACCATGACCACAAGCGATGAATAAGGACTAATGCTAGGCCGAATGATGCCTACTTCTAGGAGTTCTTTGATCATTTTTTCAATTTCATTCTTTTGGGCGAACGGATATCAATATGGGCACGCATTTGGTGGTTGGGCCCCTGGGACCAAAGTAATGCTATGATCATGTTCCCCTCTCGAGGGTGGAAGCTCATGAGGCTTGTCAAAGACCGGAAAATGGTTGTTTAAAATTTGTTGCATCTCAGGATGAATATGAAGAGAAGTGGGTTCAAAGGCCTGGATGGCATTAAATTGGGCTATAACTCCATGGTGGCCCTGTTTTAACAATTTTTCCATCCTATGCGAGTTGATGATAGAGGGATCACCCGCCTGGAGTCCGTGGAGGGTATGCGTGTGGTTGTTCTACTTAAAGCTCATATATAACTCCTAGAAATCCATTGTGATTGGGTCGAGTGTGTGGAGCCATTCAACACCCAAGACAATGTCACACCCACCCATGTGTATGGCAAACATGTGGGTCTTTAGCTGATAATCCCCCATTTGAAGTTTGGCATTTTCATAGCGGCCTTCACATTTCATTGTCCCCCCATCAGCGATTTGGCCTTCACATTTCATTGTCCCCCCATTAGCAATTTGGACCTAGAAATTAGAGACTGCTCTGACAAAACAATGCACTACTTCAACGACTCTTTGATGGATAAAGTTATGTGTACTACCACTATCAATCAAGACTACTAGAGGGTCATGTTTAATAAAACCTCTGATTTTGAAAGTTTGGGGAGAGGAAATCCCTACCAAAGCATGAAGCGAGATAACTGGTTCATCAAGTGTAGCTGGGATCGCATTGTCCGGCTGGTTGTCCTCGTCTTCCTCCTCTGGTTCCTCAAATGGTGGGGCTTCCTCCGATGAACTGTGATCAGTAGCAACAATTTGAAAGAATTTGGGTTCCTTTCATTTATGCCCCCGGGAGTATTTCTCATCACAGTAGTAACACAATCCTTGCTTTCTTCTTTCCGCCATTTCCACTGGTGACACCTTTTGAACCTTAAGTGTTTGGGTAGTGCTTGGAGCCTGGGTGGGGCGACCCTTGGCTATGAAATTTGGACAAGTCAACTGAGCCGCTAATGTACGTTCTACTTCATGAGCTATCTTGCAAGCATCCAGCCATGAGATTCAGTGTTGTAGTCAGACGTGGGCTTGTATGCCTTCTTTGAGACCACTAACAAAACATTCAAAGTAGAACTCATCTCGTAGACCTCTTGTGCGGAAGGCTAAGGCTTCAAAGGCTGTAATATATTCTTGCACTGTTCCTATCTATCGGAGCTTAGTAAGACGACCCAAAAAATTAGATTCATGGTCAAAGTGATCCGAAAGGGCTTTTGTGAATACCTACCAAGTCACGGGCCTTCCATAGCAACGTTGATGCCACTGCCACCATTGCCATCTTTCATTGTCCAAGTACATGCTACCCACACTTAGCTGAGTTGCATCATCTCTGATGTGATTCAATGTGAAATATTGCTCCATTTGTGCTAGCCATGTGGTCGGATGAGAGCCATCAAATTTATACATGTCCAACTTGGGTGGTCGCGGCTGGGACTATTGGTGGTTTCCAAAGAAGTGAAGAGAATGGCTAGATTCACCCTCAATGTTTTCATTAAAAGCATATGCCTCCAATTGTTCCCCCGACTTGCCATTTGTGAGTGTGTTAGCTAAGGTCTGGATCGTCTTCGATAATGTGTCCAACTTTTGTTCAAGGGTGTCGATCTTCTCATTGGCCATAGCTTGAGCTCTGGTTTGTACCATGCACTGATCCGGTGCACTTGTCGTTACTCTAAGAAAAAATTTGGGACCACCCTCTTTTTTTTTTTACGTTTTCAAGTGAATGGTACCGCCTTGCTCAGCTCATCGAGTTGATTCTTATGGGCTATGTCTCCTATAAGCGTCCCGGGAGTGTCTCAATTTTTATTTATTTTATTTATTTTTTTATTTTTATTTTTACTCTAAGAGGAGTTTTACTCCACGCTTAGGAATACTGCAGTAGCAGATTCCCTGAAAAGTTGCTTCTGCCCAATGTCCTGTGAGAATCCTGCCCAGGTATAGGAGTCACACAATAGTCAGATCTATCAGTGAACCCTCAACTGCAGAGTATGAGTAGGAATGTGGCAGTGATTGAACCCTTGTTGCTAGATTTGAATGGAAGATCTGATTGTTGTGACTACTATAGAACCCAAACTGCTATATCTGAATGGCGGATCTGATAGATTTGATTGGTGGATTTGATAGATCTGAATCGTGGATCTGAGGCATCTGAATGGCTGAACTGATTGTTGTGGCTACGATAGAACCCAACCTGCTAGATCTGATCTGGCAAAGATGATGCGTGATCTAGAGAGAGACAAGGGAACTATGGTCTCAAGGAGTGTCAAGTGCTACAGATCGCAATATACATAAGGGTTTGATAGTAGTACTCGGCCCAATCTTTTAGGGCACTAACCAAGGAGGATCAACCGTACCCTTAGCCATACAACCTGACTACCCTATCGTCTGTGCAAGTAATCTCCTCAAGTGTTGTTCTCGGTGTACTGTAGCAGCAAGACAATCAACGGTTTATCTATGGTGAGGTTTCAAGAGAGCCTAGGGGGCTTCCGATATACCCAGAGGGTACTTGGAAGATAGTCCATGTGCGGTTCTATCTAATGTGCTACTACTCGAAGGGGTACCCACAGGGGTTACAAGGGAGTCCAAAAAGCGTGACCACCTCTTGTATTTCCTGCGTGCAAGCCTCCCCAAATTCGCAGGTTTATGCACTCAATGACAGATCCCATAGTTTAAAGATGCCAGAACATGTCTCTAGCCAAAAA
This sequence comes from Pinus tabuliformis, assembly GCA_031772625.1. NCBI lineage: Eukaryota > Viridiplantae > Streptophyta > Pinopsida > Pinales > Pinaceae > Pinus > Pinus tabuliformis. Next base: position 56,999,047 of record CM062804.1, read on the forward strand.
AAAAAATTCTGCTAAAAATGGAGATCCCACCGGCCCTGGAAAGCGCTCTGATACCACTTGTTATGCTCTTGACCTGCGAGAAGATACCAAAATACCAAATATGCGAAGAAATATACCCAGAACATAGAACAATAAGAAATAACAACATGTATTTTATTATTCAGAAAGGAACGCAATGTTCACTTGCCTCTTTGAGGGGGAAACCTCCAATAGAGGTGGGCTCAACTACAAAATAAGACATGACGCTCCTCGAGGGGAGTCTCGATCCTTTATATAGGATTCATACTTGCAATACCATGGGTTAGTACCATGGTTCTTATTAATACCATCTATCTAACACCATGGCCCATTTGCAACTAACTGTGGTCCCTTCTTTAAATGCAGGTCAACCACTTACAATTAGTAATATGGGCTTTATTGACTCTTTACTTAACTATAACTATGACTCAACCCTATTACATAAATAAGGGGGTTAGGGTTGGACCCTAACACAGATGCCATGTCATCTATGATGACATCCATTACGTCACCTGCCACATCACTCATCCTCTACGTCACCCCGAGATATTGCAATCACAAAATCCTTCGGCCACTTCTTATAGTCCGACACTCCATAATCCCGATGCGATTGGCCCATCCCTTCTCCTCCATGATTGCGATATCTCAATCACAATATCCACACGATTTAAGCCATTCCTCTACCCTTTTTTAGATGCGATTGCGATTATTCTGGGTTCTGCCCTTGATTTTCATGTGATTGCAATTTGGTCTTGATTGATTATAACTTCCCGATCAGATACGATTACGATTTAATCAAAATGGCCCACCTATTGTTTTTTTATTTAAGTTTATCTGAAAAATACAAGTCTTAATTCATGATTTACTTATCCATGGCTTATCCTTCCAGGTATAAACAAAGCTCGACAGGGAGGAGGAGATAGCTATGTAGAGAAAGAGGAAGATTTGTTCCTTATAATATGCAGAAAGCGAGGATATTTAGATCAAAAGTCAAGGATAATAAGCCAAAAATAGAAAACTGTTTTTATTTTTCATGGTTCAAGGAACTTCATTTAATTTTTCAGCACTAGGCACAAACCTGCTATTTTTTGTATTATTATTTAAACAAACATGATGGATCGATTTAAAGGGTCCATAATTTGACAGAGAAATCCTAAGGAAGAATTCGCACTTCTGCATTTCTTCTTGAGTATTTATTTGAATAAAATTTTTGGATCATGGCCTCTTTTATTTTTGTAAAAAAGCTTGAGAGTTGTTGCATTTCTGTATTACTTTAAATTGTTGGAGAAAAGGAGAAAAGTCTAAAACTACTAATTTTTTGAAAGAAAACGTTTTTTGGATACAAGTATTTTTATCAGTATTTTAAAGCAATTATGTTTTCTCTTATTGCTTTCAGTTTCTCTCTGTTTTGTGTTATATGCATTTTTGTAAAACAACATTAGCATAAATTCATTTCTGAATATGTTTAAGTGTTGCAATATTTTAAAGGCATGTATAAAAACTAGTTAATAATATTTTGATTGTGATATAAGATTATCATAGTTCTTTTAAGTAATTTCTTAATTAAAAGAATTAATTCAAGTCATTTTTCATTTCTGAAGTAAATGATTAATTTATTTCCCATCTACTAAGGAAAATTATTCTAGATCACAATCAAACTATAAAGGATTAACCTAGGTAATAAGTAGATTATTTTCATATGTTTTATCTTTTAGTCATAAACCATTCCAAATCCATCTTTTCCATCCCATTATAAGCATTTCTTATCCATTTTATCACCTCTCATTGGGAAATTGGTCCCATTATATCTAGTTGGAGCCAGTACACCAAACAGAAAGGAGTTGTTTAAGGTCTGAACCAAGTGGTTTTCCCCATGTTGTTGCAACGAATTTTGAGGCATGAACATCTTGCCGCTAGAAGGAGGGCCAAGACTATGAATGGAAAAGAAGAACTTAATCTAAATTAACAAGCCATTCCAAGAGTCACTCCCCCTCAAGATCACCTCCAACTTCTCGTTCGTCATTTAAAATTCATATTTCTAGATCAGAAGTTTAGCATTCACTCCCAAAATCTCCTAGTACTATTCCTAATGTAGATTCTTCAGATTATAATCCTGAATCACTCGAGGTTTAGACTCTAATAAATAAATTAGAGGAAATATATATTTCAGCAGAAAATCGTGTTCCATCTGAAACATCTAAAGGAAGTATTACTTCTATTTTACAGCCCACTCGGATTCTAAATCGTTCTCAAAGTGAGAAGCTTGGGGTTTCTCTTTTTGAATTTCCCCTCCCTTCTTCCTGAAATAAAAATAAGAAATATGAGTCACAGACATCAACTAGTGAGGTTTTATCAAATTCCCCACCACAAACACCTTCATTCCCTCCGTTCGTTCCCACTTCTTCTTCTCAAAGTATTGGTGCTAGTTCCTCAAATCCTAGCACTCAACCTACCTCTACTTCCACTCAAACTCCATCAATATCCACTCAAACTCCAATAATGACAGGACAACAACCACCACCACAAGTCATGCCATGGGCTAATCCTGGAGCTGTGCAAATGCGAGCACCTCTCCATGCTCTACCTAAACATCCTAAAAGATGGCTACCAAAATTTAATCCTAATGATGGACTTCTTGTTGAGGAACATATCCATAATTATATGTTAGCTATCAATCTTAATGGAGTATCTCAAGAAGATTGTGTAGTAAGATTATTTCCCTCCACTCTCTAAGGATTAGCAGGATCTCGGTACTTTTCATTGCCAGCCGGATCTATAACAAGTTGGGATATTTTTTAAGAACAAGTTTTGGCTAAATTGGGTGATGATCAACCGCATCTCTTATCAATGATCTTTCCAATTTGAAAGCTAATCCCAAAGAAAAGATAAAAGATTTAAATTCCATATTTAACAAATTGCTAAATAAAATCCCAGCCACTTCAAGACCTAGTTTATATGTACAAATTGAATGGTATATTTCTTTACTTCCTTCTGACATAACATTTTTTGTAGATAGAGCTAACAAAACTACATTGGTAGAAAACATGAGGGAAGCTTTTTCTTTAGAGAAGAGGATAATTTCACTAGAGAAGAAAAATGAACAAGAGGATAGAAAACAAAAGAAGGTTATTTTTAAGGATGAACCAAAAAAGAAAACTCCTAAAGATCCCTTTTATCTTGAAGGATTACAAAAAGTCCTAAAAACTATTTCTAACGAGATGGTAGAGATTAAAGAAAAAGTACTTCAATATTCTTACAAGAAACCATTTAGACCATTCAGAAGAAATCTGCCAACTAATCCTCAACCTCCAAACACCATATCAAATACTGAAACTGATGATGAGGATGAGGATGAAGCAGTGTTTTCTACTGACGAATTCCAATATGAACAAACTGATGAATTAAACGGAATGTGGGATTTCATTCTTCCTATATCTAATAGTGAAAATGAACATGAAACACTACCTATTAGCACAAGAATTAAAGGTCCAAATGATCCTATTAAAACAATTCAAAAATAGAAACCTTCAACTCCTCTTGCTAAGGATAAAGTTGTTAACAAAAAATCCACTTCCACATCTAATCAAGGGATTCTCTCTTCATCTAATTCTCCATCTCCACCCAAAACCTTAGCAGTTTCAGATAATATTGAGTATAAAATTGTAGAGGACATGAAAAAAGTAAAACAAAATAGCTCCCTCTATGAGCGCATTAAACTCAAACAACAGGAGAAGATTTTATTAAAAGAATTGAATGCAGTGCTTGCTTCTCCTCTCCCTACTACTATAATATCCAAGGCTTCAAATGGAACAGGTAAACCTCTTGTTAATTCATTGTTTGATTCCTCTAATGTTATTTTGATAGGTGATAGATCTAATTCACATACCCCTTCTTTCCTGTTTACTTTTGAGATATTCAATAAACATGTACATAACTGCTTGGTAGATTCAGGATATTCTTCGAACATTGTGCCATATTCAGTTTGTTTAAAATTGAACATGTCTCCTCAAAAATCTATAGTTCACATTGTGCAACTCAATATGACAAAAGTCAAAGTCATAGGAGAAATAAATTCAATCCTCATTCGATTATCTTCAAATCCTAAAGCCTGTCAAATAATTGATATACTAGTTGCCAACATTCCAGATTTCTATGGTTTGATTCTTAGTAGGGATTGGTCAAAAAAATTATACGATTACTTTTCCACTGATTGGTCTCACTTGTGGCTTCCTTACAATGGTAAGCCAAATAAAATTAAAATCAATCGAGAAAAACACATGAAAATTTTGGTAATAGATTTTGAAGGAGAAAATGAGCTAGTAGCATTTAATAATAACATCCTTGGAAATTACTCTACTGAATCATTTTTTGGGAATTTAAATGCACAAATGTCACCTTTTTTGAATAATTCAGCAACTTCCCAAATTGAAATTTTTTCACAAACAAATTCTTCTAGATGTGTAAATATGTTAGAAAATCCATTAGTTAACTCTTTGTTTTGGAAATTGTATTTCGATGGATCAAAGTCAAGCGATGGTGCGGGAGTAGGTTGCATATTGATTAATCCTAAAGGTGAGAAGACAATGCTAACTTGCAGGTTATAATTCGAATGCACAAACAATATTGCATGTTGGCTTGATGGGGCCTGACTTAAGTTCAAAGTTATTCGCGCCAACCAACAAAACCCTAATTGCTGGCCCTTTCGGCAACAACCTATGTAGCGCAAGATATAGTCTCACCCAAAGCAGTATTGGGGGATGCTAGAACCAGGTTTCTACATCCAGAGGCCTGTGTGATGGTTTCCTAAGGCACTTATAGCTTAGATCTGCCGTCGCACATATCTATCCATTCCAGCTATCAACTACTACAACTCTATTGAAATGACCTTCAGATCTTCGTGAAGGTACTTAATTGTACTTATCACACAGAAATATTATATATATATCAGTTCCATGCAACAACTGTGTATTCTGAAGCCCCTATGACCTAGATTTGTCATCGCGCAGATCTACCCTTTACAAATAGCTAACTACAACAGATCTATCTAATGATTTCCCGATCTCCGCGAAGGTGCTTAATTATACTCATTACGCATAAATATTACAGATCTATCTGTTTTGTTCAGACACTAAGAATTAATTCACATAAAACAGATCATAGAGAGAAGATACATAAACTTAAACAAAAGTAAATAACAAGGCAAAGATGCATCAAAATTGCTTCCCAAACAGTCTTTATTATGAATAAGTGTTCAATTTATAGACTTCTCCTCCATACAAACTCAGTTGTAGGGGCCTGCGCACTTAGCTTGTGGACTTACCAAGGTCTCCACACACTTAGCTGTAGGAGCCTTCCCCTTTCACCTAAGCACAGGAAACAGACCACTCTTGCCTTAGCACCTTTCCCTTACAATGAATCTTCATAAAAAGTTCTCCTCTTAGACTCACTATGACTCAACTATATATAGCCTTTTCTTTACAATACCATGGTCTACGAACCATGGGTGGGTCTCAAAACCATCCTATCACCTACCCATACAAGGGACTAATGCCCCTTTGACTCTTACTTAGCTTCACGTTTCGCTTCCACATTTCGCAAAGACTTTACATTCTTTAACAAAAAATATTACAAAAATTGACTTAAATGACAAAATTTGACCCTAGGGACCCCATCCCAACAGGCCCCCAACACAAATATGGTAAGTCGCCCTCGAGTCACTCAGCTGGCTTCTCCACTTTATTGTGGAGGTCATTGAACTTTAGCTTCAATACTTCAAGGTTTGTTGTGCTCTGTACTGCGACCTATTGACCTTCTTCGACCAGCTTCTATGTAGTTGGCCCCTCCATCACAAGGCGCATGGTCCTTTGTGTCTGCTGGAATGTCTTCATCTTCTCTTGGATAGCGAGAGTAATCTGGCTAGCTTCCTTTGTCCATGGTTGAATTCGAGCCTTCAAAATTGTTTCTTTGTGCTGCATCTCCTCAACCTGTGCCTGCAGCAACTTCATTTCTTGTAAGTGTGTGAACCGCCAGACTGGGCCTCTTTGATCTCTATACCCAATCGTTGCAGGTTTGAGTCCTCCTCCAAAATGGTCCATAACTCCATTGTTTTTTCAAAAATATCATTGCAACCTGTTACCGCATTATCCAATTTAGACATGTGTTCTCTGATGGTTGCGCTACATTATTCCTTAACCTTTGGTGGAGTATTCGGTTGTAGTTTCAATTGCAGTTCCGAGATCTTCATCTAAAAGTCAAAAGTAACCCGGCCTACCTCATCCTTAAATTGTTGCACTACAACAGCCAATTTCTGAATCTTTGTTGAAGTTGTTGCATCCTCTGGAATGTGTAGTTCTGGTATTGAATTACATGTTTGTGTAATTGCTGCTTCGAGGATCTGGCTTTGCGCTACTAGATATTCTTTCTCCTTAAGATCCTGAGCCTTTTTGGTAAAGACCTTCCCATTATTCATTTTTACTTCGCTAATTATCGATAGCACGCGTTTCTCTCTAATCTGAAGCTCATCTGAGACTCCCTGATGGAGCACGTGGAGGGTCTGAAGTGGAAGTGCGGCTAAATTGATACCCACACCTTTAATCTTTCTGAGCTAGGTGTTATATTCCTCTGACCCTATGTGTAATGTTTCTTCTAGCAAGGGAATGACTCTGAGGTCCACAGTCCATTTTGTTTCCATTACGCTCTCACTCACTTGCTGTAGGCTCACTTGAACCCCGCTCGCTTGGCCCATGCCCGCTTGCAGTCGACCTGTCTATATTTGCAGCTCATGCAGATCTTTCTACATGCTTCTGAGTGATTGTTGGAACTTCTGCTTGAGCTTTTTCCATAGTTCTTTTGTTGTATCTTGGACCTTGTTCCCGATCTCATCCAAGTCCCCCTGAGTGAGGACCATTGGATCCGCGTGTGCCTGATTTTCTGATTTTTGCTTTTTCCTTGGTCTGGTACTTGTCTCCTTTTGGTTCTTTGACACCCTGAAGGGAGTTCTCTACACGTCACCCCCGTCTCCTTCCTTCTCGAACTGTTCCTGCTCTTCAATATACTGGGAAGATGACGCTTCGACTTCTACTGTGGTGTGCTTGACAGCGCGCTCGTTTTCGACAACTTCTTTCTTCTTCTGATCAACCAACTCCCGTGTTGTTGCATGTACAACTCCGTTCCATTTTTGTGTAGCTGTCGTATACACGGAGGAGATTTCTCTGCCGTTGCTGGTACCTACGCCAAGATCTATGGGTTGTCATCACTCCACTAGCCGTGTCCCCACAATATCCTATACATCGACCTCCGTAACTAGGTATGGAAACTTGTGCCATATCTTCTTAGGGTCTCACCTCGTGTGGATGGATACATTATGAAAATTGGCCTTAAATTTTGCGTAGTCTCGTAACTGATCAAAAAAGTTTGGAGAGAACCTTGGCCTCTGACTCATGAATGCGCGAAGGTCCATCTCAACAAGTGTCTATAAGACTTTTGATTCTGTGACCCTCTTCGGGTCCTTCGTCACCCACAGTGAAGCAAAATTCACTGCCTGCAGTAAACCCTCATCATGCGGAGGGAACTGATTATCCTCTAGAAGTCACCATGCAACGAGTACAATCAACAACAGGAGCTAAGCATAGTGAAATGCCTTGCTATCATCCTGCGCTTCACAACAATTTTCTAATAATTACTTGCAGTGGTACTATGCCTAGTTGTACTAAACCCCTTTGTGCACGGTGCAACCAATGATATTACTGGCGCCGGAACCTCATCCACTCGACATTTTCTCATGACCTTCCCAACCAAAATATGAGTGGAAAACTACATCGCTTGGTCTATAATAGAGTGGATAGAGTATCTGCATGACCTCTTGACCATTCCAAACTCATTTTTCATTTTATCTGCAAGTTTCTTCTCCTTTCTTTTGCCTCCAAACTCCTTGGTTGGATCCGCCCCTTTATAGGGAAATTTCGTAATTTTGTGGATCATCATGTATGTTATGGGGATGGATTCACCTAACCACAAACACCCATCATGCACCAGCATGAGAAATTGGTGCACACATATAGTATTGATAATTGACCTATGAAAATGTGGCACACATGGCATATGTAGTAATCCAGCCCGCTTGACCCCTTTTACCCATTTCATTGGTTCCAGCTTTGTGACCTCAGTCTCTTCATAGTAAATCTTGGTCATGTACTTATTGGTGGCCAAATGTGGGAATTTCTCGTGATCGGCTAGATCCAAATCCTCGAGTTTTAACACAGGGATACACACTAAGAGTGTGCCTTCAAATACCACTTCTTTCAGCAGTAGTAGCATATAGATCGTGAACTTTCCTGAATCCGGGTCCTTGGGTACCTTCGCTTTGCCCTTTCGCAGAAGGGTATACTCCGAGAGCTTAGTGAGAGCCTCTCCCTCATCAAAATCCAGCTCTTCAACTTCATCGCAGAGTTCTTCTTCGTCCAAATCCACAGGTTCATATGGTTGTTTTTCCTTATCCATCTTCCCTTTCTCCCGAACCTCCGCGAGTTTCTTCCTCAGTGACTACCTCACTGGTACATCTTGGGGTTTCTTCTGCTTTTCCTTAGCAGTAGATGGCTTTGGCCTAGGCAAAAAAACTATTTGTTGGCTTGATGGGGCCTGACCTAGGTTCAGAGTTATTTACGCCAACCAACAAAACCCTAACTGCTGGCCCTTTCGGTAACAACCTATGTAGCACAAGTTACAATCTCACCTGAAGCAGTATTGGGGGATGATAGAACCAGGCTTTTGCATCCAGAGGCCTGTGTGATGGTTTCCTAAGGCACTTATAGCTTAGATCTGCCTTCGCGTAGATCTATTCCTTCTAACTGTCAAATACTGCAACTCTAACAAAATGACCTTCAAATCTTCACGAAGGTACTTAATTGTACTTATCATGCAGAAAGACTACGGATCTATCAGTTCTGTGCAGTAATTGTGTATTTTAAAGCCCTTATGACCTAGATCTACCATCGCGCAAATCTACCCTTTTCTAATATCTAACTACAACAGATCTATCTAATGATTTCTGGATCTCCGCAAAGGTGGTTAATTATACTTATTATGCATAAATATTATAGATCTATCTGTTTTGCACAAACACTAAGCATTAATTCACATAAAAAAAATCATGGAGAGGAGATACATAAACTTAAACAAAAGTAAATAACAAGGCAAATATGCATCAAAATTTCTTCCCAAACAGTCTTTATTATGAATAAGCGTTCAATTTACAGACTTCTCCTCCCAACGCACTCAGCTGCAGGGGCTCGTGCACTCATCTTGCAGACTTAGCAAGGTCTCTGTGCACTCAGTTGCAAGAGACTTGCCTTTCACCTAAGTACATGAAACAGAACTTTCCTATCTTAGCACCTTGCCCTTACAATGAATCTTCACAAAAATTTCTCCTCTTAGACTCGTTATGACTCAACTATATATAGCCTTTACTTTACAATACCATGGTCAGCGGACCATGGGTGGGTCTCAAAACCATCCTATCACCTACACATTCAAGAAACTAATGCCCCTTTGACTCTTACTTAGCTTCGCACTCAGCTTCCACATTTCGTGGAGACTTTACATTCTTTAACAAAAACTATTACAAAAATTGACTTAACTGACAAAATTTGACCTGAGGGATCCCATCCCGACATTGCAGAATATGAAGCATTGGTCCAAGGTACGTACAAAGCAATAGGCCTTAACATTAAATACGTTCAAGTTTTTGGAGATTCATAAATTGTAATGAAACAAGTAAGAAACACTATGCATTTCATTTCTGGACACTTGAAGCATTATCAGGCTTTAGTTCAATCACTCACTTCACACTTTTTATCTTTTAACATTTCTTTTGTTCCTAGGATTCAGAATGCTAGTGTTGACCTTCTCACTAATATTGCATCAAAACTAATTCCATCAGAAGATTACAGCCTAGATAGATTTTCTATAGAGTTAATTTTTAGACCATCCATTCCTGATAATATCACCAACTAACGGGTATTCAATGATGATGAAGACATCTTAAACTTCTTAACTTCAGAAAAATCATATGATAACGAAATAATTGATGAAGATGAACACAACAATCAATTAAAAAAGAAAATCAATGATAATCCCATACCAAAATTTGTAGTTAAACTTGAGGATCTTTACAATTTAAAAGATAGATTAGAAAAGGTTACTAATTCAAAACTGCAAAGTTCGACTTTAAGATTTGAATTAATAAACCTTGGGACAGATCTTAAACCTCAGAACATTAACTTAGGACTTTGTCTCTCATCTAACAAAATATTATCCTTCATCCATTTGTTAGATAAATATAAGGATATCTTTGCTTGGAGTTACGAATATCTCAAAACATTTGACACTTCCATCATTCAGCACACAATTCCAATGACATCTAATGATAAACCTATACAACAAAAATTAAGGAAAATTCATCCGAACTTAGAAAGTCAAATCAAAACGGAATTGCACAAACTCCTTAAGGCCAAAATCATTTTTCTTATTAGGCATTCAAAGTGGGTTTCCAACTTAGTTCCCGTTAGGAAGAAAAACAGTGATATCTGCATTTGTATAAATTTTAGAAATCTCAATAAGGCCAGTCAAAAGGATAATTTCACATTGCCTACTATGGAACAAATTTTTCAATCAGTTGCAGGTTCATAAATTATGTCTTTCCTTGATGGATTTTTAGGATACCATCAAATCATGGTCCACCTAGATGATAGGCTTAAGACTACTTTTAGAACTAAATGGGGAACTTATGCCTACCAAAAAATTCCATTTGGGTTAATAAATGCAGGGGAAACTTTCCAAAGGGCTATGGATATAGCTTTCAAAGGTTTGTTAAATAAAACGGTTGTTGTTTACTTAGATAAAATTACTGTTTATTCTAAGAAAATAAATAACCATTTACATGACTTAAAACAAATCTTTGAACGCTGTAGAAAATATGGGATTTCATTAAATCTGAAAAAGTCTTTCTTTGCTCTTATTGAAAGAAAATTTTTAGGATTCACTGTATCCAAAGATGGAATTTTTATTGACCCTACTAGAATAATAGAAATTTTAGAAATTCTTGTCCCACATAATAAAAACTCCATGCATATTTTTTTGGATAGATCAATTTCGTCAAAAGATTTGTCCCTATTTTTTCATAAATCGTTCTACCATTACAATAAATGATCAAGAAAACCTCAACCTTTAAGTGGGATCATAATGAAAGACAATCTTTCGACTTAATCAAACAAGAACTCATTAATTTTCCCTCTCTAAGTACTCTGAATTTATCTGATCATTTCATCTTGTATACTTTCACTTCTTCAACATCTTATATTGTTGTCTTAACACAAATTAATGATCAAAAAATCGAAACACCTATCTCTTTTTTCAGTTCAAATTTTCAAGGTGTGGAACTAAATTACTTAGAGGTAGAGAAAAAATCATTTGTTGTTTATAATTCTATAAGCAATTTTAGACCTTTTATCTTAAAAACACATACGAAAGTAATAATACCATTCCCAACAGTGAGACAATTACTTATGCAGAAAGAGTTAGGAGAAAAGAGAGAAAATTGGGTAATAGCTCTGCAGGAATATGACATTGAAATGAAACCAACCAAAATTGTTAGAGGACAAGGTTTCCATAGATTTCTTATAGGAGCATCCAACATACCAGCTGATGAGGACATAGGTAACAATGAACATGTATCTGAGGTAAGCCTTATTGATACTGAGCCCCAATACGTTGATCTGAATTTTTATTTGAAAAATGGATATGCTCTTCCTAAACTCAATCATTAACGAAAAAGAGCTTCAATATTGAAAGAAAATCAATATGATATTGTTGATAATGTGTTATTCATAAGAAACTATGATTCCGTTTTGTTAAGATGTCTTGAAAAATATGAAGCCCAAAAGGTTTTACAGGAACTTCACGATGGACTAGTAGGAGGACACTTTGGAGGAGATACTGCCATGCATAAAATCCTTCATGCGAGATATTATTGGCCCAATCTCTTCAAAGATACTCATGCATATGTAAGAAAATGCAAAATATGCCAAACTGCGTCTGGAAGACAACATAAACCAGCCTTGTCTCTACAACTAGTCAACATCAAACAACCTTTCAAACAATGGGGACTGGATATCATAGGTGAGACCATTCCTCACTCTTCTAAACAACATAAGTATATTTTGACTGCTACATATTGTTTCACTAAGTGCATGGAAGCAATTCCGTTAGAGGTAGCCAATTCTAACGTTGTTACTAAATTTATTGATCAATTTATGTTTACAAGATTTGGTTTACCTTCTGAACTTATGTTTGATAATCATATCTTACTTTTAGGGTAATAGTATGATTGAGTTTTCACTTAAGAGATGTTTTAAACTAAAATATTCCGCTAACTATTATCCTCAGGGAAACGGTTTAGCATAATCCATTAATAAAAACCTCCTAATAATAATTAAAAAAACTTTTGACAAAAATCAACGTAATTGGCATAAATCATTAATATTTTTTCTATGGGTTGATATGATAACTCAGAAGGCCTCTTTAGGTACTTCTCCATTTAACCTAGTGTATGGTAAGGAAGCCATCATTCCATCACATTTAGCTCTTCCCTCACTAGCCCTAGTTCAATTCATTGAAGAAACACCTACTTCTTCTTTACAATTAAGACATTCCCAAATCCTAAAATTAGAAGAAGAAAGGGAGAAATCCAAACTCGCACACGCCAAACATCAACAGATAGTGAAAACTTATTTTGATGCAAGATGAGTTGCACAAAAATCCTTCCAAGTTGGAGACCTATTTCTCAAGTGGGACAAAGCACATGAAGAAGAGGGAAACATACGAAATTTCAAAAATTATGGCTTGGTCCATTCCAGATTATTGAACAGATAGGCCCATCTACATTTATACTGCAAGATTTATCAGGCAATAGAGATTCTCTTCCTGTAAATGGGCTCATCTTAAATAAATTCTTTTCTTAAAAAAATTTATATATATCTATATATATATATATATATATATATATATATATATATATATATATATATATATATATATATATATATATATATATATATATATATATATATATATGTAAAAGATTATTTCCATTATACATCCTGCTGCAATTTATTTTCCTTTTACAAATTTTGTTAATCAAAATGTTAAATAGTACTCTATTGACTTTTCAAACATCTCTTGAAGTTATTTTTCAATTTGAAGGTAGAAATGTTTTAAGAAGTGGTTATCAAAATTGAAAATTAGATAAAAATTATATAAAGTTTATGAGAAAATTTTCAGTGTAAATCACATGATATTTCATTTGTCGACGCGTTTCGAACCAACTAGTGTGGTTCATCATCAGGACAAGTTGGTTCGAAACGTGTCGAAAAATGAAATATCATGTGATTTACGCCAAAAAATTTCTCATAAACATGATATGGACCACAGAAGCCTCAATTCAAAAATTATATAAGTCTGAAATTTTTCCATTAAGTTGTGCAAATTTTTAAAAAACTCAAAAAATTATATCCTTTTACTCTAGTTTCATTCAAAAAGGTTATCTTTAAAAAAGTAAAGACTGCCTTACGACTAAGCACTTTCAACTCGAATTTGTCATCCAAAAATCTTAAGGAGTCAATAATTCTCCCCATCCATTAAAAAGAGAATTTTTAGAGTATAATTCTAAAATATAATAAATCTAAAAGATAAGAGGTCTCATCACGAGCCTGCTTACCATGATCATAGGGAACCAATTAAACTGACATTACCAATACTGAACACCAAATCAGGGTAATGGCTTATGATTGTTTCAATTATAAGACAAGGGGTCTCATCACGAGCCAACTTGTTCAGTTTGATTATTACCAGTGAATGGCATTGTTGTTATCTAGCCACCAAACCAGGACAATGGCTTTTAGCATCAGCTAAAACAAAAAATAAATAAAAATAAAAAAACTTACCTCTAATTATTGCACTATTAAATGGATGGGATATTGGATTATTGTTGGTTAAAAGGTAACCATGTCGAAGCTATGAATGCTTGCTGGCAGCAATGGCTCTACCTGTGACAAACGAGTACATTAGAAGCTAAGTTGTAAAAGGCCCCCTACTTTATCTCTATAACTGATTAATGACTGATACAAGTAAATAGGTGTTTTTGATTCACGAAAGGTTTCTAAATAAATTTCAATTTAATGAGTTTTATAGTTAGACTAATTTTATTTATCTAAATATTTCGAAAAGTAGTTTCCACTTCCTAAATTATTTTTATTGAATTTTTGAGAAATTTCATTATTAGTTATCAAAGATAATTGGTTCTTCCAGTGAATCGCCAATTGTTGTACTGTTCAACAACCCCCAATTTTTATATAATAATTTCCTATGAAACTAATTATTTAAAAATAGGGGACCCTTTTTTAAGTTTTAAAAACACAAAAAAAACATTTTTTTGTTTTGAATAAAACAATTTTTATTTAGAAAAACCAATTTTTAATAGCCTCCGAGACCAATATTATACTTAGGCTTTAAAATCCTCAAGTATTAAACACATATGGGTTGTTAAAATAAAAATAAAAACAAAAAATAATGAAAAAATCGGAATTTTAGTTGAAAGTTTTGCAAAATCCAACTATCGGAACTAAAACTCGACCTATCCTCCCCGCATCGCAAATAACACAGAACTATACCCAAGACCCCTCTGCTAACTCCATTGTGGTTGTGATTTTAAGAACGGACCTGACAGTGGTGTTAATGCAATTCTATAAGCCATCGTGTCTGCAGATTGCAATATCCGTGGACTTAAATCCCAACCTTGACCCCTTTTGCGATTGCGATTTGTGATAAGTCCGAACCCGCCGAGAGTATACATGTCAATTCATAAATCTCATGTCCGCATAATCACAAATTCTAAAGGCTAGCACTCCGCTCGTATCCTCCTGGACCCACCGTCATTATAAAATGTAGTTTAATAAAATATCGCATATGTGGCTATTGCAGTTTTATTAGCCATGCCGCCCATTCCAAAAGCCCATGTCATCGCTGATTGCGATCTGCGATAAGACTCATTCCTTCACCACGTAGTCAAATTCCATGTCATCTATGATGACATCCATTATGTCACTAGCCGTGCCACTCATCCTCTACGTCACCCCAATATATCTCAATCGCAAAATCCTTCGGCCACTTCTTATAGTCTGTCGCTCCATAATCCTGATGTGATTGGCCCATCCCTTCTCCTCCGCGATTGCGATATCACAATCACAATATTCACGGGACTTAAGCCATTCCTCCACCCTTTTTAAGATGTGATTGCGATTATTCTGGGTTCTGCCCCCGATTTTCATGCGATTTTGATTTGGTCTTGATTTATTATAACTTCCCGATTAGATACGATTGTGATTTAATCAAAATGGTCCACCTGTTGTTTGTTTTATTTAAGTTTATTTGAAAAATACAAGTCGTAATTCACGATTTACTTATCCATGGCTTATCCTTCCAGGTATAAACAAAGATGGACAACGAGGAGGAGATAGCTAGCAGAGAAAGAGGAAGATTTGTTCCTTAGAATCTTGAGAAAGCAAGGATATTTAGATCAAAAGTCAAGGATAATAAGCCATAAATGGAAAATTGTTTTTATTTTTCATGATTCAAGGAACTTCATTTAAGTTTTTCAACGCTAGGTGTAAACCTACTATTTTTTGTATTATTATTTAAACAGACATGAGGGATTGATTTAAAGGGTCCAGAATTTGATAGAGAAGTCCTAAGGAAGAATTCAGACTTTTGCATTTCTTCTTGAGTATTTATTTGAATAAAATTTTCGGATCGTGGCCTCTTTTATATTTGCAAAAAATCTTGAGAGTTGTTGCATTTTTGTATTACTTTAAAGCGTTGGAGCAAAGGAGAAAAGGCTGAAACTACTAATTTTTTGAAAGCAAGCGTTTTTTGGATATGGGTATTTTTATCAATATTTTAAAGCGATTCTATTTTCTCTTATTATTTGCAGTGTCTCTCTGTTTTGTGTTATATGCATTTCTGTAAAATAGCATTAGCATAAATTCATTTATGAATATGTTTAAGTGCTGCAATATTTTAAAGGCATGTATAAAAAACAATTAATAATATTTTGATTGTGATATAAGCTTATCATAGTTCTTTTAATTAATTTCTTAACTAAAACAATTAATTTAAATCATTTTTCATTTATGAAGTAAATGATTAATTTCTTACTCATCTACTAAGGAAAATTATTCTAGAGCACAATCAAATTGTTAAGGAATAACCCGGGTAATAAGTAGATTATTTTCATATGTTTTATATTTTAGTCATAAACCATTTCAATGCATCTTTTCCATCCCATTATAAGCATTTCTTATCCATTTGATCACCTCTCATTGGGAAATTGGTCCCATTATATCCAGTCAGAGCCACTACCCTAAATAGAAAAGGAGTTGTTTAAGGTACGTATCGGGTGGTTTCCCCCATGTTGTTGCAGCGAATTTCGAGGCATCAACAGACCCTAAATGACACTTTTTTGGAAAATCACCTGGTGACATCTATGTGTTTATGGTTATATTTGTAATTTGTTTTGTTCCTATTTAAATTTAGATCAATATCCTATAACATCTCTATCTACACACCATTTTTTTTTTTAATTAACTTGGAACAACTAACACCCCCTTAAGTAATTTCTTGTTCACTATGGATCTAGTTGCAATTAAAGGTCAACTCCTTGAGTATTATTTATGTATATTCTACATATAAAACTTCTTTTGCTCCATTCATTCGGTTTATATCTATTGTCGAATATACTTATATATTGTTGTTAGCACATACACTTATATATCATTTTTTGTATAGTCTTGATGCATTCCCTCGCTAGTTATATTTGTTTGGCCATATTGTGGCATTGCAGCATGTATCAGAATGTTTGGGTTATATATCTATATAGTTCAAGGGTCTTGGTACATTTTTAATATTTATATGTATATTACCCTAATCGATGTCATGATATTACATGAACCTTTATGTTGATGAATCTTCAAGAACATTAGTTTTCATGCATTGGAATTCCCTATTCCTAAAGATGTGCTAGTCTTGGGTGTTGTTGAGGTGTCAACGGATCCACTGTTCAACTTGCTAGGGTTACAATTGACAATCAAGGATCTTATGGGTTACCTTCCCGCAACACTTTGCAGACTTCATTCACACTCTCCAACTTGTCGAATGGGATCTACAACCTATAACAAACCCTTAGACGAGTTGGATCATTGTTTTGGTTCTACGATTGGAACACAGTGAGGGTGTAGGTATAAGACACCACAATTTTTTTTTATTATTACAATGTTATTTCTATTTTTTTTTATGGTTAATCTCTTATATGCAACGATTTTATTTGTTTTTTCCAAATTTCTAACTCCGGGAGCTAGAAGACCAGAACTAATCCTGCATTATTCGACATAAGTCAAAATGTCTATGTTATCCTTCATTTTGAAAAGGTATTGGAGTTTTCCTTTTCCTTAGGATTTTCCTAAGGGTTATCTTTTCTTCTATTGTTTTACTTATCCCTTAACAGTCTTTTAATGGTTACTTGTTTTTTTATGGAATCAGACTCACTCTATTCAATACATGGCTATAAGTATACTTTTTCTCCTTGCTCTTGTTGTGATATTCTTTATTCCTTTTCGACTTTATCACACACACAGGGTTATAATGTTACCCTTTATGTTATTTCAATTCATTACACATTAATATTTTACCCTCTTCCCCAACTTTTTTTGGCTTGTCTGTGGTGGTCTGTTTCCTTTACACTCAAGGTGCCATCATCCTTTGGTGAAGAAATAAGAGAAACAAAGGAGTTCTACTTCAAGTGAGGGTAAATCTTTGGATACCCCAAGGGGTTGGAGGGTGGATATGGTGTTCTCTGGATTCCCTTGACAATCTGGGGTAGAGGTTTAGCCCTTGGATTCTTGATAAAGGAAACTCTGGAGGTCTCCATTGCTTACCATTTAATAGTGGGTTTTGTATTCCCTTAACTGGGTGGAACAACTGTGTGGCAATCAATTTTGGATTCCCTTAATTGGGTGGAACCACTATGTTTCATGTTGTCGAGGTGGAGGTGAGACCTATGGACTCCTTGGAGTATGTGGGTGTGTGATGGCTAGAGAGAGTGGAGGTTGTAAGTCTAAGGAATCCCTGAACTTGGTCGATTTCTATTGATTAGTTGAAGGGTGGAGGAAGTAGACCTCTAGATTCCCTGTTTATTGTTGATCATCATTTGTTAGATGAAGGGTGGAGGAAACAGGCCTCTGGATTTCCTGAATGCAACTTACTATTGAGTAGTTGGTGGGTGGAGGTAGGAGGACCTCAGGAGTCCCTATTTTAGCTAACAGATGTTGATTATTCCCTTGGGAAAGACCACCTCAGTCCCTTAGGATATGGATCAAGAGTGGCAGTTGCAAGTAGCTTGGTTGCAATTGTCTACTATTGGGTGGAGAGTTGAAGTCCCGAACTCAGTCACCCATCAACTGTATTAATTAAATATAAGTTCTTATGTGTAACCTTGTATGATCTCATGGTTGACTGTTATGATTCTAAGTTGGTTACATGCTTGTTATAGACAACTTATGTATGTGATTGGCATATGGTTATATGTGATGGGATGTTATAATCCTTTGCCAGTTTATATGAATGAAATGAAATCCCTTAAGTGATAATTGTATAATGAAGTCAGACAAGAGAAAGGAGGACTTATCCTTATAGTGTTAGAATAGTACTAGCATATGAATGACTAAGAAGGTCAATGACCCTTCCGTGGACAATTTCCTGTTGTATATTTCTTTATGAAATGATGGAAAGCTATGAGAGATGCAAGGTCTCTGGTATTTTGCTTATTGGGTCAATTAAGCGAGTGAAATTTTTTGGTTGACATCTTTGTTAGTTATTTGGGGTTTTGGAGAAGAAAATCCTCTTGTTATTAACCCTTTTTTATATTTTTCTAAGTTCTTGTAGGGTCTTGTAAGTTCTCTTAGTTCATAGATGAGTGGTGCATCCATTTCCCTGAAGAACCCCAAGAAATCCCCATAAAGTTGCTTCATAATCTGACCTCTGGAAGCTGCCAAAATGTTATGGAATTCAGTGAAAATCATCTAAGTTACAATAGGCCGAGAGCTAAGACTCGAATAGGCTGGAGGTTGGGAGGTCATGATAGTCACCGGGGAAATTGTTCCATCAGGGAAGTCAACCTTGACTAAGTAGGAGGTCGTGAGGTCGAGATAGCGGCATGAGGAAGTGGTCCATCGGGGAAGTCGGCCCCGACTAGGTTGGTGGTCGAGAGGTCGGGCAGTTACCTAAGGAAGTTGTCCATCGGGGAAGTTGACCCTGACCAGTTCAGAGTTCGAGAGGTCGAGAGTTAGGGACTGGGTTAACTTTGGAGGTTTTTCACTTCGAGTGGGGGTCGACCTGACCTGATGGTGGACCCATTGATCACAACATCCAATGGTAGATTGCTAAGTGGCAGCTTGTGGATGTGTCAAGGGGGAGTGGAGCCCACTTTGAAAGGTTACTTCTCTCAATTCGTAGCTTGTATTGGGTTGAATTTATATGTCACTGGATTCATTTCAACGAGATGAATGCAATGGTGATGATATATTTGGATTTAGAGGAGTTTTGCAAAAGTAAAAAATCTTATACCCCATTGTCATAATAGTATTTTGAGGGTCTGGTATTGAAAGTGATTTCCTCTTGGTCATGAGTTTGATTAAGGGGTGTTGCTACATGTGTGTTTCAACTTACTCGGATTTATTTCCTCTCCATAGAACTAGGTTCTCACTTTTTTTTCTTTCCCCATTCACTTCTAGGCATTAATTGAGGTTATTAGGGTTTTCCACCTATTGGTTGAACCTTATCACTTCCCTGCCTTCGTTGGTAAATATTGTCACAGTCTTCAAACCTTGGAGAGCTCATCCCATAAGTTCTTTGGGCTTGGGAATGAGTTATATTGTGATTATTCTACATGGATAATTGTAGCACTTATGAATTTTCAATGTATATAGATCATTTTCCTTTTAATGAGAACCCATATGGGTTTGGGTTTTTACTTCCATGTTAATTTTTGTAACTCTCTCACCTATGAAAATTTTCGACAACGTTATTGTAATGGTGTGTAATTTCATTGTTGGTATATTTTCCAGATTTGCATTTTCGTAGAATATATATAGTGCCTTGGATCTTCTTGCGTTCATGAACCCATATTGAATTGTACTATGTAATTTCTGGAGCTTAGGTTATTAATTTGATACTCTATTTAATTATTGTTCCCTTATGAAACTTATGTTTCATTTATTGGTTTTATTAAATTAACCCTACTTATCTAGGGTTTTTATTTCCAGTAATATTTTAATTAATGATTTTTCTAGTTTCGTGACTATACTAGATTCTTGTATTTAGTAGTGTATTTTTTTTTTTAAGTTGTAAATGGTTCTCCTTTGTCTTGTGACTTACATTGAAATTATATTAATTGTTACAAAACTTACTGTCACATTTCTTTATTTTCCTTTCTAGTTTGTAAATACAATTAATAGTTCTTTCTTGTAGTCATACATGCTCCAACTTATGCATTTCTATTTCATATATGTTTTTTCAATAGTTTATGGTTCTTTGTTTTGTAAACATAAACCTAGAACAATTCCTTTTTTGCAATTTTAGTTTGGTTTGGAGTAAGTTATGCAGGCTTGTAATCAAGCATGCCTACCCTCTACAAAATCTTCCTTTGAGTTCAAAATTGTCTCTAGGCTACTGGTATTTACCCATCTTGGCCTACATACTAATCTAACTGGCCATAAGATATTAATACTACATTAGTTTTTTATACATTAACAGACCTTTACCCTCTATGGATGAAGATCATGCCACAAAAATTACAGAAACAAATTACATCTGGAAGGAAACCAAAACATAAACATACATATGGTACTTATTTGTTAATTTAGTTTAGGATACCATGAAAATCACAATGGAAAAGAGATTACTCCACCCAACCAATGAGAACAATATCAACTACCAGAACTCCCTCTGAACCAGTTTCACTTCCAGAGAAATATCTCTTGATAGGGACCACACTAGGTCCACCTATGGCTTATATGACCACACCAGATCCTATTTAGGGTTTCATAGACCTCATAGGTATAACTTTGAATTAAATTGGTCAATCATCTCAATAATTCCTTTTCCTGGTAGCATCTTGCCTCCCTCAGCAACATCCTATTTGAAGTATTCAACTTTAATTTCCTCTCTTGGGCCTCCTCCAACTAGTCTCCAAGTCGCTAGGTTTCCTCAAGCTTTTCCCCTCACAACCTCTTGGCTCCCATTTCCCTAACTGAGATGATTTATCTCTAAGGAGAGGAATAATTGTCTTCTAACTATCCGGTAAGTGAATTTTAGCATATTTTCCCTCCATAATTTATATGATTGGCCACAACCAATATTATTAATGAAATTTAGAATAAAAATAAACATTTATGTTTAGTACATATTTTTTGGTAATTTAATTGATGTTAGATTACTTACATGAATTATCAACCAGGGCTAGTAAACTGATGAAGTGTATGTGCACTATATGGGCTAAGAGTCTGTGTCACTCATTTAATTCCTAAGTTAATCCGAGTTATCGAAATGCACATGTTTTTCTATAGCTATGTCACTTATAAAAAATGAAATCAATTCTACTTTTCTTGAATAATGATCACACTCACACTTGCTTTAAAATAAAATCACTCTTGCTCTCAAAATCACACTTGGTTAACTATGAAAAATCATTCTTGAAAACTATAATTGCTTAAACGCAAATCACACTCAAAACCACACTTGCTTAAATATGAATCACACTTTCTTGAATGAAAATCATAAAACCATACTTGCTTAAATATGAATCACACTTGCTTGAATGAAAATCAGAAAACCATACTTACTTAAATGTAAATCACACTTGCACTTAAATCAAATCACTCTCTACAATCACATTTAAACGAATATGTTCTAACTTAAAGAAGGATTAGTTATGTAATTGAAAATCACTACAATGTAAAGTGTATACTCCTATTGCTATGTTAGATTGTACTCTATCCATGTGCATATAAAATATCTCTTTACCTAAACAATAAAATGATTAGAAAAAGAAATCTCAAACTTGTATTTAAGATTCAAAACTTAATTCCTCAAATGAATTCACATAAATCTACATGAAATATAAATTGAAATACTAACTGTTAATGAATGAAGACCTTACTATATCGAGGGGGGCCTCCTATGAGAAGCAAGTAGCACTATCAAGCTTTCACAAGTTAACTATCCATGCATTGAGATTGTATAGTAGAAAGGAACCGAAACAGAGTTTTTATACATCAAAAACATAGTGCTTATAAATAAAATTCAAGTTTGGTTTAGCCATGCCAAGAGGCATAGTTATAAAATGATTATGCAATAAATGTTTTCAGATCTTCATGCCTACGTTAATTGACATTGGTTATAATTAACTAAAGAGATAAGATATCGTAATCTTTCTCATGGTTTTCTATCAACGCAACAAACCATGAGGTGGAAAATCTGCATCTCGCTTGCTTGATTCACCTTTCATGATGGTTGAATTATCCTTTAACCAAACTGATAGAGTGTATTCTTCATCGATCCAACTTCTGCAAATAGGAAAAAATCATTGTCGTATTTAATTTTCAACTACCCATGTGCCTTGCTTACCAGATGAGGCTCCGCAACCTATCGAACCTTGGACTTAGCTGCAGAAACATTAATCAGCTGCAAAATCATTGTAATTGGTAGCCCAAGTAGATAGTAAGTTAAATAATAAAGACAATTGAAATTTATGAAATATAAGATGGTTATGTACCAGCTATGCTTTCAACCTTTTTAAATTGATACCCAAATTAAGTTATGAAGGTCAAAAGGGAAGGATTTGATCCAAAATGGATCCTAAAACCTCTAAGTCAAGTCTTTAAAACTATCGGAAAACCTTATTGTAGCAAAAACACTAAGGAATGGTGGGAAAACCAAGTTCAACGAAGAATGCAATCTCGTTACACCAGAGCCATTGGATCGGACAGATCAACGACCTAGATTGAATCAAGATATCGCAATCAAGAGAGACTAGCAGAGTATATCGGAGGTGGCCCTATGGAAATTGCGATCGCGATCAGCGCGATTTAACTAGGGCAGTTGATCGAGCGCGCAGATCAATGGTCCATATCAACTACCAATATCGCATCGCATGGAACCAAAGGGAGGACTTAACACATGATGGCAGGCTTAAGCGATATGCGATGGCTGCTTTATCGCATCGCAATGAACCAAGGGAGAAGGACTAGACCCATATACTTTAACACTTGCGATGAGCGCTTTCGTCATAGTCGTCGGATCGGCGAAAGGAATGGACAGTTGTGATTGAATCGGTGATTGGAACGATGGGGGTGATCGAAGTGATCAGGGATCGCAGATCGGCGAATCACAATGCCAAGGAACCATGCACTGAGAAAAAGGCGATATGCGACATGCTCGGACCCGACGATTTTATAAATGCGGCTCTATAAAATTTGAGTTCTGATATAAAAGTGTTTTGTCAGGATTTTTTTGTGTATTGGTGTATTTCCATTATAAAACCGAAATACAAAGGAGACATCGCATATCGGGCTACAACGATAAAACACGAACCCGAAAGGATTTATGAATGCAACTTTATGTTATTTGGGTTCTGTGGTAAATGGTATTTCGGGCGGGCTTAAGGCGGTAAGTGGTATTGGACAAGCTCCGCCCAATCCCATACATTGATTGACACGTAGAACGCAGTAAGGAGAGAGAAAACCGCTTTTTCGGGCGGGTAATCTCCACGCAAGTAAGCGATCCGAAATGCACATCAACCGTCAGATCAAATGGTTGCAGATCAATGGTGCAGAATGCAGGAGTAGGTTGGATGATCGAGATGGAAGTGAACCGTCGGATGAGAATAGATCTACAGTGTGGGATGCCAAAGGACCGATAACAGACGAGGCATAACAGCCGTCTAATTCCTCTATTTAGAGTTTTCCTGTGTATTTCTCTATGTAAACAAAGAAGCAATTCTTTGGGATTTTTCACCGCGCCAGTATTTCCGTTTGAAAACAGGTGGCCACCATACCTTAGAGCATTTTGCAATGATTGTTTAACGCTTGAAAGGGAGATGAAGGGACAGTGCTGGGAGCTAGAAAGCCCAAGAATGTAGATGAACGGACAGAGCTGAGAGGCTTAAAAACCAGTCTATGGTAGACAAAAGAAGAAGAAGAGAGCAAGAGAAGGCAGAAGACAGAGAGCAAGAGAGAGAGTCTGTGCACTCTTTTAGACTCGAGGATTTCGAGTAAATCCCTATTGTTTGGTCACTGTTGTGTTGAGACTCTAATTGAGCTCACACTTGTAAAATCTGTTCTTGAAGACATAATATAGAGGTCAACACTAAAAGTTGGACCAGGAGACGTAGCCAGGGAGTCTGGTGAACTCCTCGATTATTTGTTGTGTTGATGTGTTGAATTATTATGTTTTCCAATTGTTAAATGTCTGTGTTATTCACAATCTTTTCGATCCATTGCACTAAATAATATAGGCATTCCTACACATGAGTCTGTAATACCTTAATATTGATTTAAGATCTCATTTTCAAATCAAGTGGTATCAGGGCATTTGGTTTTGGTTTTGTTAAGGTTATACAAGCTTGTGCTGGATTTTGAATGCTAACTAGATTAAAGCTTAGACTAGGAGAAAGAGAACTTGTTGAGGCTAATCCAAAGATTGGAAGAGTCTATTCTCAGAGGAGAATGTTAGAAGAAAATCCGTTGGGATCAGAAT
The DNA here is from genome assembly GCA_031772625.1 of Pinus tabuliformis. Classification (NCBI taxonomy): domain Eukaryota; kingdom Viridiplantae; phylum Streptophyta; class Pinopsida; order Pinales; family Pinaceae; genus Pinus; species Pinus tabuliformis. Next base: position 57,023,983 of record CM062804.1, read on the forward strand.
CTCAATTTATGGAAGGTTTTAAGACACTCCAAGCCATGGTGGAAGAGATGTATCTGGAATTTAAGAAGGGTCAAGGTGAAAACACTTCAACACTTAAACCAGACAAAGGAGAAGAGGAACCTTTTCTATTTTTTCCTCCAGAAGGCAAAGAAAAGGGGAAATGCCTCCTCCACCATCTCCTCCATCATCACCTTCATCATCCTCATCATCTTCTAGCTCTTCTAAGAAGAAGAAGAAAACTTCCTTAATCAAATTAGATGTGAAGTTTGATTTGCCAATTTATGATGGAGAACTCAATGCAGAAAAGCTAGATAATTGGATAAGACAAATTGATGTATATTGCAACGTACAAAACATTGATTTAGAAAGGAAGAAGATTCAGCTGGCTAGCCTTCCACTTGGAGGAACTGCACTAGTATGGTGGGAAGGCAAGACACAAGTTGATCTGCAAATACATGGTAAAATCATTTATACTTGGAATGAATTTGTTTCTGCTATCAAGAAGCAATTCTATCCTTTAGCTTACATGCAACAGGCAATGATTAGTTGGCAAACTCTTCGTTAGTTGAAGGGTCAGAGTGTACAAAGTTATACTCAAGAATTCAGGAAAAGAGATTTAACTCTAGGTATATCCTTGGACTCACCTGAGACTTTATTGAAGTATATAGGTGGTCTACATGGTTATTTAAAGCATACTATACTCATATTTAATCCCACTAGCTTAGATGATGTATCAGTTCAAGCAACACATCTAGAGGCTAGAGCTAAGAATGTAAACCCAGAGGTTGGGGGATCATCTAAATATTCTGTAAGCAAGAGTAAGGAAAAGAAGAAACTGAAATGGAAGGAGAGGAAAGCAAACACTGTACAGAAGGATAGACCTTCATGCACTCATTGCAAGAAAGAAGGACACGATGAGGCACACTGCTAGAGTTTTCATCCAGAACAGAGACCTAAGAGGTTCGGTGGAAGGAAGAAAAAGAATGTTGCTGCTATTCAGGAGGACTTGGGATCAGATTTAGGCGATGAAACAATAGTTATAGCCACAAGTATTAAAGGTAAAGATTCTGAAGCATCCATAAGTAATTCTGCACAATCTATTGATAATGAAAGTAATGAGAGGGAAAGAAATGAGCTTTTTTGTATTAGAGTAATTTCCAAGCACAATAAGATTGATACTTTATTCGATAGTGGATCACAAGTAAATTTGATTTCTGAAACAATTGTAAAGAAGTTTGGATTACAAACAAAACCTCATGAGAAGCCATATCCATTAGGTTGGGTGTGTGATAAAACAAAGCTACAAGTAATGAGACAATGTAAACTTAGGTTTGCTATTGGATCAACATTTGTAGATGAGGTTGAGTTAGATATAGTTCCATTGGATATATGTGGTATTGTTTTGGGAAGTCCATACTTGTATGATAGGAAAGCTATTTTCTATAGAGCTGAAAATAAGTATCAACTCACTAAAGATGGAATAGAATATATTGTAAGAGCTCATAAACTCAAAGATAACTATTATCTCATAAAATCAGGACAGATGAAAATAATTGTGAACTCAAGTAAGCAGTTTTTACTAATGGTTGTAAAGGCAAAGGATCCTGAAAAATCCAATGCATTTGAAGGTTGTGATTCTAAACAGAAAGTTGATTTAGTTAAAGTTGTTTCAGGGAATGATGTTCTATTTCAAGAACCAAAAGGTCTGCCACCCAAGTGAGAAATAGTACATGATATTTATTTTTAGCAAGATGCTGCATTATCTAACATTGGAATGTACAGGTTGTCATCTTTAGAGAATGCAGAGATAAAGAAGTAGGTACAGGAGTTGCTCGATAAAGGGTTTATACGACCAAGCACATCACCATGTGGATCTCCAATTGTGCTGGTGAGAAAGAAAGATGGTTCATGGAGAATGTGCAACAATTATAGAGCACTAAATAAAATAACGATCAAGAATCATTATCCTCTTCCTCGTATTGATGATTTATTAGATCAATTGAAAGTAGAAGTTTACTTTTCTAAGTTAGACTTGCAAAGTGGTTATCATCAGATCAGAGTTGCAAAACAGGATGCATGGAAGACTGCCTTTAAGGCAAAGCAAGGACTTTATGAATGGTTGGTTATGCCTTTTGGCTTAACTAATGCTCCTGCTACATTTATGAGAGTCATGAATGATGTACTCAGACCATTTATTGATGATTTTGTAATTGTTTATTTAGATGACATTCTTGTTTTTAGTAAGACATGGGAAGACCATGTGAAGCATGTAAAGAAGACTTTAGATGTTTTAAAAAGAGAAAATCTCTATGTAAAACTGTCAAAATGTGAATTTGGCAGAACATATTTAAATTATTTGGGTTATATTGTAGGGGGTGGTGAATTGAAGATAGATCCCTCTAAGGTTGAAGTCATTGTGAACTGGCCTAAGCCCAAATCTGCTACAGAGGTTAGGAGTTTCCTAGGGGAAGCACAATATTGGAGAAAGTTTATTGCTAACTTTTCTTTGATTGCAGCTCCATTACATGCTTTAACATGATTGAAACAGGTGTTTAAGTGGGGAGGCAAACAACAGAAAGCCTTTGACACCTTAAAAGAGAAAATCAGTACAGCACCAGTGCTAGCATTCCCAGATCTTCAACATCTATTTGAGATTGAGACAGATGCCAATGACTATGCCATGGGAGCAGTGTTGATGCAACACGGAAAACCCATATTCTATCATTCTAAGACATTTACTTCTGCAATAGTTAATTATCCCACATATGATAAAGAATTGTATGCATTAGTACAAAGTGTGAAAAAGTGGAAACATTACCTAATGGGTAAAGAAACAATCATACATATAGATTATCAACCACTTCAATATTTCCACTCACAAACTAAATTGTAGCGATCAAGGCATTATAGGTGGATGGGTTTTCTACAACAATTTCATCTTGTCATCATATATAAGAAGGGCATACACAATAAGGTTGCAAACATGTTATCAAGACCAATCATAAATTCATCTACTATATTTAAGCATAACTCAGTAATGCATGAAAGTTACATTGCACAATATGCTCAAGATGTAGATTTTAAAGATGGATATGCAACTTCAAGTCATGGCAAGCAAGTAGAAGAATTGGATTATTATGTAAAGGACCAACTCTTATATCATTTGGGAAAGTTATGCATTCCACAAACTAAAAGAGTTAACATAATCTAAGAAGCACATACTTCTCTTATATCATGTCATTTTTGTGTAAGTAAAATAGTTGTACAATTGCAAAGGTTCTATTATTGGCCAAGAATGCATGAGACAGTTTCTAGATACATCAAAGGATGTACAATGTGTGCTATAAGCAAACCAAGTAATAGAAAAGTAGGCTTGTACACTCCACTTCCAATTCCTTCTCGTCCTTGGGAAAGTGTTTCCATGGATTTTATTGGGGGATTGCCAAAGTCTAGGAAAGGTCATGATTATTTGTATGTTGTTGTGGATAGGTTCAGTAAAATGTGTATTTTGATACCATGTAACAAGAAGGTTACAATTGAACAAATAGAAAAGTTGTTCTTTCAGAATGTATGGGTTCATTCTAGGTTACCCACTTCTATTGTATTTGATCGAGATTCTCGATTTGTTGGGAAGTTTTGGTCAAATCTATGGGAGTTGATGGACACTAGGTTGAAAAGGAGCACAGCATTTCATCCGCAAACAGATGGTTAGACAGAAGTGGTCAATAAGACAGTGATCCAGTTGCTCAGGCTATTGCAGCAAGCATCCCAAGCTTTGGGATGAGAATTTTTGTTATGTGTAACATGCTTACAACTGTGCCAAGCACTCTTCTACTCAGAGATCTCCTTTTGAGACTTGTTTTGGTTTTATACCAAAGTCTCCCTTGGATTTTGTCTTTGGTAAAGACATAGCAGTTGATGGACACAGTGATGTGGACAGAGCAACCAAGTTCATTGAACAAATCTAAAAAATTCACCAGGCAGTACAGGAACAGTTGGAAAGAATTCAAGCCAAGTACAAGGTAAGACATGACAAGCATCGAGCTGAACATAGTTTTCAAGCTGGTGATCAAGTCTAGCTGTACATCAGCAAAGACAGAATGCAAGGTGAAGGTAAGAAGCTAAAACCAATAAGGTATGGACCTTTCAAGATACTTGATAAAATTGGTGAAAATGCTTTTCACCTTGATTTACCAGCTTATATGTAGATCTATTCAGTCATTAATGCAGAAAACTTGAGATTGTATGAACCTTCATTGATTGAAGATCCTGAAGAGAAAAGTCAGTTGCCTTCTATTGAGGATCTATTGCCTGAGTATCTCAATGAGTTACAGGAAGACATAGTTCTAGACAGGAAGGTGAGAACTACACGTCGAGGGGATGTTGAGTACCTGAGAGTAGGGCTCAAAGGTTCAAATCCAAGCAAGGCATGATGGATAGAAATTGGACAAGTGAGGGAGCTGTATCCTCACTTGATTGATGCCTAAAAACCAACTTTTGGTGGTCTAAAAGCTTTTCAGTGGGAAGGCATGATCCAAAATGGATCCTAAAACCTCTAAATCTAAGTCTTTAAAACTATTAGAAAACCTTATCGCAGAAAAAACACTAAGGAATGGCAGAAAAAACAAGTTCAGCAGAGAATGCAGTCTCATTACACTAGAGCCGTTGGATCGGACAGATCAACGGCCCAGATTGAATCGGGTTATCGCAATTGGGAGAGGCCAGCGGAGTATATCAAAGGCGACCCTATGGAAATTGCGATCGTGATCAGCGCGATTTAATGAGGGCTATTGATCGAGCACGCGGATCAACGGTCCAGATCAACTACCAATATTGCATCGCATGGAACCAAAGGGAAGACTTAACAAATGATGGCATGCTTAAGCGATATGCGATGGCTGCTTTATCACATCACAATGAACCAAGGGAGAAGGACCGAACTCATATAATTTAACACTTGCGATGAGCGTTTTCGTCATAGCCGTCAGATTGGAAAAAGGAATGGACAATTGTGATTGAATCAACAATCGAAACAATCAGGGTGATCGAAGTGATTAGGGATTGAAGATCGGCGAATCACAATGCTAATGGACCATGCCCTGAGCGAAAGGCGATATGCGACATGCCTGAACTCGATGATTTTATAAATGCGGCTCTATAAAATTTGAGTTCCGATATAAAAGTTTTTTGTCGGGATTTTTCTGTGTATTGGTGTATTTCCGTCATAAAATCGAAATACAAAGGAGACATGGCATATGGTGCTACAACAATAAAACACAGACCTGAAAGGATTTATGAATGCAACTTTATGTTATTTGGGTTCCGTGGTAAATGGTATTTAGGGTGGGCTTCAAGCGGTAAGTGGTAAGTGGTATTGGCAGGTAATCTCTGCGCAAGTAAGCCATCCGAAATGCACATCAGCCGGCAGATCAAATGGTTGCAGATCAATGGTGTAGAATGCACGAGCAAGTTGGATGATCGGGATGGATGTGAACCATCGGATGAGAACAACTCTATGGTGTGGGATGCCAAAGGACCAATAAGGAATGAGTCATTATAGTCGTCTGATTCCTCTGTTTAGAGTTATCCTGTGTATTTCTCTATGTAAACAAAGAAGCAATTCTTTGGGATTTTTCACCACACCAGTCTTTCCATTTGAAAACAAGTGGCCACCACACCTTAGAGCGTTTTGCGATGATTGTTTAACGCTCAAAAGGGAGATGAAGGGACAGTGCTGGGAGCTAGAAAGCCCAAGAATGTAGATGAACAGATAGAGCCGAGAGGCTTAAAAACCACTCTATGGCAGACAAAAGAAGCGGAAGAGAGCAAGAGAAGGCAGAAGACAAAGAGCAAGAGGGAGAGTCTGTGCACTCTTTTAGACTCGAAGATTTCGAGTAAATACCTATTGTTTGGTCACTGTTGTGTTGAGACTCTGATTGAGATCACACCTGTAAACTTTGTTCTTTAAGACATAATATAGAGGTTGACACTGAAAGCTGGACCAGGAGATGTAGCCAGGAAGTCTGGTGAACTCCTTGATTATTTGTTGTGTTGATGTGTTGAATTGTTATGTTTTCCAATTGTTAAATGTCTGTGTTATTCACAATCTTTTCGATCCATTGCACTAAATAATATAGGAATTCCTACACATGAGTCTGTAATACCTTAATATTGATTTAAGATCTCATTTTCAGATCAGGATTAGAGTGAAAAATGGTTGTAAAAAAGAAGCAATTATGGTGTTCAACATTCCCCCACATGGAAGACATTGCATTTCCTCATGCAAAATTTCAAAATTTGTGAGTCCTTCTTATTACTGAACCTCTTCAGATACTTGAGAAAGGACATCCAAGTTACTTCTCCTTGACTTCTTAGCAATGATTTTCATCCTCATTCTTTTTATCAGAATTCAACATTGTGGGCACACAATCTTCCTCTTAAGAAATTTGTTATGAGTTGTCAATTTCTTGTTTTTCTTATACCACATACCAAGGTGTAATACGATGTTGTCATTCTGAGTTTTGTGGATTTCATTATGTGATTTTACTGCTTCATTTTCCTGCTTTAGATGTCTATTCAGTATTTATAATTCATAAATTTCTTATTTGAGAGTTTCTTCAACTTGATGTTCTTTTGAGATATTTGAATGAACTGCTTCATTTCACCTCGATTTGAGGATGATGCAATGTTTTTACCTATAGCTTTTCTTTCCAAAGACTCTATATAGTCATAAATTTCTTGTTGCATAGGATCAATCTCTGGGGTTCTTCTAACTGGACTGGTAGTTTTGGGTGATGTCATTGGTGATGATGGAGCTATAAGTTCCATTTGCTCTTTATCTAAATCAACAAATTATGGGGACTTTCAAGTTTGTTCATGCAAATTATTATTGAGCCTTGCACTTCTTCTCATGGAAGATGATGGTTTGGATAATGATTTAGTAATAAGGAGTTGCTTCTTAACCTTTCCTTGCTTTGTTTTCTCTTGATTTGTTCTCTCTTTTGATGAACTTCCTTCCTTAGTGCTAGTTACCTTTTTCTTAAGATTTGTCTTTTTAAGATTTACTAACATATCTACAAGAGTCTTATATTCTGAATGTTTATCCTGTTCTGGGGGTCAATTATATTTTATGGGTAGCGTCCTTCTACTTCTCTTTGTTTTACTACTGGGCTCTTCCATTTATTCTTCCTTGAAATGTTTTCTAACTAATAAATCTTCCCAATTGTCTCCAATGTTTCCAATATGTGCTTGAATCAAGATTTTTACTAGACCATGATGATATAGAGCACTATCAATAGATTGAATTTTTCTTTGAACTCTACTAGGCATTTTTCTTAAGCTTTGAAGTAAAAAATATGCTAGGTTAATTTCATTTCCATCTAGAAAATTCATCATTAATCTTGCATGATAAAAGAAAATATTACCAAATCTTCCTTCACAAGTTATAAACTTTTGAATGATTAGCAATAGGTTTCTCCTTTTATTCTTCAAAGCTATGAATGGTATTCCCTTTTTAAACTCAGAAATATTCATACCTGGATTCTTGATAAAAACCCTCCATTCTTTTTCTTCAATTCTTCTATTCTTAAACCAAATTTCTCCAACTATTTGCAATCCTTGATCCAGGTGGATATTGGTGGCCACCCACCTATTCCACCTAGACTTCTAGTCGGTTTCAATTGTTTCCTTGTTTATTTCAACATTTACTATTTTTAGTAGTTTTTCGGGTCCTGAAAATCTTGAGCAGTTTTGACCCCCCTAAATGACATTTATTTTAGGTCCACTGCAAGCCCATAGCCATAGGCATGGGCCTACAACAAAACCTGTAGTACTCAGAGAGAAATTTCCAACAAGGTATCGTACATGTGAAACGGAGATAATATGACCAAGTTATGACCCCAGGAAGTTGGTTGCCCAACTAACCCCAACGGGGCCCACAAACTATTGGCGTTACATCTCCCAGGGTTAGGATTTTGGTTGTTTAGGGTTTTATCATGTTTATGAATAATAAATAGGCCCTTGAGCCTCATTGTAACATAATTCAGAGGCATGTAGCTGAGACATCTCTTCTCAGAGATAAACTATCATCGCTTGAGCTAGTCTTATTTCCATTTTGTTTGTAAGAATATTTCAGTGTTTGATATTAATGAAATGAAGTGTTATTTCTACTCCATCTTTGTGTTTATGGTTATATCTGTAATTTTTTGTGTTCCTATTTAAATTCAGATCAGTGGTATTAGAGCGGTCTTCTCTTTATCTGTTTTTCCTTGCATGTTCCCAACGAGGTCGGGATATAAGGAGTTAGGGCTTGAACTGCTTGAACCTTTGCAAGACCAACCTCGCAAATCCCAACAACCTCCCATGGCAGAAGAAAAGGAAGACAAGGGGGTAGGAGATCCTATAAAAATCTTGCTCGAAGAAGCCCTTGAGCTACAAAGGAACGTGATAATGGACAACTTTGCCCAGATCCTTCAGTGGCTGCCCAGGGGTGATGCATCTACTTCTAGTAGCTACTCTGGAAGGACCACACCCTTTAAGGTACAAGTTAACTTTGAATTTCCCATATTTGAGGGTCAGATAGATGCGGACACCATAGATAAATGGTTAAATCTGCTAGAAGGATATTTTTCTGTTCATGATTTTTCCAGTCGGGAAAATATTACTTTTTCTCTTCTCAAATCCACCCCCCATGTCAAGGACTGGTGGGAAACCTACTATGAGTAGAAGGATGAAATTTTTCCCTCACTATTTTCAGTCACACCCACTTGGGATTCATTCTGGGATGCCATCAAAGAGTAGTACTACCCTGTCGGGAGCTATGAGGATAAGTACATAAACCACACTGGGATAGGGAAGGGACCAGGACATGTTGAAGTTTAGTAATGTTTTTCATACCCTTCGCACAAATTTGGGTATCAAGGATTCTGATAAACATTTGGTACTCAAGTAATGCGACTACCTACACAAGTACATCTAGGATGAGATGGAGTTCCTAGACATATCCTCACTTAGCATGGGGTACCAATACGCTGTCAAGATTGAGCAGAAGCTTACACAAAAAAATTGAGAATTTGGATTTATGAATCTGAAGCAAGGGAATGACACCCCCAAACTATAGAGAAAAGGGAAAATCCAAGGCATGACAACCTAGGATAACCCATCAAAGACTCAAGAAAATAAAAACACCACAAATACAAAGAAGGAAATGGGAAGGTGGTGTGACTTCCATAAGAGCTCCACTCACAACACAAGTGAGTGTCAGGCCAAGTAGTCACTGGTGGCCGTGATGAACACTTCTGAGTCTGACACATGTCCAAATCTGAGTCAGAACCCAATAAGGGGAATGAAAAAGGGAAGAAAATCATTGACATGGAGCCCATTGCCACTGTGGCCACCACCAAGATCCATAACATTAAGCCTGAAGATCCAGAAGAGGGGGAGTTCGTATTCCACTCACAAATGTGGGTGAAGGGTTCTCTGTTGTAGTTTATTGTCGACAGCGGGAGCCAAAAGAACCTCATTTCAGCAGAGTTCATGAAGAGGTTGGGCCTACCGACTACAACACATTTGCAGCCATACACCATTAGGTGTCTTCACCAAGGATGAGATCTTCGCGTCAGCCAACAGTGTCGCCTTCCCTACAACATCAAGCTCTTCATGGGTGAGGTACTGTGTGATGTTTCTCCTCTTTAAGTTTGTGATGTATTATTAGGACAACCATACTTATTGAAGAGCCATGATTTTTGGGTTGTGTTATATTCCTTCCATGACTAACCCATGTAGTTAACTGGGGGGTTAGAAGGGGGGCGGAGCCCCCCCTTTGTTATGCCGATTGTGTAGTGGGGGGGGTCACAGGGGGTTTGAGGGGTGCAAGTAACCCCACTCTATAGGGTCCGGGGCAGCGCCCCATAAAATTTTGTTTTTGGACCCTATATTAGGTTGGGCAAACCTACCTATGGTTTTGTGCATGATGTTTCACACATGGTTTTGGACGCGATGGTTTTCGGTCCATGGTTTTGGACATGATGGTGATTGGTCCATGGTATTGGATGATTCGGCATTTATAAATATGTATTGTAACATTGAAAGGAACATAATGAAAAATAAAGCTGGTAGTCCTGGTTTTGGGATCCAGGGGAAAATCTCTGTGTATATGTGTTTTATGTGTTATGCTCTCGCATTGTTTATTTTATGTGTTTTAGAATTCATATGCAAGTAATTTCTGTATGGGGTTAAAACCTACATTTGGTATCAGAGTTGTTTTGGATTCAAGAGGATGCCTTTGTTGCTAAGGGGTTTCGCTCGAGCCTGTGGTAGACCCTGTTCAGTGGGAGATCTGCAAGATCGATTTTGGTGGTGAAAGAAGATGGCAAGAAGTGGAAAGATAGAGATCGAGAAATTTAATGGTCAGAGTTTTGAGTTGTGGAAACTCAAGATGGAGGATCTGTTGGTGGATAAATATTAGTGGATCGCAGTAGATCCAGGTACTAAATCAACGGGAGTGTTCGATGAAGAATGGAAAAAGTTGGATCAGAAGGTAAAAAGCACAATAAAATTGTGTGTCTCAGGTTTAGTATTGCTGAATGTATCAAGGGAAGCTACAACAAAGGCTTTGTGGGACAAGTTGACTTTCTACCAATCTAAGACTCTGGTGAATAAACTGTTCCTGTAGAAAATGCTGTATAACCTAAGGATGAAATATGGAGACTCGGTGACAGAACATCTGAATGCATTTAATACTGTGGTAAGTCAGTTATTATTTGTTGATATTAAAATTTCAGATGAAGATAAGTGCATCAGTTTGTTGTGTTCTCTACCAGATTCATGAGATAGTCTGGTTATTGCAATAGGTAGCAATGTAACTGCCTTGCAGTTTGATGAAATAGTCTCATCCTTGCTGACAAAGGAGATGAGACGGAAAAATATGTTGAGCCAAAATGGTGATGCCTTGTTTGTATGAGGACGTTCCCAGAATAGAAACAAAAATAAGTCATCGAGTGGGAGATCTAAATCTCCAGGAAAACCTGTAAAGGTGGTGTGCTAGAAATGTGGAAAGGAAGGGCACTACAAAAGGGAATGTAAATCTAAAGCTCTTGATAGAGGAAAGAGATCTGATGATGCTCCTTCTGCAGAGTCGAAAACCACCTCATATGAAGGTGGGGATGTGTACTTGGCTTCTTCAAGTACACATGTAGATCATGAGGCATGGTTGATTGACTCAGGTGCATCCTTTCACTTCACTGCCCATAGAGAATGGTTTTATGAGTATGAGAAATATGATGGTGGTGGTGTCTTCTTAGGGGATGATAGGAAGGCTAGAATTGTTGTTCACGAAAAAGTAAAGTTGAAGATGCAAGGTGGAAGGGTTAGAACATTTCTGTGTGTTCGGCATATTCCTGCATTGGCAAAAAATTTGATTTCTGTAAGCAAGCTAGATGATGCAGTGTAAAAACAGTGTTCAAGAAGGATACCTGCAATATGGTTCGGGGAGCACTGGTGTTGATGTGGGGAGTCTGGATTGGAACTCTGTACAAGTTGCAAGGTAACACTGTTGTTGATGGGTGCAACAGGTCTGTGGTTCCTGAAAGTGGAGCATAAAATCTAGTGGTCTCTGAAGAGAAGACCATGCTGTGGCATCAAAGGCTTGGACATATTTGAGAGAAGGGCATTTGAATACTTCATGGTAAAGGTATGGTATAAGGTATGAGTAATAGCTCTCTGGATTTTGATTTCTGTGAAAATTGTGTATATGGGAAGCAAAATCGGGTGAGTTTCCCCTCTGGTGGTAAGAGGGCGAAACATATACTAGAACTTGTGCACAGTGATGTGTTTGGACCTATGAAGGTTCCATCACTGGGTAAGTCTGTGTACTATGTATCATTTATAGATGACTTCTCAAGGAATACATGGATATATTTCCTTAAGAAGAAATTTGAAGTCTTTGATAGGTTTAAGGAATTTAAGGCTCTGGTGGAAAACTAGACAGAGAAGAAGATAAAGGTGTTGAGGGTAGATAATGGTGGAGAGTTTTGCATTAAGGAATTTGAAGAATTCTATAAGAAGTGTGTATAGCATGATAGAAGACTACTACATACACACCTGAGCAAAATGGAGTTGCAGAAAGAATGAACAAGACGTTGATGGAAATGGAAAGAAGCATGCTCAGTGGTGTTGGGTTAGGATAGGAATTCTGGGTAGAGGCAGTGGAGACAGCATGTTACCTGGTCAATAGATCACCTTCATCAGTGTTGGAGGATAAGACTCCACAAGAGGTATGGACTGGTAAGAAACCCTCTCTTTCACATCTGAGGGTATTTGGATGTGATGCATATGTACATGTTCTAAAGGAGAAACGAACCAAGTTGGATAGTAAATATGAAAAGTGCATCTTTATTGGGTATAAGGATGTTTAAAGGGTTATAAGCTTTGGAACCCAGTAACAAGGAAGGTTGTGTACAACTGAGATGTGGTGTTCAGAGAGGTGAAATATTTTATTAAACATGAAGTCCAACCAAAGGAACTTGAGAAGATAGAGTTTGAGCTAAAGGAGGAAGAATCATACTCTATAGCAGAGGAGGAATCAGAAGATGAAGAGCCACAAACTCCTGGTGTGAGAAGATCAGTTTGAGAAAGAAGGCAGCCAGAAAAGGTATAATCTATTTGCTTTCTGTTCAAATTTTTCTTTCTTTATTACTGATGATGATCCCAAAACTGTGAAGGAAGCAGTAGATTTAGAGGATGGAAAACTCTAGAAAGAGGCCATGGTTGATGAAATGGCATCTTTGCACAAAAATGAGGCTTGGGATCTAGTGGAGTTGCCGTTGGAAGGAAACCCATTGGTAGCAAATGGGTGTTCAAGAAGAAGACAAATGTAGAAGGAAAGGTGGAGAAATACAAAGCTCGGTTGGTAGCAAAAGGTTATTCCCAGGTGCCGGGAATTGATTTTGGTGATATTTTTTCTCCTGTTTCCAAGGTAACTTCTATTAGACTACTTTTATCGGTTGCTGTTGCTTTTGATTTTGAGGTAGAACAGATAGATGTGAAGACAACATTTCTTCACGGGGATCTGGAAGAGGAGATCTATATGAAGCAACCTGAAGGTTTTGCGGTGAAGGGTAAGAAAGAACTGGTATGCAAGTTAAAGAAGTTTTTGTATGGGTTAAAATAGTCACCAAGGATGTGGTATCAAAAATTTGATACATTTATACAGGGACTTGGCTTCACCAGAAGCAAAGCAGATCACTGTATGTATTTTAAATTAATTGGTGACCGTGTTATTTAATTGGTATTGTATGTGGATGATATGTTGCTGGTTGGAAATGACAAAGAAGTTATCTAGGAATTGAAGACCCAGTTGTCCTCCAAATTCGACATGAAAGATCTTGGTGCTGCAAACTATATTTTGGGCATGGAAATTAAAAGAGACCGGGAAAAGAGGAAGCTCTGGTTAAACCAGAGGAAGTATGTTGAGACAATACTGCAGAGGTTTAATATGCAGGACAGTAAACCGGTGAAGGTTCCTATTCCTATAGGTGTGAGGTTATCTGCTGAACAGTGTCCCAAGACACAAGAAGAGGAGGAGGACATGTCCCGTGTTCCATATGCAAATGCAATTGGTAGCCTAATGTATGTAATGGTCTGTACTAGACCAGACATTGAACATGTAGTGGGAGTATTGAGCAGGTTTATGTCAAAACCTGGGAAGGAGCACTGGACAACAGTGAAGTGGGTTTTTAGGTATTTGCATGGCACTAGTGATTATGGTTTGTGCTACTAAGGAAGACAAGGATTGGACAGAGTGTTGGATATTCGTTGCTTTGTTGATGAAGACTAGGCTGGAGATATGGATCAGAGAAGATCTAAAAGTGGGTATGTGTTTAACCTATTTGGAGGTGCAGTCAGTTGGATTCTACAGAGGTAGAATACATGGCAGCCACTCATGCAAGCAAGGAAGTAGTTTGGTTGCAGAGATTGTGTTCAAGTATGGGGTTAGTACAGGGAGCTATAAGGATAGACTGTGACAACCAAAGTGCAATTTTCTTGGCAAAGAACCCTGCATATAATTCAAAGACAAAGCACATTGATGTTCAGTATCAATTTGTGAGGGATATGATAGAAGACAAAAAGGTGTTGCTGGTAAAGGTGGACACTTTGAAGAATACTGCAGATGCATTGACAAAATCTGTGACCTCTGAGAAGTTCTCTTGGTGTAGAGAAACAATGGGCATTGTAGGGCTGGATAAATGACTAAGCTCTCTTGTGGCCCCCTATGGAAAGAAAACAACAAGTGGGAGAATGTTGGGTTGTGTTATATTCTTTCCATGACTAGCCCACCTAGTTAATTGGGGGGTTAGAAGGGGGGCGGAGCCCCCCCTTCCTTGCACCAATTGTGTAGCAGGGGGGGTCACAAGGGGTTTGAGGGGTGCAGGTAACCCCACTCAATGGGGTTCGGGGCAACATCCCAAAAATTTTGTTTTTGGACCCTATATTAGGTTGAGCGGACCTACCTATGGTTTTGTGCATGATTTTTCACACATGGTTTTGGACGCGATGGTTTTCGGTGCATGGTTTTGGACGCGATGGTGATCAGTCCATGGTATTGGATGCTTCAGCATGTATAATTATGTATTGTAACATTGAAAGGAACATAATGAAAAATCAAGCTGGTAGTCCTGGTTTTGGGATCCAGGGGAAAATATCTGTGTATATGTGTTTTATGTGTTATGCTCTCGCATTGTTTATTTTCTGTGTTTTAGAATTCGTATGCAGGTAATTTCTATACGAGGTTAAAACCTACAATGATGTATATGAGTCTATACCTCTCTCAATTATTATTTCTTTGGGTACTAAGTTATACAGGATATCCAAGGTAGCCCCACCTACTTCCATCTTTTTTATCTCTGATAAGAAATGCAATAAGGTCATCTCCTAGACTGGGAATTTTTTTTTCTTTCCGATTCACTCTCAAAGTAAGGGGAAGGTTCTATCCACATCCATGGCCCTCAAGAAGGGTTCCTCCAAGTATTAGAACCAGGTGGATGTGGTCGTGGAAGAATACAGGGACATCTTCTCCTCACCCATAGGGGTACCCCTGCATTGTCAGGTCAAGCATTCAATCGATCTAACTCCCAGAGCACCTCTACCCAATAGGCTGATATATCGTCACTCCATTCTAGAAAATGAAGAGATCAAGCAGAAAATCTAGGAGTTGCTACAAAAAGGGCACATCCGACCAAGTTCCTCACCTTTTGGGAGCCTGATTGTATTGGTACAGAAGAAGGACAGAACCTGGAGGCTCTACATTGATTATCAAGCATTAAAAAAAATCCCTGTCAGGAACAGGTATCCAATCCCATAGATTGATGACCTACCGGACCAACTCAAGGGGGCCACGTATTTTAGCAAGATGGATGTGAAGTCTGGTTATCACCAGGTTCCAATAGATCCAATAGATGTATGAACAACTTCCTTTAAATCCAATGAAAGCCTTTT
Organism: Pinus tabuliformis; assembly: GCA_031772625.1. Taxonomy (NCBI): domain Eukaryota; kingdom Viridiplantae; phylum Streptophyta; class Pinopsida; order Pinales; family Pinaceae; genus Pinus; species Pinus tabuliformis. Next base: position 57,039,475 of record CM062804.1, read on the forward strand.
TGAATGGTTGGTTATGCCCTTCAGGCTGACAAATTCCCCCACTACTTTTATGAGGCTAATGGATGACATATTGTGGCCCTTCACCAACTCATTCATGGTGTTTTATCTAGACGACATCCTCACCTTCAACAAGAGTTTGGAAGAACACTTGCAACACATTCATGGTCCTTCAAATCCTTAGGCAGCACAAACTATGTGCCAACTTGTAGAAATGCACATTTGGCATGAACCAGGTCCAATACTTGGGGTACATAATAGATGAGTGTGGCATGCATGTGGACCCAACCAAGATCTGCTTCATTTGGGATTGGCCAACCTCGACCACTTTAATGGAGCTTCACAGCTTTTTGGGCCTTGAAAATTTTTATCGGAGGTTCATGTTGGGATTCTCCCATATCACTTGACCTTTGAGTTAGAATACGAAGGGCAGGGCGAAAGAAATTTTTCCTAGTCTGATTCCCAATAGAAGGCATTCATTGAGTTGAAGTGTTGCCTCTGTGATTCACTAGTACTCACACTGTCAAACCTGGAACAATAATTTGAAATCGAGACCGACGCCTCAGACTATGCTATTGGTGTAGTCCTCACCCAGCACGGGCATCCAGTGGCCTATCATAGTGAGACACTTTCTGATACAATTCAGAAGTACCCCACCTATGATAAAGAAATGTATTCCATCGTGTCAGCTTGCTGATAGTGGAAGCATTACATTCTGGGGAAGGAGATGGTCATCCACATCAATCACCAACCTCTTCAGATTATACAGACATAGGGAAAGTTATAGAATGATCGAAATCAGAAGTGGTCTACATATCTACAACAATTCCACTTGAACATTAAATACAAAAAGGGCAGCACCAATCATGTTGCAAACTGCCTTAGTCGGTCCCCAATTGTAGCACTGACTACTGTTCTCAACTCTTGTGGTCATGAGACCTATGGATGGCCACAAATATACAAAAATGATCCAAATTGTTAAAATTTGGGTACCAGAGGACAAGTGTTTCCCTAAGGCTTTGATCTTTGGCCTAGGGAAATGTGTCCAAATTTATTTGCACTTTTCTCCTAAAGTGACTTTATAAGTGGTAAAGTCAATTTAATTTAAAAGTGACTTTATAAGTGGTAAAGCTACATTCTAATTTAAAAGTGACTTTATAATCTATTCCTTCCTCATCTCTGAAAGTTCTCAAATTTATACTACAAAAATCGACGATAGGACCATCCCTGCTCCTTACCTTCAACCCAGCACCAAGGGCCATTTTAATTCACATTTTAGAAGGAAACAGTTACATTCTAATTTAAAGGTGACTTTATTAAACTCAATGAAGAATTAGAAAGTGAAAAAGTGGCTATGGAAATAAAAGGCTAAGTGGGTCTTTATTTAAGTGGGTGAGTTAAAAAATAGAAAGTGAGAATTAAATGCACATTTATTCTCATCCCTAGATCTAAATGAATATCAGCCATTAGATCTTAGGGTAACACAAAAGTTCATTTAGAGAATAAAAGGAGACGAGAAGAGGAAAAGATCATTCATTCTTTCATAAGTATTTGAGAGAAAGAGAAGAGAGAGCAAGGAGAAAATTTCTGAGCAGTGAGGAAGTGAAGGAGAGCAACAAGAAGACATTTCAGCAAATATGGGAAACATCATTTATTGGCACGCATCCCAAGGCAAAACCATACAACAGGAGAAAGACACAGATATCAAGGAAGAGAGACAGCACAAAAATCAAGGAAGAGGGATAGCAGCAAGGGCAGGAATTTCAAGGCAGCCATATTATTGAAGTTCATACGGTCCATACAACAAGTTCTGGGCACATTTTTCGAGGTAGGCCATCCAGAATTTAATGCTATTTATTGCTGTAAAAATTTCTATCTTGGTTATTTTCTGATTGGCATGATTTTCGAGGTGGAGTTCAAGCACAGAAATCGAGATAAATTGTAATTTGTGGTCGCTGAAATTTTTACTGTGTATTTCAGTTTCTCTGTGAAAGGATTTTCAGAAATAAAGAAGAGCTCTCAAACTAGTTTTCCCCAAGAGTTGTAGGGGGTTTTTCAGGGTCATGTTGACCAAAAATCACTGTGTTATTTTCTGTGTGGCTGTCATAATTTTGTTGTCTTTCATTTCTGCAATTTCAGCAGTTGTGAAATCTCTAAATTTGTGTTTTTAGAAAAATATTATCATTTCCAGATTTTAGAATTTTTATCATGCTTGGATTTAAAACTAAATGCATGGAGTGATAAGGAAAATTGATAACCAGAGTGGGGGTTGAAATTTATTCATGGTATTAGAGCTTGGTTGGTTGAAAAGTGCAGTTTGGGAGAGCAAAGTGAAAATTATAGCAAGCTGGTTTTTACACAGAAAACAGAAACCTTTACAGTATATTTGAGAATTTCAGTTTGATAGGATAGTGAAAAATGTCTTTGAGTTTGAGAGTTGAAGACAAGTTGGATGGGTAGAACAACTACAGTGCATTGAAGGAGAGAATCCAGAGCATCTTTGAGGAAGCAGAAGTCTAGGGCATTATGGTAAATACCACAAAGAACCTAGTAGTAGTACCTCCTGACCCTATACAATCTGCAGAGTTTAAAAAAAAGAATTCTAAGGGAAAAATATTGATTCTAGAAGGAATCAAAGACCATGTCATTCCTCACATGAGAGGAAAGACTTATGCACATGAGATGTGGATAGCCTTGACTAGTCTTTACCAGAGCTCAAATGAAAACAGAAAAATGGTTCTAAAGGAGAAACTGAAGGCCATTAAAATGGCTAAGACTGACAGTGCTACAACATACCTTAGAAATATCACTTCAGTGAGAGATGAGTTGGAAGCCGTAGGTGAGATCATTTCACTGACTGAGTTGGTGAGGATTGCTTTGAATGGTCTTCCCAAGACTTGGGAGAATTTTGTGGATAGCATTGTTGCATGAGAAAACCTTCCTGATTGGGAGATGTTGTGGGATGATTGCATTCAAAATGAGATCAGAAAGAACCATCTTGGGTCAGCCAAACAGGTGGAGGAGGATGATAATGTGGAATTTTTAGCAAGATGCAAGAAGAGCAGAGCAAAGAAGCAAGCTTCCAATAGTGGAGGCAAAGGCAAGCAGCAAAACAAGGAGAAGGACTATTCCAAAGTCAAATGTTGGAATTGTCAAAAGTTGGGATACTATGCTGTTGTGTGTCCGGATAAGAAGAACAAGAAATGGAAAGAAAAACCCATGGCAACTTCTGTAGAGATAGAGAGCTTCTTAGAGAGCTTTGATCGGGAGTTTGGGTTCATAGCCTATGAGGCCACTAGTGAAGGATCACTTGCCATATAGGTTCAGAGGGAGTTTGCATTCCCTGCTACTAGCAGAGCATCTTCTAGAATTTGGTATGTTGACAGTGGTGCTTCCTGCCACATGACAAGAGTTAGAGAGTACTTCTCAAAGCTTTCAGAGGGTGATACTAATATGGAGGTAGTACTTGGTGATGAAAACATTGTTAGAGTAGTCGGTGTGGGGTCATTGACTTTTCATAGGGGACCCAAACCTCCCTTGAAAGTGTGAGATGTTCTATATGTGCCTGGAATGAAGAAGAACTTGATATCCATTTCAGTACTTGAGGATAGAGGGTATGATGTGTTTTTTAAGGAGAGGGTAGGTGATTATATATCCTAGGGGAACTCCAGCTTCTTCAACTAGAGAGATTGGTGTGCACCATGCCAAGGTGTACAAGTTCTCATTCTAGCCCCTAATGGCATTGAGTAGCAACACCCAAGACAAGACTGACAACAAATCTAGTATTTCAGAGTTGTGTGAGATTTGGCACTGTAGGATGGGGCACATGTATCATGGGGCCTTGAGTACATTGCGGGAGATCACCACTGGTGTTCTAGATTTCATTTCTGATCACCTTGATGTATGCAAAGGATGTGTTATGGGGAAGTTTTCTAGATCCCCTTTTCCCAGCAGTGACAGCAGAGTGGCCAAGATCCTTGACTTGATTCATACTGATGTGGTTGGTTGGATGTCTCATGTATCCTTGAGTGGCTATGAGTATTATGTTTTCTTCATTGATGACCACTCCAGGAAGACCTCGATTTATTTCTTGAAGACCAAGAGTGAGGTCTTCAAGCGGTTTCAAGAGTTCAAAGCTCTTGTGGAGACCCAGACAGGTAGGAAGATCAAGGTCCTCAGGTTGGACAATGGAGGGGATTATACCCTTGGTTGGTTTGTTTATTTTTGTACTGAGGCAGGCATTATAAGGTAGTTCACAGTTCCTTACAACCCTCAACAGAATGGGGTTGCAGAGAGGAAGAACAGATCCATTGTAGGGGCTGCCAAAGCCATGCTTCATGATCAGGGGTTACCTTTATTTTTGTGGGCAGAGGCCTGCAACACTATTGTGTACTCGCAAAAAATGAGTCCACATCGTGCCTTGGGGAATGTGAATCTGGAGGATGCTTTTTCTGGGAAGAAGCCTGATGTTGGCACTTTTGTATCTTTGGGTACCTTACATATTCCTATGTCCCCAAGGAGAACAGGACCATGCTAGATCCCACTGCAGACAAAGGCACCTTTGTGGGTTATAACGAGACCTTGAATGCTTATTGGATTTATATTCCTACGCAAAGGAAAGTGGTTGTCAGGCAGGATGTGAAGTTCAATGAGGAGAGAGATTACAGGGAGTCACGGGAGTTAGAGTATCCGGAGTCACCAGACCCTCAGGAGCAGCTGAGTCAATCACAGGGATCCAGTGGTCAGGGATCAGGAGATACATCGATTACAATGTTAGGTCCATCAGTGAGCAATGGCTCTCAAAGTCAGGTGGGTACTTCTTCGGGTAGCATGCAGGGCAGTCCGTAGAGCAGTTCACAGGGTAGTCCACTAATGGAAAGTTCGCATCGTACTTCAACATCTACAGGCATGAGGTCAGTTGGCAGGCATTCAGGAGTTCAAGCTTCTAAGGATGATGAGGATTCTTTCACTCTGGTGGGAGAAGTATGCTCAGGGAAGAGGAAGCCCAAGTGGCTTCAAGATACCTTGCGTGAGGCCACATTAGTTATTGGGCTAAAGAGACAGGTTAGAGAGAGTAAACCACTTGAGTGATTCTGTAGTTACATGGCATTGGTAATAAGCATTATTGACTTCGAGCCTTCTAGTTATGAGGAGGTTGCCAGCTAGCAGGTCTAGAGAGAGGCCATGGTGGAGGAGTATTCTTCTATTATGAAGAACGATGTTTGGGAGGTAGTGCCAAGGCCTGAAGGTAAATTAGTTGTTACTTCCAAATGGCTCTACAAGATAAAGCATGCTGCAGATGGCAGCATCGAGAAGTTCAAGGCTCGATTTGTGGTGAGAGGTTTCTCACATGGTAGAGGGAGTTGACTATGAGGAGACCTTCACTCCCATAGCTCGGTATACATCTATTCACTCCATTATATCGATTCCAATAGAGATGGGTTGGAAGATCCACCGGATGGATGTGAAGACTGCATTTCTCAATGGCTTCATTTAGGAGGAGGTTTCTATTGAGTAGTTACAGGGCTTTGAGGTGCATGGGAAGGAGTCCCATGTATGCAAATTGAAAAAGGCACTCTATGGCGTGAAGCAAGCTCCTAGAGCTTGGTACTCGAGGATTGATACATACTTGCAGTAGTTGGGTTTCACAAAGAGTGAGGTTGATCCGAACCTATACTTCATTGTGGTGGGTGAGGAGCCTCTTATTCTAGTGTTGTATGTTGATGAATTAATCATCATTGGTGTAGAGAGACTCATTGAGGGCTTTAAGAGAGATCTTGCTTCAGAGTTTGAGATGAAGGATATCGGCTTGATGCATTAATTTCTGGGATTGGAGGTGTGGCAGGAGGAGGGGCATTTCTTCCTGGGACAAGGGAAGTACATTGTGGATATTCTTAGCAGATTTTACATGGAGGGCTACAAACCCATGTCTACACCTATGATCACTAACTGGAAGAAGCTTCACGCTTCTGATTCTGAGTTGGTGGATCCTACTCTATACAAACAATTGATTGGTTGTTTGATGTATTTGGTCAACACTTGACCAGATATATGTTTTGCAGTTAACACTATGAGTCAGTTCATGTGTGAGCCCAGGAGAGTGCACTAGATGGCTACAAAACACATTCTTTGTTACTTGCAGGGGACTGTGGATTTTGGTCTGGATTATAGACAAGGTGATGGAGTGAGACTGGAAGGGTAACGGATTCAGATTGGGCAGGTTGTGGTTCAGATAGGAAGAGTACTTTTGGGTATTGTTTTGGGTTGGGTTTGACAGTTGTGTCGTGGATCAGCTGGAAACAACAATCAGTTGCATTGAGCTTAGCTGAGGTAGAGAATATGGCTACTAGTTTTGCTAGTTGTGAGGTCATATGGCTTCACAAGATGTTGTTTGGTTTATTTGGTCAGGCATTGAGACCTTTAGTAATTTACTGTGATAATCAAAGTTGCATAAAACTCACAGAGAATCCATTTTTTCATGATAGGTCAAAGCATATTGAGATCAAGTATCACTTCATTAGAGATTATGTCCAAAGGGGAGCTGTTAAGCTTGAGCACATTTCCACAAATGGGCAGGTAGCGAACATTTTCACCAAAGCCTTTCCATGGGTCAAGCATGTCTACTTCAGAGACAAGATGGGAGTGGTGAGGAACACTTTCCTCGGTAAGAGGGAGTGTTAAAATTTGGGTACTAGAGGACAAGGGTTCCCTAAGGCTTTGATCTTTGGCCTAGGGAAAAGTGTCCAAATTTATTTGTACCTTTCTCGTAAAGTGAATTTATAAGTGGTAAAGTCAATTTAATTTAAAACTGACTTTATAAGTGGTAAAGTTAGATTCTAATTTAAAAGTGACTTTATAAGTGGTAAAGTTACATTCTAATTTAAAGGTGACTTTATTAAACTCAATGAAGAATTAGAAAGTGAAAAAGTGACTATGGAAATAAAAGGCTAAGTGGGTCTTTATTTAAGTGGGTGAGTTAAAAAATAAAAAGTGAGAACTAAATGCACATTTATTCTCATCCCTATATCTAAATGAATCTCAGCCATTAGATCTTAGGGTAACCCAAAAGGTCATTTAGAGAATAAAAGTAGAAAAGAATAGGAAAAGATCATTCATTCTTTCATGAGCATTTGAGAGAAAGAGAAGAGAGAGCAAGGGGAAAATTTCTAAGCAGTGAGGAAGTGAAGGAGAGCAGCAAGAAGACATTTAAGCAAATCTGGGAAACAACATTTATTGGCACGCATCCCAAGGAAAAACTGTACAACAGGAGAAAGGCACAAATATCGAGGAAGAGGGACAACACAAAAATCAAGGAAGAGGGACAACAGCAAGGGCATGAATTTCAAGGTAGATTTATTGGTTTTCCCCAAGATTTGTAGGGGGTTTTCCCAGGGTCACATTGACCAAAAATCACTATGTTATTTTCTGTGTGGCTATCATAATTTTGCTGTGTTTTATTTTTGCAATTTCAGCAGTTGTGAAATCTCTAAATTTGTGTTTTCAGAAAAATATTATCATTTCCATATTTTAGAATTTTTATCATGCTTGGATTTAAAACTAAATTTATAAAAATTCTACCAACCTATATGGACTCTCTCTTTAACACCATTAAGTCCCACCATGGAAGGGACATAATGAACAATGCCCTAAATTTTGAGAAGCTGAGAATTTCCGAAGCTAGATACCTTTCGAATCTCATATTTCTAAAACAATGTAGAGATTCCACAAATTTATATAATTGCATGGAGTGATAAGGAAAACTAATAACCGGAGTGGGGGTTGAAATTTCTTCACAAATTTCTCCCCCGCATACCATATGCTAGTAGATGGGAAGCAAGTTCCTGATTGCCACCTCCAGGACTCATTATTATGCTTCCTAGGCCACACTTGTGTTCCTTCAAGAAAGTGTGCCAAATTGATTTGGGAGGCGCACTACAGTCAGATCGCAGAACACTTTGGGGTGGAAAAAACTATGTTTGTACTACAAAAGTACTTCTATTGGCCCAAACTCCGACTTGATGTTGGGAAATATATTAGATCCTGCACTACTTGCGTCATCGCCAAGCCATCCATCAAGAAGCAAGCCCTATACACTCCTCTGCCTACTCCCAACTAGCCATGGGAATCCATCTCCATGGACTATATGTCTAGCCTCCCTTCTACCAAACATGGTAATGACTGTGTATTTGTGGTCGTGGACAAATTTTCTAAGATGGCTATATTGGCAACCTGCAAGAAGAGTATCACAGCAGAGGACACTGCCAAACTCTTCTTTGAATGAGTATGGGTACATTTTGGGATCCCGTGGACCATTATATCATATCAGGATAGTAGGTTCCTGAGAACATTTTGGTCAAGCCTCTGGAAACTATTAGACACCAAGTTCACCAAGTCGATTGCCTTCCATCCCCAGACTGATGGCCTCAACAGGATGATAGTACACATACTTCGTATGTACAACTCCAAGCATCCTCAAACTTGGAACGAGAGTCTTCCATATGTGCAACTTAGTTATAATAGAGCTCTCCATAGCTCAACTAGTCGCAATCCCTTTTAAGTGGGTCTAGAATTTCAACCGTTGTGTCTGATTGATGTTTCCACGGCTCAGGTGACTACATAGATAGAATCCACACATGTATCATCTGAGGTGGATAAAGTGACCAGATTTATTGAACACATCCAACACATCCACCAGTAGGTTCACAACATCCTGGGGAAGTAAAATTGCAAGTACAAGCAGTGTCATGATCAGCATCTGGTGCCACACAAGTTTCAGATGGTCGACAAATTCTAGTTGAATTTTTAGAAAGAACGCCTTACCGGAGCCCATCGGAAGCTCAGGCCATTTTGATATGCTCCTTGCACCATTACCAAGGTTGTGGGAGACAATTCCTTTGAGCTCAGCATTACCCCATTCCTTGTTCTACACCCAGTGTTCAATGTGTTCAGTGTTAAATAGGAATGCAACAAATTATAGATATAACCATAAACACAAAGATGCAGTAAAATAACATTTCATTTCATTAATATCAAATACTAAAATATGATTACAAACAAAATGGAAGTAAGACTAGCTCAAGCGATGGTAGCTTATCTCTGAGAAGAGATGTGGCAGCTACATGCCTCTGAATTGTGTTACAATGAGGCTCAAGGAACTATTTATTATTTAAAAACATGAGAAAAACCTTAACAACCAAAACCCTAACCCTAGGAGATGTAATGCCAAGAGTTTGTGGGCCCCATTGGGGTTAGTTGGGTAGCCAACTTCCTGGGGTCATAACTTGGTCATATTATCTTCATTTGGCGTGTATGATACCTTGTTGGAAAGGTCTCTCTGAGTACTATAGGTTTTTCCATAGACCCACATGCCCATGACTTTGGGCCTGCAACGGACCTCAAGAAAACATCGTTTAGAGGGTAAAAAATGCTCCCAAAGTTCAAGACCCAAAAAACTGCTAAAAATATTAAATGCTGAAATAAACAAGGAAACAAATTGAAACCAAATGGAGGTCTAGGTGGAATAGGTGGGTGCCCACCAATATCCACTTGGATCAATCCTGTCACTTCTGCTATGAAGGATTCTATCAACAACTACTTCACGTCCCCAATTTCTACTTCGATGTCGTCATATGCCCTAGCAAAAGATTTTGTTACGTCCTTCTCATGGCCATCAAATTTCTCCACAAATTCAAGCCATCGAACTTGTTGTAACATTTGTTTGACCTATGGATATCCCTCCAGAAACCTAATTCCATTTGGCTCTGACCTTACAATGACCCCCATGGTAGAGGAAGTCTAACCCACAATCGCTCTTTTGACAGGTTTAAGGAATGGGAAGGAATTTGAGTATGAAATGAGTTAAGAAAACAATTTTTTAGGTGAGAGAAGTCTCAGTGCTAAAACAAGGTTGAGTGAAATGGAAGTGTTCGACATGTAGAGGAATGATGAATGGAGAGGTGAGGGTGATTATATCATGATTAAAACCTAACTTGGTTGACAAGACATTGATATTTTCATTAAACCAAAGTCGTGTGAAAACAATTAAGGGTAATCATTATTCAATATGGTAGTATCAATGGTTACTCATCTTTTTATTTCATAATTCAAATGTTTTACCTTTATTATATAACTCAATATTTACATACCTTTTCTCCTTTATCTTACTACTTTTGATTTGTCTTTTGTAGGTTGTCTAGTTGCTTCAGCTGCAATCTTCATTGGATTTTTATTTTATCATCATTTCCATTTGCTCTGGTCATAATCTATCAATTCAGCTGCAGAATTCTATTAGAGCTGTAGATTGTTGACAATTTTGTAGTTGCATTATTTACAAGGAGAAAAAGAGGAACAAAAATAAAATGGGACTAGAATAGGGAAAAAGAAAACCTAAGTGTTAAGGGATAAATTCCCGTAGGGTCTTGGGTTGATACCCTAGCAGATCAGAGGTTGTCTATATAGAGAAACACACATTCCATACAGCCATAATGCTAATATAAGCAAACTATACGATAAGGGACATACCTGGGGGTCCTTCATTTGAGAAGATCCTGCCAGGGTCCAAACCCTCTTGGAGTTCCTTTTGCTCCTTCAACTTGCAAAACAATCAATTCAAGAAAGTACAGAAGTATATGGACTAAACATCATAAAGAAATCATCTTCATAATATATTGAAAGGTAGTTAGTTATGCAATTAAACAACCATTCATATATGAATCATAACATGGATATCATAAATATGAAGAAGATTTATATCAGGAACAAAGACAAGTGTTTCTTTTATTATAGACAAATAAAGTATAGAAAGGAATAATTTCACCTGATTCGTCCTTTCACAGGCTCCAAGCGGAACCATCCTCTAGATTCGTCCAGTCTCAAGCCTTTAACAAACTCCTTCCATGACTTACTCCATGATATCTCAAGTAGTAGATAGACATCATCACACAAGGAAACAAGGGTTTCCTATAAATGGGGGAAGTGCAGGAGGCACTAGGATCTTCAGACCTGGTTAGGGAAATCTCAGCATAGTAACTTTTCTCTCTCTTCTTTCCTCCTTTAGGCCTTCCCATTGAAGCCTTTTTATACTTCTCCTAAAGTAGTTTTTTAGTTGGGAATTCGTTGGGAACAGTTGGGCCATAGGCACTAATAGGTAATCAGCAGGTAAAACCCGCGATCTTTGCCCTAAATTTAGGATATTTAATTTTTTTAAGTGTTTTAAGACATATACGTGGGTTGGGTATACATAGACCCATGCACACACGCGTTTAGCTTAGGGCAATGTCACGTATAGGGAATAAAACAATGTTTTTTAAATTTTGGACCAGGTCTGGAAGGAGGGGTTGCCCTAGGCCATGAGTGCAGCATCACAAACATCAAGAGTGATGTTTGGAGCTATAATAGATGCCCCCTAATATATGAGGTCAGAAGGGGTACATGATGGCCGAAATGTATTAAGAAAGTTCACGGAAAGGAAATCTGCCAAAAACTGAGAAGGATTTCACCAGAGTTCAGTCTGCCAAGCCACAAAAGGAGATCAGAAAGAATCACTATCTGATGTGGGCATACCCATGCTCAGAGAAAGTAAAGCATGTCCGCATATCAAGTACAAGTGGATACACTAAGTATACAAGTATACAGAACTGGAAAATACATAATGGATCATCTGATCACGATCAAACAAGTACATGTCTGAATATCACATATAAGAATGTCAATGATGCTGAAGAATGAACCGGATCACTGATATCAAAGACTGATCACAAAAGGTACCAAATGAACATGATGGAGTAGGATGGTACTACACTACAAACTCAAGTGCCAGCATATATAATGTCGCCATGAATGACTGCAACATATAAGATAGAGTGGTATCAACTAGCAGCAACAGGAACAACTGCTAAGTGACCCAATGAATGCTAATGCAACCTGAGGTCTTCACCGACTGCCATGGTACATTTATGCACTATGGGAATAAATGATCTGTAGTCGACCATGTGAGAAATCGTTTGATTACCGGTCATTGATGTATACTGTTAACAAATGCGAGACTACTCATTGATAATGATAATGAGTGTCAAGGTACCCAGTACAATCTAACAAGTGTGAATACATGAGCTGGAGTCGAACACCTGTAAGAATCTATCAATCATGAGACAATGATGGTTTCCCACTGTCAATAGCGAAGGATCTGCCACTAATGATTGCAAACCCCAAGGTACTGCCAAATGGACTCTAGATCTTTTCCCCAGAGCAATGAGTCGAAGTCGATAGGGAAAGATCCGCTAGAAGGAAGGCATTAAGGCATCCTTCATCAATCTAGCGCGAGTGTAACCCGTAGGCCAATAATGTGGAGGGAATCGGACGAAAAAGATGTAGTAACCTGACCGAAGTACGTTTCTGGCGTACATAGGATGTGACTAGCGCACGATAGAAACCCTCTGAACCAACCAATAATGAAAGCTGACACAGAGGCGAGGTATCCACCAATAGGGTAAAATGGAAACCAAGGTATTGCACGAATCCTAATGTGTGATAATGTAAGCTGATGTCGAACACAAGGGAAACCACTCAGTCAAAGACCCATGATACTGATCGATGTTGAGCACAAGGTGACCTATCAATAATGAAAATAGGGCCAGGGTGTAGCTCTAGGCCTGTCCTCAGAGCAAGATGTTGTCATCGATAAGGACAAGACCCGCCAGCAAGAAGTCAATGGAGACCTTCTCAAACCGGCACGAGTAAAGGACCAATATAGTTGATGTGACGAAAGACATGATACTGACAACCAGGGATGGCCAACTGAAAAATGAGTCAAGAGACACCGCAGAGAGGCCGACTCAGGCTAACTTCCCTTGAACAAAATCAAGACTCAATGTGACTGTGTGGCAGCATATGATGCCTCTATATAAGTTCGTCATGCAGGAGGCACGAACGAACCCTCCATATGATTGGAAGAGATAACCAATCGGGGGAGGACTGACTCAATAACAAGGTTAAGGCATGCCTAGGTCAAACTAAATCCTGCCCAAATGGAGGAGACTTTGCTTTGAGTGCTTTGTTCAAGGGCGACACAACTGACTCTAGCTGCCAACAATAAGTGGAAATATTGTCCCGTTCCCACTCTTTTTTGGAATATATAATTTTTTTTGTCTTTTTCTGTTAAGCTGGAAAAATAATAAAAGAATGCTATAACACAGTGAAAAGAACGAGTGTCGGTGAAATAGATGATCAAGTTCCTGGGATTGGAACATTCCTATGCTCAATGCAAGGAGGCGAAAACTGGTCAAAGACACTCAAAGGTGTGTTCCTTCCATGGGTCAAGGTGTGTCAAGTTGTAGAAGTTAAAGGTATGCCAGTTTGATTTTGCAGTTGTCATGGTCAAAAGTTGGCTTAAACACGAGTCCAGGTGAAGCCGGCTTAAGGCCAAAAGGGTGCAAATGGTCAAAATGCAATGCAGTAGTACAAGTCAACACAAAAGAGCCTCTAGGGTATAAGGCCAGAATGAAAGTGAAGAAGCAAAGAGGAATGAGTCTTCATCGCATAAGTCATGGCGGGACTACAGAGGACTCCTAAGCCTACTCAGATCGAAGCAGCATGGAAAACAAATGTCAGTGAGGTGCTAACTATGGTGCCCATGTAAAGGATAGCTTCTACCATCGTGTCATGATTTAAAGAATTGGCGAGTGAAGATGGTTTACGAACCATAACACGATGGGATCGACCCTATGGCAAATGTATCGACAAATGGAGGCTAGTATGAATAATGCAACGAAAAAATGGCTTCCATAACCTATATGTCAGTGAGAAAACGATACCTGCCATGACGGGTCAGCAGTCATGGAACCGTCTCGAAACCGTCGAAAAAACGTCCAAAATGTCCTGAAAGTAAAACCATTCTCGACATTCCAAGCTCCCAAGTTAAAAGTTACATGAGACCAAACAAAATTAAGTTTTGAAAAAAAAATTGCATTTTCAAAGCCTATAAAAGAGTTTTTGGACTCACCATTTTTACCATTTGAGTTTGAGAGTAGAGAAGTGGAGCAAAAGGAGAAAACTTTTCCATATGCCAAATTCAACTGTTCAGATTCTTCCAAAATCCCCAGGTAACTCTTATACTTGTCTTGCAATCAATTGTGACTAGTTTTAGAATTTTTAATTTATGTTTTACCGTTGAATTTTTTGTCAAAAATTTCACCACGGTGTATATGCGGGTTGGAAATATGAAACCCGCGTACACGCGGGCCCTACATGTGACTGTGTGTAAATGGACTCGTGTATATGCTGCGAACATTTCAAACAAAAAAACTAACAGTCTAAAATCATTTTTCTTCAGGATGCCAGTCACTTGGTGAGAAAGAGAGCATACCGCAGTGGATGATGAGGTCATGAACGATCCCAATGCTTTGGATGCCTTACGGGGATTTGGTTTGCTAAAATTATTCAAATTGCCAAATATGAAAGCAAACACACATCTGCTTGAGATGCTCATTGATTACTGGAGTATCGAGGATGATGCATTTATGATTGACCAGATGCCACTCAAGATAGAAGTGGAAGATATTTATTTCATCACAGGCCTTTCCCAAAGGGGAGAGGTAGTACATTCCAGGGGCAGGACACGAGGCAGTCTCTCGATCGAGGACTATGTACATATATATTGCCCGAGACATCCAAAAAAGGTTGGAAGTCAAATTTCAATCACACATGTGGAGAGTTTATCGCTGAGGATAATCTTGTTCACCATAGCTAGAGTGAACGGATCAGCTTCTCTACACCAGGCATCACGGCTAGCCATGAGCTTGGCGGTAGACTGTCTCACCACTGTATTCGACTGGTGTACTCCTCTTCTGGCCAGCCTGAAAAGCCAGCTCACTTCCATCAAGAGAGGGTAGACCAAAAACTTCGGATATGGGACTATTTTGTGTTCTTTCTTTTTTGAGAGGGTCCCTGCACTTCGTCCTAGAGTACCGGTTTCAATCAGCACCCCACGAGATCCACGAATGGGCAGGTGGGCTGACCTGATGAAACGTCTAGGAGGTGGGGACATCCCACAGACTGCATTTGATGATGACTTCTTTTCCTGGTGGGATCAGCAGATCATCGCCATAGATGACTACCCTTATGCTGGGTTGGATTTTCGAGGAGATCCCGATCTAGTATTACCATCGACCGCAGCATGGGGTGACATTGGTAAGTTTTTTTTTTTTTTTTTTTGATTTTATGATTTTTTTTTTTTGGATTTTTCAAATATAATAATGAATTTTGAAAAATGTTTTTGATAGGATTCAAATGACTAATATGATGATCGTGTTCCAGATATTGGGCTGGTACGACCAGATGAGTTCCCACGGCACAAATGTCACGGTCGAGGGGCTGAAGAGGTAGCTACAGACACAGAGCGACTACTTCACACAGTTCAGCGGCACTTGGTGAGACTGACTCACAGAGTACCGATGGCAGCCGTAGAGGATCTTCCAGTAGATATGCAGCGTCATGTGGTTGGCATGCCACGAGACTGGGTCCGCACTCTTAGGCGTGTGGGAAATGCAGTAGTTGCCTACTTAGCCGCTCATCCTGAGTCGGGGCATTAGATGTACTAGACATGATTATGGGCATTTGAGTCCCAATTTTGTATATTATTTTTGGACAGACTTATGTACACTCGAGATGTTTTACGATATATATATACAGTTTGACTTTTTGATGCTTGATTTTATTGTGATGAATGATTGATGTGCCAGTCTAATGCTTGATTAGCGATAGAATCAGCTAACCAATTATGAGATCTTGGAATGTGCAAATAATTAATATAAATAAATGATCTTTGCAACAACCTCACCCTTAAATACTGGCGATATAAACATGGATCCCTTACCCGATAAATGTTATTCAATTGTGACACTATCAATTGTGAATCAAGATAAACTACCAATGAGTCAATTTCGTGAGAAATTGCCTCAGATAGTAAATTAATGACGGCAGTATACTCAGCCATATTATTTGAAGCGGGACCAATGCATACTCCCCTTGATACCATCAACTGACCAATTAGATAGTAGAGTACCCAAGCTGCGGAAACGAGGTTCCGAGTGTGCCGACTAGCACCATTGGCGAATCCAAAATAGATCAAGTCATCCATCAACACCTGCCACAGCAGACCAAAAAGTGTTGATATCAAAAACTCTCAATGAGATATGTACAAGTATACACAATGTAAAAAGAAGCCATTGCCTAGCTGCTACTTAAGCAAAGTACTTCTTAAGGTAGAGCCCGTCGGGGGGCTCCGCCCACTTGTTCCTAGGGATGTTTATCGGTACAATTATCGAGCCAATCAATATACTTCCTTTGGAAAATAACTGTGTTGGAGCCAAAGGAACCGTACAAACATCGCTAGTCGGACTGGAGGACCTGGATTTGACTTCATGCAAAGGGGAATGAAAACATGACCGACGATGTAAATCTTCCAAAGGTCGATCTACAGCCATCATTGCTTCGAATATCGCTTCGTCAGATGGAAAAAAAATATCCGAGCAATCCAACGCAGAAGTGGAATCAAGGGTCCGAGGATGAGCCACATCACCATCTATCTCTTTCTCAGAGGAAGGAGTAGAATGGTTGTCTGCAGAGTTGATGATAGATTCACATCTAGGTTCTGCTGCAGACATAAGAGATTTTATTCCACCCACCTTGCCGTCATCTGATGTGGTCACAGATGAAGATAAGGCTCCAGGATCCGAAGAATAATGAGTTTTAACAAACTCTTTCCGTAAAGGGTCTCTGGAGGATGAAATTGTATCTATTCTAGCCGTAGGAGGGGGAAGATCAAACGTACCCATCAATGAAGAGTACATCCCGACT
Organism: Pinus tabuliformis; assembly: GCA_031772625.1. Taxonomy (NCBI): domain Eukaryota; kingdom Viridiplantae; phylum Streptophyta; class Pinopsida; order Pinales; family Pinaceae; genus Pinus; species Pinus tabuliformis. The sequence goes on from CM062804.1 coordinate 57,056,326, forward strand.
CCTAAATTCTCAGTAGGCGGACGGGGGTTATCCACTAAGGGAACAGTAGAGTCCGAAGTTGCTCGAGGATCGACTGGACAATAATCCAATTGATCAACCTTAACGATTTTCCCTTCATGAGGAAAGAAAATGACATGAAACAGAATCGAAACAATGGCGTCCATTTCGTATACCTAGTTCCTTCCTAAGAGGAGATTGTAGTCTAGGTTAGCATCAATGACTTTTACTTCAATATCAATGACCTTCCCTCCAACACATATAGGAAAGGCCAGGATAATCCCGTATGGCCTATGAGAATGACCATCGAACGTTGTCAAGAGGGTAGGTGAAGGAACAACCGAAGGTGACCCAATGGCCTTCCAACATGACACACGTGGAAGCTCCCTCATCAATAACCATCCGAAAAATATTAGTTTTCCAGTAGGTAGACTTTATCTGTAAAGCCATATGATGATGGAGTCTCTTTATGACATTATGCATATCAAAAGTGAGAGCTAAAGAATTATTTGGATCCACTGCCCCCATTGCCGATGACAAGGCACTTCTTTGAGCAGGACATGACTGGAGCACCTCTAAAGCGGACATAGCACATGGACTCTTCACTAGATCCTCAATAATGGAGTAATTTTGGGTTGCCCTAATATTAGGGTTGATAGTCGTGCGTTTAGCAGAACCTTTCGGTACCCGTGGTATAGTCTCGATAGAGGGTCGCTCAATATGAAGTGGGTTGTTAGTTTCAAGAATTGTTTTATCCTTGGAAGTTTCACCTTCACCATAATCGCATGACTGTGTGGCCACATTAGCGTGAGAACCCATCATGAAAACATTTGATGATTTATCCCCTTCCTGGTTGCCCCCTTCGGAGGTACCAGGGTTTGAACTCACACCAGCAAGCATTTGCTGCCCTTGGGGAAAAGGGTTGGTTAACACAGCTTGATAACTAGAAGTTCCTTGCTGTCCTAACAAGCACTGAGCATCTTGAATCTTGGGCAGAGATGAGTTAAATGGTCTCCACTGCATAACTTGCATGGAAACTTGACTTTCTTTCTAGACTCATTACCACCACCACTAGCATTATTGTCGGATTTATTTGCATCAGCCTTCCCATCCTAACTCTTTTTCTTACCTTGTCCTTTCTTTTTCCCATTGGAATTTTGATTTCCTTTAGGGTTATCAGATTGGACGGCATTAATTGAAGAGGGTTGGGAAGACGAAGGGTTAGACGATGTGACTTGGTTGTTAGGAGCAGTTTGCAAAGACAACTGCTGCAATTGGCTCAACAAGTTCACTGCATTTGTGTCTACCGATCCAATGATACCATCTGCATGGGGACCTGGCTTCGAATTGGCTATATCAACCTTAGACCCAAGAGCATCTAGCAAGATTTTTTGTAGGATCCCAGGCTGAGAGTAAATCAATTCTAATTGTTGGGCCCTAAAAATAGCCTGCTCCTCAGAATAGACTCTGGACATGGAGACATCCTTAGAGATTTCAGGTTGTAAAGATTTCAAAAACCATTCGAGATGGTATTCCGGGGGAATCTTGGCTTTAATAAGCCTCTTTCTTCGTCTCCATTCCTGAATGTGGTCAGAAATGTGAGTTGCCGTGTCCTCATGGAAATTGGCTAGAAGTTTAGTTCTAGCATCATAACGGATGGGCAATTGGAAATGATTTAAGAAAATATTAGCTAAGTCGACGAAAGATGTAAAGCTGCCCCCCAGTAACTCTATATACCACTTGGCCGCATTACCAGTCAAGGTGCGTTGAAAAAGGCTCAACCTAATCAAGTCATCAATAAGGGAGTTTGATGAGCACCACAGATGGAATGTGGTTACGTGGTCGCCTGGGTCTTCACTGCCCTTTCCATCGAACTTTGGAATGTCCTAGGGTAGTTTGGTTAGGACCGGAGGCCAGGCCGGATTGTATTTGATTGGATCGTTTGTTAATTTTGTGAGATCTGGAAAATTCAATGTTGCCAGAAAAGGAAACCTAGGAGGACCTTGGGGATTCCACCTAGACTAGGCGGAGTTCCCAAAGTTCTGAAAAGATAGGTCTGGATTTTGGAAGGCACCAGGCTGCCTGAAGTAACCTGCAAAACCAGCTGAACCAAAAGGCAAACCTTATGATACAGCGAAACTCGGAGTTTGACCAACTCTGGCCGCAAAACCTCCATAACCGGCGAAGCTTCCCCCTAAAGGATTATAAGGAGTCGATAACCCCTGATAAGGATTCCAAGCAGAAGCTAAGGGAGGAATACTTCGAAATGAAATAACTGTGGAGTACAACCCATTCCCTTGTTGGCCGAAAAACGGATTCCCAGTTCCCATGCCACTAACCACAGGGTTAGTCCAACCTTGGAAAGGATTGTTGTTTTGTCCTGTAGAAGAAAAAGGTATAGATCCTACTATCGAGTTAGAATGTGGTATATGACCACTTCTGAAAGGAAAACCCTGGAATGAAGCTGATCCACCCATCATGGATGTGGAGGCACTAAATGGAACTGATGGAATACCTTGTGAATGGGTGCCAAATGGGAAGAATCCAGTACTAAAAGCATTGGCTTGGGAATTTCCACTCATAGAAGGAATGGAGGTAGACCCAACTAAATATGTGCTAGCAAAAGACCCAAATAAAGATGCAGAGGGGATGGAGATGGTTCCTCCCCCTTGTACTAATGTTGGAGTCTGCATAGTTGTAGCACTTGTGGTAGAAGCCATGCTTCTAGTAGTAGCCATCGATGGTAAGTGCGTAATATGACCTGAACTTGACGGTCTATGCATTGGATACCTAATGTATTGTAATACTTATGGATAACTAGAAGGTAGGGGAGAATTCGGAGCCACTAACAACTCTGGGAGTTCTTCTACCTCTATGTTATCTTCCGTCTGAAAGAGAACTCGAGAAAGAACTGGAGTGTTCCTCTCTTGTTTTGTGGAAGTACCAGGCCTATTCTGAACACTAATGCCCCTGAGAGGAGGATCAATCCCCGATGCGTCAGCTGCCATAGGATGAAACCCACCGGTAGTATTACCTCTGCACCTTCTAGGAGAAGGCTCTAAACTTGGTGGTGAAAGACCACGAAGTCTTTGAGACCGTCTAGGTGATCGGTCAGCCACTTTGAATTTTTTATTAAGATCTAGCTAAAGACTCAAAAAATTGAAAGCTAGGCCAACTAGGAGCACAGAGCACACACTAAAATGTCCCTAAAAGATATCAGCCAGTCAAACAACTTTCGAGTATTTCCACTCCGGGTGATGAGGACCGGACACCAAAATACAAGAAAGTGAAGTAAGGGGCCTTTCGAAGATAGTCTGGGATAATGACGGCCCAGTCCTATCAGTGAAGGTAACAGAGGAAGTTACACTGACCTCCTAACAACAGCCTGTGCCAGTGCAAGCCCCCAAGCTTCGCAAGGGTGCCCTCCAGTAGTACCATTGAGAGTGATACAACGTCGACCTCAGGTGCCACGAGATTCCCCTCCACAGCCACCTATGTAGATCCCTAGGAGTAGCAACTAAGGTTACCAACTCGTATTAGAAGCCAGGCGGAATAGTCTTGAGGTTAGATCCGACAAGTAGGAGAGGGGGTATCTCTCTTCCCTGTCTTCAAAAACCCTCGTGCTTAACTCCCAGATCCAGAGCTTTCCTGGTCTCCCTAATGCTATTGGATTTTCACTCACTATTCAGACTCCTATGTTTGACAGTTTAAATGGCCTTGGAGAGTTATCTCTCCACTCACCTAATCCAAGGCCCTAAAATATCCTAAAACTTGTTGGTGTGTCTAACTTGACAATTATAAAAAGTTCTAGTATATTTTAATTAGCGCTTGTTTTTAAATGGGCTGTTCTTTAAGTCAAGGGATAAGCGGAAGTGAAACTAGTGGTGTTTTGACGCAAAAGAAATTAATAAAAACCAAACTATATGCAAATGCACTTGTTTTTGTTTTTCGATGAAAGAAATTTCTACTAGGTTCAGAGGAACTTCAAAGAAAGCAACAAATTTTTCTTTTCTTTTCTTTTACTCACGCTTCACACTCACAAAAATTAACAAAACTATGGATGCCTAAAAAGATGCACAAATTTATCCTAATGCAACAAGTAGATGCTGATGTAAAACTCAAAACTACTCTTAAATGAAGAAATGAAAGTTACTTGTTTATCAATTTTTAATTTGCCACTTAAAATGTTTAGATAGAATATGAGTTTCTAATGCTCATTTTCGTCTATACACTAAAAGCAAGTTCCAAGACAAACAAAAATGCACTTTCATTCACTAAAAGGAAACTAAATCAAAACAAAGTTCAAGAAAGCAAAACCGAGTTTTTCAAAAGTTTTCTTCAAAAGCAAAACAAAAATGACTTTTCAAAAGTGCTCTAAACAAGACTGAATTTTTATGATCGAAGAATAGGCAATGAAACACTTTGCGAGTTTGCAACACAAAACAAGTGAGAAATCAACAAAAATGTGTTTCAAAATGCTCCTATCAATCAAAAAGCAGCAACAAGAGCTTGGCAATAAAGACCAAAAGATTGAAAAGACAACATTCAAGAAAGTGTGAACCAACAACTTTCGGAAAGCAAGAAAAGTAGATGGTCATAAAGATACAGTTTTGACATGTGAACCAAAAAGTCACCAAAACAAAACTTGACACAAAGATTGAAATCAATCTTTCTACCCTGAAAACACAGAGCAGCCAAGATCCCTAGCAAGAAATCTTGTGTGCTTAAGCAAAAACGATGACGTTTGCAAGAAAAACAAATAAGACCAACACTTTCCACAATCAGAGAGAATTTGAAATCAGATACTTGTTGTAAAACTAAAGACTGACACAGAAAAGTAACTGTTCAGGACTGAATCAAACCAGCAAACAGACCTTCAGAAACAAAAACATTTGAAAAATCTTGAAAATTACAAGATATACGCGACTGTATTGATGTACAGATGCGTGTATATGCAACTGAGCATAAGGAAACCTGCGTATACGCCGGTTAACTTAAGGAAACATGCGTATATACGCTTTTGTAAATAGGAAAAACAACGTATATAAAAGATTTCAAGAAAAAACAAGAAACAGTCTGAAGAAACTAATCAAACTTACAATTCAAGTTCCTACAGGAATAGAATACACAGTAACAGCAAGCAAACAGACAGATGAGCCCTGATTGGCTTGAATAAACCCAAACTAGGAACAACAATACTGTTGTCCCTAGCGGAGTCGCCAATTCTATTAAGGGACAAATTCCCCTAGGGTCTTGGGTTGATACCCTAGCAGATCAGAGGTTGTCTATAAAAAGAAACACACATTCCATACAGCCATAATGCTAATATAAGCAAACTATATGGTAAGGGATGTACCTGGGGTTCCTTCGTTTGAGAAGATCCTGCCAGGGTCCAAACCCTCTTGGAGTTCCTTTTGCTCCTTCAACCTGCAAAACAATCAATTCAAGAAAGTACAGTAGTATATGGACTAAACATCATAAAGAAATCATCTTCATAATATATTGAAAGGTATTTAGTTATGCAATTAAACAACCATTCATATATGAATCATAACATGGATATCATAAACATGAAGAATATTTATATCAGGAACAAAGACAAGTGTTTCTTTTATTGTAGACAAATAAAGTACAGAAAGGAATAATTTCACCTGATTCGTCCTTTTGCAGGCTCCAAGTGGAACTGTCCTCCAGATTCGTCCAGTCTCAAGCCTTTAACAAACTCCTTCCATGACTTACTCCATGATATCTCAAGTAGTAGATAGACATCATCACACAAGGAAACAAGGGTTTCCTATAAATGGGGAAGTGCAGGAGGCACTAGGATCTTCAGACCTGGTCAGGGAAATCTCAACATAGTAACCTTTCTCTCACTTCTCTCCTCCTTTAGGCCTTCCCATTGAAGTCTTTTTATACTTCTCCCAAAGTAGTTTTTTAGTTGGGAATTCGTTGAGAACAGTTGGGCCATGGGCACTAATAGGTAATCAGCAGGTAAAACCCATGATTTCTGCTCGAAATTAAGGAGATTTAATTTTTTTAAGTGTTTTAAGATGTATACGCGGGTTGGGTATACACAGACCTGTGTACACAAGCGTTTAGCTTAGGGCAATGTCACATATAGGGAATAAAACACTATTTTTTAAATTTTGGACCAAGTCTGGAAGGAGGGGTTGCCCTAGGCCATGAGTGCAGCATCACAAACATCAAGAGTGAGGTTTGGAGCTATAACACTAAGCTACTAAGAACTCTTGGTTTTCAACTTGGACTTTCTATATAAACATGCCAACAATGTTGGTTTTCATGTTTACACAATTTTATTATATATCTATTAAAAGAAAGTATAAGACTAAGTTGGAGGGGAAGAAGAGTCTTCCTTGATCAACTTAAAATCAATATTATCTTGCAGATTTCTTATGAATTCCTCCCTTGTTAATGATTTATGACATATTTGTAATATATGACCATTTACAAGGAAGGTCACCTTCTCTTCATCAATAGTTATGATTCTGACTACTCCATTTTCAAAGACAATTTCAAACTCATATGGACCAAGCCAATTAGTTTGAAATTTTACTTGAAAATATTTAAATTTTGAAACAAAAAGCAATTCCCAATCACCAGGATGAAATTTTATTTCTTTGATAAACTTATCATGCCACCTAGATCTTTGTTGCTTGACTATATTGACTCTTTGAATATCATCTTGTCACATCTCATCAAGTTCATTCAATTGCTCCATTCTTTGTCTTTGGGATTCTGATAAATCAAGATCCAATTTGGATATTGTTGAAAAAGTCTTTCTCTGGAACTCAATAGGAAACATGACTTTTTTCCATAAACAAGTTCATAAGGAGTGTGTCCAACTGTATTTATCCATGTGGTACGATATGCCCACAAAGTTTTTGGAAGCTTCTCTTCCCAATCCCTTCTATGTAAATCCACATTTTTGGTAAGAGTTGCTCCAATTACTTTGTTGGTAGATTCAACTTGTCCGTTGGCTTGTGGATGATATGGAGTTGACCTTCTATATTTTATTTTGTATTCCTCCATTATCTTTTGTACCAGCTTGGATGTGAATTAAGTGCCTTGATCTATCACAATTTCCCTTGGAACACCAAAACAAGTGAAAATATCCTCAAAAAGAAATGAAACTACAATATTTTCAGTAAAAGAAGAAAGTGCTTTAGCTTCTACCTATTTTGTGGCATAATCTGTACAAAAAAGAATACACCTTTTTTTGTCTTGATGGCGGATTTATTGGACCAACAAAATCCAAAGCCCATTTTTCAAAAGGTTCAATAAGTACCTGAGGTTGTAAAGGAATTTCATCTGAAGGAACATGTTTTCCCATTCTCTGACAACTGTCACATCTCTTAACATATTCCTTGGCATCCTTAAAAAGAGAAGGCCAATAATATCCTAAGAGAAGGATTTTATAAGCAGTTATTTTATCAGCGAAATGTCCTCCACATGGTTCATCATGACAAGCCTTCAATATTTCTAGTACTTCATCTTCTCTAACACATCTTCGAATGATTAGGTCAGGTCCTATCTTGTACAATTATTCATTTATCCAGGAATAGGTTGCACTAGTTTGAATAACCTTATTTTTCTCTCGAGGAGACAAATATGATGGTAACTTCCATGTAGCCAAATAATTAGCAATATCTGGAATCCAAGGAGATTTAATACATACTACAAAAATATATTCATCAGGAAAATTATCTTCTGAAAGAACATCATTATTATCATTTTGTATTCTAGATAGAAAGTCAACAATTGTGTTTTGTTTTCTGGGTCTATCCAAAATAGTAATATTAAATTCTTGTAATAACAATAGCCATCTTGTAATGTTTCCATTAGTAATTGGTTCATTCATTAGATATCTAATTGCATAATGTTCTATGTGTATGAAGGTTTCATAACGAGTGATGTAATGTCTAAATTTATTGATGGCATGTACAATAGCTAAAAACTTCTTTTCTGCTACATTGTAATCTAAATCTGCAGGAGTCAAATTTTTACTGGTATAGTGAATGGTATAAGGATTTAAATCCTTATGTCCTAATACAACTCCTAAATTTGTATCTAAGAAATCAGTTGAAATGTGAAAATGTAATTTCCAATTTGGTCCTCTTAAAATGGGTGCTTCAGAGATCTTTTCTTTCAATATTTCAAAATATTTTTTGCAATCAAAGTTCCATATGAATTCACAATATTTTGTGAGAAATTTGAAAAGTGGAGAGGCTATTTTTGTAAAGTTTTCTATGAATCTTATATAATAACTAGTAAAACTAAGAAAACTTCTAACATATCTTTGATAGGTTGGAATTTATAATTTAGAAATAACTTCCACTTTAGATGTATCCACTCTAATTCTATTCCCTCAAATATGGTGTCCTAAAACAATTCCCTTAGTAAAAATCATAAAACATTTTTCATGAATTAATGAGAGATTTTCTTCTTTACATATAATGAGATCATTTTCCAAATTTTTAAGAGATTCTTCAAAAGAATTTCCATAAACAGTAAAACCATCCATGTAAACTTCTACACAATCATGAATTAGATCAGAGAAAATTCCTAAAACTACCCTTTGGAATGTTGCAGGTGCATTGCATAACCCAAAAGGAAGTAATCAGTAAGCATAGGTTCCCCATGGATAGGTAAAAGTGGTTTTATCTTGAACTTCTAGAGCTACCTGGATTTGGTTATATCAACCAAAACCATCCAACAATGGAAAAAAAAAAAAAAAATCCTGCCAATGTATCTAAAACTCGATCTATACAAGAAAGTGTAAAATGATATTTTAAAGTAGCTTTATTCAATTCCTATAATCAATGCATACTCTCCATTTTCCATTATTTTTCAGAACAATTACCAATGGTGAAACCCACTCGCTATCTGATATTGGATAAATGAAATTCACATTCAACAATTTTTGTAATTCCTCTTTAACAATTTCCCTTAAATTTGGATTCATTCTTCTCTGGGGTTGTCGGATTGGTTTGGAATTTTCTTCAATATAGATATGATGTATACAAGTGTTAGGATCAATTCCTTTCATATCAGTGTATTCCCATGCATAAGTAGAGGAATGTTCTTGTAACATTTTTATTAATTCTTCCTTTTTAGATTCTTCCAGATTATCATTAATATTTAAAGTTTTCCCTGGAAAAATTTGTATTAAAGAATTTCCAAATTTCTCCATAGAATGTAAAGAAATTTGACGAGATGATAGATATTCAATATTACATTGTTCTTGAAAACTTTGAATAGATTCACAATATGAAGAAGATTCATTACTTTCCATTAGATTTAAAATCAGACCTTCTTCATCTATTTGTGAAGTAGAAAATATTTGTCGTATATCAATATCATCATCTATTCATTCTTCACTTTCTACCTCTATTGTTGTTTTTGCAGGAGGATATAATGTGAATTTCTTTGTTGAACTTCCATCAGAGATAAACATATCACCAGATCTACAACTTATAAAAGCATCAATTGTAGCTAACCATGGTCTTCCTAGAATCAATGGGTGTCCTCCTAAATTATTCTTGGGTGTCAAGATCATAAAGTCAACAGGATATTCCCAAGAATCTAAGGATAAAAATATATCTTCTAACACACCATCAAGTTTGATAACAAATCTATCTGCTAATTGTAATAATGTAGGTGTATATTGAAGATTAGGGAGTTTCAATTGATTCATAGTTTGTTTACTCATGATGTTTATGGCTGCTCCTAAATCAATCAATGTGTTTGGAATTTCAATACCATTGATGTGTGTTTTCACAATGGGACTTCCTAGATCAAGATATTTCTGAATTGTTGTTTTTCCCATCATGATATCTGCAATTTTCCCGACTAACTGAATTCTTTTTACTTCTTTTCTTTTTCTTCTAGGTTTTTTAATACTTAACTCCCTAATTGTCTTTGAAAATATTGGTATTTCTTTGATATCTTGTAACAAAGGAATTTTTATGCAAACATTCTTCATTTCATCTATCATATCATAATCACGAAACACAATATGCTTTTCTACCCCTTTATCAATTTTCAATGTTTCAAGAAAAGGTGGTGTTTGAACAAAAACTAAAGGTTGTTCTATGATGGGAGTTGAGTTTATTGGAACATTATCAAGATGTGCAGGGGTGGTTTGTTTTGATAATTTTCCTCTTGATGAGGAGATGTCTCTTCCTCAGAGAGGTTTTCTTTTTCAGATTCCTGAATAACAATAGATGGTGACTTATTTTCCAATACTCTACCAGATCTAAGTTGAACATTGTTTAGATCTAATGGAGTTATCATGTAAGTTTGGAAATTATGTCCTTCCATATTGTAAACAGGTTGTGAAATTTTATTATTATTTGGATTTGGAAGTGGTTGGGTAGGCAGTTGATTTGGTCTTTGTGGAAATGGTAATGAAAGTTGTGGATTTGAATTTTGAGGTTGAGATGGTTGAATAGATTGAGGAAAATATTGTGGTGGAAAAATGGATAAAGTTGTTGAAATTGAGGATACTTTCCATAAGGATTTTTCCATCCTTTTGCCCAAGTTTGAGGCCAAGGTTGCCAAGGCATGGGTGCAATCCAATTACTTTGTGATGGTTATGCATACGCTTGAGTGTTGAAACCTTGAGTCATATTTGGTTGTGGATTTTTCCATGGTCTCTTAGCAATAAAACATAGGGGTTCTACTTGATTTGGTATTACTTCCTCTTGATAGACAACTTTAAGACCTGGTATTGAAGGAAATTCCTTTGTATCATGATTTTTTGCACATATAACATAGGTTTCTACACTTTTTAAGTCAAGAGGGCATTCTCTTAAGGCATACTTCTTCTACATTTTGGGCAAAAGATAGATAATGCATTATTTTCAGCCTTTTGCTTGTTTTGTACTTTAAGGGTATATATTTTCTCACTAAGACTCCCCAAAATATATGTTTTAAAATTGTCAAGAAAATTGCCTATTTCAACCCTACTTACTATCCCAGTTGCAGATTTATTAATCCTAGACATAACAGGATCTCTTGGATTTTTCCCAGTTCTTGCTTTACCTCTTGAAATGTGTATGCATAATTCACAAATCTCTCTAAATGTTAACTCAAAAGTATCTCCTTTACCCATCAGATTGAGAAGATCAATCCACTCATCTCTAATAGATTTTAGTAAGAGAGATTTCAAAGTTTCTTCATCTAGATTATGCATTTTAGCCCTTTTAACATTATAAGAAAATATTTCAATTAAGTCTTCAAGATTTTCATCTTCTTTTTTCATGGTTTTAAAGACTTCATCTTTAAGATTATGAGGCATATAGTAATCCTTGTATTTCTCTAAGAATGTAGTTTTCATTTGTTATTATGGAATGTACTCCTAAGCCCATAAACCATTTTAATATTGCATCCTTAAGAGTGGTTGGAAACAATTTCAACTTCTGAGAATAAAGTAGGTAGTCATAGGATCTACACAAGACTTCAAATTCAAAAAGAAATGTTTTAGGATCCTCATTCCTTAATCCATGAAAATTAGGAAGGATGGAGGATGAGATATTTTTCATTGTAGTTGTGGTATCTTCATCAAGGATGGGAAGTCCAAATGGTTGTGGATCTCCTCTACCTCCACCTCTTCCACCTCCTTTATTTCCTCATCTTCCCCCTCCAATCATAGTTTTTTCACCATTTTCATTATGTACTTCTCCTTCCCCTTCTCTTTCCATTGTATATTCCTTAGAACTAATGTAAGGTTCAAAAATTAGATTTTCTAGTTCCTCTTCTAGCTCCTCTAGTTCTTTTATCAATGGAATATTAAAATAGGTTCCTTCTTCTTCCTCTTCATTAGGGATTTCTAGTTCTTGTCCTAAAAGTTATTCTCTAGTTGAGGATAGAAAAATAACTCCTTCTGTTGGGGATGTAGGATCTTCTTGTTCTATTATTGCTTCAGTTGATGAAGTTGGTGAATCTCTAGGTTCGATTTCAGATCTAAGTACCTCAAGAAGTTTGTGTCTACCTGCAATGGATGGAATATGAGTTTGGGTGGATGGTGTGGCACTATGAGGTCATGGTGGGGTGAGTGATGATGTTGGAATCAAATTTCTACCTCTACCTACAAATATACCTCTAGAATCTCTTTCCCTATGCATACCATATATATATATATATATATATATATATATATATATCTATGAAAATAAAAAGACTCCTATATACACTTCCCCGACAATGACGCCAAAATGTTTGGTAATTTAATTGATGTTAAATTACTTACATGAATTATCAACCAGGGCTAGTAAACCGATGAAGTGTATGTGCACTATATGTGCTAAGAGTCTTTGTCACTCATTTAATTCCTAAGTTAATCCGAGTTATCGAAATGCACATGTTTTTCTATAGTTATGTAACTTGTACAAAATGAAATCAATTCTGATTTACTTGCATGAATAACGATCACACTCACACTTGCTTTAAAATAAAATCACTCTTGCTCTTAAAATCACACTTGCTTAACTATGAAAAATCACTCTTGAAAACCATAATTGCTTAAATGTAAATCACATTCAAAATCACACTTGCTTGAATGAAAATCAGAAAAAAATACTTGCTTAAATGTAAATCACACTTTCACTTAAATCAAATCACTCTCTGCAATCACATTTAAACGAACATGTTCCAACTTAAAGAAGGATTAGTTTTTTAATTCAAAATCACTATAATGTAAAGCTTATACTCTTATTGTTATGTTAGATTGTACTCTATCCATGTGCATATGAAATCTCTCTTTACCTAAACAATGAAATGATTAGCATAAGTAATCTCAAACTTGTATCTAAGATTCAAATCTTAATTACTCAAATGAATTGACAAAAATCTACAGGAAATATAAACTAAAATACTAAATGTTAATGAATGAAGACCTTACTATCTCAAGGGGGACCTCCTATGAGAAGCAGGTAGCACTATCAAGATTTCACAAGTTAACTATCCACACATTGTGATCGCACAATAGAATGGAATCAAAGCATAGTTTTTATATATCAAAATGAGAGTGCTTACAAATAAAATTCAAGTCTGTTTTGGCCATGCTAAGAGGCATAATTATAAAACCCTTACGTAATAAATGTTTTAAGAGGTTCACATCTATGCTAATTGACATTGGATATAATCAACTTAAGAGATAAGATATCGTAATCTATCTCATGATTTTCTACTAACGCAGAAAATCATGAGGCGGAAAATATGCATCTCGCTCGCCTGATTAGCCTTTCACGATGGTTGACTTATCCTTTGAGCGAACTGATAGAGTGCCTTCTTCATCAATCCAGCTTCTAAAAATAGGAACAATTCGATGTCGTAGTTAATTTCCAACTATCCATGTGCCCTGTTTCTCGACTGAGGCTCTGAAACCTATCGAACCTTGGACTTAGCTGCATAAACATTCATGAGCTATAGAATCCTTGTAACTCAGTATCTCAAGTAGATATTAAGTTAAATAATAAAGACAATTGACATTTATGAAATATAAGATGATTATGTACCTGCTATGCTTTCAACCTTGTAAATTGATACCCAAATTGTAGTTATGAAGGTCAAAAAGGAAGGATTAGAGTGAAAAAGGGTTGTCAAAAAGAATCTGGGGTTCAACACCTACCCATACTAGGCCTTTCATATGGCCTTCAGTCTTCCAAGTCATTTCAATGAAAGTAAATTAAAATATTTACAATTCACTGAGGGGTATTACATATCCCTTCTCCCCATTAATAATTTATAATCTTATTCTTGAATTAAATTGGTTTTTTATCTTGTTATTTAATTGAAGCACATTGAAAACATATTGCACCAATATAAAAAATATTCTTGAGCTTGAGATATGATGGAAAAGTAACTAAAACAAGATGACGAAGAATTACTTTCAAGTCTCTAATAATTATGAATTTATGTATATTAAGGTTAGACACTTGATTCATTTCTTGAAGGAGGGAACATGCCTCATCTTGGTTGTTGGAAGGCTAGACAAAACACCCAAAATGTGAATGTTCAACTTATCCTTTGGGGTAAATAATTACCCCAACTTTTACCACCCTAATTATTAACCTATTATTTATTAAGCTATAGATTATGAGTTATTAAATTATTTCATAAATAATTTTAAAAATTATATTTCTTATTTTGAGAGAAACATACTTGAATATGTATATAGTTTGATTTGATGAGATATTAGCTTTTGAGTCGAGAGGATCATTCTACAACCCAGTATCAGGGTGATGTGTAATATGCGCCCAACATGGAGTTGATGCATGTCCCTTTTAAAATAAAAAATAAAAATAAAATATTCTTCAAATAGAAAAACAATGTTGATTATAATAAAAGACAAAAATAAATATGTTATGTATGTTTAGTTAGTTGTCCATATGACATAATATAATTTCATATAAAGTAATTAGAAGTAAAAAAACGTGTGAGTAAGATGTTTAAACCTTATACTTTTCAAAAATGTTTCAACACATGATTTAAATAAACTATTTGAATTCTATGTTGACTAATTTATGTCGATATCAACTTCATATGTATCTATACATTGTGAAAGCATGCTAAAATAAAATATTTTACTGTTGTATATAATAAAATATTCAATCTAAGTTATCAATCAAATATTTTAATATGAAATAATATTGGCCCATACTTTAAAATATATTAATAACAAAAAAAAACATTTTTAAGTATGATGATAAAATGTCAACATACACATGTTATGTAAAATATTTTAATGTCAATTATATATATTATATATTGTTTTAAAAAATTATGTATGTATCACATAGAACTATTGAAAAAAATAAGATTTTATGCTTAAAACATTTGAAGTGGTCTTAATATTGGTGTTTTCCTAGGTATATGATTTTTTGGTCGCAATCTAACAAATATATTTTTGGACTTACAAGTTTAAGTTATGTACTCTATATAGCATTCAAAGATACAATTTAAACAATGAAAAATTACAAATTGTATTTTGTACTCTAAAAAAGTTTTACACGTGAAGAAATTTATTCTTTCTTGATTCATGTTAGAGAAATACATAAAATAAAACTATACTAGTAATAATGATTTTAGGTATAGAATACTTTTTAAATGAAAAACCTTTTATATGTATTCACATTTTAGATTATGCAAATTCTACATTAAATTTCTAACCTTAAAAAACATTTGTATGATTCTTATTTTCATATTCAAGTTTATGATTAAAATAAATTAATTAACTACTTGAACATTTCAATGAGATGAATATAGAAGGATAAAGAAAATAATTGAACTCAAAATTTTGAGAAGGTTAATCATATTTGTTTCGAAGTGTCATTTGGAGAATCATGCCATATTTAGAAGGATAAATAAGAAGTCAATGATACGTGGATTTATTTCTTTAGAAATTGAAAATTGTACTTATCGCATTTTATAAGGGAATAAAGTTCTTGTTTAAAAAATGAGATAAAAATATGGATTATAAAACAAATAAAAATATATTATAAAAAATAATATAAATGATTGAATTTGTTGGACACCTAATCCGCTAAGGGTTATGGTGTGGAAGTTGAACAATTAAAGGAAGTCCAAGAGACTTTGGAAGATGAATCTAAGTGTCATAAGAATGTATTAGAAATTTACATCAATGTTAATAGTAAAGATAATTCACTATTTTATCATTCATGTATGTTCACATTCCATGTGTGTTTGACATGGTATCAGAGCTGGTACATTCCTAATTGCTCAATCTTTCATGAGCCACTTGTTTTTGTGGCTTGTGTAAACCTACGCTTCTCTGTCTCAATGAAGCTTGTGTGTTTGTTTATTTCTGAGCATTTGTCAGAATAGAGCCAGTCCCAAATTAATCTTTTGTGTTGTAACCCCTCTTGCAGAACTCTGCCATTATTTAACTGCCCCTCTGCATAAATCCTATTGAAAGAAGCAGTGTTGAAAGGAGATAATTTGAGCATTGGCTTTGTGCGTTGAACAATTTTGAATACCATATGTTGTGGTGTGCATTGTGTTGGGTTGTGTTGAATGTTTATTTAAGCTCTTCCATCCTAAACAATTGATCTCAGGCAAAGAGGAAGTTGTCAACAAATTTTCTCATGGTTTGGGGTTGGGCTTATCTTTGGGACCCGTGTACATTTTATGTTAAACATTTTTGAAGATTGTACGATGTTTTATATTGGAGAGACCAGACAACGCTCATTGTGCACTATGTAAATTTCAAGTGCCACGATTAAAATCATTGAATGACTTGAGGACAAATGTTGTAAGTGAACCTTCATGTGCATTGATATACATTCTCTTTATATGATGTGAGCTCCATGTGCGTTGGCATTGAAATGATGCTCTTTGTGTTTGTCATATTCTAATTGGTTTGCTACAAATTCTCTACACTATATCAGTTTGTACTACCCTCTACTTTTCCATTCTTGGAGCAGACCAGTCCTAGGCACTTTGGTCAAATATTACCACATGACCATTTTTGTGGCTTGCTATGACATTCTTGCATGTTATTTTCTATATGTGTGTGTTTATCATGTTACCTAAACAATCCTGAAATAATTGATGGTTTATCTATGTGCACACAACTCTACAATTTTTAGCATTACTCTACCCTTATCATGGCATTTCCTCAGTCTTGTCATTTTCCGTTCCTCTGTCTATGACTATTTGTGTAGAGTTTCAAGGTTTTCTCATGTGCGTTTTTCCCACATTAGTGTTATGCTGCAATGTCGTGGAAATTGATGCAGAGACTAGAATTTTGAATGTAAAAATGTTGAATTTTATGCATTTCGATGGTAAATTTATGGGATTTCATTCGGTGACATTGGATTGGACAGTGGATTCCTGGTTTCTGATTTTGAGATGGACAGTTTGAAAGGGTATTTTTAATTGGAACGTTGTAGAATCTGCATTTTTTTCTGCATTTGGGCAACGATTGAGACATAGAGGTTAACGCTTAAGCTAGCTTCCAGTGAAGTATTATTTTCATTATTGCCAAAATAGAAGGTGTCAAGCACTCCAATAGGGCTTTTTGGGATGGAGGACGATGCTCATTTTGCCGACGATAATTTCTTGATCCAAACTTCTTGTATAAGATTATAAGAGTTGAACACTTATTGCTTGTCTAAAAATAGGCAAGAGAGTATTATGAGTGTTACCTAGAGAGGTAGATGATTGAGGAGTGAAAATTTCTTAAAAATCCATCTTGTCTCACGTTTAAAGATAAAAGAGAAAGTGAAGCGTTGCATGCACTATGGAGTCCACTACGATACGAATCCAAGTATGATGCTAGATCTGGAGGAAAAATCACGATAATATTTCCATGGGTGCTAGGAGAATAGTGAGATGCCAAATGCAGCTTTCTGCAGATAGAAAAGAGCCCTTGCCTAGCTAATCGATTGTGCTTTCTTCATCTAACAAGTTTTTTTTCTACAAAATGGCTTTCTCAATCCACCTTTCTCTGCCTACTCTCTGCCATACTCCCACCTTTCTCCCTCTCTGCATTAAAACTTGTGCCACTTAGTTCATCTATATTGTGTAGTCTTTATCTAGTCAAGTCATTTTGTTGGCTTGATGGGCCCTGACCCAAGTTCAGCGTTAGTCAGCCAAGCAAATCCCTACAATACTTGCCCTTTCGGCATCATTCTGCAAAGCGTGGACCGAAATCTCACCCGAAGCATTATGGGGGGATGCAGGAACCAAGTTTCCTCACCCTGAGATGGTTGTGATGTTGGCTTTATACCTTAAACCCTTCCTTCACATAGATCAATAAGCCTTTAGGGCTGATCAATGTACTTTCTCTTCTATCTCTTAGAACCTCTGCGAAGGTATACGATCATCCTTCGTGCAACCCTAACCAATGACTCAGGAACTTACACACCTTTGTTACAACATTATTGTATAATTTCCTGAAATATCTTAAGTGTTCGTGAATTTTACCATGAAATTAAGATTATCTTCATGTAAACATATATCCTTATTTGCATTCATATATCAGATAGAAACATATATATTCACACATCAAATTAGCATTATAACATAAACCCAGGTCTTAACATAATATAATTGCATGCAATTCACAGAGACAAAATACACAGTAATTTTAGAATACTTCTTTTATTGATGATTCAGATTTTCAATACAAACTCTATCTGCCCTGCGCACACAGGTGCAGGCATCCGCACACTCAGCTGTAGACTTCTACCTTAGGCCTCTGCGCACTCAGCTGCAAAGTCTCTTCCTACACTAACACTCTCGCCCTTAGCTCTTCACAGACTCATCAAGCACTTTAACTTCCTTAGAACTCTACTTCTAAGACTCCCTTTTTATACAATCGCATGGTCCATGGACCAAGGGCAGATCTCTAAATCTGACACAAGCTATCTAAACTAAGGGCGGAAACCATTTTTGACTCTTGCTATCTTCACGCTCCGTGGCCACAAAATGCAGAAACTTTACATTCCTTTGTACAAAATTCGAGCTTCCTACCCCAAACTTAGTCTTTTAGTCCCAAAAATGACCCCAGGGGACTAGTTCCCAATAGGCCCCCAACACAAACATGGTGACTCGCCCTCAAGTCACTTACCTAGCACAAAGATCTTGTCGTGAAGACGTCCTAGATCGACTTGGACTACTGCAACTTCGGCGGTACATTGTGTTGCTGCCTGCTTCATCTCCTCGACCAGTTGCTCCGTTGCTGGCCCTGTGCCATCTGACTGAATCTTCTACTAAGTCTTCTGCAGACTAGCAATCTTGCCTTCAATTGTGGTCATGATTAAATAGGCCTCGTCCAACCAAGGCTGTAAGCGAGCCTTCAGCACTGCTTCCTTGTTTTGAGCTGCATCTACCTGCTCTTTCAAAGCCTTGGCCTCCTATAGCTTTGCTAGCCTCTCCGTGATGGCGACAGTGCACACTGTCACTTTAATTTTTTCGTAGAACTGATGCAGTTCCTGCGCTTCTGTTTCCAGCCTCTACACAGTGGGGTCTTCTTGCAGGCTGGTGACCACCTCGAGCAACTGCTCGAAGAGTGTTGTGCAGTCCTTTACTACGTTGTCTACTACTACTACGATGTCTTTAACAGCTGACTTGAGTTGTTCTTTGATTTCTAGTGGAGTCAAAGGCTGGGCCTTCAACAGTAACTCTATGATTTTGAGGTTTAGGTCCAACTGTACCTTTGCCGATTCTGTGGGTGGGTCACGTACTCCAGTAGTGAGCTTCTGAACCCACACATCTGCTGGCTTAGCCTCGGGAATGTCCAGCTCTGGGACAGATCTACATGCCTTAGCCACGACCTTAGCTATGCGTTGATTCTTGTCCGTAAGGTCTTTCAAAAGGTCAACGGTGGAGTCTCATTGTACATCCATATAGGTGTTGTTGATCTTCTACTCACTGATTACCTATAATGCATGCTATTCATGGGCCCACAGTTCTATGATCATGCCATCCTACAAAAGGTGAAGCGCCTCACTGGGAAGCGTGGCTAAGTTAATTCCAACTCCCTTGAGGGTGCTGACAGTGGGTCTGTCAGCTTCTATTTCTGTAGTCAGTGCTCCATCCGGTAACATTATTTCTCAAGGATCCTGTGTGGGCAACATCCTTGTGGCTTCTGAGGTGCCAGGCACCAAACTGGTGGATGCTGCGCTGATCTGTACCTGTGATGCATGGATCTGCAGCTCACACAGACCCATATGGATAGCACCCAAATCTTGTTGTTGCTGCTGCTCGAACTACTGCAGCAATTCCATGGTGGCATCCCTCATTGTATCACCTATGTCATTCAAGTCCCCCTCCGTTAGGGTGATCGGGTCAAGAGACGTCTTGCTAGCCTTGGACTTCTTCCATGGCCCTACTTTTTCTGGATCTCTGTTGTGCCTAGTGCGGAATAGAGTCATCTCTAGGTCTGCTCCTCCCTACTCTGTCTGTTCGTCATCTTCTTCTGGATTCGGGGAAGGTGACTTTTGAATCTAGCAAGAGCTACACTCATCTTCCTCCGCTTTCCTACCCATCTACTTCGTGGCAGTGTGCTCTGCCTTGGCCTTATCCTCGGCCTCCTTTATTTTCTTCGCGTCCAACTATTCCATCTTCAGCTTGGATTATTCCTTCTTTCACTGTGCAGTGGACTTGCTAGATCCTGTTATCAAGTCTGCGGCAGTGCGCCAATCTGCTGCCAGTGGTCAAGGACCGCTGCAATCACATCATTTGTGGCCAATTATGGTAGGTCATGCCACTTTTTTTTAGGGTCCTTTCATGCACGTATTGAGACATGGTGGAAATCGGCCTTAAATTCCATGTATTCCTCTAGCTTATCAAAATTTGTTGGTGACAACATGGCTTGCGATTAATGGCCATATGGTGCTCATCTCCATCAATATCCAGAAGATGTTGTTGTCCTTGAATCGCTGAGGATCCTTCATAGCCCACAATGAAGAAAACTTTGCTTCTTCCGGTAGGTCTAGTACGACTGGAGGAAACTGGCTATCCTCGGGTGGCTCCCATGCAACCAGCACTATGGATAGCAGTAGCCATGCATAGTGGAATGTATTACTATGTTCCTATGCCTCAAGGTATTTCGTGAGGAACTCATCGAAAAGGTAGCGCGCCAAGTTATATTGTATGCCCTCTGCGCACTTGGCCACCAAGGCTATCACTGGTACTGACAATTCCTCTATGCGACACTTCCTCATGACCTTTCCTACCAAGATTTGGGTCGCCACTTTGACTGCGGGCTCATAGATACTCGTGATGGCGTAGCCGCATGACTTCTTTACTAGCTTGAATTTTTCCTTCATCACCTCAACAAGGGCATGCTTGCCGGCCTTTTCGCCAAATGCCATGGCCGGATTTTCTCCTGAGTGCGGAAGCCGCGTGATCATATGGATTAGCATGTCAGTGATGGGCATCGGCTCATCCAACCACATACACACATCATGTACCAAGCACAATATCTGCTTGATCACGATCATTGTGATGGGCATGCAGTTGTAATGTGGCACCCATAGCAGGTTTAGCAGGCCTACCTTGTCCACGTCTTTCAGCCACTTCCTCGGCTCCAAAGCAGTCACTCTAATGTTTTTGTGGAAGACACCGTGCATAAGTTGGTCTATTGCTAAATGAGGGAAATGCTCCATGTCATCTAAATCCCAGTCTTCCAATTTTAAAAGGGTGACACGCCCTAAGCACGGTCCCTCAAAGACAATTTTCTCTGGTAGTAGGGGCATGTGTAGGGTGACCTTACTCTCATCAATATCCTTCGCTGCCTTCTTTTTACCCCTGCATGAAGGAATGTACTCAGTTAGCTTAGAAATGGGGTCAGACCCCTCAACCTCAACATCCTCTGTTTCCATCGCAATATCCTCATCTTCAATGGGGATTTTTTCGACCTCTTCCTCCGGCTCTAAGTCAACCACCTTACCCTTTTCCTGCACAGTGATCTTATCCTTCTGTGGGTTCTTTCTAGGTTATGCGTGCACCGGCTAAGGTGTCACAACCTGCTTGCCTTTCTTGTTCTTTGGACCCTTCTTGGTAAGGGTAGGCCTCGGCCTGGGTGACCGTGGTGACTTAGGTACTTCAGCTGGTACTTCTGTAGTTGCAACCTCCGGGGCAGCTCCCATGGCTACCTTTGGAATAACTCCATCAGTTGTCATTGCTTCCCCAACATTTACAGTCTTAGTTGGCATTGACATGATGCTATTCAACAACTCCTGTGTCTCCTTTGACAACTACTCGAACGTCGAACTCACTATCAAAGCTTCAAAGTTTTCACGGTTCATGCGTGTCTGAGAGCTTAACACCTCAATTATCAAAATTTCAAGTGTTTTCCACTCGGCAACCCTTTGTAATTTATAGGTATTTTCGAATTCAAATCCGACTGTTCCCCCCATAATCGATTCATTAATGCTAGATTGGCAGCAGATTTTCAAAGATTTGGTCCATAAATTCTATCTTAAATGCTACCCCCCACTTCATTTGGCCATTTTTTCATTGTCAAATCATGAACAGTTAACGGTCACTTTCAAGCTATCCTGTGTGGTTTTTCCTTTGGTAGCGAAGCTCCCTATGCACTTCTGTGGGCTCTGTGACATTTCTTCATTCTGCGTAGTTCGCCAATCATGCATCTCTCTGACCTGGGCAATGTAGTTTATAGTCCTGCGCTTCCTTTCAGCTTCTTGGAGTGCTAAGACTATGCTTCCCTCATATAGTCACCTAGTTGGATCATTAGTGTATTGCTTCAATCGAATTCCATTCACCTTCCCCAGGAAGGGATCTCCATTTAATTTGACCAACTGAACTGCTCCACCATCAGTAATCTCCTTGATGACATACAACCCTAGCCAGTGCATCCTAAATTTCCCTATAAATTTATTGAACTTTCTGTCATATAACAAGACCAGATCATTTACCTTGAAGGTGCGCAGTTTGATGTGCCGATCGTGCCATGCCTTTTCGTGCTCCTTTTGAACTTGTTGATGAAATCTAGCTAGAAATCGGTCCTCCTCAAGCTCCACTAGTTGTGCGAGCCTCTCTTCCAGGGCTCTGCGATCCACCATTCCTGTGAATGCTTCTATGCGCAGACTAGGTACAATGTATTCCATTGGCATCACAACTTCTATGACATACACGAGTCTGAAAGGCGTTTGTCCAATCAGCTTCTTGCAAGTCGTTCTGTAGGCCCATAACACTTTGAGTATGTGCACATCCTAGTCATTTCTCTAAACATTGCAAACCTTCATCAACACGCTCTCCAGTATCTTATTGAATGCTTCCACCATCCCATTAGCCTACAGATGATAAGGCATACTTTTCTAATGATACACCTGATATTCCTCTATAAATGTGCTGATTGTTTCGTTAAGAAAGTGCGTACTGCAATCGCTCATCAAGATCTTTGGACATCCAAATCTCGTCAAGACATACTCAAAAATAAATTTTGTTGTTTTTACGCCTGTGTAGTCCTTAACAAGCTGTGCCTCCGCCCATTTGGTCAAATACTCAGTCATGGTGATGATGTACCACGCACCCATCTTCTTTCCTTGAGGTTGAATTGGTCCCACAAAGTCAATTTCCCATTTTTCGAATGGTTGTAACGTCACCTGTAGCATCAGAGGCAGCTCATCCCTCCGCGATGGCCTGCCATTCCTTTGACATGCATCACATGCCCTACAATATGCTTTCGAATCCTTATGCATGGTTGGCCACAACAACCTAGCGTGTAGAATCTTCTACATTGTTGCTTTCCTTGGATAATGTCCTCCCACAACTCCTCCATGAGCCTCAACGAGGATGTTGCTTCGTTCAAAGTCAGGCACATTACATTGCAATATTTCTTCTAACCCCATTTTGTACAAGTGCCTTGCAAGGATAGAAAATTTTATCATGTGCACTACCAGTTCCTTCTTTTGTTGACTTGTATAACCTTCTAGAGTCGATCCTATTGTCAGGTAGTGGATAATATCTTCAAAGCGACTGTCCACGACGCGCACTGCAAAGAGATGTGCATCAGGTAGTCCTTCCTCTAAATTAGTAGGTTCCTCTCCAGTTTCAATGTGCGACAAATGATTAGGTCCCACATTCAGTCATCTTGGCATAACAATAACTTCGAAGTCATACTCCTGGAACAACAACAACCACCTACATATTTTCTCCCCAACACAGGCTTGTTGACCAGGTACTTCAACGCGGATTGATCCATGTACATCTTAAAGTGTCTGCCCAACAAATAGTGCTTGAACTTCTGGAGCACATACACCATAGCTAATCCTTTTCACTCTGTCGTGGAATAATTTTTCTCTTCTTTAGACAATTTCCCACTTGCGAATGCTATAGGATGATCCAGTTCTCCCTCACCGGCTTATGTCAGTATAGCCCCCAACATAATACATGATGCGTCCACGTGCACTTCACAATTATGAATGTACTTTCTCTTCCGTCTCTTAGAACCTCCGCGAAGGTATACAATCGTCCTTCACGCAACCCTAACCAACGACTCAGGCGCTTACGTGCCTTTTGTTACAACATTATTGTATAACTTCCTGAAATATCTTAAATTTTTGTCAATTTTACCATGCAATTAAGATTATCTTCGTGTAAACATATATCCTTATTTGTGTTCATATAGCAAATAGAAACATATATATTCGTGCATCAAATTAACATTATAACATAAACCCAGGACTTAACATAACATAATCGCATGCAATTCACAGAGACAAAATACACAGTAATTTCAGAATACTTCTCTTTATTGATGATTCAGATTTCTAATATAGACTCCATCTGCCCTGTGCACACAAGTACAGGGGTCCACACACTCAGTTGCAGACTTCTACCCTAGGCCTCTGCGCACTCAACTACAAAGCCTCTTCCTATGCTAAGACTCTCGCCCTTAGCTCTTCATAGACTCATAAAGCACTTTAACTTCCTTAGAACTCTACTTCTAAGACTCCCTTTTCATACAATCCCATGGTCTGTGGACCAAGGGAAGATCTCTAAAGCCGACACAAGCTATCTAAACTAAGGGCGAAATCCCTTTTTAACTCTTGCTATCTTCACGCTCCACGACCAAAAAATGTAGAGACTTTACATTCCTTTGTACAAAATTTGGGCTTTCTACCCCAAACTTAGGCTTTTAGTCCCAAAAATGACCCTAGGGGACCCGTTCCCAACACATTTCGACTGCCATTGGCACCCACCGTGGGGCACGAACAAACAAGCATTTGTGTTTTAATTCTCTATTTTGAAATCCAATCTTCACCTTCATATTTTGTCCTCATGTTCATTGCCAAATGTCACGAAGAGTTGTAGGGTCTACAGATATTTATCCCATTGATGCCTTAGATATTGAGATTCTAATGTATCTCTATAAACAACATAATTCTCACTCAACTCCCATTGTTTGAGTGTTTTGTCTTTGTTTCACACTAAAGGTCCAAGAAATGAAATCTAAACATCGAGTTGAAGAAGGAACTAGGTCACTTTGATGCACCCATATAGAGCCACGACATACTTAAAGGCACGAACAATGGAATATGTTTCTCTTTAGTTGTGCATTGTATGCATTGAAAACTATGATTAAAGTGGTTTGCTCTTAAATCTATGTGTTGTTCAAAATATTCATTTTTTGAACTACCAACTGCGTACGTGTCTCCAATGATCTGTGGTTCATCCTATGTGCATGTTTCATTTGATCCTTTTATTACATTGATTTTTGAAGGTCGTGTACAAAAATATGTTGAACAGTGGTCCTTTGTTGACTTTATATGTGCATGTAGAAAATCTTGTAGATTCACAAGCTAACGCAATTTTCTAAAGAAAGAGACAAGAATCTACTTCTACTCTTTACAGCGGAAGCCCATAAACATCGAGCAAACAATAATCAATAGAGGAAGAGAATCAAAGGCACATAACACAATAAATATCAGGGGAAAGCCACAACTCAAAACCCCACTATATGTATTGTACTAATCCGGAAAATCAATATGAAATTACAATGCTTGTTCTCTCTAGAACAATCCCAGCACTTAGAAAATTTAGTCTCCAACTCATAAGAAAGCTCAAGGCCAAATTTTAGCCTCTTCACAAGATCTCCAAGTCTCTATTCCAATGTGTAATTCTTATGAAGGATATCTTGTATTTATAGGGAAATAAAACCTCTAAAAATAGCACAATCCCTCAAGGATCAATTCCTGATTGCATGCACTATCAGTGCAGCTTAGAAAAATCTAAAACGAATAGTACACTATCCCTACACTCTAGTCTCAACTGGGTCTTTCTTAGAATCGACATGCATGAGTTTCTGATGAGTAAATATTTAGATAACTAGAGTAGCACCGATGGAGTTCATTAGTGTCACCACTCACTGTTAGCTCATTATTTGTTATCCCAATCAATTTGAGAACTAATTTAACTGAATTGACTCATGAAACTAAGTCTTCTATTTTACAACTCACAATCAACTCACACTGGACTCCTACAAAGTAGGGAGAACATATACATGACTTCCAAAAGACTTCCAACTCAAATTTCCTAAGTTAAGTAAGTTTAATAAAATTAATTTAACTATTTTAAGTTGCTATGAGAATAGAATTCGAATTTAATTCACAGTTTAATTCAAGGACAAATTAAACTAGAATTTCTTGTTGCCATTTCTCAACACTCCCTCTCAACAAGAAAGGGATTATCAACTACCCCAATCTTGTCTCTATGAAACTTGAATTTACATCTTGACAATACCTTTGTCAAGATGTCAGCATCTTGCTCCTCTATGGGAATGTAATCTAACAACATGATCCACCTCAATACACAATCTCTGAGATGATGATACTGGATATCAATATGCTTGGACCGATCATGAAAGACTAGATTTTCAGAGAGTTTGATACAACTCTGATTATCACAATAAATCACTGTCGGATCCATCTGCTGACCAAACAAACCAACCAAGGTCTTCCTCATCCAAATAACCTCACATGTTTCCTGACTTGTAGCCATGTACTCTACCTCTGTCGAACTGAGTGCAACCGATCTCTATTTCTTGATGTACCAAGAAATTATCACTAACCCAATACTAAAGATCTCTCTTGATGTGCTCTTCCTGTCGGATGGACTCCATACCCAATCTGCATTGATGAAGCCTTGAAGCTTCACTCCCTTTGTAAGTTTGTACCATAACCCAAACTGAGTAGTGCCTCTGAGGTATCTCAATACATGCTTTGCTGCTTTCCAATACATATTGGTAGGCCTAACCATTGCTTGACTAAGTTGGTTAATTGCATAGCACATATCCGGTCATGTTTTCACCAAGTACATGAGTGAACCCACAAGCTTCCTGTAAACAATAGCTTCCACTACTTCCCTTGAAGTAGCATCCTCCTTCCTCCAGTTACCAGCTAGAGGAGTCTCCATGGGTTTACTTCTCTCCATGTAGAATCTCCTGAGTATCTCGTTGGCATACTTTCCCTGAGATACAAACAACTCCCCATCTCCCTGCCATACCTCCATGCCAAGAAAGTAATGCATGAGCCCCATGTCCTTCATCTTAAACTCTCCTGCAAGGCCCTCCTTGCAAGATTTGATGAGATTCTTATCACCCGTCAGTATGAGATCATCTACATAAATTACAATAATCAATAGCTTACCTTCCACCACTATGTGATACAGGTTCGCATCCGCTTCACTCTTTGTGAAGCCCAACCTAGTGAAGTAGCTATTTATCTTGGTGTACGAAGCACTGGGTGCTTTCTTCAGCCCATACAATGCTCTCTTGAGTTGGAACACATGTGACTCATGGTCCAAGGTTTCAAAACCTTCGTCTTGCTCTATGTACACCTCTTCTTCAATCATGCCATTGAGGAAGGCAGTCTTCACATCCGTCTGATGGATCTTCCAACACATCTGTGCTGATAGTGCCAAAATAGATATGATTGACGAGGACCATGCAACAGGAGGAAAGGTCTCATCATAGTCAATCCTCTCTACCCATGAAAATCCATGGGCCAGAAATCTGGCCTTATTCTTCTCCACACTACCATATGCAGCTTTGTTTACCTTGTAAAGCCAATGGGAGCTCACAACTGACTTTTCCTCTAGTCTCGGGAACACATCCCAAACACTGTTTCGAACTATG
The DNA here is from genome assembly GCA_031772625.1 of Pinus tabuliformis. Taxonomy (NCBI): domain Eukaryota; kingdom Viridiplantae; phylum Streptophyta; class Pinopsida; order Pinales; family Pinaceae; genus Pinus; species Pinus tabuliformis. The sequence goes on from CM062804.1 coordinate 57,083,975, forward strand.
GATTCATACTCCTCCACCATCGCATCAACCCAAACTGGCTGTAGTACTGTTTCCTAAAAGGAAGATGGCTTTGTCACAACACATGCACCTATAAATGCCATGTATCTAGTGTAACTCTCTAGTGACCTCCTCTGTCTGCAATGAGAAGAGGGTTCTCCCACATTCTCCTGTGCATCATTGAACAATTTTTCAGCCTCTCTAGTGTGTTTTCTTCCCTCTCTGGAAGACTCTGCCTGAGTGGATGTCTCCACTCTCTAAAGCTCTGCATGTGGCTACTCCACATCAATCTGAGGCCCCTCAACCTTAGGAGCTAAAATCCCCTCATCCTCATGTAGCTCAATCTCCCTCTCAAGGGATACTCGCATGGCCTGATCCTCATCGAACCTGATATCCCTGCGAACCACTTTGATCCGACTGGTCAACATATACACCCGATAGTTGTGGGGTGTATCAATGTACCCCAAAAATATCCCCAACTTTGTTGTTGGCTCAAGCTTCCTCTGTGCATCTTTGATCACATGGTAATAAACCGATGACCCAAAAATCCTAAAGTGACCAACATCTAACCTCTTATCAGAATAAGCCTCCTCTGGTGTCTTCATCTGAAGTATTTGATGTGGGATATAGTTCTAAACATAAACCATTGTGTTGCATGCCTTAGCCCAAAAGTGTAGTGGTAGGCCCTAATTATGAAACATCACCCTTGCTTCCTCTACTATTTTCATGTTCTTCCTCTTGGCAACCCCATTCTATTGAGGGTTATGGGGTGCCATCAACTCTCGTTTAATCCCTTCCATTGCACATATGTTCTTAAACTCATTAGAGACATACTCACCACCATTATCACTCCGTAGAGATTTAACCTTATTGCTAGACTCTTTCTCTACCAATTCTTTGAACTCACAATTTTTTTGGAAAGTTTGATCCCTTTTCTGCATAAAAAATACCCAACATTTATGAGAATAGTCATCAACAAATATAACATAATACCTGTGTTTTTTCATGGATGTTGTCGAGAATGGTCCACACACATCTGAATGGACTCTCTCTAGAATAGACTCTGCTCGACTATCTCTATCTCCAAAGGAAGACTTGGTGTATTTTCCCAAAGTACAACCATTGCATGTATCAACTTGATCAAGTGTACCTTTGGGAAGACCAGTAGAGATTTGTTGCAATATCTTCAATGCCCCATGATGCAAGTGGTCCAATCACCTATGCCACAACTCATTGACGTCTCAGCTCAGCATCTTTTCCACTTTTGAACTCAAAGCACCATAGTCCTCTACCTCTATCTTATAGAGATGATGAACTTAAATCCCTATCTTCTTTACTTAACCCATGGCTATGTGTCGAAGGAACGCCTTCCGTTTCAAAAATATCACATCATAGCCTCTATCCTCAAGCATGGTAATGGATACCAAGTTCTTCATCAGTTTGGGTACATGCATAACATTCTTCAAGGTGAGTGGAGCCATATTCTCCCTCTGAAAAGTAATAGTGCCCACACTAGTAACACTATACTTACTGTCATCACCCATCTCAATATGCATCTTGAGATATTTATCCTCCAGTTCACTGAATAACTCTTTGTCATCAGTCATGTGGAAAGAAGCTCCACTTTCTAAGTACTAGACACTTCCCATCATTGAAGACACCATGCATGCAATGAGGGAAAATTCCAATTCGAATTGGGAGGCCAAATTCTCACCCACCGCTCCTCCTAAGGACTTCTCCTTGGACTTCTTCAAAGGAAAATTTGTATCAAATTGACTCATCTTGTGACAATGAAAGAATTTAACTTTTTTCATGTCCTTCTTCTTACCTCCGTGATAAGAATCTGATTTGGAATGAGAAATTTTACCTTGCCTCTTCCTCGCCTTAATCACTAAGGCACGGTTCTCTTCATAATCAATCTTTGATGAAGATCCATCCCTGTTGTTCCTCCTGATCTCATCCTGCATCAAATACGACCATAGTCGTTCCCAGTCTAGAAGCTTCTCTTGACCATTGACAGAGTCCTGATAACTATGGCAACTCTTTGGGAGTCCAAGAAGAGCAAGGCTCACCATATCCTCCTCATCAACCGTGATCAAACACTTCCAAGTTCATTCTAACATTGAGTGAACTTGGTCAAGTACTTTGGAATTGTCTCACCTTCCTCCATCTTGATTTTACGAAGTTTATCCTTCAGTGCCAACTTCCTTTGTTCATTGCTATTCTGATACAAGTTCGTCAATGTTTTCCACACAGCATGCGGGGTTTCCTTTCCATGGAGTCTCAATAAAATATGATCTTGAACTCCCTCAAGGATTATCCGCATTGAATTCACCACACACTTCTTCCACTTGACCAAGTTCTGTCCATCAGTAGCTGTTGGATTAGGAATTGCTTGTTCAACAAATTCCTTCAAGCCATTTTCCTCTAGAACAACCTCCATCTTGTCTCTCTAGGCTATGAAATTCAATCTACCTTACAAGGCATACTCAAGCCTCAACCCATGGAATGCCATCTTCTGATCCTGAAGTATGTATGCAAATTCAACTTTCAACTGTAACCCAGAAACTCAAAACTTCGAAATCTCCTCTAGAGATCTAATTTTAAGTCAATGATATAGCCCTCATCTGAAATCTGATTCAGGTGATTTGTTTTTTGAATTTGGGTATCTTTTCCCAAGGAATCCAGAGGCAATTTGTTTCTAAAAACTTTCCACAAAAATTCTCAGATATTCTTTGCAAACTCTCGGCCCAAAAAAACAATCTTCCTTTGATACCATGTAGAAAATATTGTAGATTCACAAGCTAATGTAATTTGCTAAAGAAAGAGACAATAATCTACTTCTACTCTTAACATCGAAAGTCCATAAACATCGAGAAAAAAATAATCAATAGAGGAAGAGAATTAAAGGCACATAACACAATAAATATCTAGGGAAAGCCACAACTCAAAACCCCACTATCTGTATTGTATTAATCCGGAAAATCAAGATGAAATTTCAATGCTTTTTCTCTCTAGAACAATCCCAACACTCAGAAAATTAAATCTCCAACTTATAAGCAAGATCAAGGCCAAAGCTTATCCTCTTCACAAGCTCTCCAAGTCTCTACTCCAATGTGTAATTCCTATGAAGGATAGCTTGTATTTAAAGCGAAATAAAACCTCTAAAAGTAGTGCAATTCCTCAAGGATCGGTTCCTGATTGCATGCACTATCAGTGCAACTCAGAAAAATCTAAAACAAATAGTACACTGTCCCTGCACTCTATTCTCAACTGGGTATTTCTCATAATCAACACGCATGAGCTTCTGATGAGTAAATATTCAATTAACTAGAGTAGCACTAGTGGAGTTCATTAGTGTCACCACTCACTATTAACTCACTATTAGTTATCTAAATCAGTTTCAGAACTAATTTAAATGAACTAACTCATGAAACTGAGTCTTCTATTTTACAACTCACAATTAACTCACACTGGACTCCAACAAAGTAGGGAGAACATATACATGACTTCCAAAATACTTCCAACTTGAATTTCATAAGTTAAGTAAGTTTAATAAACTTAATTTAACTATTTTAAGTTGCTATGAGAATAGAATTTGAATTTAATTCACAGTTTCATTCAAGGACAAATTAAACTGGAATTTCTTGTTGCCATTTCTCAAAAGTGCATTGACCATTGTTGTACATGTTGTTCAACTGGACAATGAGCATACAATGAGTTGATGTATTATTTATATGTTTGTGGAGCTTTGTAAGTCGACAAAGTTTTGGTTAAATTTGTGAATGTTAATATGTGCGCTCTCTGCTACAATGCTTTAAATGAGCTTGTGTAACAACATTTAAAGGGTTGTAAGTTGCAACTATAGTTGAACAAATTTTGTGCAATTTCTAGCCTAAGGTATTAATTATGAGATTGGAGAAAATGGCTAAAATTGACACTCTATTAGAGTTATTAAGAAATCTTATCATCACTATTGTTGAAAGTACAATGAAAATCAACAAAGACTCTCTCTTTGAAATTCAGACCTGTCTACAATATGCATAAGAGAAAATTGACTTTTTGGAGCTTGAATTTCATCTTCAGCGAGAAGAATTACAATAGTGGAGTCATCATTTTGAACCTGTTTTTGGTCAAAATATTCAGATAGACTCCCATCAACACCAAATAAATAATGTTGATTTAGTATATTTGCATAGAGATGCAGAAATTCATTCTGCACTTCCCAAGCCCATCATCAGACCTTAGGAATAGCTTATCAATAAAAGAAACATAAATGGTCTTGGATATGACAAGGATTCATCCTTCCATATTCCATATTACTCAAAGCCCATCAAGTTTCAAAGTGTTAGATTTCTTTATGATAGTTCACCTTCAGATGTTCCATATTATGCTCCTCTTCCACATCAGCAACAACAAAATGCTAAATGCCAACATTGTGATCGAGCTGGCCATATGAAAGATCATTGTTTTGACATTCATCCATGTGAGCGCTTTCATAAAACCACTTATTATTCAAACATATTCTTCAAAAAAAACCTCTTCCAAGAACAAAGTTTCACCTTGGATGGATCACTTCTTGGAAATGGGCTTCAACAACGAAGAAGATATTTCAGTCATATGATAGAATTTGTTCTAAAGCATTGAAAATTCTTGATGTTGAGTATTTCTGAATTAGCTCACCTTATATTTGACAGGGGCGAAGTGATGGGCATATACAAGCTTCAATGCCACATCAAATGAGCCTAAACCACAACCTGAATCTGTTGCTTAATTCAGAGTTATAGTCAGAGACACAGAAGTTCAAGCAAGCCTGAGCCACAATCTACCATACTAGATTCAAAGTTGTAGCCAGAGATAGAGATGCCTTGAGCATGCCTTCGGTTGGTGTTCATCCTTAAACCATCTATGCAGGGTTGAGACCTCCCTTTTCAGGTTTGTCTTCTCCCTCTTCAAAGAATTGGGGACACTTACTCTAGCAAAAGACTTCAGCTTCTTGCCCATTTTGGAAGGGTTTCAGGAATTTCATTAAGCATTCCAGAGTTGGTGGTCATCCTTAAAGCACCTCCATGTGAATGTAGTCTTTCTCATGCAGTCCTGTGCTAATGACCTTGAAATCTGAGCCACTTTTTCAGGGCTATGACTCAAGCCTTTGCTTAGAACTTGATGAAATTCTCAAAAATGATGAATAACAAGAATACAGGGCCTCTAATGAAAAACTTAAACAGGGACATGGCCTGACTCATCCTAACCATGAAAGGAATTATTTCAAACACTTCATGAACTTGTAATGTACAGGTCATAAATACACATCTGAAAATAGGGGCCTCATACTTATCTGAGATTCGTTAAGAAGGTTTGATGCCCTCTCACATTAGCTACATTATTAGCTATTAGGTCATTCATTCATTAACATTTCATCTACTAAAAAAAACATGATGAGAGCCATAACTCAATATTGTTATAGAACCATACTTGTAACCAACATATAACAAGATAAATAAAAATAAAAGAACAACCATATAATAACAAGCTCATTCATGCATAGAACATAAGATGAAAATAGCTCTTATTAACATATGAAAATCCAACCAAGCTAGGGACTTCCACATACCACCTGACTGTAGATTGGGTTGAACCAAATCTTTCATTCATCCAATCATCCCCATTCCATATTCCAAGCATGAATGGGGGATCTCATGGAAAAAACCAAGAAAATCAAACTAGATCTTCCAAAGGCCAAACCACCTCAACCCTCAACCAATGATTCCACCTCATGGTCGGAAATCACTAACCATCACCAGATCGGTCTCCATCCAAGATTTCCAGGGCTTGAGAGCATTTTTTCCAACCCAGCTTCCAGGACTAGTAACTCAACCCACAACTGTGGTCGGGCTCCAGAGCATTTGTCCAGCCAAGGTTTCTATGACTAGTAACTCAATCCACTAAGGGCTCTAGATCATTTTCCCAACCAAGGTTTCCAAGACTAGTAACTTAACACAAGTTGTTACATAGATTCCAAGGCGCTTTTCCAACTGATCCAAGTGGATCTTCAGACACAATGGCATGGGAAAAGCTCAATATTCAAAGTGGTATAAAGGCCATTATCTTGACATTAGGTCGAAGTGCTCGTCGCGCTGATTCTAACAGTGCAAACGGCACTCCAATCCGAGTCCAAATGATGGAGATAGAAGCAGTCAAAGTTCTAGGTTGACTTGCAGGAAACCGGGGAAAATGAAAGTCCAAAGATGTTCCTAGAAATAGTCCCATTGTGTAGATTTTTTCATTCTGAATCTACTGCGACTTGAATGGGCTAAAATGGACTTTGGATGATGAAGTTATCGTGAAAAGAGTTTGCCTTTGTTCCTTTGAAAAAGGAGGCATTTCCTCTAAAAAATGGGTTTAAATCCTATTGAAGGAAAAATTGAATTGGAAGAGTTAAGTAGGCAGAATTAAGGCCGGGTGGAAGGAACCCCCAATTAGTGACATGTGATATCAGGACTTAAGACACTATGATTAGCAATCGGTGGATCGACATATCGATGATCAGTGGATCGGCATATTGGCGATCGGCGGATCAACATCTCGGCGATCGGCGGATCGGAAATCGGCGATCGACGATTCCCCACTACAAGGGCCATTGGACAACGCAATATGCTGATAATGATAAAGGGCTAGACCCGATGGGTTTATAGACCCGATTTTATGTAATTTGAAGTCTGGTTTAAAGGCTTTCAGTAAGGTTTTTCAATGTTTTTCTGTATTATCACTTTGAGTGGAAAAAGGCCTATTTTTGGGGTTTGGTTATGCCCGCCGATCCTTCCATCCAAATGGCTTCTATTCTAAACAAACCGACCTCCGATCTAAGTGTGCTTGTAACAAAGGAAGTGTTATAAAACCCGATGCATGTGGAAAAGTGCAGGGGAGAGGACTTTTGGCACATAGTTCAAGGCAGAAGTAGTGTAGGAGTGGTGAAAGTTCATTTTGTCCAGAGTTGACAAATATTATATTTTTTCAGCCCTTCTCGACACCACGAACGCAGTGGTGCTATCCATTTCTCCATCTGAGTTCTCCATTTCTTAGCCATTTTCCAGAATGGAGGTATAAGACTCCTTTTGTTGTAACTGATGATTGTATTCTTCTTTTTCATGCCATTTAATGAATGAAGGCCTCCCCATTGATGGAGCAGGGCCCGGAGATGTAATCCAAGTTGGACGAACTCTGTTATCAAGCTTTTTTTCTTCTTTCATGCTTTATTTGTTTCTTCTTCTTCTCTCATGTGCACATTAAATTTCTGTGGTTAAGCTGCAATTTTTACATGTGATTCTTTTGATACATCTGTAAGAAAAAGATCCCTGGATCAAGTGGTATCAGAGCAGGTATTTTTAGATGTGAATTGCATGTTTGTATGCTAACAAGAAATAGGCTCCGAAGAGGTAAAGGGGAACTAGGGCCTTTTGATCCCGAAGTGGGGTGTGCACATCGAAGGAGAAACGTGGCAGAAGACGAGGCTCGTCTTGAAGAGAACCACAATTTCCGTAAGACCTTCTATTCGATGGTAGAGAATGTCGGTCAGTTGCTTTCAAGGCTGGAGAAAGCAGAAGGGAGAAATCCAGAAGAACAAGGTTCAGCGCATGGAAATGGTGGAGAAGAACCCCCTCCTTCTCCTTCCACAAGTGAAATTTCTTCTTCCTCTCACCACCATAATCATAGAAATCCCAGGGATGCATCTAAGAAACCTTTCTTTAAATTAGATGTCAAATTTGATCTTCCCATGTTTAATGGTGAAAGTAATGCAGAAAATAATAATAATTGGATTAGGTAGATTGAGATCTACTGTAGGATTCAGCAGATCATGGAGGATGAGGCAAAGATTTAGCTAGCCTCTCTACAGCTGAGCAGCACCGCTCTCGTTTGGTGGGAGAGAAAATTGCAAAGAAGTAAGAATGTCATTAATCTTTTTTCCTCATGGCTTGATTTTATTTCTGCTTTAAGGGAACAGTTTTATCCCTTGGGTTACAAGCAAAAAGCTTTAATGAATTGGCAGTATTTAAGGCAAGGCAAAGGTCAGGATGTTTAGAGTTTTACAGAGGAGTTTAGAAAGCAAGCACTTAATTTGGGTATTGCACTTGATACACCTGAAGTAGTAACTAAGTACAATGGATCACTACATAGTTACATTAGGCATTCATTATTGTTGTTTGAACCAACTACTATTGACTCCGCCAGCGTGAAGGCAATTCATATTGAGAACAGGGGAAAAAATGAAAGAGATGATCATTCCAGAAAACCACCGTTCAAACCTCCCAATGGAAAATCTAAAGTGAAATGGAAAGGAAAGGAGAAGAAGATGACATCAACCAAGAAAAATGAAGGAGACATACCTTATTGCACTCACTACAAAAAGGAAGGTCATGATGACGATCATTGTTGGAAAATGCATCCAGAAAAGAGACCGAAGAAGTATGGAGGAAAAGGAAAGCAGAAAATAGTGGCAACTGCACAACAAGACCTTGGATCCGATTCGGGAGATGAAGCATTGATCACAGCAGTAGGAATAAAAGGTACTCTTACACCTCATGTTAATTCTGAATCGCATGAAGGCAATAGTTCTGTAAATGAGTCCCTTCATAATGATCGATAGAGAATTGAGCTATTTCATATCAGACTTGTTGTAAATCATACTAAAGTGGAAACTCTATTTGATATTGGATCCCAAGCAAACTTAATTGTAGAATCCTTGGTAAATAAACTTGGCTTAGAAACAAAACCACATCCAAAACCTTACCCGCTTGGATGCATACATGATAAAGCAAAATTCAATGTAACTAAGTAGTGTAAAGTAAAATTTGTGATCGCTTCTAAGCTAGTGGATGGAGTAGAACTTGATGTGATCCAATTGGATATCTGTGGCATGGTGTTAGGGAGTCCATATCTATATGATAGAAAGGAAATCTTCTTCTATCATGAAAACAAATACCAAATCACAAAAGATGGGGTAGAATATATTTTAAGGGCTTATCAAACTAAAATCAATGCTAGCCTTGTAAGTGTAGGACAAATGAAAAGGCTGGTAAATTCCAGTAAGGGTTGCATGCTTATGGTTGTAAGGGGAAAAGATGCAGAAGTAGCTAATGCTTTCTAGGGTTGTGATCAGGAACATAAAAAGGAATTATGTGAATTAATTTTTAACTATGATGAGCTATTTCAGGAACTGAAGGGATTACCTCCGAAGAGGGAAATCCAACATGAGATCTAGTTGCAGCATGACACTCCTTTACCAAATATGAGCATGTACAGGATGTCAACCATTGAGATGGAGGAAATAAAAAAGCAGGTGCAGGAATTTCTGGACCAAGGGGTCATCAGGCCGAGAACTTCTCCATGTGGCTCTCCGATTGTCTTAGTGCCGAAGAAAGATGACACATGGAGGATTTGCATGGATTACCGAGCTCTAAACAAAGTCACGGTGAAAAATCATTACCCTCTTCCACACATTGATGACTTATTAGATCAGTTAAAGAATGCTAGATCTATTTCACCAAATCGGATTTGCGTAGTGGTTATCACCAGGTCTGAATTGCAGAGCAGGATGTGTGGAAAACGACCTTCAAGACAAACAGGGGTTGTTCGAATGGATGGTGATGCCATTCAGACTTTGCAATGCTCTAGCCACTTTCATGAGGGTCATGAATGATCTCTTTCAGCGTTTCATTGATGAATTTGTTCTTGTATATTTAGATTATATACTTGTCTTTAGTAAAAGTTGGAATGAACATGTGTGTCATGTGAAGAAAGTGCTTGATGTATTGAAAAAAGAAAAACTCTATGTAAAATTGTCAAAGTGTGAGTTTAGGAAAACCTCTTTGGATTACCTAGGTCATATTGTTGGTCATGGTTAGTTAAAGATTGATCCTTCTAAAGTTGAAGCAATTGTAAATTGGCCTAATCCTACTAGTGTAACCGAGGTCCGCAGCTTTTTAGGTGCAGTCCAGTATTGGAGGAGATTTATTGCCAATTTCTCTGTTATTGCAGCACCTTTTGCACACATTGACAAGTGTAAAACAGGTCTTTCAATGGGGAGGAAGACAACAGAAGTCCTTCGAAACATTGAAGGAAAAGATCAGCACCGCACTAGTCTTAGCCTTACTAGATCTCCAACAGTTGTTTGAGATCGAAACAGACGTCAACGGATATGCCATGGGAGTTGTACTGATGCAGCAAAAGGAGCCGATATGTTACCATTCTGAGAGGTTATCTCAGGCTGTGATAAACTATCCCACTTATGACAAGGAGCTTTATGCCTTGGTGCAAAGTGTGAAAAAGTGGAAACACTACCTAATCAATAAGGAGACCATCATCCATACAAATCATCAGCCCTTGTAGTACCTTCAGCCACAAACAAGTTGCAACAATCTCGTCATTTCAAGTGGATGGGTTTTCTTCAACAGTTTCATCTAGTAATAAAGTATAAGAAGGGCACTAGCAATAAAGTGGCTGATATTCTATCTCGCCCTCCTATTTCTGCTTATGTTATTTTTCATAATGCTTCATTATCTTTTGAGAGTTATGCTAAACAATATGCTAACAATTATGACTTTAAGGAGATTTATGCAAAACTAACCCATGGTTCACAGGTGGAAAACTATCACTTGTAGGGGAAACTGTTGTATCACCTTGGAAAATTGTGTATTCCCACAGGGGAACGAGTACATGTAATTTGAGAGGCCTACACCTCTCATGTGTCTGGTCACTTTGGTGTTGAAAAGAATTTATGTCATGTACAGATATTTTCTTTTTGGCCTCATATGAAGAACATTGTGACTGGCTATGTAAAGGGTTGTATGATGTATTCTGTTTCAAAGCCCTCTAATAGAAAAATCGGGCTCTACACACCACTCCCTATTCTGAGTCATCCATGGGAAAGTGTGTCGATGGACTTTGTAGGAGGTTTGCCTTTGTCTAGAAAGAGTCATGACTATTTGTATGTCGTCGTTGACCATTTTAGTAAGATGTGTATTTTAATGCCTTGTAAAAAGCAGATTACTGCAGAGCAGACTGCTTATCTTTTCTTTCAGCATGTTTGGGTCCATTTTGGGCTACCCACATCAATTGTGTCAGATCGGGACTCTTGCTTTCTTAGAGAGTTTTGGACTAGCTTGTGGAAGATGATGGACACCAAGTTGAAAAGAAGCATGGCATTTCATCCACAGATTGATGGACAGACAGAGGTTGTCAACCGCACCGTGGTACACTTGTTACAAGGCTATTGTGGGAAACATCCTAAGTTGTGGGATGAGCATCTCCCATATGTGCAGCATTCCTACAACCGAGCAGTGCACTCATCTATGCAGCGTTCACCATTTGAGACATGTTTTGGTTACCTACCAAAGGACCCTTTTGATATGGTATTTGGAAGGGAAGATGACTCCAGTGGACGTAATGACAGGGACAAAGCGCAGCAGTTCATTCAGTGGATCTAGTTGATTCACCAAGCAGTACAAGAGCATTTGGAGAAAAGTCAAACCCGTTACAAGGCTTGACATGAAAAACACCAAGTTGACCATCAATTCCAAGTGGGTGACAAAGTGTGGTTCCATATTAGCAAAGATAGGATGAAGGGAGAAGGGAAGAAGTTGCGACCAATCCAGTATGGTCCATTCACCATTTTGGAGAAGATTGGAAACAATGCCTTTCATCTCGATTTGCCGATATATATGCAGATGTACTCTGTAGTGAATGTGGAGAACTTAAAGCTGTATGAGCCACCATTGATTATGGACACCGAGGAGGTGGGCATAGTTCCTACAGTTGATGATTTTGCACCAGAGTATCTCGATGAGTTACCTGAAGACATCATCCTTGACAAAAGAACCAGGACTGCATGATGAGGAGATGTGGAATACCTTTGAGTTGGTTTGAAGGGGATGCAACCCAGCAAGGCAAAATGGCTAGAGAAGGAAAGAGTGAGGGAACAATTCCCTCACTTGCCAATTGACAAATAAAAGCTTTTGGCAGTCCAAAATCTCCTCAATGGGGAGGATTGATCTAGGTGGATCTTCAAACACAATGGCATGGGAAAAGCTCAAGATTAAAAGTGACAAAAAGGCCATTATCTTGACATCAAATCGAACTTCTCGTCGCCCTAATTCCAACGGTGTGAACGACACTCCAATCCAAGTCTGAAAGAAGGAGATAGAAGCATTCAAAGTTCTGGGTTGACCTATAGGAAACTAGGGAAAATGAAAGTCCAAGGATGCTCCTGGAAATAGTCTCATTGCGTAGATATTTTCATTTTGAATCTACTACGACTTGAATGGGCTTAAATGGACTTCGGATGATGAAGTTATCGCGAAAAGAGTTTTCCTTTGTTCCTTTGAAAAAGGAGGCATTTCCTCTAAAAAATGGGTTTAAAGCCTATAGAAGGAAAAATCGCATCGGAAGAGTTCAGTGAGTGGACTTAAGGCTGAGTAGAAGGAACCCCTGATCAGAAACATGCAATATTGGGACTTAAGACACTACAATTAGCGATTGGCGGATCGACATATCGGTGGATCAGCATATCAACGATCGGCGGATCGGCACATCAGTGATCGGCAGATCGGCGATCGGTGATTCCCTGCTACAAGGACCATTGGACAACATGGTATGTCGAAAGCGATAAAGGGCCAGACCTAATGGGTTTATAGACCCAATTTTATGTAATTTGAAGTCCAGTTTAAAGGCTTTCGGTCGGGTTTTTCAATGTTTTTGTATATTATCGCTTTGAGCAGAAAAAGGCCTATTTTCAAGGTTTGGTTGTGCTCACCAATCCTTTCATCCAAACGGCTTCCATTCTAAACAAACTGACCTCCGATCTAAGTGCGCTTGTAACAAAGGAAGTGTTATGAAACCCGATGCACGTGGAAAAGTGCAGGGGAGAGGACTTTTGGCACATAGTTCAAGGTAGAAGCAGTGCAGGAGGGGTGAAAGTGCATTTTGTCCAGAATTGACAAATCTTATATGTTTTTAGCCCTTCTCGATGCCACGGATGTTGTGGTGTTATCCATTTCTCCATCTGAGTTCTCCATTTCTCAACCACTTTCTAGAATGGAGGTATAGGACTCCTTTTGTTGTAACTGATGATGGTATTCTTATTTTTCATGCCATTTAATGAATGAAGGCCTCCCCATTGATCGAGCAGGGCCCAGAGATGTAGTCCAAGTTGGATGAACTCCGTTATCAATCTTGTTGTCTTCTTTCATGCTTTATGTGTTTCTTCTTCTTCTCTCATGTGCACATTAAATTTTTGTGGTTAAGCTGCAATTTTTACATGTGATTCTTTTGATACATCTATAAGCAAAAGATCCCTGGATCACCAACCAAGGCTCTAGGACCTAATAACTCAACCCATAGCCATAAGGAACATGAGCACCAACCAGAAAAAAAATGGGAAAACCCACAACACCATGGCTATCTAGGAAATGGAAAGGCTAGGAAAAACCATTGTCAATTCAGGCAATCATACATGCCAATGACATAACATAACCAAAGAACCACATGCATATGCCATGCATGTCAAAACTATCAAGGAAATCATACATGAAACTTGACACCTACAAGAAAAACATGTTGTAGTTATTGATCCCAATGTCCTCTTTCACTTTCCTACTATTCCTTTGCCTTCATGCTCAAAAGCCCAAGTCAGCCACACTCATCCAAGAGTGTTCCAAGAAATATCTAAGTGTCCAAGAGTATGAGATACATAATACAAGAGAGAGCTCCAAGCTAAAATTGACAAAAGGTTGTGAACCAATCCTCATAAGCCTTTTTACCAATGAGGCCTCTATTTTCTTCATTTTCCTCCTCACATGCAACCTTTGACCTTTGACCTTCTATTTCTCCTATTTTCCATTATTTTCATAAATAAAATTCCAATAAATGGCTCATGTCTTTCCAAAGCCTTTGTCATTTCCTTTGCCAATTTCCATAGCCATTTATTAATCACAAGTGATCCCCATCACTATGTTTTTTCCCAACATTTGGATTGGAATACGTGTCCCATGACCTTGTTTATTATTTTTTCCTTTGTTAACTTTATGACATGGATTTTTAACCCGGGGCTGTTACAGATTCCCCCCCAACCCTTAGTGGAACATTGTCCTCAATGTTTAATGATACCTACAACCAGCTAGACTGCTGAAAAGGAAAACACACTCCATGGAGCTTTATAACTTAGCTCATTCCAATATTTACAATGAACAACCTGCTGAAAATGAAACCAACATGACACCCATACTGCTTATTGGAGCTTTATACCAAAACCAATTTTCCTCAACTAACAAACAATGAAGGATACATAGCCTACATCTGATCATCCGTCTCCCATGTAGCTTCATCATGCCCAAAGTGCTTCCGCTGCACTTTAACTTGCTCGATTGCTCAGTTCTGGAGCATGAACATCTTTCTCTACAAAATGCACTAAGGTTCCTGCTAGAATTCTCCTTCGGGTTCCACCTGCAATATAAACCATTCAATCACAGGGTCAACATCCTTAACACATTTCTTAGGTAATGACACATGGAAAACATCATGGACTTTCACTGTCAAATGTAGTTCAAGTAGATAGGCCACATGTCCAGTCCTCTCAAGGATCTCGAAAGAGTTGCAATACAAAGGTGCCAACTTCGCACATGAAGCAATCCTCAAGGATCTCCTCTTGGGATTAATGCACATTTCTTGTTCCATCTCTACCAACATGTTTGGTACTAATAATACCTTGTTCATTGGAACAATCCAACTAATAGGAGTATTATGACTCCACCCATAGAGTTCCTGAAACAGACTCATCCTCAGTGACTCCTAATAACCATTGTTGTAAGCAAACTTAACCATTGGAAGATACTCTTCCCACTTTTGCTATTGATGCATAACATACATTCTCAACATGTCCTCCAGAATCCTGTTGAACCTCTAAATATGTCCATCTATTTGCAGATGATAAGATGTACTGAAGGCCAACTCTGTACCCAAACCTACAAATAATTCCTT
Source organism: Pinus tabuliformis (assembly GCA_031772625.1). NCBI lineage: Eukaryota > Viridiplantae > Streptophyta > Pinopsida > Pinales > Pinaceae > Pinus > Pinus tabuliformis. Next base: position 57,099,002 of record CM062804.1, read on the forward strand.
CCAAAATCTGGAGGTTGGTGGGCGTGGGATCCCCCCAAGGCAAGTTTTGGGGCTTAAAGCCCAAGTTTTGACTAAGTCCATTATAAATACTTCGCGATTTGTGGGAAAGGAGTGCGAAGTTGTAAAAGAGTCATAGGGTTGTCCGCCCTCATATTTGTAATGTAATGTCGATTTGATAAATATACCCATGGTCTGCGAACCATGGGATTGTATAAATAGAGCGAGGCTCTAAGTGTAAAGAAAATAGAAAAAAGAAGGATCAAAGGAAATCAATCCATGATGCATTGAGTCGAAGTGTAGAGTCGTGTCTTTGGGTCGTAGAGTAGGAGAAGGCTCTGTAGCTGAGTGCGTAGAGGCCTAGTAGTCCGCAGCTGAGTGCACGGACCCCTGTAGTTGAGTGTGCAAGGCAGGTCGAGTTTGTAACCATTGGAAGCATTAATAAAGAGAAGTGTTACCATATTTCTATCTATCTTTTTATGTTTTATGCATTGAAGTATATTGGGTATGAATTACAAGTTTACTAGTTATTTACTGCATGAACTTAATATATGAATGTGTGGAATAAGTAAATCTAATAGAAGGTATCTATTTACATGAAGATAACTAATTTTTATAAGAAGATAAGTAAGATCCACAGTGTGACTTGGGGAAATAGTGCAGAGCGCTGCTCTAGCAGCGTGAAAGCCCCACAACCCCTGCTTATGGCTACGCGAAGGCGAATATAACAGGGTGCAAAGGTCTTGCAGGCTAGTGAAGGGCACGAAGTGACCTGTGTGAAGGTATTCAAAGTTGGACTAAATCAACCCCTCAGACATCTCAAGGGTGTGGAAACCTAGTTTGAACATCCCCCCATACTACTTCGGATGAGACCTCAGTTCGCGCTCTGTGGACTATTGTCGAAAGGGCCAGTAGTATAGGGATTTGTTTGGCCAATTAACTCCGAACCTAAGTCAGGCCCCAACAAGCCAAGAAATGGTTCCGTTGCCAGGACTAGAATCTACATAGATATTTCTGATGTCATATCATTGGGATCCAACTAAGAAAGAAACTAAAGGTTGGTTGGACAAGAGAATTCACGAGTTCGGGGCATAGGAGAACAAGAATCCACCACTATCAAAAGAAGAGTGGTTAGACTGTTACCTGTACACAGAGATCCATGAAATTTTCTTCGCATCTTTCCCTACTGAGTTGTACGAGTGGATTTCAAAGTTAGCAGATAACCAAGGAAGGTGCAAGCTTGACAGTCCTATTGTGTGGACCCCAGAGTTGGTGTGAATATTGGAAGCATCGGAGGATAAGATCACACGTGTTGTTAATCACTAGTTCGATCGAATTATAGGAGGATTCATCACTGAGTTCACGGTAGATACTTCAGTCAGTTATAGTGAGGCAGAGTGACGCTTCCTCAAAGGGCCATGCGGTAGGTACGTTAAGCCTCTGAACACTTGGATTAAAATGTTACTATGTGAAAAGTGGATTATGCAAATACATTGATGTTCGAGGCTACGCGAAGTGGGAGAATTTACAGAAACGAAGGTAGTGCAGAACTAGAAACTAGCCCCTTGATTTCACCTCTGCGATGGGACAAGGAGGAGCTTGTGAAGGTCTCACCAAGAAGTGCGAGCAATTTGATAAGGCAGTGGATTCCATGCATACCACCCCCACCCATACCACCACCATTTTCACCTCCTTCATCCCCATCTTCGCCCGTACCACCTCTGCCACCACCGCAAAGCAATATGGAAAGCGCAATAAAGTTATTAGTGTTCAAGGGAGTAGGAAATGAAGATCCGGACCAGTTTTGGTTCGTGATAAAAGCTGTATGGGAAGCACAGGGAGTTACATATGGAAATATAAAGAAAGCAACGTTGGTCAGCGCTCTGCAGGATCGCGCGCTGACCTGGTATATTAAGCATTCTAATGATAATCCAAATGTGGGGATCGTGGATATCCAAATTGCGCTAAATAGAGAATTTAGCAGGCCGAAGTCAGAGGCGCAGTCAATCATTGGGTTCAAGGAGATCACGATGCTACTAGGTGAGACCCCCTGGGAATTAGATGAGAGACTGAAGTGCACAATCTGCGAAGCTAATATGACTTTGATAGATGGACACCACCGCAATGGTTTGTAACATCGCTAACGACGCATTTAAGGAACGCACTTTCACAAAAAAGGTTAACAACTCAGGCAGAGGCATTGGAGATCGCGATGAGGCTACGTGAGATCCTAATACAAGATCCTAACCTAGGAGTTCAGTAGATCCACATGCAGTTGAAAAACTTATGCCTTGAGATGCAGAGTCTTAAATAGGACAAGACGGCTCGCCCGAAAGTGCGCAAAGAGGTATGGTGTGTTAAATGTAAGGGTCAGGATCATGACAAGGACCACTGCCCAGTGTTTGCGAATTACCTCGTAGGAGGAGAACCAATTAATGCTAAGACCAGAGGCACAAGTAGGACCTAATGTGACACCTACTTTATGGTGCGCGATTTGTCAAATAGGAGGAAAGCATGCTATGGACAACTGCCATTTGTTGCAGAAGTACACGTAGAATTCACAACAGTTGTTCTGTAATTTTTTTAGATTGGTTGCACATGATGAGTGCACTTGTAGAAGCTATGAGTTGATGATGGATAGGACTCCCACCTATAGAGTTCAGGCTGAAACGTGGCCCCTTGACTAGAATGCAGGAGTGGTGCGAACTGGATTTCAGGGGCGCGGACAAGGCTGAGGTGGGGGAGGACTTGGAAGAGGTCGTGGACAGCTAATATGTTACAATTGCAGGGGCTAGGACGTTATGCCCGTGATTTTAAAAATCCTACGCATCCATTATGTATGTATTGTACCTTTTTTGATCATGAGATAGAGGATTGTCCCACACTGATAGCAAGGCTGCGTGACAAGGGAGCGGTCCAACCTCCCTTGACTTAGAACCTACAAATGATGAGGTCTGAGCCACGCGAGGAAGACCCTAACGTGAACATTGTGCTTCGAAGTGGAATTACGACAGGGGATGATAAAGGCAAGCAACCGGAAGATAGTACTTGGGTTCACAAGGCTCTGACAAAAGAACCAAAGTTTGATTTGGAGCACACTAAGGAAACCTTCATGGAAGCTAGGAAGAGCTTCGCTGATGCCTCCACTTCAGGAAGCAAAGATAGACTAGAGCCAGAAATGGACCCATCAATGCTCACGACGTTCCTAGAAACATGCATGAAGCTACTGTGTGATAGTAAGGCTGTAAAGGGATTGCAGGAACTCATAAATAGATGTGCTGGGACCGCGCCAGGAGAACCACGTGTAGTCCGGAAGATTGGAAAGCATGCGACGAGGATGGGAAGAGAAATGAGATTGACCATGTAGATTGGAGAATATGGGATGGACCAATTGATTCTAGATTTAGGATTGGACGTCAATGTTCTGCCAAAGCAAACATGGGAGCACATGGGAAGGCCTATGCTACAATGGTCTCATATCTAGCTGCGAATGGCGAACCAGCAAAAGATCATACCTATGGGGAGATTGCAGGGAATCATCATGGATATTAAAGGAGCAAGTGCGCTAGAATAATTTGAAGTGATAGAGATTGTTGATGACAACAATCCCTACCCCACGCTATTAGGAATAGATTGGGCCACTAACATGAATGGGGTGATAAATATGAAGAAGCGCAAGATGATTTTTGAGAAAAAGTCTTTGCGCGTAGTCATACCTTTGGACCCTGCAGAAGGATCGTACTACACGGAGCCATTGCGCAACTATGAAAGTGATGACGACTTAGACTACATCTACAAGATAACCACGTGAGAGCAAGACTAGGTAAATCCCACCGCGGATGGACGAATCTCATGGGAGCACGAAATCTCCTGTACATCGGATTCTAATGAGGAAATAGAGCGATGGAAAAACCTGTTGCACGAGGAGACCACACTGAACTGTAATATGATGACAAGATTCTTGTGTTGCATATCGACAAAAGTGATGGATCTACCTACTTATGATGGGTTAAGCGAGGTAGATGCTTTCCTAAACAGATTTGAAAGAGAGGTGTCAGAACAACAACGTTTTGAGGCTTTGAAATGGGTACTATGCGCTACGCCTGTGAGGTGGTGGGGTACGCACCAAGGAAGTTTTGGGGACTGGCACAAATGCAGGCGAATGATGCACATGCATTTTGGGAAGCGTCAGATGTGACTAACAGACAAGAATGATGGATGGGATGATCCGCACATGCATTTGTCTAGGTGGGTACAGGCATATGGTAAACAACCTATGCAGATGCACATGGACTTTACCTTCAGGAACACGATAAATAAGCAAGTGTTGGTGAGGCAATTGTGTGAACAGTCCCTCCAGTTGGGATGACGAACTGTTGAAAGAATGAGTGTGCAGAAGGTTACCCACGCAGAAGCCTTTAATGAAGTGTATGAAGCACTTAACAGGGTATATAATGCATGGCAGAGTGATTGGGACTTGTGCGTACTAGCAGTTCTATGGGCCTATAGGATGATGTGCAAGAAACTAATGGGGTAGAAACCTTCTAGGGTGGCCTATGGAGCAACCACTGTAGTCCCAATAGAGTATAGTATGCCTAGTCTACGCATAGCAGCGTTGGTGGAGATGATGGCTCGTGGAGCCTTGGAAGAAGGAATAACACAGCTAAATGAGGAAGAACACTTGGGACTTGAGGAAGAAATCCGACAGGGTGATCTTAGGCTCCAATAACTCATGAAAGAAGGGGTGTGGCTAAGGGAGAAAAGCGTTCTGGTGGAAGTGGAAGTCAAGAAGCTTGAGGAAGAAATAAAGAAGGATTTTCTCGATAAGAAAATTAGGGTGTTAAAACAGGGTGCACACGACTACAGTGAAGAATTTGGGGACTACCTCCGAGAGATGATCAACTTGATGCCATGGATTGGATCGTATATTACTAAAAGGATCACCCATGATGGTGTAATGCAGATGGTAAAGTGTGCGACGCAGACAGTAAAAATAAAAGGCAGATTTTTTCCAAGAAAAGTGATGGATGACCGATTGAAACCCTATACAGGTGGCGTGGCCACTTGACTAGCCATGGGATGTACAATCTTAGTGCTCCAGGAAGTTGAAAGGAGGCACTGGACTATAAACTACTCTACCCAAGAGCTGCACAATGTCGGGGTTGTGCACAAGAGCAAAGTGCCACAAGGTCCGCGACCACACAAGGGGGGCTATGTTGTCGCATGGGTTTGATGGAAAGTGACCATTGTAGTCACTTTTCACGATGTGATGCTTGACTTGAGACCAAATGGAGTAGGCGGCAGGAATTTAAGATAAGCTTTATGGGTAAGATTTGGGAAAATCTTCTACCAAGGGAGAATTAATGGATCGGATTTGTGGGGAACAATCAAATTAAAATTCAAAAGGCGCTATAAATTACAAAGGGCTTCCCAGCAAACAACACTTGATCATTTGTGAATTGAGTTGTCGTGCACCCCGAGTATTCCAAACCGAGACCTGTTTCTCCTATGGAGAGTGTTGGTTGAGCCCCTAATTGAATGGTTGATAGATTTCTGGATGAACAAGATGGCAGCATCTGAAGAAGCCAAAGAAATCGCAGAGATGACCGTTAGAGAAGCCGCATAGGCCATCACCATAGAATATGCCCCTGAAAGCATTGGGATTGTTGGGAAAATCCCTAAATCATCGTGCACACTGAGACCGAAGAAAGAAAAATAGCCAATGATTCTGGTGCGTGTGTCCCTTCGAAACCCATTGCAAACCAGATTAACAATGGAGGAAAAAGGGAAAGCAGTTAACCTGGAAACCGATGAGGAGGAAGAAGACCTAGAGGATATCATAATTGAAGAGGATGAGGACAAGGGCATGGAGGAAGAAACTGAGGGTGCGATCCCTCTAACTAAGCTGCTCGAGTATGTCCCTCCACGGAAGGGGAAGGTGAAGGTGCCCAAGGACCTCGATGAGAGCAAGAGCTCTCTGCAGACTCCGCTCCTCCTGAACAATATCATTTTTCAATGAACGCACTTGGGAAGGGTGCTGAGCTTAAAATTCGAAGACTGGGATCTCGCTAACCACGAGAAATTCCCTCACTTGGTGACCATGCACCTGATGAAGCCAAAGAAACACACCATAATGGGAGTTATAGAGTTGGAGCCACACAAGTGGTTATGCAGAGTCGAAAAGGCAGGGTTGTTGAACCTACTCTGGGTACCGAATTACCATTGCACCCCAATGACTATCTTCATCATTAGGCAACTGCTTTTCCTGGTACATAGTGGGTGTTTATGGCTAGAGGAGCCCATCCCCATCATGGACCACCTAATACATCGAATTACCTGACTCTCATGTAGAGGAGAAGACCCAACAAACATTTCGAAGGGGAAGAGCAGTGATTTGGCCATCACGAAGGCCATGAAAAAGAAATACAAGCTGGAGAAGAAAAAGAGGGTCTATGTGATCTCTAGTATCAACAACAAAGCCATCAAAGTGGTGACTCAGATACTGGCGAGTAAGGTCATGCGGAAGTGCTGCGTGGATGAAGTGTCTGCACCAGTGGTGGCACTTGTCGAACAGTGCGTAGAAGGGGTCCAATTTAACTGGTCCGAATTCTTGTGCAAGGAGTTCTTGGAGAATTTCCATGAGGCACAAGAACAAGGAAAAAATTTCCACTATGCATGGCTTTTGCTGTCCATAGTGCTGGTGGCTGGGGAATTGCCTGAGGACAGCTAGTCCCCCACAATTGTAAGGGATCTCCTAGAGGCTGCAAAGTATGCTTCGTTGTGGGAGACTAAACATGTGAACCGGATCCACAACAGTAAAATATTCTGGGTGTTCATGGAGATGAACATCAGAATGGGGATAAACCACAAGCCAGGGTTATCACCCACTGTCTACAATAGCCTGCATAGTTTTGCAGAGTTTAAAGCGGTGTTTCATCACATCTACCTTAGGGTGCGCAAGGAACCTGCAAAGAAGTGGAAGGAGCTACCATATATGGCCACATATGATGTGATCTTAGACGTACTGGAGACGTGGGCACTAGAATGGCATGCCCCAGACATCTCCGTGTTGGAAAAATCTATTTTGTAGAAAAAGAAGGAGGAGGAAAAACTGCGCATGGCGTAATTGGCGGAAAAGAGAAGGAAAGAAGTCGTAGCAGCAAAGGCACAGGAGGCACGGAACACTATGCAGATAGTAGCAGAACAACAAAAGGCCACAACAGTAGCACAGAAGGTAACAGAGAAGGCATGCAAGGGCTAGAAGTCACCTTCACCTGAGTAGGAGTAAGAGCTGGAAACAGAGGTACAGGAGGGCGGTGCAGACCCACAAACAACGTCAACACAATTGAAGTGACAGCGCCCGACCAAGCAGATCGGGTTGCACAAGAAGGTAAAAGCATCTAAGATGTCTATCAACCCGATCACCCTTACTGAGGGGGATCTACACGATATAGGAGAGACAATCTGTGACGTCACCAAAGAGGCCCTCCAGAACTTTGTAGAGGAGAATCAGATTGTGTTGGGGGTTCTCCGAGCACAGTTTTAGTAGTTGCAGGTACACACTCCTCAGGCTAGTACTCTCTCGACCAGCCTCGAAGTAGGAACAGTTGCCGCTGAGGAAATGTTGTGCGCTCATATGACCAACAAAATAGTGCTGCCAGAAGGGGCACTCATTACAGCGAATGAGGTCGACAGGCCTACGGTCAGTACATTGAAAGGCATAGGGAACAACATGGTTGTGCTCCCTTGGAAGATGCTCTATGTCCTGCAGGATGGGATTACTGCAGAACTACAGGCTAGGGATAGCCACTCTTGGTAGGTATTGAGTGAACAAAGGATCAACACGGAGTAGTTGAGCTTGCAGCAAGACGAGGTCATGTCTCAGAATAGGTAGATGATGCAGATAATTGAAGAAGCCTACCAGATGGTCCCTAAGCTGGCCATCCTAGCAGAAGCACCAGTAGAGGCGCGCATCTAGAGATTAGCAGTAGGGGTGCGCAAGGCGCAAGAAGAAATGGCCAAGGTTCAACTGGAGTTGAACCTTCAGATAGCAGAGTTGCGATTGAAGGCACAACTTTCAACTCCTCCAGAAGTAAGGGAATAGCGTGCTAGCGCCATTACATCGAGGATGGAGGAGATCAGCAGTGCAGTAAGGGACTACACCAGAATGTTGGAAGAATCGTTTGAGGTCCTCACCAATCTGCAGGAGAACCCAAACATACAACGCTTATAAATAGAGGCGTGTGAGCTACATCAGTAGTGTGACAACGTCAAAGGGACCGCACAGACAGTGGCCCTTACTCAAAGGCTCGCATGAATGTAACAAGCCAGAGCGCTTAAAGAGCAAGTAGATGCAGCACGACACAAATAAGAAATTTTGAAGGCACGTGTTCAGCCTTGGATTGACGAGGCCTTCGTATTAACAACAACAATTGAAGGCAAGCTTGTGTAGATGCACGGGACATAGGAATAGATACAGGGGAGCAGTTCTGACACTGCGGTCTCAGAACAACGCATATAAGAGATACAACAGGTAGTCACTCAGTGTGTTGCCAACCTTGCAGCCATCCGAGTAGAGTTGGGAGGTCTCCATGCAAAGATCTCCGCACCAACAGAGTGACTCGAGGGCGAGTCATGATGTTTGTGTTGGGGGCCTGTTGGGCGTGGGATCCCCCCAAGGTAAGTTTTGGGGCTTAAAGCCCAAGTTTTGACTAAGTCCATCATAAAGACTCCGCGATTTGTGGGTGCAGAGCATGAAGTTGTAAAAGAGTCATAGGGTTGTCTACCCTCATATTTGTAATGTAATGTCAGTTTGAGAGATCTACCCATGGTCTGTGGACCATGGGACTGTATAAATAGAGTGAGGCTCTGAGTGTAAAGAAAATAGAAGAACGAAGGATCGAAGGAAATCAATCCATGAAGCGTTGAGTCAAAGTGTAGGGTCGTGGCTTTGGGTTGTAGAGTCGGGGAAGGCTCTGCAGCTGAGTGGGTAGAGGCCTAGTAGTCCGCAGCTGAGTGCGTGGACCCCTGCAGCTAAGTGCGCAGTGCAGGTTGAGTCTGTAACCATTGGAAGAATTAATAAAGAGAAGTGTTACCATATTTCTGTGTATCTTTTCTTGTTTCATGCATTGAAGTATATTGGGTATGAATTGCAAGTTTACTGTTTATTTATTGTGCAAACTTATATGAATGTGCTGAATAAGTAAATATAATAGAAGGTATCTGTTTATGTGAAGATAACTAATTGTTATAAGAAGATAAGTAAGATCCATTGTTGGCTTGTTGAGGCCTGACCGAGGTTCAGAGGTGAATTAGCCAAACGAATCCCGATACTATTGGCCCTTTCGACAACAGTCCGCAGAGCGCAGACTGAGGTCTCACCTGAAGTAGTATGGGGGGGGTGCTGGAACCAGGTTTTCGCACCTTGGGGATGTCTAATATGTTGGGATTGGTACGCGGTCCAACCTTCACACTCACTGTGCTATGCACAATAGTGGGCACCTCACAGCCTGCGATGCTATCTTCGTGCAGTCCTATTCGAAGCACGATCCTTATTATTTACCCAAGTCTTTCCTACTTATGCACTGTTAGCTGATTACTTATATTATTTTCATATATAAGTATTCTGAACCATACCAACTACATGTAGTAAATAAAAAGAGTAAAAGTAATGCATAACAATAGAATAACGATTCAAGAATAGATGCACAGAATTAGGATTAAATTCTCTTTATTAATCTTCAATACCAATTATAGACTCGACACCGCCCAGTGCACTCAGCTACAACGGTCCGCATACATAGTTACGGACTCTACTAGGCCTTTGCGCACTCAGCTGCAGAGCCTCTTCCTACTACTATGACTCACTACACTTAGACTCTTCTTCTATGCTTGAACCATTCCCTCGCTACTCTCTAATTCGCTATCTTTACAACTTAGAGCCTCGCTCTATTTATACAATCCCATGGTCCGCAAACCATGGGTAGGCCAACACGACTTTACATTAGGGCAGATAACCCTATGACTCATCCTATACTTCGCGCTTTGTGCCCAAAATTCATGGAGTCTTACAATATACTTGACCAAAACTTGGGCTTTGAGCCCCAAAAACATGTTGCGGGGTATCCCATGCCCAACAAGCCCCCAACACAATCATTGTGACTCGTCTCAAGTCACTCTGCTGGTGCAGATATCTTGGCATGGAGCCCCTCCAACTGTTGCTGCACTGCATGGAGGTCCACAGCACACTGTTTTGTAGTCTACGGGATCTGCTCCAGTCTTTCAGCCGAAGTCTCGCTGTTAGGGGAAAATCCCTATCTTAAGGCATGCATCACCTTCATTTGTGCAAACTTTCCTTCGATGTCTGCAGTGATGAGGAAGGCCTCATCAATCCAAGGCTGGACGCATGCTTTAAGGACTGCCTCATTCTACCGTGCGGCATCCACCTATTCCTTCAGCACCTTTGCCTGTTGTAGCTTCATAAGTCCTTGGGTCAGGACAACTGTTTGCAGTTCCGCGCACACTATCATACTGCACTTGAAGCTCTCGTGCCTCCATTTCCAGGCGCTGTATGTTGGGGTCCTCCTGTAATGAAGTGAGGACCATGAAGGATTCTTCCAACATAGCGGTGCAGTTCTGTAATGCCTGTCCTATTTCCTCCAGCCCTTTTTGAATAGCGCTAGTGCACTATTCCCTAACTTCCAAGCACGTAGAGGACTGCGCCTTTAATCGCAGCTCGGTAATCTGAAGGTTGAGGTCCAGTTGTACCCTCATTGCTTCCCCTTGTCTGTGCGGACTCCAGTCGCCAATCGGTGGATCCGCTCCCTATTGGTAGATCTACCGGGATGGCCAATTCCGGGATGTTTCTACAAGCCTCATCTACCACCTGCTCCAGTCCTTGAGTCTGTGCAACTAGTTCATCACGCTGTTGGCTGAGTTGTTCCATATTGATCTTTTGTTCACTAAATACCTGTAGTGTGTGACCTTCTCTGGCACGAAGCTCGGCTATGACCCCACCCTGTAACTGGTATATGGTTTCTTGTGGAGGCAGCCAAGTTTAAGACCAGTCCCTTAATCCTACCCACCGCAGCTTGGTCAACTTCATTCGATGCAGATAACGCACCCTCGGGGAACACAAAAGTGTTGGTTATTCAGGCACAGAGCATCTGTTCTACCTCTGATGTACCTGCTGCGACATATGGGGCCATCATGCCTGTTTGTGGAGGTTGCACCTATAGTTCCTGTAACTGCGCTCTTAGTGCCCCCAACATAGTGTTCTTCTCCATCATCACCTCTTGGAGCGTGTCCTTAGTGACATTGTGAACCGTTTCACCGATGTCAAAAAGATCACCTTATGTAAGCATGATTGGGTCAATGGACATCGTCTATGCCTTAATCTTCTTTTTGGGGACCGTTTTCTCAGGGACACGTGGCCATTTCAACTATTGCGAGGTGGTTTCTGGGTCTGCGCACTCTTTGTCCAGGTCTATGTCCTCAGCCCCCTGCCCTTTGGACATGTCATGGCCCCCCTCGGCCTCTTCTGTGGATGTTGATGTCGTTTCTCCTGGCTGCATTGCTGCTGCTGCATCGGTTGTCCTCTGCTACGCGGTTGCCTCTGCTACTGCTTTTTCCCGGCGCCTCTTTTCGGTCAACTGTGTGATGAAAAACTTTCTGTCCTCCTTCCTTTGTTGAGCTATGGCCCTTTCCATTCTTGCCAGATCTGGGGCATGCCACTTTGGAGGCCATGTTTCCAACACCGTGAAGATAGCATCATCAGTAGCAATGAACGGGAGCTTCATCCATCCCTTTGCTGGATCTTTCCACACCTAAACATAAATGTTGTGCATGTCCGCTTTAAACTCTACAAATTTATGCAGAGTGGCATACAATGTGGGAGACAACCATGGTCTTCTATTGATCCACATCCATATGCTTGCCTCCATCAGCACCCAAAAAACCTTGGTTTCGCGAATCTGCTCCGCGTCCTTAGTGGCCTAGAGCGAAGCATACTTTGCGGCCTCAGGTAGATCCTAGTCGATATTCAGGAACTGGCTATCTTCCGGTAGTTTTCCCACTACCAACAAGATGGATAAGAGCAACCACACGTAGTGGAAGGTCTTACCCTGCTCCTGGGCCTCCTTGTAGTTTATTAAAAAATCCTCACAAAGGAACTAAGCCCAGTTGAACTGGACCCCCTCTGCACATTGTTTTGCCAGTGCTACCAAAGGCGCTGGTACTTCATCGGCGCGACACTTCCACATTAATTTTCCAACCAGAAGTTGGGTGGCTACATGCACCCCTTTGTCCTTGATACTCGCAATTGCATAGCCTCACTTCTTCTTTTCCAGCTTGTATTTAGTTTTCATGGCTTCTGTGAGAGCCAAATCACTGCTTTTGCCCGCCATCATCGTGGGGTCCTTTCCCTTATAGGGAAGTTGAGAAATCCAATGAATGAGGGCGCTCGTGATGGGAATAGGCTCCTCCAGCCATAGATACCCATCATGCACCAGGCACAACAGTTGCCTGATGACGAAAATGGTGATGGGCGCGTGGTGAAAGTGGGGTATCCATCGTAGATGAAGTAACTCGGCCTTCTCCACACTGTGCAGCCATTTTCGTGGCTCCAACATGATTACTGGCCCCTCCAAATTTTGTTTCATCAAGCTCTCCGTCGCTAGGTGTGGGAACTTCTCGCTGTCCGCGAGGTCCCAATCTTTGAGCTTCAAGGTAAGCACCCAGCTGAGGAGCAGACCTTCAAAATTAATTTCGTTGAGGGGCGGGGTTTGGAGCACACTCTTCGTGGCCTTCAGGTCTTTGGGTGCCCTGGCTTTCCCTTTCCACGGAGGGACGTACGCAAGTAACTTCGCTGCGGAAGGCATTGGTGGGACGTCCTCCTCCATGTCTTCTTACTCCTCTATTTGATCAATTAGAGCCTGTAATTCCTCCTCCTCTTTGTCCGATTCAATGGTGATGGCCTTGACTTTTTCTTCCATTGATATCTTGTTGAACCACGGGTTTCTTGGGGACACGCGAACTAGTCCCATAGTCTGTTTATCTTTCTTTGGTCATGGCATCCGTGGTGATTTTGGAACTTCTAGCGCAACTGCCGCATCTCCAGGCTCCTCATGAACCATATTGGGCTCCACAGCCTCACCAGCAATATCTTCGGCGAATCTCACACCTGGCTTGATAGCAGTCATCGTGTTTGCATGGGATATGTTTTGTCGCAGACTCAAAGATGGTAAGATTGCTCGATGCTCAATACTCTACAATTTCTCAAAGCTCAAACAACTAAGTGTTGTCTCGTGGCTAGCCCTTGGGATTTTATAGTGTCTTTTGAATTTGAATTCGATGATTCCCCCCATTTCTGATTCATTAATGCATTCTTAGCGGCAGATCGTCCCAAATCTAGCTTTTAATTCGTGTCTTAATTGCCCACCACCCGCTCCCTTTTGCCTTAAATTGGACATCTTATCATGAATAGTGACACCAACAATCACTTCCCAGCCTACATGTGTGGCAGCGCAGCCCATATGCATGGGCACGACCCTTGTGACATGTCGATCCTGCAGGCAACCTCCTTATCGCGCAGCTCCCACACAAACTCTTTTATAGTCTCACGCTCTCTTTCAACTGCTTGGAGCACTGAGACTGTGATCCCTACAGCTAGTTAGGTGGTCGCACCACCTATGCGAGACTTCAATTCGCCTTCCAGTCTAGTCTGTGGGCACTCCTCAATTACCCTCGTGACAGTCAGTGCCACGGGTCCTACCTTATGCAGTGCGCTCCCTTGGTTACTATGGTTGGTAAGGTGCAGTCACAGCCATGGTAGCAGAGTCATAAATTCTCGGCGAAAATGTTCTAATGCAGTGGTATGGCTGTCCGTATCTTGCCTTGTCATCCTGAGTTTATCGATGATACATGCTTGTGCGATCTCTTTTTCTAGTTTTTTGATCTCAGTGTCCATCAACATGCCCTTCTTCCTCATTCGTACCCGATCTTCTTCGAGTTTGCGAAGTCTAAGGTCCCCTCACCGAATGGCTTCTTGAATCATTATATGTTTGCCCTCACGTAGCTGTCTGATTCCTTCGTCCTTGTCTTCGCGTACTGCCCCATCTGTGGGAGCTATTACGTGAGGATTCCTTTCTTCTGAAATTACAGTTTTGACTATGTTTCGCATCTTTGGAGTCATCTCCACGCTCAAGTTTTTGCACATTGTCCTATAGGCCCATTGAAGCACTGGCACACGTAGGTCCCAATCAGTTCATCTCGCCTGGTGAACCTTGTTCAGGACTCCACACACCTTATTGAATGCTTCCATGTGGAAAATTTGTGGTGTGCATCGCCTTTCCTGCTACTACGATTTGCTCCGACTTTCTATTCTGGGGTTGGGGTATGCTTGCATGGGCTGCACCGCATATGTCTGTACCCATTGAGAAAGGTGGGTGCACAAGTTATTCCAACCTTGCTGACCGGCTTTCATTCAAAGTTGAGGTTTTCCAAAATGTAGGCGCATCATCCTTCTGCATCTGCGCCAGTCCTGAAAATTTCCTTGATGCGTACCCCACCATCGTGCAGGTGTTGCGCATAGTGCTCACTTCAACGCATCGAACCGCTATTGTTCTGGTACTGTGCTTTCAAATTTTCTTAAAAATTCATCCATCGTTGTCAATCCATCATATGTCGGCATCTCCCTTGCCTCTGTTGTCACACAACGCAGTGATCTAACCATCATGTTTCAATTAAGCATTGTTACTTTGTGCAACTGATTCTTCCATCTCTCTACTTCTTCGTCTGAATCCGAAGTGTAGGAGCTTTCTCACTCCCATGAGATTCTCCCATCTACAGTTGGATTCACCCAATCCTGGTCTCATGCAGTTATCTTGTAAATACAATCAAGATCATCATCACTATCATTGTCGCGCACTGGTTCAGTGTAGTGCACTCCTTCGGCTGGATCTAGTGGTACTACTAGGCGTAGTGACTTTTTCTTGAAGATCATTTGCACTTCTTCAGATTTATGACTCCGTTCATATCGGTGGCCCAGTCGATTCCTAGCAGCACGGGATAGGGGTTACTATCATCGAAAATCGCTATTACTTCGAAATCCCCCTGTGCTCTTGCACCCTCAATATCTATTGTTACCCATTGCAATCTCCCCATTGGAAAAATCTTATGTTGGTTTGCCATTCGTAATTGAATAGGGGACCATTGTAACGTGGGTCTAACCATGTGTTCCCATGTTTGCTTTGGTAATATATTCGCGTTCGAACCCAGATCTAGGATTACCTGATCCATTTCATACTCACCAATTTGTGCAGTCAACCTCATTTTCTTTCCAATGCGCAATGCAAGCTTCCCCAGTTTCTAGACCACGCATAGTTCTCCTGACCTCGCGCACCTGGTGATTAGTTCCTGTAGTCCCTTAACTGCTTTGTTGTCGCACAACAGTTTCATGCATGTCTCCAGAAAGGTAGTGAGCATTGAAGGATCCATTTATGGTTCTAGTTGATTCTTACTACCTAAAGTGGAGGCCTCTTTGAAGCTCTTCTTAGCTTCCATGAATGTCTCCCTTGCGTGTTCTAAGTCAAACTCAAGTTCCTTTGTAGGAGCCTTGTGAACCCACGTACTTTGTTTCGGCTGCTTCCCCTTATCATCTCCCATGGTCATACTGCTTCTGAGCATCATGTTTACATTCGAGTCTTCTTCGTGCGGCTCAAACCTCATCATTTGTATATTCTAAGTTGGAGGAGGTTGGAATACCCCTTTTTTGTGCATCCTTGTGATCAATGTAGGACAATCTTCTGTCTCATGATCAAACTGAGCACAATACAAACATGATATCCTTGTCGGGTTGGTACAATCGTAGGCATAGTGCCCTGGCCCTCTGCAATTGTAACAAATTAGTTGTCCGCGACCCCTTCCTGGTCCCATTCCACCTCATCCTCGACCGCGCCCCTGAAATCCAGCGCCGCGCCATCCCTGCATTTGGGTCGAGGGCTCGCATTTTGGTCTGCATCCTATAGGCAGGGGTCCAATCCATCATTAGTTCGTAACTGCGGCAAGTGCGTTCATCATGGCCTACCAACCTGCAGAAATTACAAAACAATTTTTGGGATGTCTGTGTATACTTCTGCAACAAATGACAATTATTCGTAGTGTGTTTCCTCCTATCTGATAGATCGCGCACCATAAAGCAGGTGCCGCACTCGGCCCTGCCTATGCCTCCGGTCTCAATGGCACTGGCCCTCCTCCTGCCAAGTAGTTCACGAACACTGGACAGTGATCTTTGTCGTGGCCTTGGCCTTTGCATTTTATGCACCATATTTCCTCATGTGCCTCTAGCGAGGTGCCCTATCCTGTTTCAAACTTTGCATTTCCAGACAAAAATTCTGTAGCTGCACGTGGATTTGTTAGACTCCCAACCCAAGGTCTTTTGTAGGGGTCTCATGTAATCTCATTTCCATTTCTAGTGCTTCGGCCTAAGTGGAAAGTTTCTACTGTGACAGCATCGTCCTCAAGTGCGGTGTCAGAGATGCTACAAACCATGCACGATGTTGTCCATCCGTCAATGTCATATTGGCTTCGCGAATCGTACTCTTCAACCATTGATCCAAATCCCAGGGGGTCTCACCCGGTATCATCGCGATCTCTTTAAAACCGATGATTTTGGCCTGCTAAATTCCCTATTCAGTGTGGCCTGGATTTCTGTAATTCCTACGTTTGGGTGGTCGTTAGAATGCTTGATATACCATGTTAGAGCATGATCCTACAACGCGCTTACCAGCGTGGCTTTCTGAATGTTGTCATCCGTGACACCTGGTGCTTCCATACCACTCTTACCACAAACCATAATTGGTCTAGATCTTCATTCCCTACTCCTCTGAATACTAGTAGTTTGATCACACTCACCATATTGAACTGTGGAAGTGGCAGAGGTGGAGTGGGTGGAGATGGAGGTGAGGGGGGTGAAACGGGTGGTGGTGTGGGTGGAGGTGGTAAACGCAGAATTTGATGCCTTATCAAACTGACCACGATTCTTAGAGAAACCTTTGCAGGATCTTCCTCGCTCTCCCGTGAGGGTGAAATTAAGGGACTATTTTCTAATTCTTCACTACTTCTGCTTTTGTAGATCTTCCAGCTCCACGTAGTTCCAAACATTAATTTATTCACATAACCTACTTTTCACACAATAGCATCTTAACCCAAGTGTTCAAAGATTTAATATACTTACCTCATGGTCCTTTGAGAAAACGTCATTCTGTCTCACTGTAGGTCACGGTCATGTCTACCGCAAACTCAGTGATAAATCCTCCTATTATCCGGTTGAGCCAATGGTCCACAGCTCGCGTGATCTTATCTTCTGACACTTCTAGTCTGCGAACTAATTCTGGAGTCCACGCTATTGGTTTGTCGAGCCTACACCTTCCTTGGCTGTCTGCTAACTTCGCAATCCACTTATACAGTTCAGAAGGAAAGGATGCAAAGAAAATTTTGTGGATTTCCATATACAAGTAGCTCTCCAACCACTGTTCCTTAGATACTCGCAGAGTTCTATTTTCCTGTGTCGTGAACTCATGAATATTCTTGTCCAACCACTCTTCAATTTCTTTCTTTGTTGGGTTCCAGTGGCACGACATCAGACATCCCTTATGCATATCCTAGTCCTGGCAACAGAACCTTTTGTTGGCTTGTTGGTGCCTGACCCAGGTTCAAAGGTGAATTAGCCAAACAAATCCCAGTACTACTGGCCCTTTCAGCAACAGTCCGCAGAGTGCGGACTGAGGTCTCACCCAAAGTAGTATGGGGGGTGTGATGGAACTAGGTTTCTGCACCCTGGGGATGTCTGATATGTTGGGATTGGGACACAGCCCAACCTTCCTGCTCACTGTGCTATGCGCACTAGTGGGCACCTCGTGGCCTGCGATGCTGTCTTCGCGTAGTCCTATTCACAGTGCGATCCTTGTTATTTATCCAATTCTTTCCTACTTATGCATTGTTAGCTGATTACATAGATTATTTTCTTATATAAGTATTCTGAACCATACCAACTATGCGCAGTAAATAAACAGAGTAAAAGTAATGCATAAAAACATAATAATTATTCAGGAATAGATGCACAAAATTAGGATAAACTTCTCTTTATTAATCTTCAATCCCGATTACAGACTCAACACTGCCCTACGCACTCACCTGCAGGGGTCCGCACACTCAACTGTGGACTCTACTAGGCCTCTGCACACTCAGCTGTAGAGCCTCTTCCTACTACTACAACCCAGTACACTTAGACTCTTCTTCTATGGTTGAACCATTCCCTCACTACTCTCTAATTCACTACCTTTACAACTTAGAGCCTCGCTCTATTTATACAATCCCATGGTCCACGGACCATGGGTAGGCCGACACGACTTTACATTACATTACAATATTTTAGGGTGGACAGCCTTATGACTCATCCTATACTTCGCACTTCACGCCCACAATTCGCGGAGTCTTATAATATACTTGACCAAAACTTGGGCTTTGAGCCCCAAAAACATGTTGCGGGGGATCCCATGCCCAACATCCATGGTGTGAATTGGGGAAATAGTGAAAATCATTGCTCCAACAACGCGAAAGCCCCACAGCCCCTAGTTAGGGCTACACGAAGGTGAATATAATAGGGAGTGAAGGCCTCGTAGGCCAGGGAAGGGCACGAAGTGATCTGCGTGAAGGTATTCATAGTTGGACTAAATCAACCCCTCAGACATCTCAAGGGTGTGGAAACTTGGTTCCAGCATCCCCCCATACTGCTTCGGATCAGACCTCAGTCTGCGCTCCACAGACTGTTGCTGAAAGGGCCAGTAGTACATGGATTTGTTTGGCTAATTAACTCCGAACCTAGGTTAGGCCCCAACAAGCCAACAAAGGTGAACTTAGAATTCTTTTCTGACATAATCTTCTTTAGAACACTAGCAACCTCACTATATCCCTGATGAAGACATATGCTACATCCTTAGATGAATAAGTAGACTTCACTAGAATGAAGTACGCTACCTTTGTCAACCTATCAACCACAACCATAATAGAATCATGTTGTCTATATGTCCTTAGTAAACCTGTAATGAAATCCATGAAAATTACCTCCCATTTCCACTATGGAATCAGAATCAGTTGTAGTAAACCACCTAGATGCTTACACTCTGCTTTTACCTGCTAACAATCCAAGAATCTAGCCACAAACTCTGCCACTTCCCTCTTGAAATTCAGCCAATAATAGAACTTGTTCACTGTTGTCAATGTCTTTTGATATGCCAGGTGACCTGAATATGGCTTATAATGGAATTCCCTCATGATAAGATTCTTTAGCTCATTGTTTTCTGGCACGTAGATCTTGTCCCTAAATCTAACCAAACCATCCATTGTGAGATGATAGTCAACATCTTAATCACATGTATCTTGTTTAAACTTGTGTTTAAGCTCCCTATACCTGTCATCTTGTTATCTTTCCTGCAATATCTGATCCTATATATCTATCTTGTATGAACTCATAACTGCAATCTGATTTATTTCTACTCTTCTACTAAGAGCATTTGCAACCATGTTCTCTTTCCCTTTAATGTCAAACTCACATCTTAATCTAATCTCCATGGTATATAGGAAAAATGGAAGGCGATTTTATCAATAATATAATATGTATATATAATTTTTTGGCGAATCCCTCACCAGGCATGGCGAATATTTTACTCAATTATAAAATCTTGTAAGCTCCCTAGTATCCATGTCATCTTGTTATACCTTCAATACCATGTGCCACCATGGGTCAATACCATGTGATTCCTATTAATATCTAGTCCATGGTATTTGTCCCATAGTATTTTGGCCATAGGTTTCACCTAAATATAACCCATTTTTTGAGTGTTCGTAAATATAAGGTGACATTTGTTTACCATACCTCTCGTTTATTTATATTTTTATTAATTTACCATACCTCTTTTACAAATATTGTATTTGGCCCATCGGATTCACTTAAATAAAACCTCTTTCTTGAGCCTTCATAAATAGAACGAGGGTTATGGACTAAATATAAAAAGAGGTTTTATTTATTTACGATACGTCTAGTTTATTTATATTTTTATTTATTTACCATACCGTTTGAGTAAGTATAAAAAGACGTTTTATTTATTTACCATACCTCCACTTTACTTATACTTTTATTTGTTTACACCCTTACATGTATATAAGGTGACTTATGGAGTAAATATAAAAAATGTTTTATTTATTTACCATACCTCTTTTATAAATATGGTATTTGGCCCATAGGATTCACTTAAATAAAACCTATTCTTGAAAATGGGCGAATGGATTCAATTAAATAAAACCTATTCTTGAAAATGGGCGAATGGAAGGTTGTAAGTCCTAATTTCAAGGGTTAAATTTACCTTTTTCACCCTCTCCCTTAAAATAAGGTGGGCTATTTGAGATGATTTGTAAAAATGTACTATGATACAAAATATTCGCCCACTAAAAATTTAAAACCCCTTAATTTCGCCAAAGGGCGAACATTCGCCCCTAAAATTATCCTTGTCACTAATCATGGCCAACCATACAGATTTCTTAGCATTCAGATTCGGTTAGTCAAACAGGTATCTCAATCTAATGTGATCCTCATCAAGATGAACTGCCTCCAAATAAGATAGTGTCTCCACATATTCAAAGCATGGATGATTGTGTCCAACTCAAGATCATGTGTAACATAATTTTTCTCATGCTCATTCAATTTCCTTGATTCATAACATACCACATATCCCTCCTGCATCAAGACTCCACCAAGTCCTCTCTTGTAGGAATCTGTACACACCACGAACTCTTTATCTAGATCTACAATCTTTAGAACTGGAGAATTTTTCAGATAGCTACTTCAATTGGTCGAAACGAACTACACATTCTTTTGTCCATTCAAATTTCTTACCTTCCCTTTTCAATGATGTAATAGGATAAGAAATATGTGAGAGGTTCCTGATGAACCTCCTGTAATAACTTGTTAACCCCATAAATGACCTTACCTCATCCACATTCATAGGAGCTTCCAATTCCATAATATATTTTATCTTTTTTGGGTCCACTATTATGCCTTCCTTAGAAACCACGTGTCCCAAGTAATGCACCGTTGTCTAAAAGAATTTTCATTTACCAAGCTTGGCATACAACTAATTATCTCTTATCAATCTCAATATTGTTGCTAAGTGTTCAACATGGTCTTCTTCATTCTTAAGATATATCAATATATCATCAATGATTACAATAACAAACTTGTCCAGATAAGGAAGCAACACATTATTCATCAAACATATGAAATTAGCTAGAGCATTAGTCAAACCAAAAGGAACTACAACAAACTCGTAATGCCCATACCTGGTCCAGAAAGCAATCTTGTAAATATCCCCTTCTTTGATGCTTACCTAATGGTATTTTGATCTCAAATCAATCTTCAAGAACATCGTTTCTCCCTTCAAATGGTCAAACAATCCATCAATCATTGGCAATAGATACTTTTTCTTGATAGTTACCTTATTAAACTACCTGTAATCAATGCATAACCTAAGAGTACAATCCTTCTTCTTCACAAACAACACTAGTGCACCCCAAGGCGACACACTTTGCATAATGTATCCCTTGTCAATTATTTCTTTCAACTTCAACTTCAATTCCACTAAATCTAGTGTTCTCATCCTGTAAGGTGCCTTTTATTTTGGTACTACCCCTGGTACCAACTCAATTGAAAAGTCCACTTCTGTATGAGGCAGTAACTCTGAGATTTCTGCGTGAAATACATCCTGAAATTATTTTAGAATTTGATACCTATTCAAAACTTCTCCATCCTCAACATCCTTACCTTTATCATAGGAAATATGTACCACAAATAAAACATACCCTTTCCTGCGACTACTATTTTCCTACATAGTTGTCACCATTCTAATTGATGGCGCATTCTTCTTACTCTACAAGATCCTCTATTCTCCATTGTCATCCAATAAATCAATAGCCTTGTCATAAAAATCCACCTTGGTCCTATTAAGATACAACCAGTACATATCTAGCAACATACCATATGATCCTAACTGAAGAAAATTCAAATGTGTTTATGTAGGTATACCATTCAACTCAAATCCACAAGCTCTTACCCAGTGATGAACTCTTTTCTTAGTACCTGTAGCTAACTACACTAGCCAAGATTTTGCATGTATTTCTTCCTTCAAACCAAACTTATCCACTAGGTCAGGATTAACATAACTACAATTATATCCAGGGTCAATCAAAATAGAAACAACTTTATCACAAATCTTACCATCCATCTCGATAATATATTCTTGGTGATTCTCCTGCCTGTTATCCAACGTTGCATAAATACTAGGAATACTTTGTCTGAAATCCCCTACTGTTTGTGCCTTCTGAGCACTATATATTTGTGGTCTACCACCTGATGTTGTGGAACAATCTCTCCTCTGATGATCTTTTCCACAAGTCCAACAATGTAAAGGCTTACTACCATCACCCTTATTCTGCTTAGACTAAAATCCCTGCCCTCTATCAGATGCATTGAACTTCTTAGGTAGTGTTTCATTCTCTTTGTTATCTATATCCTAAGGTATTGTTCACTTCTTATCCCATTTTTCTATATTATTCTCATTACCTTTCCAACCCTGCTTAGTCTCAGGTCTGCACTTCGATTTCTCATAACAATGCTTTATCTTTCTGATGGCTTCCTCCAATGATCTAGGCTCATTGAGCTCAATCCTGTCTTTGAATGCTACCAACAACCACTGATGAATCTCTTAATATTTTCTTTCTCCTCCTTTAGATAAGGAACATACCTCAATAACTCTAAGAATCTGCTAGTGTACTCCTCATTGGTCATGGATCCTGTTATGCCTTAAGAAACCAATTTCCTGGTTGTATAGAATTTGTGCTTAAGAAATTAATGATTACAAAGATTGTCACTTGTTTGTCACTTGTTTATCACTCAATTATATATTGTGTTCTCAAATGAAGGACCTAGGAAATCTGGTTCTTGATCCTCAATACTTAGGTGACAATATAACATGAGAATGCCATTTGATTGTTGAATATAAATGATGAATGAAGAAAGATTGAATAAGTCATAGACAATATGATGTTTAACACAGGATCTACTATCTGTGACACTGGGAGAAGTTATAGATAATATGTTGTTTTATATAGAAACTACTATCTGTAACTTAGAAGAATTGCAGAGATGGGAACTTCAAGTATAGGAGCACTCTTTAAGGAATTTAACTTTATTTACATAGGAAAATAAAGACTTGTAGCTTCAATTACTATACTCAAAGGAAGAAAACATAAGATGACACATAACAGAGAAGACACAAAATCATACCCAACAACGTATGGAAAACTTCTGATTCTTCATTAATCAACAGTTGTATCAGGAATTCAGTAGCTTAGTCTCCAGGTTCTCCAAAATTCGAACCCCTTCTCTCTAAATTTACCTCTTTTTATACATTACAAGATAGTTGGTGATCACCAAAACTGTCAAACTACTTAATTATTTTCCTAACTGTCTAGAGTAAAAATTATTACAAAACATTACACAGAGGGTAAAAGACACCTCATTCTAAAGAACATAGAATAACAGGAAGTAACAAAAGTTAGAAAATAATGATAACTGTTAGCTTTTCAGCTATGTTGTTTGGCTGCTGAGTTTCTCTGTAGATGCTTTAATAATGATTAAACCATTTTAATTATAATAAACTTTGACAAAACCCCTTATGTGAACCTGGGCTTACGTATGTATTGGGCGCGTTTTGATTGGCCAAAACACAAGAAAACCCGACCAATCACCTTTCTTTGAAGTTTTAGTCATCCACCGCTAATTCTAATTGTCTCACTTAAACAACGGAATCAACTATTTTATGTGAAACATTAGTTTTCCACGGAACTGAAAAGACTTAACATTTTGATTCATAAACCTGTCGGGTCCGCCTTAGCTATGCGTGAGCCATCCGATCATTCGTTCAATCAATGGTCTGATCCTCTGGAACTCACGGTATTTTAAACCCATTTGAAATAAATCTTATCGAGTTCGCCTGTTCAATGCTCCATTGACTCCCATACGGACCCGATGGGAAATATATACCACCAATTAGTAATCTATCAGGTCGACTTTAGTTCTAAAACCCAATTATTTCTTCACTCGATATCCATTGGATCCCATCTCTTTGGATGGATGGTTGAGATTAGCCTAGACTTCAGCAAGTTTAAATTATGTTTGATATATAGTCGTGTCCGATAAATGACTATCCAATTACCGTTGGACCTGTGGCCTGTTGATCAGATTGCCTAGATCTTCTCGCAGGTACACCATCACATCGAATCTCTGAAACAAACCCATTCAAGTTAACTTGTGCGATTACCGTTGGATCTGTGACTTGTTGATCAAATGACCCAAATCTTCTCACAGGTTTACATTCAAAGCCATCCCATCAATCAAACAAAATACTTCATTTCATTTAGACTTTGCGGGGGTAAAGAATATAAGGGAACTACATTGAGGTTGAACCCCGACAATGATTCTAGGCCACACGTTGTGGTCAACCATGATCACGTCATGGTAAACTACGGGGTTTGGGCCTTTAATTAACCTTTGTGCTTATTGTTTCCCCATAACACACCTCATCGTACTCATCAAGCTATCACTTGATCACGTCTCTTGAACCTGCACAACCTTTAGCCAATGGTTTGATTTTCATTTCTTTTGATTTTTCTTTCATTTCGTGATAAAACTAAAAATAAGGCTTAAATCACAATATAAGCTACAACATTTGGCTCCACCTGGGGATAGCGCTTTTTCCACAGAAGCACTAAGAACCACAGATTAGTGCCTTCACCTCGGGCATGGAGTCATATATTGCTTAATAAATTTAAATTTTATGGAATTTTCACACTAATTTCACTCTAATATCTACAATAATTGGATGCTTGTGATATGATAACAAGGTGTTGAGAATCGTAGATTAGTAGCCTTAATTTGGCATGGAGTCCAAAACTCTGAAAACCCTAAAATTTGAAAAACTAAAACCTGACATTCTTGAAGTCTGAAACCTCTGCAAACCAGTTTCCAACTAGGATAGTCACCGTTATTTATCCACTAAAATTAAACTAAATAACCACAGCTAGAAACCAAATACTCAACACCTAAGCTTATTTATGTATTGGTTCCTACCTATGTGCATGACTAATCTTCATCAGGTGAATTTAATCTTCCAATAGTATCAGGTTAGCATTTGAGTGCCTAATCTAGAACCATTATGCCAGTGAAGTTTGAAAATACAATTCATCCTAAACGAAAAATAAACTATGCATAAGGGAGGCTCACAAAAAAAATTAGGAATATATCAAAAAGATGGTATGTGTAGGCTGTTAATAAATTTCTCCATGTAATTTGCCACAGGATCTTCAAAAGTATAAGAAAAAATATGGTCTTGATCAGCTCCAAACAATAAAGTCTCTATGTATGAAGGTTCTTGCTCGAATAAACCTTCTATTGGGATAATATGCTCAATAGAACAATTATCAACATATTTAATAAAATGATCTTTGTCACTTTCTCCACTTTTCATCTTTGAGCTTTGATTGAAAATAATTTGTAATTGTGACCTCAGGAAGAAAAATAAAATTTTTCACATCACTATATGACATATAGCCAACCTCAAATAGATTGTTTGCCTCTGATCCATGGGCATCATTGTGTTCTTCAATGCAATGATATGCAATCTCTTTATCAGCTTTCTTTTTACATAAGATAGCCTCTTTTGCTATGATAAATGGCTCAACATATTGTTGTCCAACATTTCCCACTTGCTGGTTTTCTTCTCTATGTTCAACACCCAACTGATGAACTTGAAGACCTTCTTCCTGTTCCTCATTTATTTCTCCCTCTTCTCGACTACTGGGCATAAATTCTTGATGCATGTTTGAACTTTTCTCCATTTGAATGCTCTCTTGATTTTCTTGGAACAGGGTCAACCAATTCTCTGCTTGTGAAGTTATTGAAGAAAAGTTTTTTATAAACTTTTCTGCATCATTTTGAAAAAATGATAGTTCTTCGCTTTGAGAGACTTGCTCGTAATTAATTTGATTATAACCTCTTTGAATGCTTTATATATTATCAACAATATCATTAGTTTCTTCAACAGGATTATCATGATCTTTTAAAGTTTCTTTAGAATCATAATATTCACAACAACCTTCAAAAACAAACTTGTGTGCATAATAAGTTCTACAAAAAGAATTGAATACTGAATGGAAATCTTTCAAAGATGAAATGCTTGAACGAAGCAAAGACTTGTACCAAACTCTAGCTTCTTGGTCCAAAGAAAACATAAACAACTTCATCTTCACATCTTCATGAATGATACTCTGCTGCTCCATGCATTCATGAAACTCTTGGAGATGCTAAACCGGATCTTCATATTCATTTCCACTGAATCTTGGAAGATACTCATTCCACTCATGAAATGTAGGCATATGATGAGGATAGCCAGTGATCCTAGTAAAATCTAGTGGGCCAAATTTATTGACTAAGAATGCAGGGATAGCCATTAAATCCCAGAAAAGAAAACTTCAAAGTGAAGATCACAGGTGTGAATGTACAACCAACTGCTGAAACTTGTCACCCTCAAGAATCAACTTCTAACTTAATAAACCTAGGGAAAAGTGTTCTTATTCAATTGTTTTGCAAGTTGTGGTTCTTGTTCTTGTGGAGTCGCCTTTTATTGCTTTTATTCAAAATAGCCAAATATTTCCTCCTCACTGAACAACCAGAGGAAAATATTAAAAACCCAGGGAAAAGTGTTCTTATCTTCTCTCCCCAGCAACGATGCCAATTAATGTTGTACCTTAAGAAACCAATTTCCTGGTTGTATAGAAATTGTGCTTAAGACATTAATGATTACAAAGATTGTCACTTGTTTGTCACTTGTTTGTCACTCAATTATATATTGTGTTCTCAAATGAAGGACCTAGGAAATCTGGTTCTTGATCCTCAATACTTAGGTGACAAGATAACATCAGAATGCCATTTGATTGTTGAATATAAATGATGAATGAAGAAAGATTAAATAAGTCATAGAAAATATGTTGTTTAACACATAATCCACTATGTGTGACACTGGGAGAAGTTATAGATAATATGTTGTTTTATACAAAACTACTATCTGTAACTTCGACGAATTGCAGAGATGGGAACTTCAAGTATAGGAGTGCTCTTTAAGGAATTTAACTTTATTTACATAGGCAAATAAATACTTGAAACTTAAATTACTATACTCAAAGGAAGAAAACATAAGATGACACATAACGGAGAAGACACAAAATCATACCCAACAACGTATGGAAAACTTCAGATTCTTCATTAATCAATAGTTGTATCAGGAATTCTGTAGCTTAGTCTCTAGATTCTCTAAAATTCGAACCTCTTGTCTCTAAATTTACCTCTCTTTATACATTACAAGACATTTGGTGATCACCAAAATTGTCAAACTACTTAATTATTTTCCTAACTGTCTAGAGTAAAAATTATTACAAAACATTACACAGACGGTAAAAGACACCACATTCTAAAGAACATAAAATAACAGGAGGTAATAGAAGTTAGAAAATAATGATAACTGTTAGCTTTTCGGCTCTGTTGTTTGGTTGCTGAGTTTCTCTGTAGATGCTTTAATAATGATTAAACAATTTTAATTATAATAAACTTTGACAAAACCCCATGCATGAAGCTGGGCTTACGTATGTATCGGGCACATTTTGATTGGCGAAGACACAAGAAAACCCAACCAATCACCTTTCTTTGAAGTTTTAGTCATCCACCGCTAATTCTGATTGTCTCACTTAAACAGCAGAATCGGCTATTTTACGTGAAACATTAGTTTGCCACGGAACTGAAAAGACTTAACATTTTGTTTCATAAACCCATCGGGTCCACCTTAGTTGTGCATGAGTCATCCAATCATTCGCTCAATCAATAGTCTGATCCTCCAGAACTCACGATATTTTAAATCCGTTTGAAATAAATCTTATCGAGTCCGCCTTTTCAATGCTCTATTGACTCCCATATGGACCCGATGGGAAATATATACCACCAGTTAATAATCTATCGGGTCCGACTTTAGCGCTAAAACCCGATTATTTCTTCACCCGATATCCGTTGGATCTTATTTATTTGGATGGATGGCTGAGATTGACCTGGACTTCAACAAGTTTAAACTATGTTTGATATATCGTCGCGTCCGATAAGTTACCACTTGATTACCGTTGGATCTATGGCCTACTGATCGGATGGCCCAGATGTTCTCGCAGGTACACCTTCGCATTGAATCTCTGAAACAAACCCATTCAAGTTAACTTGTGCGATTACCGTTGGATCTGTGCCTTATTGATCAAATGGCCCAGATCTTCTCATAGGTTTACATTCAAAGCCATCCCGTTAATCAAACAAAATAATTCATTTCTTTAAGACTTTGCGGGGTTAAAGAATATAAGGGAACTACATTTAGGTTGAACCCCCGCAATGATTCTATGCCACACATTGTGGTCAACCATGCTCACGTCACGGTCAACTATGGGGGTTGGGCCTTTAATTAACCTTTGTGATTATTGTTCCCCACAGCACACCTCATCATACTCATCAAGCTATCACTTGATCACGCTTCTTGAACCTACACAACATTTAGCCAATTGGTTTGATTTTCATTTCTTTTGATTTTTCTTTCATTTCATGATAAAACTAAAAATAAGGCTTAAATCACAATATAAGCTACAACAAATCCCATCTCCATATTATAGAATTATTTTTCCCTTGTCATCATAATATCTCTTTGATATATACTTCTTCCTAAAAAGTCTCTCGAACTCACTCCAAGTTAAATCCTCTTCATGAATACCTCTCACATTATTTACATCTTCCCACCAAATGTCTTCTTTACCTTTAAGGCTAAACGTATCTATTATAGCCTTCATGTTTTCTAAGTAATCATGTAATCTAGAGAACTTATTCATCCCAAGCAACCATGCTTATGCATCTTGTGACTTCTCCATTTATCCATCAAATGTAGGTGGCTTTTCTTTTTTGAACTCATTTGGTAAATATCCCCTGTCACTCCTCCTATAAGGATGATAACAATGATGACCATTTTACCTGTACAAACCAGAACTAGAATAAATCCCATGTTCATTGCCTCGTCTATCAAGTTTATCTAAGAACTTTCCACCTCTAATGGTATCATCGCTATTCGACATGTTCCCACAATGAGACCTACTACCATGTGCTCCATTAGTCCTTTCCTCCTGTCCATGACTGATCCTAAGAAGTCATTTTCTCTACAGGTCTTACAAACTCTAAGGAATAACTACATTGACCTCTGCCTGTTTCTCCTGTGCCCTAGAAAGTCTCTCTTGTGACTGAATTATTTTGTCATTATTTTCTTTGCAACTTCTTATCTCTTCCTTCAACCTTCTCAAAGTTTTTGCTATATTAGGAGAGTACCCTTCACCATGTTTCTCATTTGATATATAGGGAGAGTCTCGTGAACTATAATCCACCATTTTGCTATGCATATTTTGTCTTCTTCTTCCTGCAAGTATATCATGTCAACTAAACCAAAACATAAATATAACCAACATAACTTAGTATAGTTCAGGGGAGGATATATCGTCCCAAGATCAACCAAATTAGCACAATACATGTATAAAAATAATTATAACCATATATAGACATCATCTCAATCATCATCTGAGTTACAATTCATTATGTCACAACTATAAAACCAACTAGACACAATAAATTCACAACAACATATAGACACTGACATGCATTCACGATAAACACATCCCAAAAATGACATCATCAACCTCTACATGGAAACACAATTGTAAAAATGACTATCACCATGCATACATAACAAACACATAAACCACAAACATAATGAACACATATGCAACAAACATGTACACACGACAAATGCATTCTACTCATCTAGTCCAAGGGTTGAGCCATGCTCTGATACCAAACTGTGGTATTAGATATCACCAAAAGAGAATGAAACCTGACATCAAAAAAAGAGAATGGAACCCACTTTGATACCACTATGTAACACCCTCCTCCCACATTTACCCAATCTAACTGGTCCACCGGGGTAAACATGTGATGAAGAGTTACTATGATATGATTCAACTCCCCATGTACAGTTAAGGAAGTGGAATCAATAAACCAAAAACCAAATTGACCTTCCTCAAGAGCTACAAGAGGTACCCCTAGGGGCTAACCAACCACTCCAGGTTCCCAACCCTGATTTAACTTGTTGTTTAACTGAACTAGACCCCCATTCACTCCCATGAAAATCCCTCCATGCGATTGAAACCCTCCAATCTTAAGATGGGTGAAATTTGTAAATTCTTGGTTACTAGTGCCAGCCAAATAGGTAATGAGTAATGTCATGTAATTAATTTTGATATTTCTAGCCCCATCCCCAAAATAATATTTCATATACTAAATTACAAAGTCCTAATTGCTTTAATAGTTAATCAAAGGAGCTCTAAATAAATAATTCATAACTTGTTTGTTAAGGTTTTACTAATGGGGAAAATTTTGGAAAAACTAGATAGTTAAGCATGCTTGAGCTAAAGGAGTCTTGAGATGTATGAACTTATGGAAAACCTTATTACTAGGTGAAGGCATCAATACTATAAGAAATTTGTTCATTGTGACTAATGCTCATGTAACATGGGTTATGCATTAATAACTAACTTTATGAAGATAATCTCAAAAATGATATCTTGTATATTGGAATAAAAAACCCTCTAATTACTTAAAATAAAGAGTTAAAGGATTTATAAACCAATAGTTTACAAAGTATAATACTTAAGAGAGTTTTTCAAATGGAGTAGCAAGTGAAGTAAACTTCTTTGTGGGAAAAACTACACTTTTAGAAACATTTGAACCAAAATAATCTTAAAATTGAAAAATCATATTTTTTTAAATATTTTTATTGCTTTTATTGTTATTCTTATTATTTTGAAAAAATGAGATATTTAAATATTATAAAATATTATAGCTTAGGCTAAACAAATATATTACAAATATTCCTAGTTCTAGATTTCTAGTAAAATTGTCATTTCTTTATCTTTCAAAGAGAGAGTATCTCTATGTCCATAAGAACTACATCCTAGCATTTCTGACATGTATATTTTCTAAAAATAACTCCCAAGATTCTAATTACTTTCAAATAATAATATTTAAAATAAAACCCATTAACTATTTACCTCTTTTAGCCTGAAGTTGGTTGGATGAGGTTCCTAATTGCTAATATCCATGAATCAAAGCATCTAATGAATTGTGTCATCCTCTTTAACCCCCAAGTGAATAGTGTTTGTAGAAATTTTTTACCCATACCCATCCCATCAAACCTTTTCCTCTTCTCACCTAATTATCCCATCACACCCCACCTTCCCCTCTTCCCCCACCCCCCCAAGACATACTCTCCCTCACATCCTCTCCTCCTATCCCTTCATATTTCCACCCCCTCCCTCTTGGATCCTCCATTTTTTCGTTCATGCTCACCCATCCACCCTTCACTTGTTCTCTCATATTCCTCCTTTTCCCCTCTCATCCCAACCCTTCATGCCTACCGCCCCTACTATCAAATATCTCCTCCTCTTATTATCTCCCCATCACATCCTCTCCTCTTCCACCTTCATCTTATCTCAGACTCCCCCTTGTATCTTCCCTTATTTCCTTCATGCCTACCACTTCACCTTTCCTATTGTTGTAACTTTGTACTACTCTTCATAATGTTTCCAATGAGCCATAATTTTCATGATTTTGAGCTCATGTTCCCTCAATTATGACCTACAAAATTCACACATATTATCAAGTTCATGATTAAAAAGTATGTTCTTTAGCATTAGAAAATAATATTTAAGTGTTCCCAGACTATATATTTGTTTGGTATATTTCTAGAGACATATTGTTTACCTTAATTTATGTCTAGTCCACTTCCCTACCAACTCACTCCCTCACTCTTAGACTTTCAAAATAAATAAGGGAAGGAAGGGAAATCATGAAGAAACCTCAAAAACAATGAAACAAAAAATATGAGCAATCTTTCCAAGTGGGGAGAAAAATATACATGAAAAAGATCAAAAATACAAAACAAAAAGGTGAAAAAGTGACCATGTTGGGGTGGAAGAGACTTGATGAATAAGTGCCCATATCCCAATGGAAAGGCACTATATTATGTTATCATTCATTTGAAATACATATATAATGATACTAGTGCATTTTTTTATGCATGTAGTGTATTTATACACTTGGAATCCAATAGGCTAGCAAGTAGATTGCATAGAAACAATATGCATTCTTGGAGTATGGAAGGTTGGCACAAAATGGATTCCTCCATATGTTCATTTTGTGCCTTACTCTCTTCCTTGGTAGGAGTTTTCTATTGGATCAGTTACCCTCCAGGGATCAAATACTTGAAGAGGGACCCCTATGGGTGTATACTCTTAAACGTGTTGGAGCTCCTTTGATCACAGTTGATCTTCACTCATCTAGAAAACTCACTCATGTTCTCATTTAGACACTTATACTAGCTCAACCATGATGTATCATATCCCTTCCTCACCTCTTAGATGGAAGATGAAATTATTTGATGATATCCATGATTATGTTGATGTTATTGGGTGGTTTTATGGCTTTTAATAGGTGGTGACAATGGTTCTTTCCAAAAGAAGACCTAACAACACTTCATAATCTTTTAATTTATTTATTTGGCTTGTTGTACCATGTTATAACATAGTTTTATGATATAGGTGTTTCATCTCTTGTGGTTAGGTTTTATTACTAGGTGATTTTTTGGCATAGTGCTCCATATATCCTTCATACATAAAACTCTCCACTGTATCCCTTCACCTACATGCCATTTATGAAAATAAGTTGTCCCCCTTTATGCTTGGATTCTCAAAGGTGGTTATTAAAAGGTCTATGTGAAAATGAAAACATGACAACATAAGAAATCCTAATTCAAATGAAAACCTCATGGTCTATATAACATCTAAATGGTAAAAGAGGTGAAGAGAAAATTTAAATTGAAAAATTAGCTTGAGCTACCACTAACTTATTATGAGGTTATCCCATAGTCCATGAATTTTCTAAAGAATATTTAAATAAAAGGGTCGTGTTTGATGAAATCAACACTTGAATAAATGGAGAAAAGGGATAATCAAGTGATTTCAAGTAATGCCAACTCAATTATTTAGACTACCTCTTAATTAAGAGCTCACATGAGAAATTTTGAGGACATATATATTTTTTATTTATTATTATTGGTATTATTTCAAGGTTTAGATTAGATCTTTCTTACAGGTTTATTAGAGGATGTGCTATAACTAAAGCCAAATCAGGCATTATGCTCCAGCAAAAGGATATTGAAGCTGAGGTCTCCACTTGTTTCTCCTTTCATGATCATAGGAAAGGTGTATGGCATTGAAGTTATATGTCCAATAAATCTTTCTTCTTACTTTGCACCACATTTGAGAACACTTTGTTGCAATTGAATTTTATCTAATCAATACCACCCCCCCATCCATAACTTAAGAACTATATCCACCCTAGGTGATGCTTGAAGGGAATTCCTCAAACTGTCATGAACATTACCTTATCACAAACACTAATATCAATTTTAAATGAGGTGGAGTGATGACATCACCCCTTGGCGCTAGTGTTTGTTGTCTCCAACCACTCAATAAAATCTAAATTAAATAAATAACTATATATACACACATACACACACACATAACCTTTTATACTTTGTCCTTGTTTTTTAAATTCAGTGATTCAATTGTTAAAATATCCTAGCCTTTTGATAGCCATATTATTATCCCCTCCCAAGATCATCTTACCACCATCAATCTGATTCAAATTTGGAGTATTTTTGCATCTATGTGTCTCATTGTGTTTTCTATCTAAAGTATGTTTATTTATGGCTGTAAATCATCATCCATATTTATCATTAAACCTATATCCACAGTCCAAGTTGTCTACCACTCCTTATAATATTCTCTTGGATCTTATCATCACCATGATAGAGTTGGATTATTTTTGCATCTATGTGTCTCATTGTGTTTTCCAACTAAAGTGTGTTTATTTATGGTTGTAAATCATCATCCATATTTATCATTAAACCTATATCCACAGTCCAGGTCGTCTACCACACCTTATAATATCCTCTTGGATCTTATCATCACCATGATAGAGTTGGATTTCTTGTTATCATTTGTCATTAATGAAGATTACACTCATGAAAGAGGAGTATCTTCTTATCATCTATATTTAGAGTTGACTTCAAATTTTTTGTTTCTTTCTTGTAGCACAGTAACTTATCTTCATACTCTTTTATTATATTCTTGATCCCATGCATACATTTTGAAAGATACTCTGTAGTGAACAAGCTTCCAAACAATTCATTTATGTGATCACCTAATATCTTAGAGACCAACATGTTGTTGATATGATTGAACCAATAGGTCAACCATTTTATTACGCCCCTCTCTATTGCATGTGCACACCATATCTCTTACTCCTCCTCCATACCATTATAAGTAAGTAAAGTAAAAATATGTGACTATTTTTGAAAAAATAGTCATGCACAAGGATGTTTGTTCTTTATAATTGTATAAAATGTTTTTAAGGAAATTCATTCATTTGAGTACTCAACATTTGCACTAATTATAACATATGCACTATATTTTTTTATTTAAAATAACATACCCCTATTACGAAAATTCAAATTTCATATATTCATACACAAATTCTATAAATAAAAATTATGTATTCAAAAAGCTTATTCAAATTTTTACATTTGATATTTTACATCATATTCAAATTCACTAGAAAAGTGTCTTGAATCAACCCTCAAAGTTAATATATTTTTTACCATGTTTTCACTACCATTAACATGTCATGAGAGACCACCATTATCTTGCAATCACCGTTATGGAATTGTGTGAAAAACACTCATGTTTATTCTAATGGAATATTCTTGTAAATGAGAAAATATATATCATGTTGCATGGATATATTCTTCATGCCTATGAAGGGATTTCTAAATGTCTTGGGATTCTATATTCCATGATAAATTTACACTTAATAGACTTGGGGCTACCAATTATTAACTAATATGGTCCTAAATTTCAACTAGTTGTGACCATAAAACCAAGATACAAGATACACTCTATTGCTTAACCAATCTAACAAAGGCATCAACCCAGTAATGAAGCTAGAAAAACATGTGGAATAAAGAGTGAAGACATAAAAAACCTCAATATATATTTCCAAATTACCAAGGGGAAAAATACACTTGAAATTCACCCCCATAGAACAATATCATAGGTGCCTTGAAAAAACCAAGAATGGACTAGGCCCATAGAATCAAATACACAATTTCAACACACAATGCATAAATTTCAAAAACATGGGTATTAATTTTTGTGGGAAAGCATACATAAAACTCAATCAAGAAAACTCAACTAAATATGCACAACAATTGTATTGACAAAGGTAGGAAAAGAAGGCATACCCATAGATCCTATGTTTGTTGATAATCCCACAAGGTCCAAACCCCAATTCTTCCTCCTAAAATTGTAATCATGCAAGATGGACAAGAAGACACCAAATTATCATAGCATTCAAAGTACATATGCATATAAATAAGTCATATAATAAAAATACCCATTACAGATACCCATGCATAAATAAAAACAATGCAAACTAGAATGGAACATGAGTTTCTTTATTGAAATGAAAATAGTAAGAGGTGGTTAAGCTACAACTTGATCTTGGTTGTTGTTACCAATGGAACCTTCCTCCAGATCCTTCCTATCTGAGCTAACAAATACCCACTCTCTAACAAAATAAATCTAATGTGAGATAAATGGGCTCAACATCTATGCATGGAAACAAGGGTTTCCTAGAGATATGGAATTGCAGAGAGCATGGGATAATGCAAAAATGAACTAGGGATAATTTGGCAGAGTAAGGATGCCAATCATTAGGATGCATTTTAGGCCAACCTGTAGGGTGTATTTGTACCACCAAAAACTAGTTAATTTAGTTAGGCCATGGGCTCCTATAGGTGGGTTTCTAGTCTAACCCATAAACCCTACCCAAAAAATAGGTATTTTATATATTTTTTCAATTTTAAAAAGTTGTATGTGGAAAGCATTTTGAGGAACTACATATATACACATTTTTACAGTGGCGAGAGTCACGTATAGTTTTTAAAATTTTGTTTTTTAAGATAACGACAGGTTTTCAAGGGAAAAGGGATCTTCTTGGGCCAATCATGAGCATCTGATGAACATGAGCAGAAAAAGTAGTTATAACATTGAGAAAATCCTAGAATTAGTTTGAACCAAAATTGTGTAA
Organism: Pinus tabuliformis; assembly: GCA_031772625.1. Lineage (NCBI taxonomy): Eukaryota > Viridiplantae > Streptophyta > Pinopsida > Pinales > Pinaceae > Pinus > Pinus tabuliformis. Next base: position 57,135,498 of record CM062804.1, read on the forward strand.
ACAAAAATTCCATCGGACAATATATAGACTAAGGGGAATTCTTACCTATCTAATACTAAGGCATATCTTACTCCACCATTTATTGCATGCATCCAACCCAAATTCTATTATCTCACCACCATGATGGTAAACCTTCATAAAATTTTCAATGTATAGGTAAAAATTAGGAGTGAGCATTTGAAGAGTAAATTCATAGGTTATTTCATATCCTCACACCTCATATGCAATCTAAATAATTTAATTATGACACATGTGATTCATATATGAGTTAACACATGCCTCCATTTGTTATAAATAATGGAAACCAAGACACTAGTGAGAGGGTAGATGAATCAATAATGTAACCAAATTATACAACTCTTAAAAAATTGTACTTTTCAATCACTTTGGAAACTACTCATGTAATCAACAACACAACACAATAATGTACAACACAACATCATTATCATCGTCAAACACATGTGCAACATGCACACACACACACACACAGATATATATATATATATATATATATATATATATATATATATATATATATATATATATATATATATATATATATAGATATAAGACATTGAAATTAATTTTATTTCTTTGGAAAATGAAAGCTTCGACTTGATTACATCATTTCCCCACAAGATACTACTTGTAGGTTCATCAGCTACTATTGAAATGAACTTATATCCTTGCTCATTTATCAATTTTCACCAAAAGGGACTCTTGCTCCTACTCGTTTATCAACCACTGATAAAAGGGAATCTTGCCCCTAGAATGCAAGCTACCACTTACTGGCGCTATTGATCCATCTTTCATCCATTTTCAAACTAAAATCAATAGGCCACTTCTTTCATAAACAAAAAACCTTCTCATCTATATTTCTCACCAAAACCACCATTAAAACACCTTCAACAAACTCTGATTACTAAAAAATTCACCAACTATACCATCAATCACTGAGTACTGATCAAAACTTCCATACACACCAACAACATCAATCCTTACACTAAAACACCAATCACTAATTCATTCTTCACCTCTCAAATATAAAATTTGATCTTTGATTCACCTTTGATGCATACTCACATTATGCTTCAGTTTTCACCAACAACCTTTCACACACATCTTCCAACCAACACAATTACACTCTTTCACACTCCCCTGCACACTTTTTCAACACCTTCACTTTGAAAATTCGATTATGCTTATAAAGGAATTTGGATTCATATTTTTGGAATTGAATCTTTAGTTAACTTGCTCTTGAATTATTGCATGAATTCTTTATTTTTTCCCTTTTTCCTCTTCAAAATATGTATTTTTAACTTGCTCTCCAAGTCTTCATTTACTTCTCACATGTTTCTATTGATAAAACTGGGCCTAACTGCTCAATTTTTCTATTATGGATTTTTTTATAGGATTTAGCAGTGCTCCATCTAATACTGGTGAATCTCCAAACTTGGTGTTTCCACTAAAAGTGCCTCTTTAATTGTTCATGCCGCTAAATTCTTCCAACTAGTTCATGCATGGCTATTATGTCTTTTAGCACTCCTTTTATGTTTTGCATAACTACCAAATTAAAAAAAAAAATTTACTCATCCATCCAAATATGGCATATAATGCCAAAAATTATGTTGTTGACCCAGGGAAAAATCAATTTTCCGATACATTCCATGCTTTGGGCTCTAATACATAGGCCAAAGAACTTTTATATATATATATATATATATATATATATATATATATATATATATATATATATATATATATATATATTGATATAGATATATATATACGTTGCTAATTATAGCTTTGTTGGGCTCACTTCTCCATAGCCCCAAGGGTTTTAATTTGCATTGCAAACTCCACACCCATGGTTTTCTCCATCACAACAAAACCTTGAATTGGTGCTAAAGGCTTCGCCCCTAACTTCTTTTCTTCGACGCTATTTCATAAACACCTCCAAGGTCTGGGGATTGAGATGAACTATCCCGGTGGGTCAGCGCGCTTCTTTCAACAACTAATCAATTGTAAGATGGTTTGTGTTGTCACTGTGAAAAACACCCTCCAAAATTTTTTCTACACTTGAATTTTGGAGCCTACTGTGGATCTTGTAATCAGTCATTTTGTAGTCACTTCTTCGTCAGTTGATTCTTTGTTAAGTATTTGAGCTCCCTTCTTGTATTGTAAGTGTCAAAGCCACCTGCTCACACATGCTTAGTCCACAACAAGTTCATGAGCACATTCTTTTACGCAAACTTGAACTATCACTGCATATTCCATCAAGATAGTGCATGTGTGATGATCAACCTATGTTGATAGTCAATGTGTGCTTTCATTGATAGTCTCTCACTTTTGGTTGTGATTGTGGTTCTATTTCGATGAATTTTTGAAACCGTCACTTTTGTGCACCTTCACATTTGTAAGTGTCACTTTCACTTGCTTTCACCTTAATTACTTTCATTTTCTTGTTATATTTCTCTAGCATATGTCGCTTTCACCATCATTCTCATATCACAAGTGTCATTCACACTTTTCTTTTCATGTCGCAAGTGTCATCATTTGGCAAGAGAAGGGTCACTTATTGAAATAAGTGGATTTTTGGCTTGTTTCAAGGGGAAATTTTGGTATTGATGAGTCCTACTAGACATGTAGATATGTTTTACACTCATTCCCAAAGTTTCATGCACTGTCGCACAAGCGTCTTCATTATCATCACAAAGTGTATATTTAATGTTGCACTTGGGGAATGTTGTCGCAATGTCATCGTATTGAGGATATTATGTGCTTCATGTGTTTTGGGTGCTCTATGTTGTTTCGTCAAGTGTTCTAAGTGTGTGATCATGCTAAAGTCTTTCCCTTGTTCATTTTCATCTCATTGATCCCACACTTAGCCTTATCCAGAAAATTTCACTCCCGGGAAACTTGGCTTCACTCTAACATTTCTAAACTATGCACTACGCATTTTAACCCTTAAGCCCTGACCTTTCCTCTTGGAATCGCACATTGCGTATTTATAGTGCCCAACCTTAACCCTTGAGCTCAAGAATTGTGCAATTTATGCCTCCCAGTTACCCACAACTACGCATTACGTAGTGTCAAGCCTCAAGCTTCTAGCCTGACACCTTTACTTGTGCAACTGTGCAACCCATGATATTTTTCTCCCTCCAGAACAATGTTTTGGGAAATTCCAAGCTTCAAGCCTCAACCTTGATCTCTTGAACCTCTCAAATATGTAGTTACCTAGCATGGCTTCTTAGAACTATGTATTGGGAAACTTCAAGGCTCAAGCCTCAGGCTTGACCTCCTAAGTCCCTCAACTATGCAGTCACTCAACCTAGGCCTTCAAAATTGTACATTGCATAGTCTCAAGCCTCAAGTGTTACGTTTGAGCCATTGAGTCTCTCAAATGAGAAGTCCCTCTTCTCAGGCCCCCAGAACTGTGCATTTCACACTCTCATGGATCAAATGTCTAGCATGATTCTTTGAATCCTTCAATTGTGCAATCCTTTGACTTTGGTCATCTTGAACTATGCATTGCATAGTCTCAAGCCTCAATCCCCTATTAGAGTCGGTCTTGTCAGTCCTCTGTCAGAGATCAAAACTCTTTCTGCATTTCATTTTTAGGTGTCTCGCTCCATTCACTCAACTGCATTCCACTAGGGGCATGCCATAACCTGACGGAAGGGCCTTACCATTCATTCCCCTCATGTCTTGTACCTGCTGGCTCAGGTCTTTTCATCAATGTGTATTAAAGTCCATGACAGTCAATGTTTGATCTTTTAGTGGACGAGAGTCATTTTGGTCGTTAAGTCTATGGATTAGTCATTAGGTCTTCAAACAATGTCCAATAAAGCCAGCAAGGTCAGAGGGAGGCTCTTATGAAGTTGTGATTCAAAGACTTTCATTGTCATGTTGATAGAATACGACTGTTCTTCAAAACTCTGTTTTGAAGAAAAGTCAACAGTTTGTCATTTGTAAAAAATTTCAAAAGTTTCTCAGTGGATTTCTCCAAGCGTAGCCCTGGTCTCCTTAGCCAAATTCCATGTCGGCTGCCCCTGCAAAAAATCGCCAAAAAAATTCATCATTTTAGTTAAAGAAATCAAAAAAAAGTGTGAAAAGAAGAATTGTATTAATTGTGAAAAAGTGCCAAAGTGAAAACATTACAAAATGGGTTTTGGAAGAAGGAAAAATCAAATCCAACTCTTGCAACATATTTCTCCAAGTTATATAAATCATTTGGGTCAAGTTACATTCATAAATCTCATAGCAAAGTTGAGTTTGGAGGTTGAAGAGCAAACAGCAATTCGAAAGGGCCGTGACTGTGTTAGGAATTGGAGCACGGAGGTGGAGGGGCGCGGCGCACACAGAGCGCGCAGCGCACTGGGGATTTCTGCCCAGTGTTAAACTGAATGGGTGCGACGCACACAGAGAGCGCGGCGCACTGGGTTCTTGGCGCGACGCATATACACATAAGCCCTATCTTGCTCAGAACTTGCAACCAATCGCCTTCAATCCCTTGAAATTGCCAGGTGGGGTCAATCTCTCAGTGTTTCATCCATTTTTATGTTAGCATGATGATAGTAAATGGTGGCTTATGGTTGCACCAATACTCTTAAACCATACCACTTAAAATCATCAAAGCCAATGCTGTTAGGGTTACAAAGTCATTGTGTTGATGCCAAGGTTCTTCCCCCATTTCATTTTTCCTTCTTGCCCTCATTCCCTTCTTCCCTATTCCACTTTTTCCATTTCTCCCTATCCTAAAATCCTATTAAAATCCTATTCCCTATCCCCTCCGCATATTTTTCAAAGGTAAAACCCCAAACCTTACCCTATATAAAATCTCCTAAACCCCCTACTCCCTAAATAAAATCCCTTCTCATAGTCCCTAATCCCTTCATATTATTCCCCTTCCTAACAGTCCCTTGTTGCATTTTCCCCTTGGTGGCAGATTTCAACACATCAAAAAGGGCAGTTCAAGCACAGTTCATACACAGCAGTCATCTTGTCTTCAGGGTATTTTGCATAGCAGTCATGGCATCTGAGCATTCATCGGACTATGAGGTAGAAACCCAAAGTGACTATCCCTTGGAAGAACAGGCACCCCAGAGGCCTCATAAAAGTGGCAGACATGTTAGAGAGGAACCGACCACCCTTACAGAATTGCAGGCCTGCCCTCTTGCTATGTCATGTTTTTAGCATCAATCATGCTATGAATTTTGTCAAAAGGTGGCAAGTGTACAATTTCATCATGAGTTGGCTCGCCTTTTTGTGCTGCACTTGCACGGAGATCAAGCTATCTTGGCTAGTGTCACCTTCACACTTACACCAGAATCCATCTCGTTGGCAACCAATATACCGAACATGGGTGAACCATGGCACAAGAAAAAGAAGATTGACCGGCAGCATTATGAGCCATACATCAAAACCAGTTTCCTAAGGCATCTCAAGAGAGTGTTCCCGTTCCGATATCTGAAGGATGAATATGCTCCACTAATGAGATTGATAATGAAATATTTCAGCTGTGAGGGGCGATTTTCTCATCTTTATGCTTATCACATCAGGTTGCTCATGCATTTCACCAGGGTACGGATGATGAACATTCCGTATTACATTTGTCGGAACACAGAGAGGATGACCACCTTTATACAACACAAAACACCTCAACAACAACTTAACAGTGTTTATCATTTTGCTCTTATTAAGATTTTGGTGGTTCATCAGCTTGGATTGCAGGGCATCACTTGGGATGATTTCATCTCGGTTGATTTCTTCAGAGCTTCACAGAGAGTAACAGAGGTTAAGCATGAGGGTGAACCTTCTCATCGGTATCAGCGCCATGAGACTGCTAGTGTGCCAGTTTTCATCACATATCAGAAAGGCACCAGACGTTTCTTTGCAGCGGCAAAGCGAGTGTTATCTCCACCCGGGGTGGAAGGGGCCTCGCTTCTTCCATCAGCATCACAGGAACATGACAAAGGTAAGGAGCCAATGCAGGATGAGGGGCCTTCAGGTGAGCCATCAGGTGAACGAGAGACTGAATTCGTTCTCCTTCATGATGATGATACAGATACAGATCCGACAGGTGCACAGCTTAAAGAGATCATCCAGGAGCAACAAGCAGAGATTCAAGCCTTGTCCCTTGATTTGGAAAGAGCCAAATGGAACATGAAATATCTGGAGCAGAGGAACAAACAGCTGCGGGATCAGCAAGTGATCATGGAGCTACAAAACATTCGTGAGCATCGCCAAGCTGCACAAAGGAGAAGAGTTGAGCTCACGTCATTAGAGCAAGAGATTAATGAGGATCGGGAGGCCAATCTTGAGAGAGTTAACATGCACTTAGAGAGGCTACTAGACAAGGCCGACAAGGACCATGCATTGCTGAGACACATGGCTTTCCACTACATGGCGCGAAACAAAGTGTGCAAGGCCCGAATCAGGAATTTGAAGGCGAAATTGAGGAAGGCAATCAAGAAGCAAAAGAGGCAAAGGGAGCTCGATCGACTTCAGATATTGGCCGAAGCCTCTTTGGCCCAGCATAACACTTGATAAGGAAGCTCTAGCCCAAATTTCAAGAAATTTGGGGCATTTTTGGTGTTTTTGGAAATTTTTGTGCAAAAAACAAGGTTTTTCTCCCTGTGCGCCGCGCCACCTGGCGCGCACTTACAATAGGGAGCTCCAAATGACAAAAGGTTTGCATTTTTGGATTTTCCATGGAAAATCATGACTTTTGGTGCATTTCCAAGAAGTTTGGGCTAGTTTTGAGTCCTCAGGAGGTCAAAAACACCCAAAAAATGACCTCTTTGCCCCTATTTTGACACACAGGAAGCAGTCTTGGGAGATTGCAGTTTTGGAGGGGAAAATGGGCACCAAATTCAGAAATTCCACTTGGGTTGGAGAGTAGATAGGCAGGGATTTCCAACAAGCACACTTGGGCTCAATTTGGACTTCGGAAAGTGCCTCAAAACCAGCTCCAAAGTAGCGCGACGCATACAGTTTTTGGCGCGGCGCACAGAGACCCAAAGGCCAAAATCGCTCCCGCTTCGCGAAATTTCGATTCGCAATTTTCTCCAAGTGGGCCCACTCATTTACAATACATTTTTCCCGGCATTAAAGGCAAAGTTTAAAAAGCATTTTTGGCTTCTATCCAAGTGGCCAAATGAAGGCGAACAGCCACCCACAAAATCTATGCTCATATTTGCTTTTTTCTAATTGGTCTTCATAGAAAATTAAATGTAACTGCTGATGGTTGGCTCTTCATTGCCTGGGTTGATCGACCTTCCCATGGCAAAGCTTATTTATTGTATTGAGAGTCATTTTGTAAAGGGTTGGAATTTCTGGGAAACTGTGGGAGATAAACTCTGTCACTCACTATTCCTTTTGACAGAGAATTAATGAAAGATTGCAACTCTAGTTCATGAGATTCCTGTGGCGTGAGTTTAGCAAATGTATCTTCTTTATGTTTCATATGTATTTCGTTATGTTTCGTATTTTCATTCATATTCATTTCCAATGAAAGCTTTCTAAGTAAAAAAGGTAGAATTCAGTGTACTGCTCTGCCTTGGGATAGTTTTCACGTTCTATGTTTTCTTCTGTTGAAAAGGACTCATGTATTTATGCCCTTTTCACACTCTTAAACAATCTCTCCACTCCATATTATTTTGAAATCTAATTGTTGGACTTTCTGCCTTTCTTGCCTCACAAAATAATCTGCATCTTTGAGTTAAATTCTCTGCTCATGTTGTTCCTTGGCCCCCACACATCCCAGAAAACTCAGTCATTCATCAAAATACCTCTATCACATTTATTTATCTAGCCTAAGATCAGTATTCATTTTCGAGTCATCTCAGACCCTATCATTTATTTTTCTGAGTGTGACCTTGAGAGAGCCCTCTCCTTTTCTGGTAGGGCTAGCTACGAGACTGAGCGTGGTTTGTGGTTACCCTGAATTTTCCCTTCCTTCAGCCTAAGGTGAATTTAGGTGCTAACATCCCCAACCTTGGCCTCTGGAATTATGTAATCCCTGAGTCAGTCACTAGACCAATCACCAATTCTAACTTTAATAATTGATTTCATGAATCATATTAGGCTAGGGGTTTATCGAACTAATGTCGTCTTGTCATGGGTGGACTGCAATAGCAGGTAATATATTATGTCATGGCAGGATGATGATGAAGGGGATGGAGAAAGAGACTTTGCTAAAAGACACCTAGGGAGTTGAGGAGATAAGATGATCATCAAACAAGAAGATGAAGGAACATTGGATTTCAACAGAAGACCAAATGTCGAGCCCACATGAAGACTCCATAATGATTCACAACCCTTTGGAGGGTGGATATGAAAAACAAATCATATCTCTCTTGAAGATGAAGTATTGGATACATCTCTTATTAAAGACAAAGTACAAAAGAGTGTCTTGACATTTCCATGTCATCATGAAGTCCATGTCATCAGTGTCATGTGATGAGTCATCATGTGCCACATCTTTTTTTGGATTATGTAAATTCAATATTGGAGAAATGTAATGTAAAGTGGAAGTCCAAGAGTCATCCATGTAATGTGAAAAGTCATGTAGGAAGTTGAAAGGTCATAGAGAATTCAAATGGTCATAAGGGTAATCCAAGATTCACAAGGGAGGTGAATGATCACCCAATTTTTTATATATACACCATCATAGCACACGCATATGAGTTTTCACCTTGGATCCTCCTACCAGGCATTGGAGAGGAAGATAGTTATTTTTGAGGAGCAAGTGACTGCTCTAATGCTCCACTATTGGGCCTAGTGGTGTTCACTGTCTTGATGTATCTTGGAAGTTTTACTTAATTCAAAACCTCGTTGAGCCAGTTTTATCATTCTATATTTTTTAGGTTGTGGGAGTAAATACATTGGAAAACATCAAAACCAATTTTGAAGCTGGGATCTAGCCCTGCCAGCTTCAGAGAGGGATCTCTCTTTATAATTTAGCTTGGTTTTTAAGTTGATTTTGGGCTAGTTATGATTATGCTTGGTTGTTTTTTTGAATTTGTTTGATTGGTTGTTTAGTTGATATGATCAAATTACTTTCTTTCCATTAAGCTATGGAGTCAAATTAAGCCAGATGCTGTATCAAAAGTTCAAAGGAGTAATCACAGGGAAATTTAGTTACATTCACTAGATCTTTAAATTGAATTATGGAATGGATAAAATAGGTGATTCAGTAGTGATTGAAAATCATTTAAGAATTTCTCAATCAGACTTCAGAAGAAAACATACATATTGTAAAAGCAATCCAAATAAGGTGCTCAATAACATATCTTATTTTTCACAACTCCTATTTTACAATTAGATTTAGATGATAAACATAGAGAGAATAACAATGGAAACACAATTACACTAAGAAAAACATCACCAGTATTGTTGAGCCCCAAAACTACCTCTCTTCCAAGAATTTTCTTAAACCCTTTCTCTTTTATTTTCCCATGTCAGTGCATCCTAAGTTATCAAAAGTTGTTACATGTTGATTTTAGGAGTGTATTTGAGTGATTTTCAAATTATATCATTGTGTGTGCTATTTGATCTAGGTTTTGTTGATCAACTAAGGGATGTAGCCACTTTCCACAGCTAACTGGAAATTCCAAAACCATTTCCATTGTTTTGTAGGTTACAGGTGTCAGTAGGAGGAATGAGACACATGGGCAGCTCAGGAATTGTCCATACATGGATGAGGTCCTATTTATTTAGCCAGATTCGAAAGGAAAGGTCCCAGTCAAAGGGAGGTTAACGAAGAGTTCTATGCCAACTAGAACTCTGTTCCTGCACGTAAAAGAAGCCCAAAGCTATTCCTGAACTTGTGGATCCATTTTTTCCACATGCATGCCATCTACATAACGCAATCCAACATCCACTTCGCATAGATTTACTGCTCATGGCAACCGAGAGGCTCAATCCTCAGATTTTGGCCTGTTCACGTGTCTATCATTGAAGAAATTCCTCTAAGATACAGTTATCCATTTTCTCTATAAATATAAGCATTTTCAAAGCAAATAGGATGTTCTTAATATTGTTGTTATAGTGTTATTTTGTTGTTCTGTAACTGAGAGACATATTACTCTGTTTCATAATACAAAACTCTGTTTTTCACATGGCTGTTTGAGCGTGTTTAACAGTGTGCTAGTCCAAAGTTGTGCAGAGGGCCTCTGCGTAGCTGAGGTCCTTCTTTTGTGTTTGTATAGTTTTCATTATATTTTCTCTCATTCAAATTGTATATTTCTCATGTTTTGCTTATGATCTTAATCATTCTAACCTTGTACATTCTCTGCATCTTGTCATATTTCTTACTAACACTAATAGGTGCACTTCAGAATAGGTCTTTAAGTCTGGTTATGCTCGAGCTTCTTAGTGTAATTTTTGCATCAAGTGGTGTTATTGAGACTTACTTCCTTTGGTGAAACTCAGTTTTCAATTTCAATTGTTTATGCTTTTACTTTGTGAGATTTGTTTACTGTTCAAGATAGTTTAGATGTCAGTTCTTTCATTCTATATGATGATATTTCTGGAGCCTTTAGCTTAACCCCGTTTTAGAAGTTAATTGGAAAAATATTGTGATTATAGATGAAGTAATTGGCTTTTATTTAATTAGTGTGCAATTAGATAATTTATATGTTAGTTCTTTCATGCTATATGATGATATTTCCAGAGCCTTTATCTTAACCCCGTTTTAGAAGTTAATTGGTGAAATATTGTGATTATAGATGAAGTAATTGGCTTTGCTTTCACTAGTGTGAAATTAGATAATTTAGATGCCATTTCTTTCATGCCATATGATGATATTTCCAAAGCCTTTAGCTTAACCCCATTTTAGAAGTTAATTGGTGAAATGTTGTGATTATGGATGAAATCATTGACTGATCATTAGTTTCCAATTTCTTTACTTTTTGGTTTAAGTTGCAGCAGTTTATTAGATTTCAATTTTGCAATTAGGATGAACAGCAGAGATAGTAATCTCATTTTCAGTGCTTCATTTTTAGTTTGGTTTATATAGCTGCATATTCACACTCTCATTCAAGTTCTGATTTTGTGGACAACATGTTTAAGATCTCCTAAGTTCAAAGTTTGGAAATTATCACAAGAAGCAAGAGGATAATACTTGTCTTCAACTCTACATCCACACTTGATCTTTGAAAAGTATTCTTAAACTTTTTATTTAACAGTAGATTAAGATTTCCATTGCATTAAACCACTTTAGGAGACCAACAGAACAAAACCCCAAAACAAGATAAAACTGAAAACAGTGAGGTAAGAAAAGGGTTGTCTAGCACATACAGTGCACTACACTTCATCAGTTTACGACTCCCGAATTGATAACTTATGTAGCAATTTAGGACATACTAAATTGACTAAACATTTTGGTGTCGTTGCCGGGAAAGTGTAACTAGGTAGCCTATCTCTTACATTCAAAAAGAAAAAAGGGGGAAAATTAATAATTTCTTGTGTATGCTCTCCTCTTGCACCTAGTGTGATCTAGAGGATCAGAAAAAAGAATTATTAGTCCAATAATTTCTTGAGTATGCTCTCCTCTAGCACCTAGTGTGATCTAGAGGATTAGAAAAAGAATTATTAGCCCAATTAAAATCATCAAAAACAAAAAAAAATGACATGCACAGAGAAAGAGATTCTAGGGGAAGGTTTATAGCTAGGGGCAAAAGTTAGAATTTTACAACTCCAACTACTTCAAGGAATAGAAAAGATACACCTCCATCCCAGACTCATACTCCCAGCCTAGGGTTCTTGGAATTCAAGGTGCAGTGATTGAATTAGAAGATTCTCCCACTCCATCTACTAAATCTGACCTAGGAGAAGAACCCTTCTTCACCTCCATAGGGGAGCCTATTGCAGTTGAAGAAGTAGAATTACCTAGAGAAGAAGAGGAGGTAGAAACTCTCTCTCATTAGCCATTAATAGAAGAGCCAGAAGATTCTGAGGAAACTATCATGGCAGAAGAAGAGCAAGATGGAGAATTTTCACTATTTGGAGGAAGGGGTAGAGGCAGAGGTAGAGGAAATAATGGAGGAGGTAGAGGTAACAATGGAGGAGGTAGAGGAAATAGGGAAGGAGATAACTCATTTGGATTCCCTATAGTAGATGAGGAAACCCATACAACAATGAAAAACATTTCACCATCCGTCCTCCCAAACTTTTATGGATTGCAAAGTGAGGATCCTAAAACATTTCTATTTGAGTTTGAAGTCTTATGCCGAACTTATGACTATCTAGAAGACTCTCAAAAACTCAAATTGTTCCCTTCAACATTGAAAGGGGCTGCTCTGAAATGGTTTATGGGATTAGTCACTCAATCTATTAGGACCTGGAATGATATGAGGCAGGCATTTTTGGATAGATACTTGGATTATTGTATGCCTACTAATCATAAGGATGAGGTATTCAAAATGATGCAAAAAGAAGATGAGAAATTAGAATATTTTCTTGAGAGGTTTCAATACAACTTAAAGAAAGCAAAAATGAACAATTTAGATGAGGAAACCTTGAAAGCCCTTTTATTGAAAGCCATTAGAGATGAATGGATAGATATTTTAAACATGATGGGGAAGGGAGACATCTCTCAACTTCCATTAAGTGACATAGCAGAACTATGTGTCCATCTCTCAAGAGGAAAATCTAAAACTGGAAAAGGGCCTAGAGATCCTTCTCTTATGAGAGCAAACAAATCTACAACTAGGATAGTAAGTAGGGCAGAAATTGGAAATATGCTTGATGAGTTCAAAACTAACATTCTAGGGAGCCTTAGTGAACAGCTAGACACCCTCAGAATTCAAAACAAGCAGAAAACATAAGCTGATACCTTTGCCATCTTTTGCCCAAAATGTAGAAAGAAACATGCTCTAAGAGAATGTCCCTTAGATGCAAAAGTTGTAGAAGCATGTATGATTTGCTCGGAAAGTCATGAGACCAAGGATTGTCCTTCAATCGTAGGTCTTAAAGCTGCCTTTCAAGAGGAAGTAGTTCCAAATTCTATAGAACCTCATTGCTTTGTTTCAAGAAGACCTTGGCAAGGGCAAAAAAATCAAGGATTTAACAATCCAATGAATTTTCAGCCCTCACCAAATTGGAATTCTTGGCAACAACCTTGGCCTCAACCTCAAAATCAGTATCAATCTCAATCATGGGCACAAGGGGTACAAAATCATTATGGGAGATTTGCTCAATATTATCAATATCCGCCATCTTATCAGAGTTATCCTCCCCCACAAAACCAACAACAAAGTCCACAACCACAACTTTCATTATCGTTTCCACAACAACAACCTCCTCAACAAAATCAAAATCCTCAACTCTTGCTTCCATTTCAACAGAAGCCAAATCAACTACCAGCCCAATCATTACTAAATCCAAACAACAAAAACCCTCAGAATGCTTACATGGTATAAGGACAACCATTTCCTACCTACATGATTGTTCCTCTAGATCTTAATGATGTTCAACTTAGATCTGGTAGGATTTTAGAAAAAGAAAAACCTTCTATAGATATTCAAGAGCAAGATGCTTCTAAGGAGGATTCTTTGAAATTCAATAAAAGTTTTGAAGAAGCATCCCTTCAAAACCCAACCATTCAAAAAGAAGAACAAAAAGAGTCAATCCACACAACTCCTATAGTTGAGCAACCTATATCTACATCCACACCTCCTTTTCTTGAGAGATTACAAATTGACATGGGGGTGGAAAAACAAATCTTGTTGCCTGAATATAATTTCCTGGATGAATTAAAAAATGTCTGTATCAAGATTCCCTTGCTACAAGCCATTAGAGAAATTCGTATTCTAGCAAAACCAATAAAGGAGTTGAGTATCAAAAGACCAGGTAGGAAACCAAGAGACACAAAAAGAATCCACCTGGTAGGAAAAATAGTAGATATCATGATGGGAAAGATTACCATGCAGAAATATGTGGATCCAGGAAGTCCAATTGTCAAGACACACATAAATAGAATGGCAATTCCAAATACATTGATTGACTTAGGGGCTGCTATAAACATTATGAGTAGACAAACTATGGAACAACTTAAACTTCCTAATCTTCTTTTCACACCTACCTTACTGCAACTTGCAGATAGATCAGTAATCAAGCCAGATGGTGTACTAGAAGATATTTTAGTCTCCTTGGATTCTTGGGAATATCTGGTGGATTTCATGATTTTGACTCCCAAGAGTAATCTAGGAGGACACCCACTCATCTTAGGAAGACCTTGGCTAGCCACAGTTGATGCTTTTATTAGTTGTAGATCTAGTGACATGTACATTTCTGATGGTAGTTCAACAAAGAAATTTACTTTGTATCCTCCAGCAAAATAAATTACAGAAGTAGGAGACAATGAATGGGTCGATGATGAAGATGCTATACAACCTATCTTTACTCTTTCTGAAGTTAATTAGGATAGGCAAATCCTAAACACATTAGAAAATTTTGAAACATCTTCAGAATATGATCACACACAATTTTAGTTAGATTCTGATATTGAATACTTGTCATCAAGGAAAATGTCTCTCTACTCAATGGAAGAGTTTGGTAGTTCTGCAATTGAAATTTTTCCAGGTAGAACATTGAATATCAACAAAAACTTGGAAAAGTTATAACAAGAAGAGCTAACCAAAATCTTACAAAAACATTATGCTACATTTGCAAGGGAGTATACTGATATGAAAGGTATTGACCCTAAGACTTGCATCCATCATATATATATTGAGGAAAACAGTAGACCAGTCAGAAAACCTCAGAGAAGGATGAATCGAAATCTTAGGGAGATTGTGAAAGAAGAGCTCCAAAAATTACTCAATGTAAACTTCATTTACCCAATCTCAGATAGCCAATGGGTTTCTCCCTTGGTGATAGTGCCCAAAAAGAATGGTAAATGGAGGGTGTGCATTGATTATAGGGAATTGAATAAAGCAACCTTGAAGGATCACTTTCCTTTGCCCTTTATAGATCAAGTATTAGATACATTAGCAGGAAAAAGGTACTTTTCATTTTTGGATGGTTTTAGTGGTTATAATCAAATTCAGGTAGAACCTGAAGATCAAGATAAAACCACATTTACTTGTCCATGGGGAACTTTTTCCTACCGAGTGCTTCCTTTTGGATTATGTAATGCACCTACAACATTCTAAAGAGCAGTACTAGGAATTTTTTCTGATATAATCCATGATTGTGTAGAGGTATATATGGATGATTTTACAGTCTATGGTAATACATTTGAAGAAGCCTTGGAAAAATTGGAAAAAGTCCTCAAAAGATGTAAAGAAACAAACCTTTCATTAAGCCATGAAAAATGCTTTATGATATTTACTGAAGGTATTGTTTTGGGACATTATATTTCAGGGAATGGGATTAAAGTAGACAAATCCAAAGTTGAAGTCATCTCCAAGTTACCTATTCCAAATTGTCAAAAAGATGTTAGAATTTTTCTAGGATTTACTGGATATTATAGAAGATTTATAGAAAACTTTACCAAAATGGCATCTCCACTCTTCAAACTGCTTACAAAAAACTGTGAATTCAAGTGGAATCTTGATTTCCAATCAGCATTTGAAGCCTTGAAAACAAGAATATCTGAAGCACCTATCTTAAGAGGACCAAATTGGAAACTTCCTTTCCATATTTCTACCGATGCTTCAGATACAGCTCTAGGAGTTGTACTGGGACAAAAATACTTGATTCCTTATGCCATTTACTATACAAGTAAAAATTTGACTCCCACTAAGTTAAGTTATACTGTGACTGAAAAAGAGTTCTTAGCTGTTGTTCATGCAATTAATAAGTTCAGACATTATATAACAGGCTATGAAACTTTTATTCATACTGATCATTATGAAATTAGATATTTGATGAACAAACCTATTACTAATGGCAGAGTTACAATATGGCTCCTACTTTTACAAGAATTCAATATTACTGTGTTAGATAGACTTGGGAAACAAAACACAGTTGCTAATTTCTTGTCTAGGATTCAGAATATCAAAGAAGACTCTCTTGTAGAGGATAAGTTTCTTGATGAATACTTATTTGCAGTAACTACTAAAACTCCTTGGTTTGCAGATATGGCTAACTATTTGGTTACAGGGAAACTACCTCCACATTTATTTCCTAGAGAAAGAAGATTATTCAGGATAGTTCAAGATATTCATGGATTTCTAACGAATTGTATAAAATAGGGCCAGACTTCGTGATCAGAAGATGTGTCAGGGAAGATGAAATGCCTGATATTCTCAAAGCATGTCATGATGAACCATGCGGTGGACACTTTGCTGACAAGAGGACAGCTTATAAAATCCTTTAGGATATTTTTGGTTGTCCCTCTTCAAAGATGCAAAACAATATGTCAAAAGGTGTGATAGCTGCCAAAGGGTAGGGAAACCTACCCCCTCAAATGATATGCCATTACAACCTCAGGTACTCATCGAACCCTTTGAAAAATGGGCTTTAGACTTTGTTGGACCTATTAGTCCTCCATCCAAGTAGAAAAAAGTATATATTGGTATGTACTGATTATGTCACTAAATGGGTAGAAGCCAAAGCATTATTTTTTGCTAATGAAAATACAATAGTTAATTTTCTTTATGAGGATATTTTTACTTGCTTTGGTGTTCCAAGGGAAATTGTGACAAATCAGGGAAGTCAATTCACATCCAGAATAATGGAGAAGCTTATAGAAGAGTACAAGGTCAAGCATAGGAAATCCACTCCTTATCATCTGCAAGCAAATGGTAAAGTGGAGTCCACAAATAAAGTAATTGAAGGAATCATTACCAAGACTGTGCATCTACATAGAAGAGATTGGGCAGAAAGGCTTCCTGAAGCCTTATGGGCCTACAAAACTACATGGAGGAACACAACGGGACACACTCCTTATGAACTTGTTTATGGGAAGGAAGTTTTGCTCCCCATTGAGTTCCCAGTTATAACCTTCAAGATGGCAGTTCAGTTGGGAATGGATCTATCAGAAGCTCAAAAGCATAGACTAGAGCAGTTGAATGAACTAGATGAGATCAGACAAGAAGTAGTTCAAAGAACTGATCTAGTTCAGCAGCAGAGAGCTAAGTGGCATGAAAAATACATCAAGGACAAAAGGTTTCAAGAAGGAGATTGGGCATTGCTGTTTGATTCAAAGTTCAAAGATTTTCAAGGTAAATTTCAGATTCATTGGCTTGGGCCATATGAGATTGAAATTTTTTTTTAGCAATGGAGCAGTAAGAATCAGAACAATTGATGAGCACCAAACTCCTCTCCTTGTGAATGGTCATAGATTGAAGATCTATCATAAGCCAATCTCAAAGGAGGAGTTTATCAAAATCTTTCAAGATAACTTTGCAATGAGGCTGGTGAAGAAGAATCATTCTTCTCCACCAGCCTAGTCTTTGTTTTTTTCATCATCATCTAAAAATAATAATAATAATAATGTATAAGCTTGAAAACCAATCACTGATTGGCATTCTTATACAGAAAATACAGGGCGAAAATCAGAAGATTCTGACGCCCTATATTTTCCAAAAAAATCTCTCATTTCACTCATAGTTTGTTTCATTCCATTTCATTTCATTTCGCTCCATCTCGCCACCACATTCCATCAATAAAATTTCTTTCAGTTTCTCTTCATATTCACCTTTCCATGTATCATCCATACAGTCATTTTTCATTTCCATTCATTCGCCAAGTCATATGTTATTCACAATGTCATTTTCTGCAGCTGAATTCTGATTCCACAACTGAATTCTGATTCTGCAACTGATTGCTGATTCCGCAGCTAATCCTGTTACTCTGCAGTGACAGTCAAGTGATTAGCCAAAAAATAATAAAAGAAAGATGCAGGTATGGAAGGAGAAGATCTTTGAAGACATCAACACCTGAAAAGCACCTACAAAGGTAGGCAATTAAAAGTTAGCAAAACAAAAGAGGTATGATTCCAAGGTATGGACAAAACCATTTCAAATAGCATTTCAAAAGCATAATTTGTATAGTTTGTAAATCACAACTCCTTAACGTGTAATGATTTGACTTGATGGCTGCCTTAACTCCACCATATCCTCTGCATTAATCCTAACGGTCTCATAATCTATTTCTGAGTTTAACTCGTACTTAGTCGTACACCCTCATTACATCTGTTAAAACGGCTAATCATGCAGACGTGAGTTGATTGAATATGACTCTCTTCCACTGACGTTCCACTCTGCAGCCTTTTTATGAACTCAAAATCATAAACTCCATTCAGTCTCGCAAATTTTCACGAGTGACACTCTACCTCCATGCTTGCACACCAGGTTTTACAGTTTTCATGTCATTGTTTGCTTACATAGATTTCTACTCCGTAAACCCTCTTTCATTTCATGCTCAGCACTCTCCCCATTTCGTAACCACCGATTTTTCTCCATGGCTCTCTTCTATTTTCCACTCACATAACCATTTTGCTTCTGTAAAACTGTCATTTACAGAAGTGTCTTCATAGTGAGAAGGAAGAATGGGTCTTATAGTGAGAATAGAGCCCGAAGGAGTTAAATTCATGGAAGGATACCTGTAGCTTAAGAGCACATTGAAGAAGGCAGGATGGTTGCAGTTCATTAAGAAGTTCAAGGGTCATCATAAGGAGGTTACAAAAATGTTTGCAAGATCTTTCAATGGTGCAGAAGTTGAAATTGGAGACATCAAATTTCCAGTGACAGAATCATCAATTGCAGCAGCCACAGAGCTTCCACAAGAAGGAGAGAGATGGTTTAAGAACAAGGATTTTGATGAAAAAGTCTGGAGGATCATTCTTCGTAATCTAGGTATGGATATATCAATCTTTAAACGAGGGATTCCTGTTTCAGCCTTAAAATATAAGTGGAGTAGTCTACTTTTAATCATTCAAAAATTCATTACATTTGAGGGCAGGTATGGCTCCATGTATATGTATCATATCAGATTATTAATGAATTTCTTGGAGAATGAAACTATCAACCTCCCTTAATTCTTGTTGAATAGTTTGAGAAAAATGTCTACTACTATGCAAAAGAATATAGATGATGTGGAACCTCATCTCTGCCATCATGGCCTTATCAAGATCATGGTTGAAAATCATTTGCAAGAGAGGGAAGATACATGGGAAAAATTCCTAGTTAGGAATGTCTTCCAAGACCCTCCTGAAGTGCCTGAGGGGACTTCAGCAAAGAGAAGTAGGAAGAAAAGAACAACATTAACAATCCAAGATACTCCTACTAGTGTGACCAAGGAAAACAGTGAAGAAGAATTACCTTTTGAAACATTGACTGAAATTAAGAAACAAGCAAAACAGAAAGTAAAGAGGAAAATTGAAGACATTTACCAGAATCCTGAGCCTTCTTCAGAGGAAGAGAAAGTGCTTTTTGAAAGATTAGTTCATCTTAAAGAACAGTCAACTAAAGAAAAACAAAAATGAAAGGAGAAACATATCATAGGAAAGAGAGACATAAGCTCACAAGGTCTAAGAAGAAGCTCTAGATTAAAGGGCAAGTTGAGGAAAACGCAAATCAAAGGAGCTCAATTCATAGACCTGGGAGGTGAAACTCCAAATCAGTCACCAGAAAACACTCCACCTGATCAAAGTCCACAGTATTCTCCTTCTCCTCAGTTAGATTTTAAAACTAGTCCAAGGAAACAACTCCAGAAGATGATCAATCCTAGTAGCAGATGTATGATTTCATTGAATCATTGGAACAGCAGAAAACTATAGCAGAACAAGGAACTTCATCCAATCAGCCAGGTACAACTCAAGAAACTTTGACTCAGTCATTGAAGCAAGAAATTTATGAGTTGGAAGTCTTAAACAGACATATCCAAAGGGAGAATGAAACTTTAAAAGAGAAAAACAAATTGTACAAAGTTATCCATGACAATACCATGCTGCATTTAGGATTATGGCATAAGAAAAATAGAAAACTGAAGAAGAAGAATAGGAGGTTGAGTAGAGCCCTCATCAATCTCAAGTACAAATGTCTTATGATGAAGCCTAGAATGACAGTGACAGCAAGAAAGAAGAAGAAAAGGTTGGATGTCTTAGCAGAAGTTTCGGAGCAGATGCATTGAAGGGAGGGTTGTTACAATTTTGGTTACATGAGGACATGCAACATCTTCACAGTGGGGGAATGTTTAGCCCCAAAACTACCTCTCTTCCAAGCATTTTCTTAAACCCTTTCTCTTCTATTTTCCCATGTCAGTGCATCCTAAGCTATCAAAATTTGTTACATGTTGATTTCAGGAGTGTATTTGAGTGATTTTCAAATTATATCATTGTGTATGCTATTTGATCTAGGTTTTGTTTATCAGCTACGGAATGTAGCCACTTTCCGCAGCCATTTCCATTGTTTTGTAGGTTACAGGTGTCAGTAGGAGGAATGAGACACATGGGCAGGTCAGGACTTGTCCATACATGGATGAGGTCCTATTTACTTAGCCAGATTCGGAAGGAAAGGTCCCGATCAAAGGGAGGTCAACAGAGAGTTCTATGCCAACTAGAACTCTGTTCCTACACGTAAAAGAAGCCCGAAGCCATTCCTGAACTTGTGGATTTGTTTTTGCCACCTGCATGCCATCTACATAACGCAATCCAACATCCACTTTGCATAGATTTACTGCTCATGGCAACCGAGAGGCTCAATCCTCGGATTTTGACTTGTTCACGTGTCTATCATTGAAGAAATTCCTCTGAGATACAGTTATCCATTTTCTCTATAAATATAAGCATTTACAACACAAATAGGAAGTTATTAATATTGTTGTTATAGTGTTATTTTGTTTTTCTATAACCGAGAGACATATTACTATGTTTCATAATACAAAACTCTGTTTTTCACATGGATGTTTGAGCATGTTTTGAAGTAACAGTGTGCTAGTCCAAAGCTGTGCAAAGGGCCCCTGTGTAGTTGAGGTCCTTCTTTTGTTTTTGTATAGTTTTCATGTATATTTTCTCTCATTTGAATTGTATATTTCTCATGTTTTTCTTATGATCTTAATCATTCTAACCTCGTACATGTCTCTGCAGCTTGTCATATTTCTTACTAACACTGATAGGTGCACTTCAGAATAGGTCTTTAAGTCTGGTTATGCTCGAGCTTCTTAGTGTAATTTTTGCATCAAGTGGTGTTATTGAGACTTACTTCCTCTGTTGAAACTCGATTTTCAATTTTAGTTGTTTATGCTTTTACTTTGTGAGATTTTTTTACTATTCAAGATAGTTTAGATGTCAGTTCTTTCATGCTATATGATGATATTTCCAGAGCCTTTAGCTTAACCCCGTTTTAGAAGTTAATTGACGAAATATTATGATTATAGATGAAGTAATTGGCTTTGTTTTCATTAATATGCAATTAGATAATTTAGATGTCAGTTCTTTCATGCTATATGATGATATTTCTGAAGCCTTTAGCTTAACCTCGTTTTAGAAGTTAATTGGCAAAATATTGTGATTATAGATGAAGTAATTGGCTTTGCTTTCACTAGTGTGCAATTAGATAATTTAGATGTCATTTCTTTCATGCCATATGATGATATTTCCAGAGCCTTTAGCTTAACCCTATTTTAGAATTTAATTGGCGAAATGTCGTGTTTATGGATGAAATCATTGACTGATCATTAGTTTCCAGTTTCTTTACTTTTTGGTTTAAGTTGCAGCAGTTTATTAGATTTCAATTTTGCAATTAGGATGAACAACAAATATAGTAATCTCATTTTCAGTACTTCATTTTTAGTTTGGTTTATACAGCTGCATATTCACACTCTCATTCAAGTTCTGATTTTTGTAGACAACATGTTTAAGATCTCCTAAATTCAAAGTCTGGAAATTATCACAAGAAGCAAGAGGATAAGTCTTGTCTTCAACTCTACATCCACACTTGATCTTTGAAAATTATTCTTAAACTTTTGCTTTAACAGCAGATTAGGATTTCCATTGCATTAAACCACTTTAGGAGACCAACAGAACAAAACCCCAAAACAAGATAAAACTGAAAGCAGTGAGGTAAGAAAAGGGTTGTCTAGCACATACAGTGCACTACACTTCGTTAGTTTACAATTCCCGGATTGATAACTTATGTAGCAATTTAAGACATACTAAATTGACTAAACATGTATTCGTGACACAAGTATCTTGTGAAGAGTCTTTTTATTAATGATGCTCCAGGAGTGTGGAAAAGTACAGTGCTTTGATAAAAAGAGCTACAATGATCAGGAACCGACCCTCAATACTTCGACTGAATGAAGTATTTAAACAAAATTTACAAAAAATATTACAATTAATGCCTCGCTAACATGGAATTCTATTATTAACTTCAGACTAACAGAAATGAAATAATGTGACCAAAAGAGGTGAATTGGCAAAGTGATCTAGACATCTGGCACTGCTTTGGTGAAGAACAGTTGCTGAGTGGCCACTATTTGGGTGTTGCGCTGGTGAAGCTGGTCCTTTCTTTAATCCTGGAATTCATATAGTTTATCCCACCGCTCTTCATATGGAATGGAAATTTTTGTTACTTTGTGATAGATCTCATCTACCTCGGTATACCGAGCGAATGTGGGTTTTACTACAAAAATGTGTTTTATCTCATGCTAGATGAAACTCATGTTACTGATAGCTTCATAAAAAGATCTCCATGTCATGGCACCTTTGATGTTGGAAGACTTGGTCATATCTTTTGCAATGTCTTTCAGCTTCTTCATATAGTCTTCCCTTGTCATCAACTTGTCATTGATCACAAATAAAGAAGGAAGGCCCTTCTTATTTAATACTTCTATTCTGGTGAAAAAATTGTTAATTGTTTATGTTCTGTCATCTACTCCCAAATCATCCAATTCATATATGTTCTTAGAGTTGAGAAATTTGATAATGTGGTTGGCTGTGGTAGGCATTTCTCCCAATTTAGTGTTGATAGTGGAAATGTCCTACTTGGCTTTCTCCATCAATTCTTTCTGCTCAAAGATAATCTAGATACAAGGCTAGATTTCATCCATTTCCTCAATGATGTTGTTCCACGTTATTTCTTTGACTTGGGCCAGTGTGTGGTCAATAGAGGAATCAATTGTTGATTTCCTCCATACTTCTATCTAGTTTTGAGCTCTTTGTAGCTCTATTGCATGGAAAGTCTCAGTCTTTGTCTTTTGATCCTCTAGAAGATTGACTTGAGCCTGCAATCTTTTGATTTATTCAGTTTAGAGTGACATGTTCTGCACTGCATTTGCTAACTGATCTGCAGCAGCCCCTATGCTTGTTGTAGAATATGTTGTTGTAGGAATGGTTGTGATAGGTAGTTCTTCCAAAGGGACAACAACCATTTTGGAAGATTTCTCCTTTTCTTTGATTATATTTTCCATCTCTATCTCCATTTTCTTCAACTGTGCACTTTGCTCCATGATGAGCTTCATCATGTCTGCTTTTTGTGATTCTATTTCTTCAATGTCCTTGGCCAAAGGATCTTTTGTGGCTGGTAATTTCAACTGTTTCCTTAATGCTGCTATGTCTGTATTCCTTTTCCTCACGAGCTCTTCTGCAACATTGGTATTTGCAAGATCATAACCTACTTTGATCACTAAGTCCTCCAAAGCTTTGATCCTTGTGTCTTTGGCAAGTGCAGAGACCTTCTCCATCTTCAATTGTGATTGAACACTGGCCAATGTAACCTGTAATTTAGACAAACTCATAGTAGCAATAGTGAGAGTAGATGAAATCATTTGCCCAGTTTGCTTGTGCATCTCCATTTGGTCAACGGGATGTATGTATTTCACATCAAATTCAAATGATGTCTTCTTGTAGTCTGATGCTGCCTTGGGCTAGGGAATTTGTGCTTGGAGCAATTCCATTTGCATTTTACCTTTCTCTGAATCAAAGGCTGACAGCAGCATGCTTTGAGAATTGGAAGTCTACTTCCAGGACTAATTGTATGTGTTGATTTTCAAGGCCTCATTTCTTACTTTAATCTCCTTGAATATGTCAAATATACTCTTTTCTGTCTCCCCTATGGTAGATGTGTTGGTCTTCATAACCTGTTGCTGATCTAATGAAGATTTGGAGGTAGTGGGAGAAAGTGTAGTCTGATCACCAACTAATGACGAAACAAGTGGCTCTTTAGTGGTGATAATGTTCTCTTGCTCTGAATCCTTGCTTAGGCTTGGTTTAGAATGCAGCTTGGCCTTCTTTCTGTACATGATTTTAAAGCCTTCACTAGAAATCTCAGTCACTGAAGGTGACTCTTCTTCTCTGCTCCTCTTTGCTAATTTCTCCTTTGTGATAGGAGTCTGCACTATTGAAGTGGACACTAACTGCTCCTCTTCCTCTTGTAGAGTATTCTCAGTCCATTCTAGTTGGTTTTTATATCTTTCAATATCTGGTCTGGCTATGTGAAAATAAGCAGTAGATTTGTTCTCTACCCTAAACTTGGAGATGACCCCTAATGGATCGTATGAACAGGTGAAACTAAGGCTGAACTGCATCTCTTTCAGTAATTTATCTACTTCTCCCCCTTTTACCCTGTTGTTGCAAATGAAAGGCCCTATTTGAGTTTTGATTTTGAATTGGGATTTCTTCTTAGCAGCAACAAAGTGAATCTCATCCATATTGAGCATTTTCCTGATGTATTCTAGAGAAAAAATCCTCATTGGGAGGAATTTTGGTAGCTTGTAAGGGGCTATCTCATAGCCAAATACCCTCAGCTCTGTGTAATTCTGATAAAGGTACCAATCCCCTGTCTGGAATTGGTCTGATAGCTGCAAAAATTTCCTAATTTTTTCATTGATCCTTGGTTTTGTCCTACTTCTTAGGAGACTGAGTGTTGGATGTACAAACATCTCTATGAACTGTATGTATGAAAATTATTTTTGTTCCTTCATTACCAATGTAGTCCAGAAGATGATTGACTGTTGATTTCCTTCTTCATCCATCTTTTGTAAGGCAAGCTCGTGGTTATCTCCCTGAAAATATAAAAACATATAAACTAACACAGAAGCATATTTGAATACCTCCTTGGTCTGGAATTTGATAAAATGCTCATGGATAGAATCTGCAAGAAATTGGCTAAAGTTAAACAAGATGGAAGGCTTGGAATCTGTAGAGAAAATGGAAATAAATCCTATAATTTCCTCATCTACCCATTGATCATAGTAATAGCCAAGGAGGTAGGAGATGACTGTGATGATTTAATTGGCTCTCTCAGGGAAAATGGGGGATGGATAGGGAGGATTTTTCTTGGGTAATGGGGCATCTTCAGTTAAGAAAAGCTCAAGGGTTTTGGCTCTTTTAGAAAAGTCCAGTTTTGGATACAATTCAACAAGTACCTCATGGGAAAAAGGAGTGGCATTCTCTACTGTAGGGGCTTGTATCATTTGGTCTATAGATTGAGGAGTGATAGTGAACAAAATTTCTCCAGTGGGAAAAATAATAGCTCTTTGGCTAGGCAGATAACATGCATGACATTTCCTGAAAAATTCAGGGTGATGTGGGTACAGGGAAAGATATAGTGGGGAAAATTAGATTCCCACAATTGAATATCATCAGATTTATCTATAAACTTGCCCTCAAGCTAGCAATAAATATAAAAAAGATCAAATTCACAAAGAGTTTCATGAATTTTATAGTCTCTGCCTGCCAAAGGGATGTGGTGAAAATCAATGGGAGGGTGGATCAGAGGACTCACGGGTTCTTCTAGTCCCTTGCCTTTTGGAGGCATGATTGGATAAAGTTAAGGACAGTGGTGAAAATATGGATTGCAAGTTTATAGTACAAAGAGAGGACTTGGGATTTGCAGACAAAAGTAGAGGTAATGGCCTGAAATTCGATTAGCTGGCAATGTCCCTAGCCTAGTGAAGTTTTTTGTAGTTTGGACTGGTACACCTATAACATAGCAATAGCAGTGTATAAGAACAGTAACCAGTGAATGGGTGAAAGGAGGGATTATATAGTCTTCTAGATTTCCCGTTGTTGGTGGCGTGGTTCCGTTGAATTAACTGTTAATCCATCATTTCCTAATGGTTTAATTTTTGAGGGAGAAGAAGTGATTGGCGGGATCAATGGGTAGATGATGCGGTGAAGGGTGAGTGGCAGGAGCACAATGGATATAGTAGTGGTGTCGAGAGGTGGAAAAACCACTTTTCGGAGGGGCGGGGGGGAGGTGGTTAATGGTTTCACCTAAGGAGGGTGTGAAATCATCTGGTGTCAACACATTGCAGTGGGTGTGGTTTCTCTACCACTCATTTCAGACCCCCCCCCGACGATAAATCTCGGATGGTGAGGGGGGCCGAAAATCACTATGGGTCGTCGAATGTTGAGAGGTGGGCATGGATGAGGGGAGAAGTGGCGGGATGTTAAGGTGATGTGACAGGGTGTATGGTGGTCGGGAAATATATTTAATGCAATGGTTGGAGTGTATGGTGGGGTAATGAAACTTAGGAATAAGGGATTATATACCAAAATCACTTGATATGTTGAACTTTAGAGTCAAACTCTAATTCTTTTTGCCTTTGCTCTATGCATGAAAATACATTTGAAATTCAACTTAGAATGAAATCTTCATGCTTTTCCTCTAACCACCATAGTACTTCTACCTACCCTTTCTCATTTCAATTCTTTTTCTAAGCTAAGATTTTCTCTTCTTGTTTTGTAGGGTGCATTTAAACTAGCAGACCCAACTCATTTTTCTTTTGTAAAAATCTACCTCATCCTATCACTTATTTCGCCATTGATCCAAATTAAACTATTGAATCAATTTTATTTCTTCCTAACTACTGATTTACCAAGATTAAACTATTTGGTAAGTCTTCATTCACTAACTTATTGAACAAAAATTTAAATGTTTCCAATCATAAATAAACTTTATGATTTGAACAGAAGTCTAGTCATTGTGGCATTAAAAAATAATTTGCACACAACCTTATTTTCTAATGAATCAAAAGAACTAACTTATCAATAGTGGCACTTAGGCTTGCAGCACTTTTAGTATTATTTCCTATTTTTTCTTTTGTGGGATTCTTATTTCACTTTTTCTTATTTATTTTTTAACATACCTTCTTTTCATTTTCTTTTTTCATATTTTTGGAAATCATCTAAATATTGAAATTATGTACAATATGAAATCACAAATACAAAATACTCAATCACCTTGGGATCCTATAATTTATAGGAACCTAAAAGCCAACACACTTTCATGCATATGTCATGAATATTGTAATTTTGTTCTTTGAATGTTTGCGATGTATGTTGTATTCATCTATACTAAGGAAAATGAATTATTTCAATGGGTTTGGTTCTTATCTTGTTGAAGGCATGTTGTATTTTCTTTAATAATTGTTGCTTCGTTGTGAACTATTTCGTTGGTTGTTCAATGATTCATTCATATGTATATGCTCGTGTTCCTTTTCTAGATTAGTACTATTACTTGTCTTTAAAGGGCCAACTTTTCCCTCCCCTTCGGTAGAAGGACGTTGATATTATCTGTAGCTGAAAATTTCACAAGGCATACTCACTTGCTGATATGAGATTACCTATGCATTACTCTCTTGTGTTGACCTTTGTAGCTAAGGAAAATATACAAGGACACGTGGAAGTTGAGTTGATACTCTAGATGGGGCTCCTATTCCAAATGGTGTGAGGTCTAATTGGAACTTCACATCAGGGAGACCCCCTTGGTTGATGGATTTCCAACACCCATCAATAAATGGCACTAGAAGGAGGGCCTGAAGACAAGTTGTGCCCTTTGAGTCTACTTTGAATCTCTTATCCAAAATGGCTCTTCCCCAAACCATAATCCATGTATGTTTTTCTAAAGAGCTTAATCTTACCATTGTTGCAGACATTTTTCATAACCTCTCCCAATTTAAGTTTGATGGCAAGGGTGAATTAACTCTTTGTGAACATTTGTTTCAAGTTGTCCATTTTTTCCCTTCTAATAGAATGCATTACAAGGATGTCATGGCTAGATTTCTCACCCTAACATTTGAAGGTCATCTTAAGAGATGGTATTATACATTACCTATTGCTTCTATCCATTCATTCAACCAGCTTTTGAAGGAGCTTCATAAATAATTTGATAGGTATGATTGTTGGGATGTTCTTCAAAGAATTAATCAACTAAGAATGAAGCCTAATGAATCGATTGAGTATTTTTTTTATTGATTCCTTCATCTTTATTATGAACTTCTGGGAGAAGACATGGATTGGTATTTCTTTAAACAAAATTTTAAGCATTTGGTTCATATCTCTTTTCACAGTGAATCTAAAACCCCTAGGTTTTTTACTTCCCCAAATCTTGTAAGTCATGGGACACCTCAAATTTTATAGGAGAAACCTACTACTCCTTTTTTTCCTTGCCCTCCTCCTTTTCCAGTTCTGATGAGGGTGCCCCTTCATAATGATAATGAAGTTGGGAAATATGCACATCATATTCCTAATCCATATTCTCATTCCCCTTCCACTTTTCATGATTTAGATCCAATGGAGGAAATCCCAAAATGGCTCGTGAAGCCTATGGTGAAGACTAATTCTGAATCTGATTTAGATTCTTGTCCTCCTCTATCATCTCTTTCTCATGATCCCTTTCCCCATGGTTTACTTGATCAACCTATTCAAAATCCAAGTAGTGAATAGGTGCAAGGTAGTCACCTTTCACAGGGAGAGGAGTAGGAACATGAAAATTCTTTCAATATTTCTTCTCTTTTGCAAAATCCTCCATGTGAAGATAATGCTTCATCATTTTTGGTTGATTTTCAATCCACTAAACTTCGAAATGAAACAAATGAAATATGTTTTCTTAATCAATCTAAAATCTTGAAAAACAATAATTCTAATGAGGATGACTTCATTGATGTACGTGATGATGAATGCCCAAGTGAACCAATTGATCTTTCGATGTCTCATCCAAAATCTGATTCTCTCAAAGAAGATGTTCTTATCGAAACTTCCTCTTCATCTCACTATCCCCGGTGCTCTACCATTTTTAATGCATCATCTTGCACCGATGATACTCCATGCTCTTAAAGTTCTTAATATGATGAGTTAACTTCTCAATTGGCACAAGGTAGTGAGATTACCCGGGATGGAGAAGAAAGCTATGAAATTTTAGAGAATTCATTCCATCATTTATCATTTCCTATTTTGCATGGGGGGGAATCTTTGAATCATCTTTCTTGTGACATTTCTTTGATTCATACATCCCCATATTTGTGATTAGAAGAATATTACGACTTGAGCAATTTGTTTGTTGAAGTTATAAAATTCGATCAAACCAGTGATGTATAAACTTTCCATCCAAATAATGGTGATCCTGTTAATTTAAACGATAGTAGCTATCCACATGCAATTTTCATTATGAATCAGTTTACAAAAAAAAATTAGTTATCTTTACAAAGTTTCGGAAC
Organism: Pinus tabuliformis; assembly: GCA_031772625.1. Taxonomy (NCBI): domain Eukaryota; kingdom Viridiplantae; phylum Streptophyta; class Pinopsida; order Pinales; family Pinaceae; genus Pinus; species Pinus tabuliformis. Next base: position 57,164,895 of record CM062804.1, read on the forward strand.
TTGTTAGGAAGTCGAGGCACTTCAACTCTCGTTGATGGTTAGGTCAGCTTCTCGCAATCCTGGTGAAATTCTTGAACCATGTCAAATCTAGATTTTCTCGTAGAATTCTTTCATTTGTATTGTTTCACTGGATGCAAACTTGTTCTTGATGTATTTTTGGATTTCTTGTTATAATTTTCCTATCTCTCAAGATCGGGTATCTGATCATATAAAGAATACTAATGTAGTTAATTCATATTCATGCAAATCTCTTGTATCAAACTTAGTTTTGGAATGTGTATCTCTTATAGAATCATGGAACTATGAATTTTACCATTTCAAATATTATCTTTTGCTGAAGGATTCATGTTTATCAGATGCATCTTGGAATAGTCATCTCCTAGTTTTTCTTGTGAATGTTATATTGCAAATATTTTTCTTCATCGCACCTTAAATCCTCCTGAGTGATAATAAATGCATGAGTTATTTGGGAAATCAAATTATTCTTCACTCATTGTATCCTGACTATTTCCATGTACTGGAATTCCTTTCCACTTCTTTCGAAAATTACGATGTTAGTGCAGTATGTAACCAGTTACAAGGAAATATTTTGTTACATTAATCACACAAAGAATATGATTCTATTATTCAGAGCATTTTCAAAACTATTAATATTGACCTATCATCATTGTCTTATGATTGAGAATCTCATGCCACAAATATTCCATATGATCATAATATTAACTGCCACTCGTATTATCATTTTCCCACCAGTATATATGTTGATAGTTATTTCACATTGATTAATCTTTATGGTTTATCTCACTGTTCAGATACTTGTCAAGAAGTTGGGGCACTTCTGCCTTTGCTGATGATTATGTGAAGTCCTAATTATCTCGGTATTCCTACTGAATATGATCAAATCCATTTTCCCTCACAAGAGTCTCATCCTGATCCCGGACTTTTAATTGAAAATTCATATTTTCAAAGATTTCAAGGTTTTCAAGAGGATTGTTTTGAATTTCATGATCCAATCGTTGAATGGTTGGAGAAATATTAATTAGAAAGCTCTGTCGCAAATAATATTTTTTAATCTTTCCTCATGCTTGCTAAAGAGTCTAGTGCATATGAAGGTACACTCACAAGAAGATTCTAAGGTTTGTTTAACTCTGATTTTCATCGAAAAGGTAAGAATTCGAGCTGGTTAGATGTAGTGGTTGTTGTGACACATCTTTCTATCGATAGGAAAGACCTTCTATTTTCTATGCAATTTATTCAAACTCTTATATTTTCCATTGCACGCTATTTTATATTTTTTTTAATTGCTCGCATATTTGTGTATGCAGGTCAAGAAAAGCTAAGGTGGATACATTGGAAATTTCATTATATGTGACCCTGACCTTCTAGTTGGTTAGGTTAGGAGTAGGTCTAGCTACATAATAGTCTTCCCTTGAACACTCATCTTGCACCTTCTTTTTGTACTCTTTCTTGTGTTTTATTATTTTGTCTTGCATATTGTTTTCGATATATCCTCCATTAGTTTTGTCTTTCTAGTTTTATTTCCTTGTTGTGTATTCTCTCTCCTTTTGCATTCTGTTTAGTAATAATTCGAACGAAGGATTTTCCCTTTGGCTCGTAAGACAATGTGGCAAAATAGAAACATTTCTTGTGACACTGCAACATTTGGCTAACCTTTAGTCCTTCTTCTTTATCTTGGTTCATACGTTTTGGTCAATGATGTTTTGATGGAAAATACGATCGTTACGTAAGGAAATATTTGTGTGAAACCATGATACCTATATCTTTTCTAGGAGCTTCATTTCTATACTTGGTTTTTATGTTTAGATGTTTCTCCATGCTGATCCAATCAAGTAGAAAAGGACAAGGGGAAAATATAAACGAGCAAACCAATATCAGAGGTATATATATACATCTTTGAAGGAACAACCTCCTCTACTCTCAATAAGTTGAAATTCCTCTTCTGCCCATGAAATGGATAAGTGCCAATGCATAGTCCCACATAAAATAAATAAATAAGGGTGAAAGAAGAGAAAGGCTTCCTGTGTAAGGAGGTGAAGAAATATACTTCACCGGAGTACTGTCCAAGCTCGCTGGCAACGAAGAAATGTTTTTGTTACTGAAGTGACTTCGCCAGGGGACTGTTTAGGCCTACTAGTAGCAGAGCAACACCAAAGATGAAAAAATATAATCTGAATATCCTAAATCTCGCGAATAACATTACCCTTTTCCTTATTCAAAACATTGCAATATCGTTGTCCTTTTGAATGTGTTCAACCTAGAAAGAGATGGAGGTGACTATATCTATAACTGGGTTAGGTGGGGAAGCCAGAGTGATATGTACGATGAATCAAGTCTTCCTGAAAAACTAGGCTCTGCACAAAATATTAGACTAAGGAAGAGTAGTTGGAGATCTACCAGTGCATCACCAAGTGTTGCTGCTGTGAAAAATGCCCTCGAAAATTTTTCCTGCACTTGAATTTTGGAGCCCACTGTGGATCATGTGATTGGTCATTCCATAGTCACTTCTTGGTCGGTTGATTGTTTCTTAAGTCTTTGAGATCCCTTATTGGATTGTAAGTGTCAAAGACACCTATTCACACATGCTTGGTCTACAACAAGTTCATGAGGGCATTCTTTTATGCAAGCTTGAACTAACATAGCATAGTCCATCAAGACAGTGCATGTGTGATGATTAACCTATGTCAACAGTGCGTGCATGATTTCAATGATAGTTTCTCACTTTTGATTGTGATTGTACTTCTATTTTGGTGAGTTTTCCAAATCATCACTTTTGTGCACCTTTGCTTTTTCAAGTGTCGCTTTCATGTTTTTGACTGTCACTTTCACTTTCTTTCACCTTAATTACTTTTGTTTTCATGTTATCTTTATTCTAGCATGTGTCTCTTTTACTATCATTCGCGTATCGAAAGTGTCTCTTATCACAATAAGTGGAGTTTGGGCTTGTTTCAAGGGGAAAATGTTGTATTGATGAGTCCTACTAGTCATGTAGATATTTTTCACACTCATTCCCAAAGTTCCATGCATTGTCGCACAAGTGTCGTCATTGTCATCGCAAAGTGTATCTTTAGTGTCGCACTTGGGGAAAGTTATTGCAATGTCATCACATTAATGATAACATGTTGTTCATGTGTTCTACATGATCTGTTTTGTGTCATCAAGTGTTATAAGTGTGTGATCATGCTCAATTCTTTCCCATGTTCATTTTCATCTCACTAATCCCATACATAGCCTTATCCAAAAAAATTCATTCCCAAGAAACTCAGCGTCAGTCAACCCTTCTAAACTACGCATTGCGCAGTCTCAACCCTTAAGCCTTGACCTTTCCTCTTGGAAATGTGCATTACATAGTCGCAGTGCCAAACCTTGACCCTTGGGCTCCAAAACTATGTAATTTATGCCTCCCAGTCAGCCACAATTATGCATTGCATAGTGTAGCCTCAGGCTTCCATCCTAACACCTTGAGTTGTTCAACTGCATAATCCATGATATTGTTATCCCTCCATAACTATGTATTGGAAAACTCTAAGCCTAAATCCTCAATGTTTAGCTCTTCAGCCCCTCAGCTACATAGTCAACTAGCCTGGTCTCTCAGAATTGTGCATTGGGCAACTTCAAGGCTCAAGCCTCAAGATTGACCTCATGAGTCCCTCAATTGCGTAGTAACTTAGCCCAGGAATTTATAATTGCGCACTGTGTAGTCTCAACCCTTAAGCCTTTAGTTTGAGCCTTTAAGCCCCTCAACTACGTAGTCCCTCTGCCCAGGGCCCCATAACTATGCATTGCATAGTCTCAAGGATCAGGGCTCCAGCTTGAGTCCTTGAGTCCCTCAAATGTGAAATCCTATGACCTTGGCCATCCTGAACTTTGCATTTTATAGTATTAAGCCGCGGTCTTGGACCTTGGCCTCTGGAACTACATAATCCCTAAGTTAGTCACTCAACCAGTCATTAATTCCATCCCTAACAAGTGATTTCATGAAGAATCTTAGGCTAGGGGTTTATCGAATTTATGTTTTCTTGTCATGGGTGGATTGAAATAGCAAGTAGTCTATTATGTCATGACAGGATGATGATGAAGGGGATGGAGAAGGAGACCATGCTAAAAGATACCTAGGGAGATGAGAAGATAAGATGATCATCAAGAAAGAAGATGGAGGAGCATTGGATTACAACAGAAGACCAACGATTAGGACCACATGAAGACTCCATATTGATTCACAACCCTTTAGAGGGTGGATATGAAAAAAAAATCATTTCTCTCATGAAGATGAAGTATTGGATACATCTCTTATTGAAGGCAAAGCAGCAAAGAGTGTCTTGACATTACGATGTCATTAGTGTCATGTCATGTCATGTCATGAGTCATCATGTGCCACATCATTTTTTTGATTATATAAATTCAATATTACAGAAATGTAATGTAAAGTGGAAGCCCAAGATTCATCCATGTAATGTGAAAAGTCATGTAGGAAGTCGAAAGGTCATAGAAAAGTCAAATGGTCATGAGGGTAATCCAAGAGTCACAAGGGAGGTGAATGATCACCCCATTTGTTATATATACACCCTCATAGAACATGTAAATGGATTTTCACCTTGGATCCTTCTACCAAGAATTGGAGAGGAATATAGTTGTTTTGGACGAGCAAGTGACTGCTCTAATGCTCCACTATTAGGGCTAGTGGTGTTCATTGTCTTGATGTGTCTTGGAACTTTTACTTAATTCAGAAGTTCATTGAGCCAATATGCATTCATGCATATGCCATGAATATTTTAAGACTACTCCTTGAATTTTTGTGATGTATGTTGTTTTCATCTATACTAAGGAAATGGAACTATTTCGGTGGCTTTAGTACTTATCTTGTTGAAGGTGTGTTGCATTTGCTTTAACAATCATTTCTTCCTTGAGAACTATTTGGTTGGTTGTTCAATGATTCATTCATATGTATATGATCATGTGCCTTTTCTATATCAGTACTATTGCTTGTATTTAAAGGGCCCACTTTTCCCTTACCTTCAGTAGAAGGACCTTGATATTATCCGTAGTTGAACTTTTCACAAGGCATACTCACTCACTAATCCAAGATTACCTATGCATTACTCTCTTGTGTTTACCTTTGTAGCCAAGGAAAATCTATAAGGAGACATGGTAGTCGAGATGATACTATGGATGGGGCTCCTATTCCAAATGGTGTGAGGTATAATTGGGAAATCACATAGCGGATAACCCCTTGATTGACAGATTTCCAACACCCATCAGCAGGTTGTGCTGTCTCTAACAAATGCCATGGGTGCCCAATGCTTGGTTAGGTCATAGGTTCTTCGCATGCATGCTTTATAATTCCTCTAGGGTAGAACATACATGATGATGTCACCATGATATCATATACCCCAAGTGGTTCCATCTCAGTGGTGCCATGTGACACTTAGATTTGGCCCACTAGGGCACCTAAAAACATTGAACCTTCCTATGTGTGTCATCCATATAGATGTCATGTTGACATCATCATGGTCCACTAAAATGCTTCCACGTGTCTTGTTAAATAGGAGAGAGAAAGGGGTCCCAAGCCTTGTGTTTTTCATTAATTTCCTTTCTAATTTTTATAAGGGCCCCATCCAATTTATTAAAATTTTTGCAACTCTACTCAGACCACGTTTCCCATGCTTTTTTCATCCCAACATTCCTTTTGTTTGCACCTTTAACCTTTTGGGCTAGCCTTCTAGGGTACTCCATCTAGGATTGCATCATCTTGCTTACCTCTTGTGCACTACTTTGAATCCTTCTGAGGGACTCCTACTAGGACGATGTGTTAATAGAATTCACTCCCATGCCAATATAAATTCTTGTTGCCTCTGCATTGTTTGCTCCATGTTTTCCCGATCCTCCTTTTGACCCATCTGCTAACTTCTCCATCGTTTTTGTCTAAAACAACAAACTTAAATATTCACCAAAGGTCCTCTACAACTGATGTCTCTATAATATTTGACTTTTTGTGGTCCTTGCATTTAACTAGCCATAACTTTTCATCTACGAGGTCTTTTGGAACCTCCACATACCACTGGAATGATATTTCATAGCTCTATCCAATTAAATGGGTTCAAACTAAATTTGAGATGATTTGATGTGCAATAAATGGCACCAAAGTCTATGCACCTTCACTAATTAGCTCCACCACTATTTTTTACCAATATACTTGGAAACATTTGAGCCTTGCAACACCTTGGCCATACATGTGTTGATCTTCCTTCTTGCAGTCTTCTTTACTTTTTCCATTACAATATCTTTGATATGGATACACCACCATTGACACCTATTGTTGGGTACCAAATTTGCATACTTTTTGCCTCCATTTTTAATCTCTCTCCCACTCCTTTGTATCATTTATATTCACTTATCTCTTTAAATGAACAAGGTAAACCCTCTTCGATTATATTCCTGGAATGTTAATTAATGAAGTAATAGTCATGGAGATTTTACCTAAGCGAGTTACTAATTTTGTCATTTTCGCAGATTTGGTGGTCAAATGTCACATATGGAAATCACAAGTAACTCCGAGCTTACAACACCATTTCGGCAATGCTATAATAGCATAACAGATTCCAGGCCATTCCCAACCTTTCTTGTTCTCTCTCTTTCGGCAACTAGTTGGCCGTTTCAACAAATGTATATTTGTAGACAGTAGCTGCCAGATTCGGAGAATGGTTTTCTCTGAATGTTTGTATAAGAAGGGTTTCAATGCTGTGAATCGAGCTAGCCATGCAAGGGACTAAGATTGTAACAGAACGCTGTCTAATTAATTAAATGCAAGTTATTCTTTTGTTCTCTCTATAAGCTGTGAATCCATTGCAGCCCTGGTCAGAGAGTTGGGCACACTCTTCTAATCAGGTGCTACGTTATTTTTGTGTGTTGTTATTTTATTTATGTTGTTTTATTTTGATTTCTGTTATAGTACTTTACTTAATTGCTATGAATTCTCTTATAATTATGCAATTAATTCTTATTTACTATCACAGTATTTCTTTAATTAATTTAGTTATTGAATCTGGGATTGGTGATTGGATTGTGTCATTTCTACCTGCATATACTTTGCGCATTACCTTGAAATAATATATGCACCTGGATTAATAAATTAAATGTGGAAAAGGGTTGAATAGTTATTCGCACTCGGACACCAACATTTTGGCGTCATTGCCAGGGAGGCTAACAAGGTGTAAGAACACAATCCACATTGATCTACGGGTCAATCTCTCATCTTAGGGAAGGAATTTGTTACCCTGCTCTAAGTCCTGAGCGTAGTGTTCCGTTTTCTTTTCTTTTCAATTTCTTTTTGTTTTGCTGATTTCCTAGAAACCAATCTCTCGTTCTGGGGAGGGAATTGTTACCCTACTCCGGATCCTAAGCCCTAACAGTTTTTCGTTGGTTTTTATTTTTCATTTTATTTTTTATTTTTATATCGGGGCTACTCTCTCGTCTATGGGAGGGAAAGAGTTTTCTCACCTTGCTCCAGGTCCTGAGATTTAGTTTTATTTCTATTGGTTTATTGTTTTCGAATCATCCTCTCTTCATGGGGAGGGAAAAGATTTTTTTGTCCTGCTCCAGGTCTTGAGTTATGAAATTTTTAATGTTTTCTTTCTAATAAATGTATGAACAAGGGTTCAAATAAAATGGGCAGAGGAGGACCCCAAAGGCAAGGAAGGAAGGATTTGGGGAGGAATACCTATATCAAGGAGATTATCACAAAAGTTGCGTCAGAAGCCCCTTCACAAGCTACTGCTAGGGTGAAAGTTGACAAAAAATCTGAAGAGAATTATGTGGAACAACCTATACAGCCTCCAGGGGTGGAAGTATCCCTTTCAACAGCTACAGGAGAAGTAGGAAGCAAGGCATCAGAGGAATCAGAAACACCTCCTCTGGTATCAGACAGGGAGGAAGTGGCCAACAGAGGGTTAGAAGAAGGAATCCACTCAAGGACTGAAGAAGGAAACCTTAGAGGATTTTCTTCACCTCGTAATCAAGGGAGTGTTGTTAAACTTCCACAACCATCAGTTTTTACACAATAGGAACCTGTTGAAGTTCCAAGCGAGTATTGGAAGATATTTATGGCACCCGCAACATCTTCAATTGAATTCCAAATTGGGGAAATCACGGGTGATGCACCAATGAAGCCTATTCCACTGACCGCACTACCAAACTTCCATGGGATTTCCACAGAAGATCCAGACACTTTCCTATTCGAGTTTGATATTGTTTGCAGAGGGTATGACTATGTCAATGATGCTCAAAAGATGAAATTTTTTCTTGCTACATTAAAAGGGACAGTGTTGCGATGGTTTATGGGTCTAGGAGGAAAATCCATCTCTACCTAGGATGACATGAAGAAGGCCTTCCTAGAAAAATATCAAGATTATTGTAAATCCCAGGACATTAAGGAAGAAATTTTCAAATTTATGCAGAAGGAGGATGAAAATATGGAGGACTATGTGGAGTGTTTTAAGTACACTCTCCAGAGGTCTGGCCATAGTGACCTGGATAAGGATATTTTGAAAATTATTTTTCTCTGGGCCCTGAGGGAAGAATATTTGGAGCTATTAAACATAGTAGGTAAAGGGGATATATCTAAATAATATTTTGACACCATCTGTGAACTCTGTATTCAATGTTCAAGGGGAGCTGCAAGGAATAAACAAGGAATCTGGACTTTCAAAGCGTCGAGTGGGGGGATCACAAAAGAAAAAATTGGGAACCTGCTGGATAACTTAAAAACTCATATCCTAAGAACATTATCCTCCCAAATGGACACATTATAGGCAAAGCAGAAGCAGATGGAGTTGGAAAGAACCATGGCTATTTTTTGCCCCTAGTGTAAAAAGAAACATCCACTAAAGGAGTGTCCATTAGACATTATAAAGACATGTGCTATTTGTGAACAGAGTCCCTCCACCAGTGCATTTCCATCTCTTCTAGCACTAAAGGTAGTATTTCAAGGGATGAATGAAGAACTAGATTAGCTATGCTTTATGGGGTCTAAGAAACCATGGTAGCCACGATCATCAGGCTTAAATCTAGGTACATCTCAAGATCCTTTTCAATATTATAATATGAATCCTCAGTTAGTTCCTTTTTGGCCTCAATATTATCAATACCCACCTTGGAAACCATGGTGTCCTCAACCTAATTCAAGTTCTTCATGGTATCAAAGCTAGCATAGTCCTATTCCCCCTGCTGCTCAATTTCCTCAAACTACACACAGTAGCAGTTACAGCTGCCCTCAAACATTTCCTCTAGTAATCCTCCTCTCCGACCTCAACTTCCCATTCAGCCAAACCCAAATCCAAACAATAAGGGTGCTCAACAAGCAGACACCCTCAACCTTCTTTCATATAGCATTTCTACCGCAGGGTTTAATGAGATAAATCTGCAATCTGGTCGGGTAGTAAATGCTCCTACATCGAATGTTATTATTGAACATCTCGATGATGAGAATCCAGAATCTCAAGCAGTCAAGGACAAGACAACCCAACCATCTGTGGAACATTCTCCTTCTCATTTGACTGTTACTCAGGCCTGTCAAACCAATCCTCCTTATCCAGAACAATTAGCCTTGAGTAAACAGATCCCTCAACTAAAATTTGATCTTTTAGGAGAATTGCAGAATCTGTTTGTAAAAATCCCCCTACTTCAGGCCATGAAAGATGTACCTATTTACGCTAAAACTATCAAAGAATATTGTTCTAAGAGACCTGGGAAGAAAACAAAAGATCCACTTACAATTCATGTTATGGGGAGATTATCTAACATTATGTTGGGAAAGGCTATGCCTGTAAAATATGGGGATCCTGGGAACCCAATTCTAACAGTTCAGATTAATGGGGTAGATATTCCGAATGTACTGGTAGATTTGGGCACTGCAATTAATGTAATTACTTCTGAAACCATGCTTACACTAGGATTGCGTGATCTTAAGCCTACCCCTATAGTCTTAGAACTAGCTGACAGATCTATAATTAGAACGATAGGGAAATTGGAAGACATAACGATTTCGGTGGATTCTTGGTGCTATCCTGTTGATCTCCTAGTCTTACATATGCAGTCTCTAGATGGTGGTCATCCCCTTATTTTAGGACGACCTTGGCTTGCAACCATTGATGCCTGTATTGGATGCCAGTCAGGAAACATGATAATTTCTAATGGGGAAAATAAGAAAAATCTTATTCTGTATCCCCCTGTAGAACCAAGCTCGCAAAAAAAGCCAAAACATAACTCTTTGTCTTTGGATGGGATCGAAATTGAATATCAGGAACTCCAACGAGTGCTTACCATGGGGCAATCCCTTTTCTTTAAGAATGAGATAGAGGATGATACTATTAGCACTTTTATTAGTAGCCCTCATGTTGTTCCAGATCCAACTCAGCAGCTTTCGAAATCTATCATGGCTGTGAAACAGAGGAAACTATCGGATCAGAAACCAGAAATGAAGACATTCCTATAACATCATTTTTTGACAGTACACCGGTGGAGATTGAGCCAAGGAAGACACTGAATATCAACCCGAATCTTTCATCAACCCATATTGAACAACCCTTGAAGATCCTTTGAGAAGAAAAAGAAGCTTTCGCTTGGGATTATACTAATATGAAAGGTATCCCTGCCGATTTGTGTACTCATCATATTTACATCAAAGAAGATTGTCAACCCGTGAGACAGCCTCAAATAAGGATGAACCCTATGTTGGCTTGATGGGGCCTGACCCAGGTTCGGAGTTAATTAGCTAAACATATCCCTACATTATTGGCCCTTTCAGTATCAACCCATGGAGTGTGGACTGAAGTCGCACCCAAAGCAGTATGGGGGGATGCTGGAATCAAGTTTTTGCACCCTTGAGATGTATGAGGGGTCAATTTAGTCCAACTGTGCCTACCTTTGCGCAGGTTACTTTGCGCATTGTTCTAACCTACGATACCTTCGTGATCTGCTATACACAGTTATATATGTTCACACACCATATAGACAACAGAAATGCAATTTATACCCAATATATTCAATATAGAAAATAGGAAATAAATACATAGAATTGATGTAAAACTTATCTTTATTAATGCTTCAACAGTTATAGACTCGACTCACCCTGCGCACTCAGCTGCAAGGGTCCATGCACTCAACTGTGGACTACTAGGCCTCTGCGCACTCAGCTGCAGAGCCTTCTCCTACTCTACAACCTGAAGACTCGACTTTACCCTTAGATCTTCCACTATGCTTCTATTCCATGGTCATTCTAATTCTATTTCTATTATGTCTCAACTACATAGAACCTCACTCTATTTATACAATCCCATGGTCCGCGGACCATGGGTAGATCTCTAAAGCCATCATTACATTAAAAAATTGAGGGCAGACAACCCTATGACTCATTTACAGCTTCACACTCCACGCCCATAAAATGTGGAGTCTTTACATCAGATTTACAATTTTTAGCCAAAATCTGGGCTTTTACCCCCAAAACTTCCCTTAGGGGATCTCGCGCCCAACAGGCCCCCAGCACAAACATCGTGACTCGCCCTTGAGTCACTCTGTTGGTGTAGAGATCTTCACACAGATACCTCCCAACTCTGTCTATTCTGTGTCATGACCTCATCGTGCTGCAGGCTCAATTGTTCAATATTAATACGTTTCTTGCTCATCGCCTGGAGCACGCAGCCCTCCTTGGCCCGCAGTTCTATAGTCACTCCATACTGCAGAACATAGAGGGTCTCTTGAGGGAGTGCAACCATGTTTATCTGACCTCCCTTTAGCACACTGACCATAGGCCTGTCAGCCTCGTTTTCTATAACCAGTGTGCCCTTTGGTAGCACTATAGTGTTGGTCATGCGGGCGCACAACATTTCCTCAACCACGGTCGTGCCTACTACGAGGCTGGTCGACATAGTACCAACCTGAGGAGTGCACATCTGCAACTCCTGTATATGTGCCCGAAGGGCCCCCAACACTATCTGGTTTTCCTCTGTGAACTGCTGGAGGGCCTCGACGGTGACATCGCGCACCATCTCCCCAATGTCATGGAGATCCCCCTCATTGAGGGTGATCAGGTCAAAAGAAGTCTTAGAGGCTTTCAACTTCTTCAGCGGCCCCACCTACTTTCTTGGGCGCTATCACTTTAGCTGTGTGGATGTTGTCTATGGGTCCACACCACCTTCCTCTGTTTCTGTCTCTTGTTAAGGCAAAAGTGACTTTTGGGCCTCGTGCTCCTTCTCTGCTACCTTTTATTGTTCTTTTGCTACCTTTGCAGCATCCTGCGCCTCCTGCGTCTTTGCTGCTACTGCTTCATTCCTTCTCTTCTCTACCAACTGCACCATCCACATTTTTTCCTCCTCCTTCTTCCTTTGTGCAACGAATTCTCTAATTCCACCGCGGAGCTGGCTGGAGCGTGCCACTCCGGCAGCCACGATTCAAGCATGGCGAATATGACATTGTCCATGGCTAGGTAAGGTAGCTCATTCCATTTCTTTGTGGGGTCCTTGCGTACCCTGATATACACATGATGGAAGTCCACCTTGAACTCCACAAAGCTCTGCAGACTATTATAGATAGTGGGCGATAACTGCGGCTTGTGGTTAATCCCCATTCTGATGTTCATCTCCATGAACACCCAGAATATCTTGTTGTCTCTGATCCTCTGTGCATCTTTAGTTTCCCATAGCAAAACGTACTTCACTACCTCTGGAAGATCCTGCACAATTGTGGAGAACTGGTTGTCCTCGGGCAATTCCTAAGCTACCAGCAATATGGATAGCAGAAGCCATGCATAGTGGAAAGTCTTTCCCTGCTCCTACGCCTCACGGCAGTTCTCCAAGAACTCTCTACACAAGTAATTTGCCCAGTTAAACTAGACCCCCGTTGTGCACTGCGCGACAAGTGCAACCATCGGCACGGGCACCTCATCTGTGTGGCACTTCCGCATGACTTTCCCAGCCAATATCTGTGTCGTGACTTTGACCACAGCGTTATTGATACTGGAGTTCATGTGCCCTCTCTTTTTCTTCTCCAGCTTGAACTTCTTCTTCATTGCCTCCGCGATGGCCAAATCAACACTTTTACCCTCGGATATGTTCCCTAGATCCTCCCCTTTGCAAGGGACCTGGGTAATTCTATGAATCAGATGATCCGTGATCAAGATGGGCTCCTCCAGCCACAAACACTCATTATGCACCAAGCAGAGCAGCTGCGTGATGACAAAGATAGTCACTGGGGTGCAATGGTAATGTGGCACCCAGAGTAGGTTTAACAACCCTTCTTTCTCTACTCCTCGCAACCACTTGTGTGGCTCCAACTCTATGACTCCTAGCACTGTATTTTTCTTCAGCATCACTAGTTATGCAGTTTCCAAATGTGGGAATTTCTCGTGGTCCGTTAGATCCCAGTCTTCAAATTTTAGAACTGGCACCCGTCCCAAGTGTGCTCCATCAAAAATGATATCATCAGGTAACAGCAAAGTCTGCAGAGAGCTCTTTCTCTCATCTAGGTCCTTGGGCACCCGTGCTTTCCCCTTCCATGGAGGAACATATGTGGGAAACCTATTCAAAGGGTCCGTACCTTGGGTTTCTTCCTCCATTTCTTCATCATCATCCTCTACTAGGATTTCTTCAAAGTCCTCTTCCTCCTCATCGACTTCCAAATTGATCGCCTTCCCGTTTTCTTCCATGGTAAGTTTAGTTCTCAATGTGTTTCTAGGGGACATGTGCAGTGGAACCATAGGCAAATTGTCTTTCTTGGGTCTCAGCGTGCGCGGCGATTTAGAGATTTCTGCGACTATCCCAGTGCTTTTTGGGACATCTCCTATCGTCATGGCCTGCGTGACCTCTTCAGCAGTCATCTCTCTGATATCCATGGCTTCTTCAGATGCTACCATATTGTTGTTCCACAAATCTCTCAATGGCTCAGGTAAGTGCTCAAACAATGCCTTCGACTTCAAAATATCAAACAGATCTAGGTTCATATGTCTCTGGGCGCACAATAGCTCAATTCTCAAATGGCCAAGTGTTGTTTGTTGGGCATCCCTTTGCAATTTATAGCACCTTTTGAATTCGAATTTGACTGTTTCCCCTAAATCCAGTCCATTGATGCACCCTTGGCAGCAGATTTTCCCAAATCTTGTCCATAAAGTTCACCTTAAATGCCTATCACCCGCTCCATTTGGTCTCAAACCAAGCATCATGTTGTGAATAGTGACTGCAATTGTCACTTTCCAGCCAACTCGCGTGGCAGTGCAGCTACCCTTGCACTGTCACGGACACTATGACACCTCACTATTGCACGCAGTCCTGACATCGCACAGCTCTCGGGCAAAGTAGTTTATAGTCCCGTGCCTCCTTTTAGCTGTCTGGAGCGCTAAGACTATGCTTCCTATAGCTAGTCAGATGGTCGGGCCACCTTTGTATAGCTTCAAACGACTGCCATTTACTTTTCCTAGGAAGAGTTAGCCATTTAACTTCTCCAACTACACCGCACCACCATCTGTGATCTCCTTAATAATATATGGTCCCAGCCAATGCATTCTAAGCTTCACTGGGAATTGATCAAACTTACTATTGTATAGTAACACAAAATCATTCACCTTAAAGGTGCACAACTTAATATTTCGATCGTGCCAGGCCTTTTCATGGTGCTTTTGCACCTACTAGTGAAACCCATCCAAAAACCATTCTTCTTCGAGCTCTTCCAACTACGCAAGCCTCTCCTCCAAGGCGCCACGATCTGTGATACCTATGAGCACCGCTATGCGCAGACTAGGCATGATATACCCCATAAGCATTATGACCTCTACTCCATAGACAATCCGGAAAGGTGTCTGTCCCGTCAGTTTCTTGCATGTCATCCTATAAGCCCATAATACTACGGGTACACGCAGGTCCCAAGAACTTCCCTGCTCATTGCATACCTTGGTCAGCGCAGTCTCTAGTACTTTGTTAAACGCTTCTACTGTCCCATTAGCTTGTGGGTGATACAGTGTGCTTTTCTAATGATACACCTGAAACTCTTCTGTTGGCACGTTGATTGTCTCATTCAGGAAATGTGTACGACGATCGCTCATCAAGATCTTCAGACATCTGAATCGCATCAAGACGTGTTCAAACAGAAACTTCGTAGCCGTCGCGGCCGTGCAATATTTTACCGATTGCGCTTCTACCCAACAAGTCAGGTACTTTGTTGTAGTGATAATATATCTCACACCTGTCTTTCCTTGAGGTTTGATAGGTCCTACAAAGTTGATCACCCACATTTCAAAGGACTGAAACATCATTTGCGGATTCAAAGGCATATCGTCCCTTCGCAATGGTTTACCTATTCTTTGACATACATCACAGGCCTTGCAATGTGCTTTTGAATCCTGATGAAGGGTCGGCCACCACAACCCTGCGCAAAGAATCTTTTGCGCAGCCGCTCTCCTTGCATAATGTCCTCCCACAACACCCCCATGAGCATCCGCAAGGATATTGCTTTGTTAAAATTTAGGTGCATACCTTCACAATATCTCATCATTCCCCATCTTATATAGGTGCCCCACAATGATAGAGAAATCTGCCACGTGCACAACTAGTTCCTTCTTTTGTTGGACGGAGTACCGTTTCGGCACAGTTCCAATCATGAGAAAGTGAATTATATCTTCAAAATGTCCATCTGCTATGTGCACAACAAAGAGTTGTGCATCAGGTAATCCTTCCTCCAGACTAGTAGGTTCCTCTCCTATCTCAATGCGTGACAGGTGATCTAGTCCCGTGTTCAATTATCCAGTCTTCACAACAACTTCAAAATCATATTCTTGGAACAATAAAATCCATCTGCATATATGCCCCCCCAACACAAGCTTATTGACCAAGTATTTCAATGTGGAATGGTCTGTATACATCTTGAAGTGTCCCCCTAGCAAGTAGTGCCATTTCTAGTGCACATACACCATGGCTAGTCCCTCGCGTTCAGTGACGGAATAATTATTTTTTGCTTTAGATAATGTGTGACTTGCGAACACGATAAGGTGATCCAAGCCTTCTCCACCCTCATGTGTTAGTACTTCCCCCAGCGCTATACTCAAAGCGTCAACATGGACATGAAACTCTTTGTTCCAGTTTGAGAAGACAAGAATCGGCGTAGTGACCATCTTTTCTTTCAATAAATCCAGGATTTTCTTATAGTCATCGTTCTAGCAGAACATGACATCATTTTTCAACAGCTTTTCCATTGGTGTGGTGATCTGGGCATAGCTTTTGATGAACTTCCTATAGTACCCCGTATGCCCTAGAGTAGTGCGTAGCTGTTTAGCACTCCACAGAGCTTGCAAATTCAAAATCATGATTTTCGCGGGGTCTACCATCAGCCCTTTTCTACAAACCACATGCCCCAATAGGTTCCCAAAAGGAATGAGGAACGTACACTTCTTGAGGTTTAGCGCAATTTTGTATCTTTGGCATGTATCCAACATCAAGCACAGGTTCGCTACATGGAACCTAACCAGCCCAAATACAGTCCAGTCATCAAAATAGACCTCCAAGAATTTATGAATATATTCCCTGAATGCCGCAACAACTACGCACGAAAAGATAGCAGGGGCATTCTTCAATCCAAATGGCATGACATTATATTGAAAGAAACCCCACTCAGTTGCGAAGGTTGTCTTGCTTCTATCCTCCAGCACGATTTTGATCTGGTGGTACCCTGAGAACCCATCAGTGAAAGAATATGCTTCCTGACCGCCTACATTGTCCAACACCTCATCCGTGAATGGAGTTGGGAATGGATCATGTACACACGCATCGTTCAACTTTCTGAGATCCACACATATTCTTATTTCTTTTAACTTCTTCTTTTCTTGTACCACAATCAGGCTTACCCAATCGAATTCCTCCACAAGCTCGATGATGCCTGCCGCGAGAATCTTGTGTAGTTCTATGCGGACCTTCTCCTTGTATTTCAAATTTAAGTGATACAGTCGTTACTTAACTGGCTTCATGTCAGGTTTTAACATGATCTTCATTACCCCTAAATCTCTAATTATTCCCTTGAAAATCCATAAACTTGGTCGAGAATAAGTACTAATATTCGCGAAGCAATTTAGCGACCTTATCCACCATCGGGCCATCCCAATAGTCTCCCATATTCACAAATTTAGGTTCCACCTCCATACCAATATTCACCTGCTTAGTTTTCACCAACACAGTTATGTCGGGGTTCTCAACCTGTGGTCACTAAACCTCCCGGTCGCCTTCCATCTCTGGAATGTTAATTTTCCACAGATCTTTGTCTTCTTCTTTAGCAATTACAATATAACATTCCAGCGCGTAGCTCAGCTGAGTAGCCCATTCAGGCTGGATTGACTCTACCAGCTCCTGTGGTATCCTAAAGATCGCTGCTTTTACCTCTTGTATCACTTCATCAATGTTGTCCCACTCAGACTCAAAATTGAAGGTCATCATGAACCCTTCGCGCAGAACATCCCATTCACCTGTCCGTGGAGGAGCTTTGTTTCTATGTACCAGTTCATTGGTATAACATCCAAAGTATGATAGAATAGGTGTACCCACTCAGGCTGTGGCTTTTCCCCATAGGCCTGCGTCCATTTGGCCAGATGCGTGCGTGGATCATCCTGTCCATTGTACTTGTCTGTCAACTGCACCCTCGGCTTCCCAAATAGTAAGCACATCATTCCCCTACACTCATGCTAGTCATCAAAGCTCCCTTTATGCGTACCCCACCACCTCGTGGGCATAGCGCGCAGTACCAAATTCAAGGTCTGGAAGTGTTGCTTTTTCGGCACCTCCCTCTCAAATTTATTCAAGAAGGTATCTACCTCACTTAGGCCATCATAAATAGGAAATACTCTTACTTCTGTCAATACGCAGCGCAGTGACCTTGTCATCATATTACAATTCAGTGTAGTCACCTCATGTAACCGGTTCTACAATCACTCCATTTCCTCATCTGAATCCGAAGTACAGGAGCTCTCACGCTCCCATGCAAGCCTGCCATCTGTAGTGGGATTCACCGAGTCCTAGTTTCGCGCTGTTATCTTATAGATGTAGTCCAAATCATCATCGCTTTCATAGTCACACACCGGCTTTGTATAGCGCGATCCTTCAGTAGGGTCTAGAGGTATAACTACGCGTAGTGACTTCTTCTCAAAAATCATCTTGCACTTCTTCAGATTAATCACCCCATTCATGTCAGTGGCCCAATCATCCCCAAAAGCGCGGTATAGGGATTTCTATCATCAACAATCTCTATCACTTCAAATTCTGCTAGCGTGCTCACTCCCTCAATATCTAAAGTGATTCCTTGCAATCATCCCATGGGTATTATCTTCTGTTGGTTCACCATTCGCAGCTGAATAGGAGACCACTACAGCATAGGTCTCCCCATGCGCTCCCATGTCTGCTTTGGTAGAACATTCATGTCTGATCCTAAATCCAGAATTACTTGGTCCATCTCATATTCTCCAATCTACATGGTTAGCCTCATTTCTCTTCCCATCCTTATCTTATGCTTTCGAATCTTTCTGACCACGTGCGGTTCTCCTAGCGCTGTCCCAGTGCATCTGTTAATGAGTTCCTGTAATCCCTTTACAGCCTTACTGTTGTGCAATAACTTCATGCATGTTTCTAGGAACGTCGTGAGCATAGATGGGTCCATCTCCAGCTCCAGTTCATCTTTGCTTCCTGAAGTGGAGGCCTCAGTGAAGCTCTTCTTGGCTTCCATGAAGATTTCCCGAGTGCGCTCCAAATCAAACTCTACTTCTTTTGCTGGAGCTTTTGCGAACCCAAGTACTATCTTCCGGTTGTTTTCCTTTTTCATCTCCCATTGTGATTCCACTTCGGAAGAAAATGTTCACATTTGGATCTTCCTCGTGTGGCTCAAACCTCATCATCTGCAGGTTCTGAGTCGAGGGAGGCAGTAGCGCTCCTTTGTCGCATATCCTAGCTATCAGTGTAGGACAATCTTCCATCTCATGATAAAATAAGGTGCAATATAATCACGATGGTCGCAACATATTTGTAAAATCACGGGCATAATGTCCTGGCCCTCCGCAATTATAGCATATCAGTTGTCCGTGACCTCTTCCAGGTCCTCCTCCACCTCAGCCTCGTCCACACCCCTGAAATCCTGTTCACGCCACTCCTGCATTCTGGTCTATGGGCCGTGATTTAGCCTAAACTCTGTAGGTTGGAGTTCTATCCATCATCAACTCATAGCTTCTACAAGTGCACTCATTGTGTCCCACAAACTACAAAAGTCACAGAACAATTGCTTCAGATTCTGCATGTACTTCTGTAACAAATGGCAGTTTTCTGTAGCATGCTTTCCACCTATTTGACAAATCACACACCACAAAGCAAGCACTGCGCTAGGTCCTTCTTGTGCTTCCGGTCTTAACGGCATCGGTCCTCCTCCCACAAGGTAATTTGCTAACATCGGGCAGTGTTCCTTGTCATGACCTTGACATTTACATTTTACGCACCACACTTCTTCACGCACTTCTGGTCGAGTTGTCCTGTCCTGTTTCAGACTCTGCATTTCCAAGCATAAATTCTCCAGCTGTGCATGGATCTGTTGAACCCCTAAGTTAGGATCTTGCATCAGGGTCTCATGCAGCCTCGTCACGATCTCTAAGGCCTCTGCCTAAGTCATTAACTTTTGTTGGGATAGCGTGCTCCTTAAATGTGGTGTTAGCGATGCTACAAACCATTCGCGATGTTTTCCATCTGTCAGATTCATATTAGCTTCACGAATCGTACACTTCAACCTCTGATCCAACTCCTAAGGAGTTTTGCCTGGTTGCATTGTGATTTATTTGAATCTAATGATCGATTGTGATTCATACTTTGGCCTACTAAATTCTTTGTTTAGCGTTGCTTGGATATCCACGATTCCCGCATTTGGATTATCATTGGAGTGCTGAATATACCAGGTCAGCGCACCATCCTGCAGGGTGCTAACCAGTGTCACTTTCTTTATATTGTCATCCGTAACTCCCTGCGCCTCCCATACGGCTTGTACGACGAACCAAAATTGGTCTGGATGCTCATTTCCCACTCCCTTGAACACAGGCAACTTTATCGTGCTTGCCATATTGAATCGCGGTGGTGGCGGAGGTGGTACGGGTGAAGATGGAGGTGAAGGCAGTGAATCTAGTGGCGTTGTGGGTGGGGGTGGTATTCGCAGAATTCTTTGTCTTATCAAATGGATCGCACTTTACAGAGAGACCTTCATGAGCTCTTCCTCGTCCCCTCGCGAAGGTGAAATCAAGGGGCTAGTTTCTGGTCCCTTATTTCGTTTGTTCCTGTAATTTTTTCCACTTTGCGTAGCCCCGAACATCAAGGTAATTGTATAATCCTCTTTTTTCACAATAACATTTTAATCCAAGTATTCAGATACTTTACGTACTTACCTCGTTGTCCCTTGAGAAAGCATCGCTCTGCCTCGATGTAGCTAACTAAGGTGTCAACCACGAACTCAGTAATGAATCATCCTATAATTTGATCGAGCCAATGATTAATGGCGTGTGTGATCTTATCCTATGATGCTTCCAAGCGTCGTACTAATTATGGGGTCCACACAATAGGATTGTCGATTTTCCACCTTCCTTGGCTATCTGCTAGCTTCGTGATCCACTCATACAACTCAGTAGGGAAAGACGCGAAGAAGATTTCATGGATCTCTATGTATAGGTAGCAGTCTAACCACTCTTGTTTTGTCAGTCATGGATTCCTTTTCTCCTACGCCACGAACTCGTGAATTCTCTTGTCCAACCAACCTTCAACTTCCTTCTTAGTTGGATTCCAATGATACGACATCAAACATCTCTATGCAGATTATGGTCCCAGCAACGGAACCATTTGTTGGCTTGATGGGGCCTGACCTAGGTTCAGAGTTAATTAGCCAAAAAATCCCTACACTACTAGCCCTTTCAGCATCATCCCGTGGAGCGTGGATTGAAGTCTCACCTGAAGTAGTATGGGGGGGGTGCTGGAACCAAGTTTCCGTACCCTTGAGATGTCTGAGGGGTTGATTTAGTCCAACTGTGCCTACCTTCACGCAGGTTACTTCGCATACTTTTCTGACCTGTGATACCCTCATGATATGCTATAATTGTCCTTCGCGCAGCCCTAACCAAGGGGCTGAGGTGATTTCGCGCTGCTATGGCAGCGATCTATGCTAGTTTCCCAAGTTACACAGCGTATCTTAATTATACTCTTATAGATTTTAGTCAACTTCATGTAACTAGATACTTTAACTCACATTCACTTAATCTACACAGTTATATATGTTCATGCACTAGATAGACAATAGAAATGCAATTTATACCCAATATATTCGATACAGAAAATAGGAAATAAATACACAGAATTTATGTAAAACTTCTCTTTATTAATGCTTCAACAGTTACAGACTTGACTCACCCTGCGCACTCAGCTGCAGGGGTCCGCACACTTAGCTATGGACTACTAGGCCTCTGCGCATGCAGCTGCAGAGCCTTCTCCTACTCTACAACCCAAAGACTAGTGTTTACACTTAGATATTCCACTATGCTTCTATTCAATGGTGATTCCAATTCTATTTCTATTATGTCTCAACTAATTAGAGCCTTGCTCTATTTATACAATCCCATGGTCCGCGGACCATGGGTAGATCTCTAAAGCCGACATTACATTACAAAATTGAGGGCAGACAACCCTATGAATCATTTACAACTTCACGCTCCACACCCACAAAATGCAGAGTCTTTACATCAGATTTACAATTTTTAGCCAAAATCTGGGCTTTTAGCCCCAAAAATTCCCTTAGGGGATCCCGTGCCCAACACCCTGCCTTGAAAAACATCCTCAAAGAGAAGCTCCAGAAGTTATTGGATTTAGGATTTATTTACCCAATCTTGGATAGCCAATGGGTATCCTCGTTGGTCATCGTTCCTAAAAGGAATGGTAAATGGCAGATTTGTGTAGACTATAGGGCGCTGAATAAAGCAACCTTGAAAGATCATTTTCCTCTACCATTTATCGACCAAGTCCTTGATACCCTGGTCAAGAAAAAGTTTTTCTCTTTCTTGGATGAGTTTAATGGGTATAACCAAATCTAAATAGCTCCTGAGGATCAGGACAAAACCACCTTTACATGCCCTTGGGGAACATTTTCTTACTGAGTCCTTCTGTTTGGTCTTTGTAATGCGTCTGCTACCTTTCAGAGGGCAATACTGGGGATTTTTTCTGATTTACTCGATGACAGTGTTGAAATCTATATGGATGATTTCATGCCATATGGAGGGTCATTTGAAGAAGGATTGGCAAGCTTGGAGAAATTCGTTAAAAGGTGTAAAAAAATGCATGTTTCTCTGAGTACAACAAAATGTCATATGATGAAAGAAGAGGGAGTAGTGCTAGGACATTTTCTTTTGGCTACTAGAATACAAGTTGATCCTACCAAGGTAAAGGTAATTATGCATTTTCCTGTACCCAAGACACCGACTCAGGTACGTAGTTTCATTGGTTGCACTGGTTACTATAGGCGTTTTATAGAAAAAATTTCCAAGATAGCATTCCCACTTTTTCAGCTGTTAACTAAAGATGCAAAATTTTTATGGACAAATGATTGTGAAGTAGCTTTTGAGAAAATCAAGGAATTGATCTTCCAAGCTCCAATCTTACGTGGTCCCAACTGGGAAATTTTGTTTCATATCCATGCAGATGCCTCTCAAATGACTGTAGGGGAGGTGTTGGGACAAAAATACAATAAGAATCCATATGCGGTCTATTATGTCGGAAAGAATCTAACATTTGTTGAGCTAAACTATATGGTAACGGAGAAGGAGTTCTCGGAAGTTATCTATGTTGTTAATAAATTTCAACATTATATTATTGGGTATCTTACTTTTGTACACACTAACCACGTAGCAATCAGGTATTTGGTGAATAAACCTATAACTCCTGGGCGTATAACAAGGTGGTTGTTACTACTTCAAGAATTTGATATCACCATTCTAGGTCAACTAGGCAAAGATGATGTAGTTTCTGATTTTATGTCTAGATTAAATGATGATAATGAAGGAGAACTTGTAGAAGATGGATTTCTGGATGAACATTTGTTTGTAATTTCTACTAATACCCCTTGGTATGTAGACATTGCTAACTATCTGGCTATAGGAAAAGTACCGCAACATTTTTCATACAGGGAACTGCGGAGGATCATTCATCATAGTGCCCATTACTCATGGATAACCGGATATATATTTTATATAGGGGGCGATCAGTAGATCCATCATTGTGTAGCAGAAAGTGACATCTATGAGATTTTGAAAGTTGCTCATGATGGCCCTTGTGGGGAGGCATTTTGCAGATAAATGAACTGGCCACAAGGTGTTACAGATGGGATATTATTGGCCCTCTATCTTCAGTGATGCACGAAACTATGTTCGAAGATGTGATAGTTGCCAACGGATGGGTTAGTCTAGTTGCTTAGATGAAATGCCATTACAGCCACAAGTAGTTCTTGAGCCTTTCGAGAGATGGGCTATTGATTTTGTAGGTCCATTTAACCCACCTTCACATCAGAAAGTCCACATTTTAGTCTGCACATATTATGTAACGAAGTGGGTAGAAGCCAAGGCTGTAGCAAAAGCAACAGAGTAGGTTGTCTCAGACTTTTTATTTGAAGAAATGTTTGCTAGATATGGTACTCCTAGAGAGATAGTTTTAGATGGAGGAGCGCAGTTCACGTCACACATGATAGAAAAGCTTATGGAAAAATATGGGATCAAGAATAGGATAAAAAACCCATATCATCCTCAAGCGAACAGTCAAGTGGAGAAAACAAACAAAGTATTGGAAAACATCCTCACCATGACCATGGCAAATCATCGTCGGGATTGGGCTCAGAAACTTCCCGAAGCTCTTTGGGCATATAGAACAACATGGCAAAACACGACAGGATTCTCGCCATTTGAACTTGTCTATGGAAAATCCCCATTGTTCCCGATGGAAGTTGAAATCAGTACGCTCAAAATGGCTCTAGAAGTAGGATTGGACCTCTAAGAAGCCGAGAAACACCAGCTGGAATAGCTAAATGAGCTTGATGAAATTCGTTTAATGGTTGTCTAGAGAATTGCTTCCATACAACAGCAGAGGGAAAAATGGAATGATAAATTTATTAAAAAAAAGGTGTTTCATAGAGGGGATTGGGCATTACTGTATGATTCCCATTTTAAGGATTTTAAAGGAAAGCTTCGCTCGTGATGGTTGGGACCATATGAGGTTGATGCGGTATTTGACAATGGGACTGTCAGATTGGTCACAATCAATGATTCCCATGTTTCTTTTATTGTAAATGGACATCGACTTAGACTCTACCACCACCCAGCCTCTAGAGAAGCCTTCATCAAACATCTCTCTGAAAAATCTGGATTGAAGGTTGTTGGTGCAGAAGATACCTCCTCTGCATCCTTGAACTATATATAATATATATATATATATATATATATATATATATATATATATATATATATATATATATATATATATATATAAATAAAATGTTGTTACTACTCACTTGTTTATCTTTTTGCAGGAGCTACTATTGAGGCACAATGATTGAGGAGCTAAAAAAT
This sequence comes from Pinus tabuliformis, assembly GCA_031772625.1. Taxonomy (NCBI): domain Eukaryota; kingdom Viridiplantae; phylum Streptophyta; class Pinopsida; order Pinales; family Pinaceae; genus Pinus; species Pinus tabuliformis. Next base: position 57,189,553 of record CM062804.1, read on the forward strand.
TTCCTGAGTAATTGGGGCAGTCACTCCACTAATATTGATCCTCTTGAAAAAATTTCTAAGTAATGCTTGTTGTTACTCCTGAAAATTTTCTAAGTATCGGATGTTGTTACTCCTGGGGTGTTGTTACTACACTGTTGTTGTTACTCTAAAAAAAAATTCTAAGCCTCAGATGATGTTACTCCTTGGGTGTTGTTACTCCTTGGGTGTTGTTACTCCTCAGATGTTGTTACTCCTTGGATGTTGTTACTCCGTCGATGTTGTTACTCCTGAAATTTTTCTAAGTGTCGAATGTTGTTACTCCTTGAGTGTCATTACTCAGCCTCTGTTGTTACTCTCAAAAAAAATTTCTAAGTGTTGGATGCTACGACTCTTTAGATGTTGTTACTCCATCATTACTCTACCAATTGTCACTTCCCTCAGGTAGGTTGCCAGGTACGTCTCCGTTGCCTTTTACGGATTTAATTAAATATTTTGTGGACAAGACATTGACATGTTGTGGACGACTATTTATAAGTTGGGGGGTGGCGTCATAATTAAACAATGGCGTAATTAAACGTCACCAATTATCAATTCATCACTATCATTAAACCTTGTACTGATGGTATGCTCCATGATATTCATCAATATTTGGCATAATCATTGACATGCATTGTGATTTGAAACACATACCAATTAGTCCTTCTAATTTAATGCAAAGAAATTACCACTCCATTCACTGTACTCACCATAATCCGACATGATTTTCTTCGTTTCCCGAGAAATCGCCTACCATTTTACCGTCATTCCATTTCATTCATTTTTTTTACCATGTTGTTACTGCAAAGAAGTTGATTTTTTTCACTCCTTCCAATGATCTATTATGTCCAAAGTGCTGTTATAGTCTCTATAGGATGGGCGGACTGGCTATGCATCATGAACCCAAGGATACAACCTTGGTCTGAAGCAATGCAAATGTATGGTGGGTATTCGTAGACACAGGACGGGGCATTTATTTCAACAGATTGTAGGGGTTCGATCAAGGGATCGCAATAGAATTCGCGCTGAATTTGGAAAAGAATTGCTCGCGAGTTAGAGGATTAGAAATTCCCATCATAGAAGAGGCCATTGCAGAAGTTAGTGGGTTAACATAGCAGGGACATAATTGGTTCTCACAGAAGGCTCCCCTGCTAGAGTTTTCAGAACTATTTTTGCAAGCTGGAGAAAGTGTTATCCAAAAGGGAAGGGTGTATGACCGTAAATCCTTATCGTATCCATGGAATGAGGTAGAAAGATTTGTCATGAAATACATAACTTGCGAAGGGCAGTTTACCACCTTGTTCAAGTATCATTTCAAAATCCTAGCTCATCTTCGATTCTCGCGGGCACAGGTTCATTCTTTGAACATGCCTTTATTTTTTATGAAAAATCTTCAACTTATGGTGCAATCCGCTCGGCGCTGTTGTCAAGCGCTGGCAATCCCTACAAATCACGGACTAGTTTGACTGTTGGTCATGCATGCATTAACCCAATTACAAGTTCCTTGGGCATAATTCCTTGAGATGACGGAAGAGGAAGTAGTAGTTGTTATAACTGCTAGAGAAGAAGAGCCCGAGGAATTGGAAGAAGAACCAGAATCTCTTGCTGGTACAGCAGGAGAAGAAGAACCAAAAGAATTGGAGGAAGGACCAACATCTCCTGCTGGTACATCGGGAGAAGAAGAAGATCTTGAGGAAATGGAGAAAGAAGAAGAGGAGCCAGAAGAAATGGAAGTGGAGGAAATGATTGGCGATACAGTTGAGGTTGCCACATAAGAATCAGCCCCGCCTTTGGAACCTATTAATGAAGAAATGGAAGTGGAGGAAATGATTGGTGATACAGTCGAGGCTTTCACAGAAGAACCAGCCTCACCTGTGGAACCTATTGATGAAGAAATTAAGATAAAGATGGAGTTGATATTGTTCTACAGGAATCAACTTTCATTAATGAAGCACAAGGAGAAGAAATTCCGGTCAAGGAGCTAGCGAGTGATGTTGTTACACAAGAACCAGCATCACTTGCCCAAACAGATATGGATGTTGAAATGAGTAGGGGTGTCACATAAGAACCACCACCAACTCAGTCAGGGCAGGAAAATGTGGAAGAGACAAACCCTGAGGTTGACACTACCCCATAAGAACTAGCGTCGACCGCAGGACAAGAAGCAAAGCATGAAGAAGGCTCAGCCCAATTAAGAGATGAAGGTGATGGAGAAAAAGAACTAGAGGTAGCAGATGAGACTAGTATAGACTAGGTGGAGAACATCCCCCACTCTCCTTTTCAGACCATAATGTCAAGAGGAGCGAGAAGGATCCATTCCCCCATTGTTTAATGGAATAAATTATTGTTCCTCCCATATTGAAGTTCGTCGACTCAAAGGAGGGAGTAGCCATTATTGGCTCATCACTTGCAGATTCCCAGTAAGGGCTTCCTGAAGGCCATGCTGAAAAAGAAATTTTTGTAGAAGGATTGGAGCAGAGGGCGGTCGACAAAGACAATATCCAGGCAATAGATGTTCCTGAATTGAGAAGAGTTGAGGAACAGAGTGCTCCAAAGGATAGAAAACCAAGTAAGAAAGACCTGGTAAAGGAGTCGGTTGATGCCTTTAATGACAATACACTGCTTTCTGAACCAGCTGCAAGGTTGGGAAATGAATTTATTGTCAAACAAGAGTGGATAAAACAGTGTGAGAAGAGGAGACCACCTCTCAAAGAAAAATATCAATTTCAGTTTGGAGAAACCATGCGACTAAAGATGGAGGTTCGGAAGCTGAGAAAGCAAGTATCTCGACTAAAGAAGAAGACGAGGAAGTATAAATGGAAGTTTGTAAAGCCCAAAGTTGAGGTCTCCTCAGCAACTGTATAGACAGAAGATGTTCCCACAACTTCTACTGCCACACAAACTGGTCCTATTGAACAGTTGTTTGAGGCTCGAGAATTCTTCCTAGCTGCTGAAATTCAAAAATGGCAATCTACCATGAATGAACAAAGGAGACAACGAGGGTTCGAGAACAGGCCATAGAGATTATTACTGGGTATATAGACTAGTTAGATAAAGCAAGGCAGAGGCGAGAGAAACAACAGAAAAAGATAAAGGACTTAGAAGGGCAGGTGCAGGTGTTGGAGGAAGATAAGGAACAGATGTTTACCCTAGCATAGCAGGTAATGGCCTGTTGACCTCCTTCCCATAGTTACGCTTTTTTTATTCATGAAAATTTATTTTTCTTCTCCCTGGAAAGCATTTACAAGGAGATCAGCCATGAGATTGAAGATCTGATACAATTCCTTCGTATCATAAGAATTCATGATATCGTGAGCCAGCACTTCATGTGCGAACTCTACATGCATGGTTATTTCTTGAGGGATGATGAGAGCTTCAATCTGGTTTGGTTCATGGGAGACGTTCACCTAAGAGCTTTCACCTCCTACACTATTAATCAGGTTAAATGGAGGAAGGCTTGTGATACTTTTGAAGAAAATCAAGCTACAAGCCATGGATGGTAAGGAGGGAGAATGGTCAGTCAATGACTGTTTATAACAAGCACTCCACCTTTCTACAGATTGAGGGATATAAGGAATGAATTTTGGCAACACGGAGATGGTGTACTAACCTCTGTGTCAGACAGATAGTCACTTTTGAAGACGAAGCCCTTGAACGTTGTCAAAGGAGATGGATGATGTCATCATCAGCTGTCAGAAATTGGGAACCTTTTGGAGCACCCAATTGTGCTCAAGCATTAGAAAGAGTGCCACATTTTGTTGCATGCATTCAGACCTATGGGGTCCAATGGATGGGTCTGAGGTTTCAGTTTCCCCTCATTTGGCTACCAATAGAGCATTACACTCCAGCATATAATGTGAGCAACGATTGGTGGAAGGATGTCCTTATGAAATAGTGATATAAACCTTCAGTGATAGAGATGGCTGAATAATATGACCTTGCTCAACTTCATGCTGACCACATCCGGTCCAACCCAAATCTGAAGAGACGGTGAGCTACATGAGAACATGCAGAAAGACCAGTTCGGGGGAGATGTTTGGTACCAAATCTGCATACTTTTTCCATCCATTTTTACTCTCTCTCTCTCACTCCTTTGTATCATTTATATTCACTAATCACTCTAAATGAACAAGGTAAACCCTATTTGATTTTCTTCTTGGAATGTTTAATTAATGAAGTAATATTCATGGAGATTTTACCTACGTGAGTTACTAATTTTGTCATTTCCGCAAATTCAGTGGTTAAAGGTCACATATGAAAATCACAAAACTCCGAGCTTACAGCACCATTTCAACAATGTTGTAACAACATAACATATTCCAGGCCATTCCAGACCTTTCTTGTTCTCTCTCTCTCAGCAACTAGTTGGCCATTTCAACAAATATATATTTTTAGACATTAGCTGCCAGATTCGGAGAAGGGTTTTCTCTAAATATTTGTATAAGAAGGGTTTCAATGTTGTGAATCGGGTTAGCCATGCAAGGGACTAATATTGTAATAGAAGACTGTTTAATTAATTGAATGCAATTTATTTTGTTGTTCTCTCTATAAGCTGTGAATCCATTGCAGCCCTGGTCAGAGAGTTTGGCCCACTCTTCTGATTAGGTGCTGCGTTATTTCTGTGTGTTGTTATTTTATTTATGTTGGTTTATTTCGATTTTTGTTATAGTACCTTACTTAATTGCTATGAATTCTTTTATAATTTTGCAATTAATTCTTATTTACTGTCACAATATTTCTTTAATTAATTCAGTTATTGAATCTGGGATTGGTGATTGGATTGTGTCATTTCTACCTGCATATACTTTGCGCGTTACCTTGAAATAATATACGCACCTGGATTGATAAATTAAATGTGGAAAAGGGTTTCATAGTTATTCACACTCGAACACTAACACCTATGAAATCAATGAACTATTGACAACACCTTTGTCAATACTTGGCATCAACTACTTGACATCAATGAGCACCTCCTTCACAACATAGTCTCACAATCTCCATTCATTTTCTTTGTCTTTTCCTTCATCCTCATCACCCTTTCCATCAATGACAACACATTTATAACAAAACAACATCATAAAGAAGCAAGCAAAGATAAGTGTACTCTTTGTATTCTCTGGATGTTGCTCTGGTATACTTTTGTAGGTAGACTTCTCCTTTTGATTGGTCAATAATACTACTCCCTCGTTTGTGTTTGTATTTTTTTAGATATGTCTCCCCCATAGATACATATCCCCCTTTGACTTCAATGGAAAAGATATCAACATGCTCCCCCTGTCAACAATCTACCCCTTTATTGTTTATCCTGTTGAATTTTCAACTGCTTCTTCTTATGTTAAAAAATTCAAGAATCTCTGGTCTAATCCAAGAAACTTCCTTTCTGTCTTGCGAAGAAGATTGAGTTGAAAGGAGAGGAGTAATTTCTTCCAATCTCTTTCTCAAGAAGTTAAGAGGGATATCTTGCTAAAGAAGCACAGATGTCCTAATGATGGATCCCCTATGGGATTCGAAACAACGACAAAGTATGATTATTACCGTGGATACTTTGAAATTCAACTCAAGAGAAATTAACCACAGAAGTCTGAAATCCAAACACATGCTTGTACAACTAATCTATGAGAAATAATTCCTATTGGTCTAAGTCTCAAACAGGCTTACATTCATAATAGTGCCTCCCTAAACACATACACCTAACCTCTAACAACAATAACAATCTGTCATATGCATGACTGATCCAGGTGGCTCCAGACAGGCAAAAGTTCCAGAGGACTCAGAAAGGGTCAAAATTAGAAGTGATCAGATTGCTCCCAAACTAGTACCAAATCAAAGTTCTCATCACCCTGATTCCAATGGTGTGAATGACACTCAAATCCGAGCTCGTATGAGGGAGAACGAGCCAGTAAAAGTTTTGGTCAAAGTTGGGTTGTGGGCCAGGTTTAAGTGTCCTACAAATTCACCATCAACTGGCGTGGAAACCTAGCTCCTGAAAATGGGTGAAATTTTGGTCTTGTTAAATTGCCCAATATCCCTTATTTTCAAAAGATTTGAAAATGACTATTATAGTTAAAAAACTATATAAACAAATATAAAAATATGGGTGGTGAGCCACCACCCCTGCCACCCACTGGGTTGTTGGAATATCTATATCTATATATATATATATATATATATATATAACAAATTGTTAAATTAAAAATAGGGCCAATAGCCATGACCCTGCTGGACCCTCCAACAACCCAACCACCGTAACCTTTTTTACACCATATATATGTGTTAAGGGGGGTTGGGGTCCGATTGACTGAGAACCCCGCCCCATGGCCCATGGCATTACGGAATGCACTGGAGGGCAAGGATAAGGGTGCCGACGGGGGTCGAACCCATCTAGCCCATGTGGCCAGACCCTAAGCGGGCAGCTCCATAATAACATCACACCTCACACAAACTCCGCCCACAACATGTAAACAATGCAACCTCACCCCATTTAAAAAAAATGTAAATGGTTATAATCACAACCTACACAACGGTTATATGCGCCCATTTTTATAATAATAATAAAAAAAATTGTTGTGTGTAATTTTGGCAGAAGTGGGATTTGATCCCGCAACCTCTCTACCTTGGTGCCTCCGCCCTAACCAACAAGCCAAAACGGCCTCTTGGGTAACTTTTCCCACAAAAGTATACTAAAACCTTATGTTCTCATTTACACAGGGGAAGGAGAACGAAGGCAGAACAAAACGAGGAGAGAGCCAATGGGACGAAGGTGCCATGAATAGAGTTCCATAAAACGGAACCATGATTTGCAGTGCTGAGGCGGAACCATGATTGCACATATTTCGAGGCAGAATATTCTTTGATGCCCGAAGATTCTCCGGGCAGGTAAAAATTATTTTTATCATAATATAATCAAGTTTACAATCATTTTTCTCAGATTTTCACAGGGAACACAATGGATAGGTTGGATTCACCCTTTGAGTAGTATATTTGTAGATTCCTAGTAGAGGAGAATCTTCAAGAATCTTGAGGGAATCTTCCAGATTCCTTGGAGGCTAAATTTTCCCAGATTCAGAATGCAACCAACTTTATACTCATTCTTCTCATAATTTCACAAGGATCTCAATGGCGAGATCAGTTTGCTGATTTGAGCAGCAGATCTTCAGATGACCCAAAGGAGGGAATCTTTGAGGAATCTAGGGGGAATCTAAAAGATTCTTGTAGCCCCAGATTTTCACTTTGTCAGAATTTAGAAATTTGACAGTTGATTTTACACTATTTGATGCCACGAATCTGATGGTGCAATCAGATTTTCCATTTGATCATTCCATTTTTCGGCCACTTTTCAAAGTGGAGTGCAAGTGTCAGCATTTAATGTGCAAGCAGTCATTTCCATGATATTCGATGCCACGAGATTGATGGTACATCCAAATCCAGTAGTTTATCATCCTATTCTTTAGATAACTCCTTGATGTGAGGTATATGCAGTGTGATCATGTGCTTGTTTGTCTCTTTGCTTGAGATGCATTGTGTTGTACAGATCCCTGTTTGATGTTTGATGTGGGATCTTGTTTTGTTCTTGATGTGAGATGTACTTATTTTCATGCTTTGATTGAGATCCTGTTGTCTCCATGTTGGCAAGATACTCATGTGACGCATGTATGTTTGAATTGAGATCCCTTTGATACCATGTTGGCAGGATGCTTATTATTATTATACTTGAAATTATGTCATGCTGATAAGAGTCCTTTTCTAAATGAGAGTTCCTACAGTGGAACATCTCGTGGAGCCACTCCTGCATGAGGACATATTCCTTGCATGATAGATAAAACACATTCATGTACATCATCACTCTTTCCAACACTTAATGTAGCGGCCTACACCATCTTGACACCGGGCCCGGAGACATAGTCCCTTCTGGACGAACTCCGTTATCAACGTCTTGTGTTTTATGTTGTTGATTCTTGTCATGTTCCTTCTTCTTTACAGCATGCATATATGTTCCTTTATGCTCTTTTAAATGAAATTCTAATCACATCATGAAAGCAAAAGATCTTGGTTAAATCCGGGAGTTGAGTCAACTCGAATCAAGTTTGGTATCAGAGTAGTCTTTGCGTGGATGTGAATTATGAGCGTGAACAATGGAACATGCAGTGATGGAGGATGAAAAAGTGATGTACGAGACCATGCTCAGAGTTTCCCAAAAGGTGGAAATAATGTATGAAGCTCTACAAAAAGAGACAGAGGAAAAGGAGCAATTGCAGCTTCAGTTGCGAGCCACGGAAGAGGCCCTAGAAGAACTGAAGCACAACAACCAGAGTCTTCAAGCAGATAACGTTGAATTGAAGATGCTTCTACAAGAAGAGAAAGAGGAGAAACATAGTTTGCTACGACAGCTGCAAGCTAAGGACGAGGCCTTGGAAAATATGCAACGTGACCCATGTGAGGTAAAATGTAGTTCTCAATATGCATGTATGTTTCTTGATGATGATTTCACTATTTTTGAAAATCATACCACAAGAATTGGCTCCAAACTGTTGAGGAAAATGGGGTATGAAGGGAAAGGCTTCGGAATTAATGGCCAAGGCACTGTCAACCCCATCAAAGTAGAGGAATTACCTCATCAATCAGGACTTGGGTATGTTTGCAAGGAGTTGGGGAATGCACCAGGATAGCTAACAAACCACCAACACTAGATGATGAGAATCCCTCATTAGTTCTTTCCAACTCGACAGTGGAGGTAAAAGATGATGATTTCCCTTCAATTTCATCTTCACATAGTATGATTTCTATTGGAAATGTGGAGATACCAATTACAGGGACAAACATGAGGCTCCTTACTAGGATGAGGTACAAGGAGGAAAATGAACTTGGTGCTAATAACCAAGGCATAACTCAACCATTGGAGGTTGTGTAGAGACCTCAATTTGCAGGCTTAGGATACACCGAAGGAGAATTCTCGAAGGTGTCAGATGCTTCCAAGACATCGTTGAAATCATCAAGGAAAGAGAATGATGGGAACACATCACCATCATACCATGGCAGTTCCCATTGTAGGGAAAGAGCAAAGGCAAGCTCTCAATGCCATAATTGCACCAGAGACAACAAGGAAAGGTATAAAAGTTCTCAATACTAGAATGGTCATCTCAATTACAATCATGTTGTTAATGATGAACGTAAAACATGGCATCAAAAAACATGTACTTTTTGTGGATTACATAACCATACATTTTTTGAGTGTTGGAAAAGAATAGCAACACACAAAAGGATGAGGCATGAAAGACCCTCTCAACAATAGGCAAAGAAGAAGGTAAAGCATATCTGGAGGAAGAAAACCTATTGTAGTCATTGCAATAAAAGTGGTCATCAAAAGGCCATGTGTTGGAGGCTCCATCCAGAGCAGTGCCTTAAAGACAAAGCATTGGTGCATGAACCAAGTGAAACAATTATTCGACAAGCAAAATCACCACAGGGGGGTTACCCATTCACAACGATAAGTGAAAAATGGTTTCTAAATATGTTAGCTTGTCATGGTCATGATTTTGTAAATAATTTGTTGCATTTTAAAATGTAAAAGTGATGATGTGTTTTTGTTATACATCAAATTGACCTCCTCATTAACTTAGAGGGGAAAGACATGATGACTGAAGCAAAGACAAAAATTACAGGCCTTGATTCCACACTAACACTGGTTTTACACTAACAACCTGCTTTATAAAGCTTGTTACCAAGCCTAAGGGTGCGTTAGTGACCCTACTAACTCAAGTTGCTAGTCAGGGGACAGCATTAGTGAAACTTGGTGAAGTTCCAAGGGTCAAAGGAACGAATTGACTCACAAATATCTAGATATTTGTTCCTAAAATTACTCAAGAAAAGAAGGGAAACATCCAAAATCAACCTATTTGGAGAATTTCTAATCTGAAAGAAGGAGGCAAATGGGAAAGAGTTGAAAAGCATGGCAAGTTCATTGCTTTTTCCCTAGTGAACTCAAGGAGGAACTTGGCAACCCTAACTCAATTGCTACATAAGCAAAGTGAGGGCCATTGTGAAAGGGGTCAGAGCATTTGAAAGGATAGCCTACTTGATTGTTGAGAACTGTCTCATATCATAAGAAGTTGGCAAGAAGGGAGAGAGAGAGAGAAGCTGAAGGGGCAAAGGAAGGCTGATGCAATAGATGGTTGTAATCACTCTTCCATTATTAATACAGAACTGTAGTTGTGTTGTCTACTCTATGGTGTCAGTACTATCATTCATTAAGTTGTTTGTTCGATACCTGTTTGCATGTGTAGCTTAGTTCTATGCAATTATATGTTCTTTATGTATTCATATATCAGTTTTTAGAGTTGTATGATGTGATTACACTTGTCTCTTCTTTGTGCAGGACTTGATCTAGAGCCGACTTAGGGGACTTCCACCTAGCTGCATATGCGCTCTCCAACAAATCTACATGGAGACTTGAGGCAATCCTCTTCCCATACTTTGATAGTTGATAATTTTTTATGAACATGTGTATAACTTTTTGACATTTGCAGATAATCTTACAGTCTGTCGAAGGTCCCGGGAAGACCTTTGAGGGTATTTTCATTCTCCATACACTGTGCATTTTACCCCATAGCAGAATTGGTGACTCCGCTAGGGACTATACATCTAGTTCCCGGTTTACCCAGACTCTTCTCGGTTCTCTCCTCCTTCTAAGAGCTCCCTATACTTCTGCAATCCCTTTTTGACCCACCAAGAATCTTGCTGCATCTTGCTTACATACATTCATCTCTGAATCTGATCTTGAAAGCCCTCTTTTTGACTGATTTCCCACACTAACGCAAGTTAGTAGGCTACACAGAGCTTTATAAATCATTGTGCCTGCTTACAGGGAGCATTAGTGGACCTATTAACTCTCTATAGCCATTGCTACAGAGCGTTAGTCTCCCAATAACTTGATTTCCAACTGTGTCTATGAACCAAAAGGGATAGGAAGCCTTCTCCTGGACTGAAATAAGATCTGTAACTGCATTTTTTCAGCAAAATAAGTGTCCTAGAAATTTATTTTTAGGAAAAAAGTTTTGTTTTTCTTTCTTAAAAACATTTTTTACGAAAGAAAGACCCACATTTGTTATTCATCCTTTTGTTTAGCTGGTTAAGAGCTGCTCTATTTTGGTTTCAAGTAGTTATTAAGAAACACTGGAAAGAATTCTTTTGGTTATGCATGTGTTAAATGACTAGGATGCATGGAAAGAATATGAATATGTGAAAATTATGAATATGTAGAATATACCCTGTTTTCACTGAATCGAAAAATTTTCAAAGCATTGTTTTTTGCATGATTTGTTGAGTCAAGAGTCTCATCACATTTCATACATCAACTCCCCTACTGAAGACACTAATCAAGTACACATAAACTTTACCTAAAATCAATTAGTAACTCTTTATTGAGCAAACAAACTTTAGTGCAGGCTAGGATCTTGGGATAGGCATGTGAGTGAACTGCCCAAGGTCGAAAACCAAACTAGTGTCATTAAAAGAGAGAAAAATTCCTTCTACACTCATACTACAAGGACCACTCTAGTAAAAGTGGAGCAAAATACGAGACAACATAGGACTATAAGTGAAGGTAGCCCACCTTCTCTTACAACTCCTTTGGGTATTCTATGTATTGGGGATCCCTTCGGGATTTCGGAGCTGATTCGGGGACTCAGGTATCCTACTCACACAGCGCGCTGTCTACAACTACGTCCCCCCCGGTGGTGTCTGTGATCTGAGGTATCTTTAGTGGCCAAACTTTTAGGGACTTACACAAGGTGACTGGGACGGGCTGTCCTGGTACCTAACACGGACGGATCTACTCTGTCTTTAGTTTTTGGGAGGGTGCTCGTCTTCACGAGAGTACTTGGCCCCTTAATCTAAGGTTCAGGCGAAGCTCTAGAGTAACCGTAACCATACATCTGGCCATCCTTCTTTGTTATTCATTGAGATACTGGGTTTCATCTCCGGTGATCGGTGCTTATCAGATAGGGCAATTTCCCTCTGTTTGTTGATTGATCCATTTAGTGTATTTTTTATATTTTTAGGCACCCATGTGTTATCATTTTGAGACTTTAACAAATATCACGATAAAATTTATTGATAAAAATTAACAGTCACCGTGGCTACATCCGGCCCTCGTCGTCAATCTAGACGATTGGTAGGACTTCCTCCATTCATTGTGGAAGATCCACCGAGTTCTAGTGAACCGGATTCCCCATCTTCAGGGAATCAGTCTCCCAGATCTCACTCAAGATCTATTTAGGCAACCGACAATTCAAGTTTGTAGAAGAATTTCTTTACTGAAGGATTCCTTCCTCCCTTAAACCCTCCGCTTACAAATCCATCGGACCAATCTTGGATCCCGCGGTACCTGTACTTCCTGCTCTGGTAGTTGGAACATTTCCATCTATCTCATCAATGACTAACGGGTCGTGGGAATTTAGGGACACTTTTGGTCCTCCACCACTTTCCTAGTCGACAGTCACCACAACACCAGTAATGGCAAATCCCGCTATCCCGTTTGTCCCAGGTACACACACTCACATGACACCCTCTCCGAGCGGGACCCAGCCGATGATGGGTTCCACTCCTTTGCGTGTCAAACTACATACCTTCGACAAGTGCCACATACAGCGCTCCCTATAACGCTCAATGTGGCACTATGGGCGTGGTTCCCATCTACCAACAATATAGTCAGCCGCCATTGTATAGTTCAAACCCCAGATTCATATACCTAGAGGGGTTCCCAATATGCACATGCCCGTAGGGAATGTAACCGTTCCCCATCCATTCTCAGGCATGCATGGTCAGTCACTAATTGACATGAGCGTTCCTTATGTCAATCAAGGACAAATGGTTAGTTCTGTGTCAGGTGGGAATCCTCAAGGAGGTCCCAACCAATCCATGGGGGCACCCTACTCACATATTCAAATGAGTCAAGGGGGCACCACTTATCCTAGGGGAAATTCTATACCCCAGTATCAAAATCCTCATGGAAATCCACTCTACAACACCATACCTCAAAGCAACTGCTACACCACGCAACCCATGTATAATATTGGGAGTCAAACGATGGGAGGAGTGCAAGGCTCCTCAAGTCATATGTCATCGCCATGGTCTGAGTCGGGGGCACCAAACTCTCTGCCTTTCTTGGAAATGTTGGATATACTCAAATTGTACAAACTAAAAAATGACCCCATCTATCACAACTTACAATGGTTGTCGATCCCGCATAATATACCAACTAACATCCCCAAGTTCGATGGCAAGCAAGGGGAGGATCCGGGCACCCATATCAACACCTAACATCTTTGGTGTGTTTCAAACTCTATGGTGGATGATAGTGTCCAGTTATGTCTTTTTCCCCGTACCCTCACTGGCAACGTAGCTAAATGGTATATTGAGTTACCACGTGCATCAATAAACACCTTCGATGCTTTAGTGATGGAATTCCTAAAGCACTTCCAGCTACCCATCCACTATGAGACTGGGACAGCTCCTCACTTCATTTCGTCAGGATACTGCCACCCATATCTCCAATCATATACATGAATGGAGACATAGGCAGAGGTTAGTCAAATCTCCCCTCCCAGACTTTCTCTTAACGAACTGGTTCTGCAAGTCCTTACTTCCGCAAATCGCTAGAGATGTCGCTCTAGGTGGTGTGGTCATAGAAGACCAATCCATACGTCGTGCCCAGCACTTAGATTTGATATATTCACAGTCTAGCACTCTTTACGACATAATCCCCAATGCCCCTGGCAACCCCAATGATTCCACTACTACCAAATCGACTGCTCTTCCTACCACTGAGATAAACTCTGTGCAGTCTACACAAAATCTCGGTGGTAAGAAAAAGAAGAATAAGAAAAAGACCGCTCCTTCTAAGGAGCAGTCAACAAAGCAACCAAACCCAAAACAGAAGGCCACTACACCTACTGACGATGGAAAGGATAAACCCGCCACATTTCCTTGCAAAATCTGTGCTGAAGACCACATGACCTATCGCTGTCCATGTCTTCAGGAATGCACAGAATACATTGCTCAAAAGGATACTGGTAGGACCACCAATGTCCTGAATAACACTTTCCCCGCTCAGTAATGGTAAAACCTTATTGCAAACCAACCCCAACCCCCGCAAGGGGGCAACAGTGGTTCGCGGCATCCTTCAACTGGTGAAGGATATTCTACCGTTTTCACCTTTGAAATGGTAGATCTACCAACAAGAGCCAAATCTTATGGAGCTCCTGTCGCTCATTTCGCGGAACCTTCCTCAATTCAAAACCCACTGCCGCCCAACGATTTTCATATCGAAAGGCCGGTTGTTGAACTTGTAATTTGACCCCCCAAAGGGGCACTTCGACGCACAACGCACAATACATCTACACATGCCGCCCAAAACTACAGCATTGTAGAAGACTTGGCGCAAGTGTCGTCAGCTATGTTGACGCTATAAGTATTACAAACATGTCCAGCACAAAGGAAAGCTTTGCTTTCGGCTATTGGTGGTATCGACCCACAGGATTCCATGCTTGCAGTTTTCAACATGGAAAAGTGTAAACCCCCCCTTTCCCACCAACTTGCATTTCAAGTGCAAATCTTTTCGAAAGGTAAAGGTATACATAGAACTGTCATTGACAAAGGTGCTTCTACCTGCGTCATGTTGGCTCGCCCTGGGTTCTCCAACCCTATCCCCACCGTTGAATTCCCTTCAAGCTTTATATGGCTACACTTTCATCCCAAAAGGTTACCTATCTAGCTATCCCATCACCTTGAGTGGGAAAACGGTAATGGTAGATATTGAAGTCATGGATCATAAACTCGACTATAATCTACTTTTGGGTTGCACTTGGACTTACGCCATGAAGGTTGTTGTGTCTTTATTCTTCTGTATCATCCTCTTTCCCTTAGATGGAAAGATAGTCACAGTCGACCAACTATCCTTTTGCACCCCAGATTACTCTCCGCTACCTAGCAGCTTTGTACCCTTAGTGGGTGGTGTACCTGACTCTTACGTCAGTATCAGTACCAGTCTATTGAAGGCTTCTTCCCTCATGGGTTGTTTCCCTCTTCAGCCACCCCAGGTTTCACAGACGGTCAATATGCTTTCATCTATTCCACATGAATAGACCGATCCATGGATCCTACTGGCTCCTACAGACATTGACACATATGGAGAACAAATGTTGTTGTCACTAGTTGAATTGGCCTACCAAGCCATTCAATCTACATCCGAGCCTCTGGTCACTTTGGTTACGGCCAACAGTCCCACTACCCCTCCCATAACCACTCCTTTCAATCCACTTAATCAAGTCCTACCTATGGATGAAGCTATTAGAGAGATCATGAGTTTAGAAGAGTGACCTTAGGAGGACTCGCACCTTCATGTTTTGATATCTGATTCAGACATGATGCCTCTTCAAATCTTGTCACCTGACATACCAGAAATCATTTCCTCACCATATACAACTATCCACACTTTGGACTCGAAAGGAAATAGGGGCAATATTTCAAAAACATTGCTCATCAATATTTCTATCATGACAGGCATCGTGGAAAGCATACAGGTTGGAGCCAATCGCAATCCTGTGAAAATTATGAGCTTCACCTACCCTTTTAAGGACTTCCACGATGTTTTTCCTTGGTCTTATGAGGAAATGTATGGCATAGAACCTTCTATTGTCAAGCATGAGATCAAGGAAGATCGAGCATTCTTTTTATGGTATTTTTCGTGCTCGTTAATCCGAAAAATCCTCGATTCTCCTTCTTTAGGCTCGTTAAACTACCATGAAGATGATCGAGCATTCTTTTTATGGTATTTTTCTTGCTCGTTAATCCAAAAGACCTCGAGTCTTCCTCTTTGGGCTCGTTAAACTACTACAAAGACGATAGAGCACTTTTTCCGGATATTTTATTGCTCTTTAAAAAATAGAAACATCTCCGAGTTTTTCATCGTTGGGCTCGTTAAACAAATACAACGATGGTCTAAGCAACTCTTTTTCGATATTTTTCTAGCTCATTAAATTGAAAAATACCAATAGAGAACTTTTTGAGATATTTTATTGCTCTTTAAAAAATAGAAACATCTCCGATTTTTCATCGTCAAGCTCATTAAAACTATACGACAATGGTCTGAGCGACTCTTTTTCATTCTTTTTCTAGCTCATTAAACTAAAAAAGATCATCAGAGCATTCTTTTTAGGCACTTTTTTCTCGCTCTTTAAACTGAAAAAATCCTGAGTTTTGTCTTTAGGCTTGTTAAACTTTATAAATATGACCTGAGCATTCTTTTAGGTACTTTTCCCGCTCGTTAAAACTGAAAAATCCTGAGTTTTTGTCACCGGGTTCGTTAAAAATATACGACCACAACAAGAGCACTTTCTTTTTTGGGACCATTTCTCACTCTTAAATCGAAAAATCCCCAAGTTTTTCCCCTCCTTTGGGCTCGTTAAATCTACGAAGAAGGAATGAGCAGTTCTTTTACCTCTTTTTCTCGCTCACTAAACTGAAAAAGATACCCTGAGTTTTCTTCATTTGACTCGTTAAAATTTGATGAAGGTATTGAGTTTGTCGTCGCATGACTCATTAAAAATTCACGATGAAAAACGAGTTTAGTCTGTCTCCTCATACTCGTAACAAAATGAGGTCGACATCTATTGAACATAGGTTTCTCTTTATCCGGATTCAATAGATTAACTCATGGAAAAGTAACTGATCCGGGTATACTATTAACCTTTTGTCGCACCTGGTTAACAACTATGACAAAGGGACCACCATAGAGTTGCTCTTTACGATCCTTTTAGACTCTTTAAATATGAAAATACCACTGAGCCGTCTATTCTGGACTCTTTAAATTACACAAACAAGATATAGAGTCACTCTTTTTACGATACTTTTCAAACTCTTAAAACATGAAAAAATCGATGAGTTTGCCTATCTGGACTCATTAAACTAATTAGATAGGGCAGAGGGTCGTTCTTTTTGCGGTCCTTTTCAGACTATTTAAATATGAAAAGATCGATGAGTTTACCCATCTGGACTCATTAAATTAATCAGACGGGGAAAGTGGACAATACAACTGTATTTCGTATTAGAAAGCGTGGTTTGGCAGCAGTTGTTCCCTTGAACATGGCACTCCCTCAGATAAACCTTCCTTTTGATGGCCTCTCAATATGAACCCTACCATCCTATGAGTTTAGCCTATATACCCTGATGATTGCATCTTTGTATCCTAACACTCTTTGGTGTTCACGAGTCTAGTGCTGTCTGGTTAAAACCGTTTTCGTGCCTTCTATTGTTCAAGGGTTAACCATTTTTTTCCTCCATCAACCCATCAAACATATCCTTTCATCATGCCCTTTTTTTTTTAGACCCAAATTCTCAAAAGATTCATCAAAGAACAAAATCATTCTTGTCCCATTTTGTGTCAATTGATGTAGGACACATTATTGCCTACCTTTCGACAGGTTTCTTCCTATCGACTTCAACACTCTATCTAGGAAGATAACCTAGAAACACATTCAGTGCCTTGGTACTTGTAGACATTAGTGGCAGGTTACCTTGTGTTTGGTCGGGGGTTCTCATTATTGGCTCCTGGTTAAGCGATTCTATGGGTGTTCGACAACAAAGACATCTTTCACACTCACTAGATTGTACTGTGCATCTTGGAGACCATCACCATTATCGGTGGCCTTCCTCGCGTCTATTAACGGTCTCCATTATTGACTAGTAATCAGATGATTTCGTGCATGTTCGACGTCAATGCATATATTCACATGTATCGATCTATGCTGTTCGATGAAGCGGAATTCAAGACTTTGGGTAGAGGCTTGCATCATTCAGCCTTGTTTCCTCTCCAAAGCTATGGATATTGTTTTTTGGAGACAGTTGTTTCAGGATGATTCTATTATGACACTGGATCTGCATTGTGCTTATCAGCAGCCAGTATTGTCATATCTCTTTGGCTAACATCACTCTGACATAGCTACTGAGCATGGGAATGCCTGACTCAGGACATGATTTTAGCAATTATATATATATATATATATATATATATATATATATATATATGTGTGTATATATATGTATTGTATCAGGTTTCCATTACCGCCCGAAGCTTCGATCCTCTCTCTCTTTTTGAAAGGAAAATTACAGTTAAAGTAAAGTATTTCGGCCATCGTCACAACCTCTGATCTCATACTTTAGGGGGCATCTATTATACAACAAATTGACCTCCTCATCAACTCAGAGGGGAAAGACATGATGACTGAAGCAAAGACCACAATTACAAGCCTTGATTCCACACTAACGCTGGTTGTACACTAACAACCTACTTTATAAAGCTTGTTACCAAGCCTAAGGGTGCATTAGTGACCCTACTAACTCAAGTTGCTAGTCAGGGGACAGCATTAGCGAAACTTGGTGATGTTCCAAGGGTAAAAGGAACGAATTGACTCACAAATATCTAGATATTTGTTCCTAAAATTACTCAAGAAAAGCAAGGAAACATCCAAAATCAACCTATTTGGAGAATTTCTAATCTGAAAGGAGGCAAATGTGAAAGAGCTGAAAAGCATGGCAAGTTCATTTCTTTTTCCCAAGTGAACTCAAGGAGGAACTTGGCAACCCTAACTCAATTGCTACATAAGCAAGGTGAGGGCCATTGTGAAAGGGGTCAGAGCATTTGAAAGGATAGCCTACTTGACTATCGAGAACTGTCTCATATCATAAGAAATTGGCAAGAAGAGGGAGAGAGAAAGAAGTTGAAGGGGCAAAGGAAGGCTGATGCAACAGATGGTTGTAATCACTCTTCCATTATTAATAAAGAACTGCAGTTGTGCTGTCTACTCTATGGTGTTGGTACTATCGTTCATTAAGTTGTTTGTTCGATACCTGTTTGCATGAGTAGCTTAGTTGTATGCAATTATATGTTCTTTATGTATTCATATATCATTTTTTAGAGTTGTATGATGTGATTACACTTGTCTCTTCTTTGTGCAGGACTTGATCTGGAGCCGGCTCAGGGGACTTCCACCTAGCTGCATATGCACTCTCCAGCAAATCTACACGGAGACTTGCAGTAATCCTCTTCCCATACTTTGATAGTTGATAATTGTTTATAAACATGTGTATAACTTCGTGACATTTGTAGATAATATTACAGTCTATCAAAGGTCCCAGGAAGACCTTTGAGGGTATTTTCATTCTCCATACACCGTGCATTTTACCCCATAGCAGTTTTCCATCACTTGTTAAGCAACAATGATGTCTAGTCTTATTTTGAGTTGCATTTTAAAATGTGAAAGTGATGTTGTGTTTCCATCACTTTTCAATGCAACAATAGTGTTTGGCCTTATTTTTTTAAATCATGTGTTGCAGTGATGATGTGTTTTCCATCACTTGTTGAAGCAACAATGATATTTTGGCCATGTCTTCATAGCTGGGGTATTGTTTCCATTATGATGTAAACTTGAACACCGAGTATGTGTTATAAACTCGTGGCAAGTATGGGATGATTGGGTCATTAGTTGGTCATGTAAGTCAAGCATGTAATTTGCAGAATGGTACTACAGGTTTGCAAAGGTTGCAGGTGTTGGCTCATCGCTTATGACTCCGAAGGACAAAGGTGAAGTAGAAGGAAGGGTGACTTATAAGACATTTGTAAGTGTAGACAAGGGACAAAGAAGTGGCAGATTACTTTCATGCTTTTGGAGGACCAAAAGCTCCTTAGTGGGGAGGATTGATCCAGGTGGCTCCAGACATAGGCAGAAGTTCCAAAGGACTCAGAAAGGGTCAAAATTCAAAGTGATCAAATTACTCCCAACCCAACACTAGATCAGATTTCTCGTTGCCCTAATTCCAACGGTGTGAACAACACTCAAATCCGAGCTCATATGAGGGAGAATGAGTCAGTCAAAGATTTGGTCAAAGTTGGGTTGTGGGCTAGGTTTAAGTGTCCTACAAATTCACAATCAACCGGCGTGGGAACCTAGCTCCCAAAAATGGGTGAAATTGTGGCCTCATTAAATTGCCCAATATCCCTTATTTTCAAAAGATTTGAAAATGACTATTATAATTAAATTAAATAATATATATATATATATATATATATATATATATAATATATATATATATATATATATATATATATATATAAATATGGGTGGCAGGCCACCACCCCTGCCACCCACCGAGCTGTTGGAATATATATATAACAATTTTTTAAATTAAAAATAGGGTTGGCGGCCATGACCCCACTGGACCCTCCAACCATGCAACCACCGTAACATTTTTTACACCATATATATGTGTTAAGGGGGCTCGGGGTCCGGTTGACTAGGAACCCCGCCCCATGGCCCACAGCATGACGGAATGCACCGAAGCATAGGGATAAGAGTGCCAGCAGGGGTCGAATCCACCCGGCCCATGTGGCCGGCCCCCAAGCAGGCGGCCCCATAGTAACATCACACCTCACACAAACTCCGCCCACAACTTGTAAACGGTGCAACCGCACCCCATTTAAAAAAAATGTAAACGGTTATAACCGCAACCCACACAATGGTTATACGTGCCCATTTTAATAATAATAAAAAAATTTGTTGTGTGTAATTTTGGTGGAGGTAGGATTTGATCCCCCAACCTCTCTGCCTTGGTGCCTCCACCCTAACCAACTGGCCACAACAACCTCTTGGGTAACTCTACCCACGAAAGTATACTTAAACCTTGTGTTCCCATTTGCATGGGGGAAGGAGAATGGAGGCATAATAGAACGAGGAGAGAGCCAACAGGAAAGAGGTGCCACGAATGGAGTTCTGCAAAACAGAACCATGATTTGCAGTGCTGAGGCGAAACCATGATTGCATGTATTTCGAGGCATAATATTCTCTGATGCCTAAAGATTCTCCGGGGAGGTAAAATTTATTTTTATTAGAATATAATCAAGTTTATAGTCATTTTTCTCAGATTTTCAGAGGGAACACAATGGCGAGGTTGGATTTTCCTTTTGAGCAGCAGATTTGTAGATTCCTAGTAGAGGAGAATCTTGAGGGAATCTTTCAAATTCCTTGGAGGCTAAATTTTCCCAGATTCATAATGCAGCCAACTTTATACTCATTCTTCTCATAATTTCACAAGGATCTCAATGGCGAGATCAATTTGCTGATCTGAGCAGCAGATATTCAGATGACCTAGAGGAGGGAATCTTTGAGGAATCTAGGGGGAATCTAAAAGATTCTTGTAGCCCCAGATTTTCACTTTATCTGAATTCAGAAATTTGACGGTTAATTTTACACTATTCGACCTCATGAATCTAATGGTGCAATCATATTTTCCATTTGATCATTCCATTTTTTAGCCACTTTTCAAAGTGGAGTGTAGGTGTCAGCATTCAAAGTGCGAGAAGTCATTTCCATGATATTCGACGTCACAAGATTGATGGTACAACCAAATCTAGTAGTTTATCATCCTCTTCTTCAGATGACTCCTTGATGTGAGGTATATGTAGTGTGATCATGTACTTCTTTGTCTCTTTGCTTGAGATGCATTGTGTTGTATAGATCCCTGTTTGATGTTTGATGTGCGATCTTGTTTTGTTCTTGACGTGAGATGTACTTATTGTCATGCTTAGAGTGAGATCCCATTGTCGCCATGTTGGCGGGATACTCATGTGTCGCATGTGTGTTTGAATTGAGATCCCTTTGATTTCATGTTGGCGGGATGCTCATTATTATCATACATGAAATTATGTCATGCTCATAGGAGTCCTTTTGTGAATGAGAGTTCTTGCAGTGGAACATCTCGTGGAACCACTCCTGCGTGAGGGCATATTCATTGCATGATAGAGAAAACACATTCATGTACATCATCACTCTTTCCAGCACTTAATACAGTGGCCTACACCATCTTGACACCAGGCCCGGAGATGTAGTCCCTCCTGGACGAACTCCATTATCAACGTCTTTTGTTTTATGTTGTTGATTCTTGTTATGTTCCTTATTATTTACAACACGCATATATGTCCCTTTATGCTCTTTTAAATGCAATTCTAATCACATCACGAAAGCAAAATATCTTGCTTAAATCCGGAAGTTGAGTCAACTCGGATCAATGACTAACACCATCAACTTTTCAACTAAAGAAAAAAAAAGTACAACACTTAGAAGTACTTATATGAAAAACATAGAGGAAATCTCACCAATTCATGATTAAACCAACAAATCATACTCTACTTGAAAAAATTATAATGATAACAACCTCAACATGATACATTTGACTTATCATGAATAATAGTAGCATTCAAATACATACTCTTTCACCAACACGTGGACTTACAATATCATACTTGCAACATGAATACCACACCCTGACAAAAGTCGAATGGAAGTTAATACCAAGTGTTAATAACTTTGAGATCAATGTTACGTATTGTTGAATTGATATCTCTGATACTAATTTTTGAGCAATTGATAATTGAGTGTTCTCCCCCTGTGATCATTCTCTTTTCACCAATATGTGTTCTCTCCAAAAATATGATGCCTAATACCAATTATGAATTAGAACAGTCTCAGAGTATCACAACACTCAAACCATTCATCTTATCTACAACACAAAAATTTGATCATTCAAGCAACATTAAAATGAAAAAAGCACCATTAGCATTTGTCTTCCATGATTTTCCATAAGAAAAAAATACCTGATACCAATTGTTAATGGAATCAATTGATACTCAAATGTTAACTTGAGTATACTCCCCCTGTGGTTATGCTCCCTCTTGGAATTAGGAATTTGTAATCATACTTGCACGAGATAAAAAAACTTTGATAGTAAATATATTATCATCCCAACAACATCAAATCAACCACACTACTTATCAACATCAGTCTTCTTCAGCAATTTCATAAATTCAAGAAAACAAAAAAATGGCATACTTCCCCTATACTTTAGATGCATTACTTGGCATGTTCCTATCTGCTCCTTGCATATGACCTTTATGGCTTCTCTTGAATAAAACCTCTTCTTTTCAATGAAGAGGAAAAAGGTATATACTCCCCCTGAGTAGATTATCTCCCTTTTTCTTCCACACCTGGGTATGCTGAGTTTTTACTCTATCAACACCATGAGTTTATAGCCTACAATAATAATTCCTCTTGTTAGCACTTATTAAATCCAATCTACAAATTACTTATTTCCCTTCTTTCCCACTATTTGTGCCTACCTTCTGCAATGAATAACTAGTAGAGTTGCTACTCCTTTTGTCTAATTGAAGTCTCTACCTATTGCAAGTTATATAAGAGAGATCAACCATAGGAATTTCATGCTTTGATATGTTAATCTTTTGTTGATAATATTGAAATCAAAAACATTGATCTATGTTTCCTCCATGCACCATACGACCTTCCTCTATTTTTATTGTTGTATTAACTTTTGCGCACTTATCCTTGTTGGCTCTCAACATGATTCATGCCTTTGTTTGACTTGTCCTTTAAAGGAGGTGAATTATTTCCAAGTTTGTATGCAACTGTGTAGTGCCCAAAATTATTACACTTGTAGCATTCGACATGATTCAAGAATGGGGAAAGTAATTACTCTTACCAAAGCTTCTACTCTTCCAATTTCTTGGATTGATACTTTCTATCGTAGTGTTCTTGAGCCTCTGGTAATTTTTCCTTTGAGGGGAAAAGGTTCTTTGTACATGACTATTCAAATTTCTCTTAGCAACTTGCGGTTGTTTCTAAAATATATCATTCCACCTATGTTTTTGCACATTATTCTTTTTCTTCTCTTGACACTTGGAGGAAAAGTGCCTCATGTTACCACAATAAAAACATATGAGGTGTTTCACACCTTTGCCTTTATCTCTGGAAGATTGTTTGTCTCCTTTGGGCTATGTTCTCTTCTCTTCTACTGTAGTGTTGTTGGATCTTTGTTTAACAAGGATGGTGGGTCCCTTTAATGTTTCTACTGAGTCACTTTCACCCTTGAATATTGTCTCAGCATGAGAGGAACTATGCCTTCCTTGAGCCTCATCCAAAGCTTCATAAATCTTTGCATGCTTCTGAATATTAAACAATTTCTTTTTTATTTTTATATTCTTCAATTCCATCTCCAGATTGATGGCTTTAATATTCTTTATCTCCTCAAGGGATGATATTTGTTACCCTTTTAAATAAATATTTTCTTCAATATCTGACAACTCAATAGAGGAGCTACTAGATTCAAAACTAGTGTCTATTTCACTCACATCTTGTTAAAGAGTTTGTTCCCTTGATGACTCTAGGGATTCTTCTACTGAAACATGAGATGTCCTTTCATCCTCTTCACCAAAGGTGTACCCAATGACCTCTTGAAAAATGTTTCCTATTTCTATCAAAGTAGTTCCTTCTTCATGACTACTAGATGAGCAACTCTCACTTTCACTAGTACTTGTAACTGAGAAACTTGAAGATAAATGGCCTATTTTTCTACAATAAAAACATAACATCAACTTACTTGCATATTGCATCTCCTTTGAATACTTTTTGTTCTTATTAGAAACTTTTCCTCTTGATATAGGAGAATCATCCTTTGATTCATGATCTTCAATACTCTTTGAATCTTTGACTGCATCATCCTCTAGAGAAAGGATATTGACATCACATTCAACTTATATAGCTATATCATAGATGGATCGCAACTCATGCCATATATATTTGGAAATATGGCACCAGATTAATTTCTCAGTATTTGACTTGGACAACCATCTCAATATATCCTCCTTTAATTTTTCATCAACCTCATTATCTATTAATAAATTCTCCACATATAACTATACATCCAAATCAAGAGCTTGCAAGTAGATTCTCATTCTTACTTTCCAAGTTGTATAATTTGACACATTCAAAAATGGAATTCCATTTGAGCTAATATAATCTTGGTTCTCCATGATCCTTGATCTTCCTTCCAACTATTAAACGGATCCTAAAGGAACCCGGTTTCTCTTATACCAATTGTTATAAATAATGGAAACTAGGACACTATCGATAGGGGTTAATAAGTAGTGTGACCAAATTATACAACACTTAACAACTTTTATGTTTCAATCACTTTGGTATCTAATCATGTAATCAACAACAAAACTCAATCATGTAAAACATAACATCATTATCATCGTCAAGAACATGTGCAACATAAATATAATACATCAATCATCCTTTTATTTCTTTTGAAATTACAAGATTCAACTTGATTACGTCATTGCCCCACAAGCTACTACTGAAAGGAACTTCTATCCCTGCTCATTTGTTAGTTTTCATTGAAAGGGATTGTTGCCCCTACTTGTTTATTAGTTTTCATTGAAAGGGACTCTTTCCCCCCCTCGTTTATCAAATTTTTTTAAAAGGGATTCTTTCCTATCCCTGTTTATCAACTTTTTTTGAAAGGGACTCTTGACCTAGCTCATTTATCAACCACTTCTGAAAGGGAGAATTTCCCTTGCTTGTTGATCAGTCATTTCTGAAAGGGACTCATGCCCATGGAATGCAAGCTACCATTTGTTGGCCATTTTGATCCATATTTCATCCATTTTAAAACTCGAATTAATAGGCCATTTTTTTCATAAACAAATAAATTTTCTCATGTCAACTACTCACCAAAACCACCATTAAAACACCTTTAGAAATCTCTAATTGCTAAGAAATCACCAACTATACAACAATCATTTATTACTGATAAAAAATTCCATACACAACAACATCATAAGTCCTTACACCAAAACACCAATCACCAATTCATTCTTCACCTCTAAGATATCAAATATGATCTATGATCCAACTTTGACGCATAATCACATTATGTGTCAAGTTGCACCAACAAAATTTCAAACACCTCTGCCAACCAACACGGTTTCACTCTTGCACACTCCCCTGCACACTTCTGCACACACCTTCACTTTTCAAATTCAATTCTACTTAAAAAGGAATTTGCACTGATATTTTCATAATTGAATCTTTAGTTAAATTTCTCTTGAATGCTTGCATGAATTCTTTATCTTTTTTCTTTGTCCTATTCAAAATATGTCTTTTGAACTTGCTTTCTAGTTCTTAATTTACTTCTTACCTATTTTTCTGAAAAAACTAAGCTTAACTACTCACTTTTGCTATTCTAGAATTTTTATAGGATTTAGCAATGCTCCATCTAATTCCGGTGAATCCCCAAACTTAGTTTTTCCACTAAAACTGCCTCTTTAACTGTCCATGCAGCTAAAATATTCCAACTTGTTCATGCATGGTTATCAGGCTTTTTAGCACTCCTATTATGTTTGGCATAACTTCCAAATTCAAAAGTTGTTGACTCATCCATCCAAATATGGCATATAACACCAAAACCTATGTTGTTGACCTGTTCACACATAGGCTTTAAGCTATAGGCCAAAGCGCTTTAATATAGGCCAAAATTCCTTTGTCTTTATCACTTTACTAACTAACAAAGCAATCAACTAAATGAAAAAATCAAGTTCTTGACCTGCTCCATTCTTTAGGATCTAATAAATAGGCCAAAGGGATTAGGATGAGTTGTCCCGATGGGTCCACCTGCTAATTTCAACAAGAAATCAATTGTAAGTTGGGTTGCATTGTCTTTGACAACTGAAACGTATGCCTAATTCCCAATCAGCCCGTAGGTTCTTTGCATGCATGATTTATAATTCCTCTGGGGTCGACCATACGGGTTGATGTCATGCTGACATCATAGACCCTGCGTGGTGTGATATGAGTGTTGGCATGTGTCACTCAGCTGATTTGGCCCATTATATTGACCTCGACACTATCAACTAAAATTCTACCATGTGTCCTATAAGAGAGGAGAGAGAAAGGGGTCCCAAGCCTTGTGTTTTTCATTAATTTTCCTTTTTAAATTTTATAAGTGTCAATACTAATTTATTAACATTGTTGCAAATATCATTGTGCCACATTTCTCACACTTGCAACATCCCTTCCATTCCTTCTACACACACCTTTAACCTTCTGGGTTAACCTTACAGGGTACTCTTGTGGGGATTGCACCATCCCTAGCTTGTGTCAGCCTAATTTCCTATTGTGTACTACTCTGAATCCTTCTGGGGTACTCCTACTAAGCCAATGTGTTCACATGATCTACTGCTAGGCCAATATAAATTCTTACCACCTCTATGTTGTTTGCTCTATGTTTACTTGATCCTCATTTTGCCCGCTCTACTAACTGTTAGTGCCTAGATTTACCTCAGGCGAAAAAGGTAGGATCTAGGTCCAACATCAAACCATGCTCAGCCTGGTATCTAGCCCTATTAGGTCAAGAGAGGGCTCTCTTCGGGTCAATCTCAACAAATTATGATCGATGAGGGCTTGAGATGACTGAAATATCTACTGATCTTAGGCTAGGTATAAGTACAAGAGAGTTTGATTGAATAAAAAGATGATTTGTTGGCTCAGATGGAAAGGTAGATTTTGGGTGCAAGGATTGAGGCTCAGTCCTGCAGAGATCTCAATGGGGCAAGGTATGCAATTGTTTTTGGCACTTAAAATTGAATGAGATGGAAGAAATATATAGGTGAGGTGTTGAAGAGGGCAAGAGAAATCATGGATCCTCCCCAAACAGCTGAAAACATCAAAAAAACTAAAGCAAACTTCAAGTCGAGCACTACACTTTCAATGGATTCTACTTACACTCTTGTTTGTTTAGTTCAGAAGAAAAAAGATAGAGAATGGCATACATGACATATAAGCAAATACACAATTACAAAGAAAAGCACTGTACCAAGACAAATTGCCACATGAATCCCGAAGAGTGTTTCAAACCCTGGTCTCAATTCCTTAGCCAAAATGAAAATATGAGTGTACAATGAAGCTCAATGCTTTCTCAAGAGTCCAACCATGCTAATGACTGAAAAACAACATAATATAGACAAACATAGCTCATCCTTGCCTCTAGGGGTCAAGCTCACATATTTAGGAGCTGTTTCAACTAATTCCAAACTGAGAACTGGAAATTAGGCAGCATAACAACATGCCTCTAGAAACAAGGGAACTGATTCATTCAGTTTCAAACAACCTTTAAACTGATGAATCTACCTCTACAAGTGAAAATCTAACATATTTAAATCATGATCCATCAATATTACATCACAAATTTTCCATTAGGAAAGTAAAATAGTCAAACTAGGCAAAGCTAGGCGAAAAACAGAGCAAAACTTGGTCAAACTAGCAATTTTTCCTCTATGCGCCGCACCTGATTCTCTATGCGTAATGCCTGTTTTGACCCACTTTTGGAGGACTTCTCGGTGTCCAAATGAGCTCAAAGTGTTCTTTCTGGAAAGGTCTACCTATCTAATTTCCAACCCAAGTGGAATTTTTCAATTTGGCCTCCATTTGCCCCTCCAAAAGTCCATTCTCCCAACACTGCTTCCTATGTGTCAAAATAGGGGTAGTGAGGTCATTTTTAAGTGTTTTTGACCTTTTTGAGGATTCAAAACCTACCCAAATTTCTTGGCCATAGGTAGGAAATTGTAATTTTTCATGCCAAATCCAAAAATGTTGAGTTTTTGTGATTTGGAGACTCCTAGCAAAAGCAAGCGCCACGTGGCGCGGTGCATAGGGCAGAAAAACCTGTTTTTTGTGCCAAAAAATTTCCAAAATGAAAAAATTGCTCCAAATTTCTTGAAATTTGGGCTGAGTCTTCTTTATCAAACATGATGTTGGGCTAAGGAAGCCTCAACCAATATCTGAAGTCCTTCATCCTCTTTTTGCCTCCTTGATGCTCTCTTCAACTTTTCTTTTAAACTCCTGATTCTCGCTGGCACACCAAGTTTCTTGACAAGTAGTGATATGACAGGTTTCTAAGCATATTCTTCTCATTGATGGCCTTCTCTAGCTTCCTCTCCAAGTGGATATTGACTCTTTCAAGCCATGACTCTCTATCAACATCAATCTCCTGTTCAAGTGAAGTGAACTCCACCCTCCTCCTTTAGGCAGCTTGGCGATTCTCTCGAATGTTTTGCAACTCCATAATCACCTGCTGGTCCTCAAGCTACTTATTCCTCTGCTCTAGGTATTGTATAGTCCATTGGGCTCTATCTAAGTTGGTAGATAAGGCATCAATGTCCACCTGCTGCTCCTTAATGATTTCTCTAAGTTTTGTGCTTTGCGGGCCCATATCGATATCATCACCCTCAATGAGAATGAAATCAGTCTCCTGCTCACCTGATGGTCCTTCCTCATGTAGTGGCCTCTTGCCTCGGTCCTGAACTTGCTGTTCTGATGATGGAAGTGAGGCCCCTTCCACCCCGGGTGGAGATAACACTCGCTTTGCTGTTGCAAACAACCGTCTAGTGCCCTTCTGATAGGTGATGAACACCGGCACACTAGCGGTCCGTGTCTCATGGCCCTCATGCTGATAAGAAGGTCCACCTGTCTCATGCAAAGCCTTTGAAGGTCCTTGTTGAGCTCTAAAAAACTCACGAGAGATGAAGTCCTCCCAAGTGATGCCCTGTAAGCCAAGCTGATAAACGACCACAATTTTGATAAGAGCAAAATGATAAATACTGTTGAACTGCTGCTGAGGAGTCTTGTGCTGCACTAGGGTGGTCATCTTCTCTATGTTTCGGCACATGAAGTAAGGGACGTTCATCATCCGTACCCGAGTAAAATGCATCAACAGATTGATATGATAAGCATACAAACAGGAGAACCGGCCCTCACAGCTGAAATACTTCATGATCAGTTTCATTAAAGAAGCATATTCATCTTTGAGGTACTGAAAAGGGAACACTTTCTTGAGTTATCTCAAAAAGCCAGGCTTGATGTACGGTTCATAATGTTGCCGATCAATATTCTGCCTCTTGTTCCATTGCTCTCCAATGTTGGGAATACCGGTTGCTAGTGAAATAGATTTTGGTGTTAATGTGAAAGTGACACCAGCTAGAGTGGCTTGATCACCATGTAAATGTAGTACAAACAAGCGAGCCAACTCATGATGAAACTGAATGCTAGCAACCTTCTCACAAAATTCATAACATGACTGATGCTGGAAACAAAAGATGGCAAGAGGGCAGGCCTGTAACTCAGCAAGAGTGGTTGGTTCTTTTCTGATATGTTTTCCACCTCTATGAGGCCTCCTGGGTGCATGTCCCTCTATGGGTGAGTCACTTTGGGTCTCCTCTTCATAATCATATGAAGGATCAGATGCCATGTTTGCTAGTAGATAAACTGCCATGGATAAGTAGGTGTTGATATGTCAAACTGTCTTGAACTGTCTTTGATAATGTGTTTGACCTCGGCCACCAAGGGAAAATAGTGAAATGAGGGACTGTGGAGGGGTAATTTAGGGAAATAGGGAATTAGGGACTATTTTAGGAGGGGCTAGGGTTTGGGAATTTACATTGGGATTTTGGGAAAGGGAACTTGGGATAGGGGATTAGTGAATTTAGGGGGTAGGGGAACTTAGGGAATAATGAAATCAATGGAAAGATGGGTAAGGGAGTGATGGAGAAATTTAAAGGATGAACTTGGTGGCAAAACAGTCAATCAAAACCCCAGGCAGCAAGTTTCTGTGAGGAATTTCAAATGGTAGGTTTTGATTTCTTTAAACACTCACCATTCATCAACCACCATAACATAAACACCAAACTTGGATAAAAAACAGTGATGGAGGCTCTACCTACTTGTAACAAGACAAATCCGTGCGTTTTTGGGTGATTGGAGCGAGTTCTGGAAGTTTTCGGGCTCTCTAGCTGTGTGTGCCGCACCCGTGCTTTTTTACATTGTAAAATGCAGCCCAATGTGTCATGCCTGGTAAGTCCGCCGCGCCAGTAACTTGGAGCGATTTTCACCCAAACTTCTCACTTGCTCACCACAACAACTTTTTTTTGCTTTCTCTTTGCTCTTGGAGTGCAAATGACCTTTAAACATTTGGAGACATGATTTATACATGGAGCTTTTAGATTTTAATTTTGCCAAACCCACTTTCATAATGTTTTGAAATGACTTTATTTTCACACTCTATTTTTTGGACTTCTTCACTTCATTTTAACTTTGTGATGAACTAAATGACCTGAGCTTTGCTTGTTTTGCAAGTGTTGGAACTTCTGGGGCTAAGGAAAGAAACCAGTGCTGCAGATGGAGTGATATACAATGAAGAAAACCAAATTTCATGATTTTTGTACAATAAAAGCAAAATACTCTGTTTTTTCGAGGAAAAACACATTTTCGAACACTTGGTGATGAAATTTATTGATGTCGGAACCTCCTCATGGCCTGTTGGTTGTTATTAAACACTTTGAAACATTTTTTGATGAAACCCTAATGAAACCCTAGACCTAATTGACAACGAAACCCTAAAGGCAACCTTTGCAATCTTTAAGATAAAGAAGACTGTATATGCTTTTTAATGAACAGACATGAGCCAATAGGTAGATAACATGAGGGAAAATGTAGGAATGCCACTACCATCAGAAGATCCATGTGCCTAATGGAATGCAAACGACTGGGCAGGACACCTAATATGAAATGCAACAAGAGGATTTAATCTCTGACGGAGGGATGAAGATACCGACACTAACATTGGCTCCAATGGGGATGGTAGCTCCTTGGAGGTGCCAAGAACTACAGATCTCTGGGAAAGTGGGCAGTGCCTTCGTCCATTGGGCTATGGAGTCAATAGCTTCGACCAAACAAAACTGAACTCTTGACTTAAAGACTCAATTTCAGGACTAAACATGACACAAATTGACTCATTTTCAAGACTGAAATTGACTGAAAGACCTGACTCTAACAAACCAAATTAAAACTGAAGTCAAACCTCAGCTTTATAGCCTTCACCTCGGGCCCCAAGCTGAAGAATGAAAATAGTACACTCTTGCAATGGAATTTAAACAAACTGGTATATACAATGATGAATAGGATAGCAGAAAATAGTTCACACATAATACCATTTCAACAGTCAGGATAGTCTTCGCCATTCAGCTCTTGCAAAAGGAAAGCATTCTGGCCCCGATGTGCAGCAATCTTGTACGGTCCTTTCCAAAGATTTTCAAATTTTCCGTGCTTACCTTTTTCTTCATTCCTTGCATCCCATTTCAGCACTATGTCTCTGATTTCAAACCTGTCCGCCTTTGCTTTCTAGTCATATATCCTCTTAATTCTTTCCTGCAGCTTGGAAGTGTTCTGAAATACCTCCTCTCTAGTTTGCTGCAAATGTATCATTTGATTGATCCTCCGCTGCAAACTATCATCCTTGCTGCCAGCTTCTTGCAACAATTTTACCACCGGGACTACCAAAGAGGTCAGGAAGACTGTGTCCACACCATACACAAGCTCAAAAGGAGACATGCCAATAGATTTCTTTTGACTTACCCCATCTGCCCAATGTGCATTGACCAGCTTTTTTGTGCCAACTCTTCTTGTTAGTTTCCAGCAGCTTTTTGATGATGTTAACAAGAGATTTGTTTGAGGATTCCGCCAATCCATTGCCTTGTGGGTAATAGGAAGTCGAATGCCCCAAAGTGATTTGATACTTATGACAAAAGTCAATCATTCTTTTCGATTTAAAGGTTGCTGCATTGTCAGTGATCAACTTATTTGGACAGCCAAAACAAGACAAAATATTGTTTTCAATAAATGAGATAATCACCAAATCGGTGGCCTGCCTTGTAGGAATTTCCTCAATCCATTTGGTGAAATAATCTGTCGCTGTGAGGATCCACTTATGCTGTGCTGAAGAAGAAGGATGAATCTCACCAATAAAATCCAAACCCCACTGCTAAAATGGAGCGCTTACTTCAATGGGCTTGAGTAGTAAAGGCTGCAACTTCCGCTTTCCTTGAAAAATTTGACATTCGTAACAGCTGGCCACTGTTTTGTACACATTAGCAAATAGACTTGGCCAATAATACCCCACTCTCAAGATTTTATTGGCTGTTGTTTTCCAAAAAAGATGGCCTCCGCAATCTCCCTTTTAAAAATCTTCCATAACTTTTTTTTCCTCTTCTTCTACTAAACAATTCAACAGGACACCACCGGGGTCTTTCCAATAAAGTGCACCATTCATGATACAAAACTTTGAAACTTTCAATTTCATTGTCCTACTTTTGTTCTTATCCATTCCAGGAGGTGATGACAGATTTTGGAGTACATAAACAATGTCCGAATACCAAGGGGAAAGGAGGAAGATTTCTGATACCTGAGTGGGCAGATTTTCTTCATCTTCCTCAGACATAGTAGCAATTAGATTAATGTCCAAGGTGTGCAGATTTGACTCAGCCATTAGTTTAGCCAGCCCCTGTCCTTTAATGAGCTTTGTCGGTTTGATTTCCACGTCATATTCCAGCAAGGCAGCAATCCATTTGCCTCTCCTTCCCTCCGGATCTGTTTGCACTAGGACATCCTTAACAGCAGCATTAGGGACATAAGCAAGGATGTGAGAATGCAAAATATAAACCCAAAAATCTTTCAATGCTTTTACCAATGCAAGGGCCTATTTTTCAATAATATTATACTTCAATGCCGCATCCCTTATGGTTTTGCTGAAAAATGAAATTGGTTTCTCGAGCTGGTCTCTCTTCTGCATCAAGATCATTGCCATAGTATGATCCAAGGCAAATGAAAACAAAATAAAATCTTGAGTATAGTCCGGGCTGATCAAAACCGGAGCTGAAGAAAGAGCTAATTTCACCAAATTAAAAGACTTAACTGCTTCCTCGGTCCACCTTACTACACTATCATTTTTCATCATGTTTGTAATTTCTCTTAAGTGTTCTGCAAGATTGGGCACAAAGTGATGTAAGAAATTTATCTTACCATTGAAGGATTGGATT
This sequence comes from Pinus tabuliformis, assembly GCA_031772625.1. NCBI lineage: Eukaryota > Viridiplantae > Streptophyta > Pinopsida > Pinales > Pinaceae > Pinus > Pinus tabuliformis. The sequence continues at coordinate 57,223,397 of CM062804.1, forward strand.
TCTTTCTTACTTCGTGGGAAATCAATCTTTTGAATGGCCTCCACCCGAGCTGGATCGATGTGGATGCCCTCCTTTGAGATAATATGCCCGAGAAGCTTTCCTTCATCCATGGCAAACAAGCTTTTCTTTGGATTGAGCGAGATGCCATACTTCCTAAACTGCTAAAAAACAATCTTCAAATGATAAAGGTGCTCTTCATCTATATTAGAGAAAACTGTTAAGCCATCAAGATAAACAACTAGAAAAACATCTTTTTCATTGGCAAATGATATATCCATCGCCCGCTGAAAGGTTGCACTAGCATTTTTCAAACCAAATGGCATCTTTGCATAATGAAAAGTTCCCCACGGAGTGGTGAACGCTATTTTGTCACGATCATCCTAATGGACCAAAATTTGGTTATAACCCGAATAACCATCGAGTAGTGAGATCCGTGATGCTCCAACTACTCGCTGAAGTATGTGATCCATCTTGGGCAATGGATAGTTTTCTTTCAAGGAAACTTTGTTCAGATTTCTAAAATCAATGCATAACCGGATCTCACCTGTTTTCTTGTGGATGGGCACCAAGTTTGAAATCCAATCTGAAAATCTTATGGGGACTGTGATTCCAGCTTTATACAACCTATTCACTTCCTTTTCAATTGAGGGAAGCAGCTTTGGATTTATTCTTCTTAGCTTTTGACGAAAAGGCTTTTGATTTGGCTTGATCGGGATCACATGCTGAATTATGCTTGTGTCATATGCCTTCAAATCTGAATAATCCCAAGTGAATACATCAGTAAAAAAGGACAACAAACTGATATACTTTGCTTTTACCTGTGGGGGGAGCACCTTTGATAATTTCACCATCTTGGGATTTTTAGCTGATCCAATGTTCACATCTTCAACTCCTTTTTCGGTTGGCAGCAAGCTCGGTTTTCTAGCCACATCATCCTGAGCGAAGAGCTCCTCCAGAGGTATTAGACCTTTAGGAATGATGTTGTCTTTGAGCTACAAAACTTCCATCTGATTGACCTCCATATCCTCATCACCATCATCATACTCCACATCAATAGAAGTGTCCTTGAATTTACCTTTATTTTGCATAAATTCATAGATCTCATCATCATCTTGGAACACTTGCCAATACCTTTAATTGTTGGGGATAGCTGGGCAATGCTTCACATGAATCTCAAACTTATTGTTTGAGTTCATAGGAATCTTCAAATTGCTTGCTGCTGTTGCAAGTGAATCTGCAATGACATTTCGAGCACGGGGCACACAAGTTATAGTACAATTAGAAAATACTTTCAAGATATCCAACACCGCATTGCAGTAGGCCCGCATTCGAGGATGCTTAGCTTGGTATTCGCCTTTCACCTGCTTGATAACTAACTGGGAGTCGCCATACACTGAAATCCTCTTAGCATTTAATTTTCTAAGAACTTTCAAACCAGCAATCAAAGCTTCATATTCAGCCTCATTGTTTGAACAGTCAAAAGCTAGTTTATAAGAGCAGACCCTTACATTGCTTGGCACTTTGTTTGGGGCGAAAACAGGGCTACGTATCCAAATACCAATTCCAGCACCTTCCCTTCCTACCGCGCCATCAAATTCCATACTCCATAGGCCTGTTTCATCTTCTTCCAAATGCTGAAATTCTTTTTCTTTTCCTTGCTCTCCATCAATATGTTGCTACTGTCAGACGGCTGATTGCTCAGCGGTACCATCAAGTCTTTGTCATTCTTGTCTTAAGACTTCTCTGAAATTTTTAGTGATCTCGGGAATGTCTTCTACTTCCACTATTTGACTATTTACATCATTAAAACTATCTGAATACAAAAAAAATGACTCTAGATCAGTATGTACATAGTTGATTGGATGATTTACCGGTTTCTCCTTGCTAGTGATCATGTACTTCATTTTCTATTCCCAGTATAGTTTCCTCATCTGACCGAACACGGGAATTGTAGCATAGGAGAAATCAAGTTGCATTGTCCCTTTAATCTTTGCTCCCCAAGATCTAGAAAGAAGCATGCCAAATCTTGGAGGTATATCTGCCACCACCACGTCCATCAAAACATTTTTAGCCGGAATCTGATCCAAACTGACCACCAAATCCTTGATAAGCCCAATGCACCTTACTCTACCGGAATAGAAAGAGTAAAGTTCATGATATTTTCTGGTGATATCCAATCCCAATTTCTCCATGATGGCTTTCGGCATGAGATTATGAGAAGCTCCGGAATCAAACATAGCATTATGTAACACAAAGTCATGCACCCTGAGACTGATATAGAAAGGAGCGACATCACTATCATGGGACTGACCTTCCAATGCTAGCCCGAAGATCAGCTCGGGAATGCCATCCTCCACGTTTACCATGTTGGATGATGGATCTAAACTCAAAATTTTAGACACCTGACTTTTATAATTTCTGTTCCTCATCAACTCAGTCAAAGGAATGAATATTTTCAACTTAGCAATTTCATTTTCTAAGTTAAAAACTGAAACTTTTTCTACCTCTTTTGCTGGAACATCCTTCTTTTCCGTTTTCTCCTTTGACACATTTGGCTGATTTGGTCTTTCACTTGCTGATGTCATTTTGCTAGTGCTAGGATCGGCTGTCTCTCTTCCCTTTTTCTGCACATTGGGAGGATCATTCTTTGACGTTGCTGCCTCCTTCCTTTTCTGAATTGGATTCATGTGCACATCTTTATTTCAAAGTGAATATTGCCGCTGATGAGCTGACAAAGCATTCATATATCCTCTTTGGTATTCATCAGACTCTTCCTCAAGAACTGTCTCATTTGCCAAAATAAAATTTTCATCCCTTCGTTCAGCTGAATTCTTGGAATACTCCTCATCTTCAGTGATGAAAATTGGCATGTCATCGGGCGTAAAGAAATGATTTTCTTCTCCAATCACATTCTCCTCCTCTTCTGATTCTAGACCATGCACAAAATTCTGCTGTAGAGGTGTCTGCACTTGCTGCTGCGCTATTTGGTCTTGGGCTCACTGCTCTCTTTGTTTGATCTTATATTGGGGCTACTGTTGACCACGGAAGTTAGGATTTCTGACTTGTGGTTCAGACCTGTCAAGTTTCATTCTATCAAGCATCTGCTCCATCTTTCAAAGCACTTGATCTGACGAGGAAGATTCTTCTTTTATTGTGACTTTCTTTTCAGCTCTTGCTCTAGCTCTCTTGGCCAGCAAATTTGCTTCAACGCTGATCGCAATCTTCTGCATGTCTTCCAAGGTAGCCGAATCTCTCTCTCTTAATTGATAAGCCATATCAGTATCAAAACCGTCTGGAAACTTGATCAAGGCTAGCCCCATGGGTGGCTTTATATGATCAGGGATTACATTGTAAACTGAATTAAATCTAATACAGTAATCTTGAACAGACTCACCAGCATTCCGCTTGATGTGCTCATATTCGGAAAGGATCTGAAGGGGATTTTTCTTCACTTCCCAGCAGTCTAAGAATTGTCTCTGTAGATTGGCCAATGTAGTGATGCTTGCAGCCGGCAAGGCTCTCTACCATTTCCTTACTTCACCAAATGGTTGTACAAAGAGTCTCATGGTTACATTTTCTACATCAATCTCATGGAGATCGAAGAAATCCGTCATTCTGTCCACATGTTACTGAGCTGTAACACTATGAGGAGTGCCATCAAACAAATGAATTTTGCTTTGATAATCGGTGGGCATATCATCCAAATTTTGAGGTAGTACCAAAGGTGCAAAATGAGTAGCCATTGCTCTTGGTGGATTTGCAATCGGTCTTGGAGATGTTGGGGGAGTGGGTGGAGCTGATGTATGGGGGGTATGAGGAGGTGTATGCAGAGGGGAAGCAATCTTGGATGTTTTAGGAGTAGAAGGAGTAGATGGAGGTGATACTACTGCAGATTTTTTATCAGAAATAGTAGGTTGCACAGGAATGGTAGGAATGAAAGGAGGTTCGATGGGAATTCTTGAGCTTGATGCAATTGCAGATGATCCAAGGGTTGCAGAAGCAGACTCTAAGAAATCAGCAATATTAGAAGCCACAATTGTAGTCTGGAGCTGATTCAAAATATAATCATCAATAGATTTATTGGCCCTTTCAGTTTCAAGATTCCTAACAAACTCAGGATTTAAGGCAGTTGAAGCAACAATGCTTTCAGATTTGGTTTCAAACAAAGACAACTCAAACTACTCATCAAACTCGAGATCCTCGAGATACTCAAAACCAACAGGACACGATTGAGCTTTGAACATGAGAATGATAGTACTTCCTTGGCGAAGGATTCTTGGAATAAGATTGGGATTTTCATAAACAGGAGGGGCATCAAGATCCAGATTTTCTCTGGTATGTCTTCTGGAAGCCAGTGTGCTATTATTTCCAAGAAATCAAATGAACATTAACAACTTGTTCAGCCTATCAAATCCTAAACTTATCATCCAAAAGCTTAGAATTATCAGATATACTGGGGCGATCTGCAAGTTAGATACTCCTTTTATAAGACTAGACTGGAGATTGACTGAAGTAGCATTTATCTACTTGCGCTAATGCAAAGCAAAAGCATTTCAAAGGCTACCTAGCTAATCTTCAGGCTCCATCTGTAGTTTATAAAATGAAGAATACCAACAAACAAACAATTTAGTTCCCCAGTATGGTCGCCACTATGTTAGTGCCTAGATTTACCTCAAGCTGAAAAGGTAGGATCCAGGGCCAACATCAAACCACACTCAGCCTAGTAGCTAGCCCTACCAGGTCAGGAGAGGGCTCTCTCCGTGTCAATCTCAGCAAATTATGATCAATGAGGGCTTGAGATGACTGAAATATCTATTGATCTTAGGCTAAGTATAAATACAAGAGAGTTTGATTGAATAAAAAGATGATTTGTTGGCTCATATGGAAAGGTAGATTTTGGGTGTGGGGATTGAGGCTCAGTCCTGCAGAGATCTCAATGGGGCAAGGTAGGCAATTGTTTTTGGCACTTAAAATTGAATGAGATGGAAGGAATAGATAGGTGAGGTGTTGAAGAGGGCAAGAGCAATCATGGATCCTCCCCAAACAGCTGAAAACATCAAAAAAACTAAAGCAAACTTCAAGTAGAGCACTGCACTTTCAATGGATTCTACTTACACTCTTGTTTGTTTAGTTCAAAAGGAACAAGATAGAGAATGGCATACATGACATATAAGCAAATACACAATTACAAAGAAAAGCACTGTACCAAGACAAATTGCCACATGAATCCCAAAGAGTGTTTCAAACCCTGGTCTCAATTCCTTAGCCAAAATGAAAATATGAGTGTGCAATGAAGCTCAATGCTTTCTCAAGAGTCCAACCATGCTAATGACTGAAAAACAACATAATATAGACAAACATAGCTCATCCTTGCCTCTAGGGGTCGAGCTCACATATTTAGGAGCTATTTCAACTAATTCCAAACTGAGAACTGGAAATTAGGCAGCATAACAGCATGCCTCTAGAAACAAGGGAACTGATTCATTCAGTTTCAAACAACCTTTAAACTGATGAATCTACCTCTACAAGTGAAAATCTAACATATTTACATCATGATCCATCAATATTCATCAAATTACATCAAAAATTTTCCATTAGGAAAGTAAAAATGTCAAACTAGGAAAAGCTGGGCGAAAAACAGAGCAAAACTTGGTCAAACTGGCAATTTTTCCTCTATGCACCGCGCCTGATTCTCTCTGCATAGCGCCTGTGTCGACCCACTTTTGGAGACCTTCCCAGTGTCCAAATGAGCTCCAAGTGTGCTTGCTGGAAAGGTATGCTTATCTACTTTCCAACCCAAGTGGGATTTTTCAATTTGGCCTCCATTTTCCCCTCAAAAAGTCCTTTCTCCCAACACTGCTTCCTGTGTGTCAAAATAGGGGGAGTGAGGTCATTTTTTGAGTGTTTTTGACCTTTTTGAGGGCTCAAAACCTACCCAAATTTCTTGGCCATAGGTAGGCAAGTGTATTTTTTCATGCAAAATCTAAAAATGCTGAGTTTTTTTGATTTGGAGACTCCTAGCAAAAGCGAGCGCCACGTGGCGCGGTGCATAGGGCAGAAAAACCTGTTTTTTGTGCCAAAAAATTTCCAAAATGAATAAATTGCTCCAAATTTCTTGAAATTTGGGTTGAGTCTTCTTTATCAAGCATGATGTTGGGCCAAGGAAGCCTCAGCCAATATCTAAAGTCCTTCATCCTCTTTTTGCCTCCTTGATGCTCTCTTCAACTTTGCTTTTAAACTCCTGATTCTCGCTTGGCACACCAAGTTTCTTGACAAGTAGTGATATGACAGGTTTCTAAGCATATTCTTCTCATTGATGGCCTTCTCTATCTTCCTTTCCAAGTGGATATTGACTCTTTTAAGCCATGACTCTCTATCGGAATTAATCTCTTGTTCAAGTGAAGTGAACTCCACCCTCCTCCTTTGGGTAGCTTGGCGATTCTCCCGAATGTTTTGCAACTCCATAATCACCTACTGGCCCTCAAGCTACTTATTCCTCTGCTCCAGGTACTGTATAGTCCATTGGGCTCTATCTAAGTTGGTATATAAGGCATCAATGTCTGCCTACTACTCCTTAATGATTTCTCTAAGATTTGTGCTTTGCGGGCCCATATCGGTATCATTACCCTCAATGAGAATGAAATCAGTCTCCCGCTCACCTGATGGTCCTTCCTCCTGTAGTGGCCTCTTGCCTCGGTCCTGAACCTGCTGTGCTAATGATGGAAGTGAGGCCCCTTCCACCCCGAGTGGAGATAACACTTGCTTTGCTGTTGCAAACAACCGTCTAGTGCCCTTCTTATAGGTGATGAACACCGGCACACAAGTGGTCTATGTCTCATGGCCCTCATGCTGATAAGAAGGTCCACCTGTCTCATGCAAAGCCTCTAAAGGTCCCTGTTGAGCTCTAAAAAACTCACGAGAGATGAAGTCCTCCCAAGTGATGCCCTGTAAGCCAAGCTGATAAACGACCACAATTTTGATAAGAGAAAAATGATAAATACTGTTGAACTGTTGCTGAGGAGTCTTGTGCTGCACTAGGGTGGTCATCTTCTCTATGTTTCAGCACATGAAGTAAGGGATGTTCATCATCCATACCCAGGTAAAATGAATCAACAGCCTGATATGATAATCATACAAACGGGAGAACCGGCCCTCACAGCTGAAATACTTCATGATCAGTTTCATTAAAGGAGCATATTCATCTTTGAGGTACGGAAAAGGGAACACTCTCTTGAGCTGTCTCAAAAATCCGGGCTTGATGTACAGTTCATAATGCTACCGATCAATTTTCTGCCTCTTGTTCCATTGCTCTCCAATGTTGGGAATGCTGGTTGCTAGTGAAATAGATTCTGGTGTTACTGTGAAAGTGACACCAGCTAGAGTGGCTTGATCACCATGTAAATGCAGTACAAACAAGCGAGCCAACTCATGATGAAACTGAATGCTAGCAACCTTCTCACAAAATTCATAACATGACTGATGCTGGAAACAAAAGATGGCAAGAGGGCAGGCCTGTAACTCAGCAAGAGTGGTTGGTTCTTCTCTGATATGTTTGCCACCTCTATGAGGCCTCCTGGGTGCATGTCCCTCTATGGGTGAGTCACTTTGGGTCTCCTCTTCATAATCATATGAAGGATCAGATGCCATGTTTTCTGGTAGATAAACTATCATGGATAAGTAGGTGCTGATATGTCAAACTGTCTTGAACTATCTTTGATAATGTGTTTGACCTCTGCCACCAAGGGAAAATAGTGAAATGAGGGACTGTGGAGGGGTAATTTAGGGAAATACGGAATTAGGGACTATTTTAGGAGGGGCTAGGGTTTGGGAATTTACATTTGGGATTTTGGGAAAGGGAACTTGGGATAGGGGATTAGTGAATTTAGGGGGTAGGGGAACTTAGGGAATAATGAAATCAATGGAAAGATGGGTAAGGGAGTGATGGAAAAATTTAAAGGATGAACTTGGTGGCAAAACAGTCAATCAAAACCCTAGGCAGCAAGTTTCTGTGAGGAATTTCAAATGGTAGGGTTTGATTTCTTTAAACACTCACCATTCATCAACCACCATAACATAAACACCAAACTTGGATATAAAACAATGATGGAGGCTCTACCTACTTGTAACAAGACAAATCTATGCGTTTTTGGGCAATTGGAGCGAGTTCTAGAAGTTTTCGGGCTCTTTGGCAGTGTGTGCCGCACACCCAACCCAATGTGCCACGCCCAGCGTATGCACCGCGCCCATGCTTTTTTACACTGTAAAATGTGGCCCAATGCGCCATTCCTGGTAAGTGCGCCGCGCCTCCTGCCCAGTGCGCCGCACCAGTAACTTGGAGTGATTTTCACCCAAACTTCTCACTTGCTCACCACAACAACTTTGCTTTGCTTTCTCTTTGCTCTTGGAGTGCAAATGAGCTTTAAACATTTGGAGACATGATTTATACATGGAGCTTTTAGATTTTAATTTTGCCAAACCCACTTTCATAATGTTTCGAAATGACTTTATTTTCACACTCTGTTCTTTGGACTTTTTCACTTCATTTTAACTTTGTGATGAACTAAATGACCTGAGCTTTGCTTGTTTTGTAGGTGTTGGAACTTCTGGGGCTAAGGAAAGAAACCAGGGCTGCAGATGGAGTGATATACAATGAAGAAAACCAAATTTCATGATTTTTGTACAATAAAAGCAAAATACTCTGTTTTTTCGAGGAAAAACACATTTTTGAACACTTGGTGATGAAATTTATTGATGCCGGAACCTCCTCATGGCCTGCTAGTTGTTATTAAACACTTTGAAACATTTTTGACGAAACCCTAATGAAACCCTAGACCTAATTGACAATGAAACCCTAAAGACAACCTTTGCAATCTTTAAGATAAAGAAGACTGTATATGCTTTTTAATGAACAGACATGAGCCAGCAGGTAGATAACATGAGGGAAACTGTAGGAATTCCACTACCATCAGAAGATCCATGTGCCTAATGGAATGCAAATGACTGGGCGGGATACCTAATATGAAATGCAACAAGAGGATTTGATCTCTGACGGAGGGATGAAGATACCGACACTAACACTAACTTCTCCATTGTGTTTGGCTGAAACACAAAATTTAAATATGCACCAATGGTCCTCTTCCATTGATACCTCTACAATATTTGACTTTTTGGGGTCCCTACCTTTGACTAGCCATAATGTTCAATCTTGAACACCCTTTTGGAACTTCCATATACCACTAGAAAGCTATTTCATAGCTCTATCCATCTAAGTGGGTTCCATCTACATTTAAGACGATATGATATACAAGAAATGGCACCAAGTTATTTGCACCTTCACCAATTAACTCCACACTATTGTTCACTAATTTTCTTGGAAACATCTAAGGCTTTCAACACCTTAGCCATACATGTGTTGAGCTTCCTTCTTCTTACAGACTTCTTTGTTATTGCCATTGTAGCACCTTTGGTCTGGATAATACACTATTGACACCTGTGACATCAATGAACTAATGACAACACCTTTGTCAATACTTAGCATCAACTACTTAACATCAATGAGCACCTCCTTGAAAACATATTCTCACAATCGCCATTCATCTTCTTTGCCTTTGCCTTCATACTCATCACCTTTAACATCAATCACAACACATTTCTAACACCATTTTCATTATTCGCTTGAATATGGAGTTGGATAGTAATGCAACACCACATTTTTTTATTAGTGCCCCAACTTTAAGATAAGTGGCTTCATTTCCCTAAGCATTTTTTTTATAATTTTGATCTCAAGAGACTTGAGAAAATGATATTTTTATTCAAATTTCTAGCTTCCTTTTGAGAATAACCTATGATGGATGCAATATTGTTATCAAAGTAGCAAGGAAGAATTCAAGAAAACAGGTTTAATAATCTCACTTAAATGGTTGATAGTTGTCAAACTCTTAATTTCCAATTCAATTTCTAAGAATAATTCATAGATCGGTGCATATATTCTTTCTTGATTATTTGAGGATTCTCCAATCCCCCATGGAAAGTTTTGACTAGAAAATTGAGCTAAGAGGGAGAATTTTTGAAACCATTCTTTTTCATCTGGATATAGCTTCTTGAGTATCATTGTTTTTCATATTTATTGTGTTAAATAATTTTTGTAACAAAAACTTTTCCTTGACTACAACATTCATAGGATTTTCTATTTACCAATTAAATATTTCCTTATTACATGTCAACTAGAGTTTCTAATAAAGGAACTTAGGGAGATCGGCCCATATTCTTTGCAAAATACGTTTTGTTTTAAGTTTCCATTTGTATCCATTACACCATAATGATAACATGCATTTCCAAATATTAGGACTACATTCTATAGCTAATCCTAACAAAGCTTGTTTTCCATACTAGAGTCGAAAAAGAGCACTTCAAAAATAAATGATGGGATGTCTCCAACTAGAAATGACACAAGGAAAATATAGATGGAATTTGAATGTTGAATTCCTCTTTTTTTCTTTAATTCTTTACAGTGAAGATTTAATGAACCACTATCTAACAAAATATCTTTATTTTTGGGAGTTAATTTGAATGTAAAAGTTGGCTTGAAATCATTGATCATGAACAAGAGGAATATATTGGGATTGGTGTAGATATGCATCATTAACTTTGAAATCTAATGTCTCCAATTCCATGCTATTAGGGTTAGCATATCCTATGGAGCATAACATTTAATAGAGGCAAATTAGGAATATAAAAGGGGGCTAAATGAGATTGGGAGTGCTCCAAGAAAGCAACCCAACAGGTTTCCACAACGTTCTAACTAAAAATAAATGTCACATAGGGTGTCAAAATTTTTAATTATCCATCCAATTTTTCAAAGGAAAAAGATTGAGATTTTCTCCTATGTCTAATGTCTCCAATATCTCATCCTTCCAAATATGAATTGATTTGTCTTTTCCAAGGATCTAAGTGGTCCTGAATTGAACGATGGTAGCTATAATTTTAAGTAAACTCCAAATATGTGATCATTTATAATTTTCAATAGGTGTATCTATGCATATTATTCAATAGATCTTATTATTTCATAGTTTATCTAGTGGAACCTTTTAGTATTTGAATTGCTTCCTTGCCATAGAAAATTCTATATTTCTTGTGAAATTTTTTGCACTAATCTCATTGGCCCTAGCATGGTTGAACACTAAAATATTGAAAGTGTTGTAAGGGCCAATTTGATTAGAGTTATAATAATTTGTTTTAAACATTGGGATCCCCATTATTGAAACTTAGTTTTAGTTATTTTTATGACAATGAGTGAAGCCCAAGTTGATGGATTTCTCAAGGAAATATGCATACCTAAGTACTTGAGAGGTGTCCAAGTTTCTTCACAATGGTTTATGAGAATCCTTGAAATTACTTTAAGGAGAAAAGAATTTTACTTACAACAAAATATCCATCTTTTATTATTATTAACCTTAACATATAATGATTTTGTGAATAGGTCCAACACCATTTTAAATCCCTTATATACAATGGTTGAACTATGCCTGAAAAAAGTGTATCGTCCACAAACCAAGAATTATTCAATATTTTCACTACTTTAACTAATTTTATTCCCAAAATATTTCTGAGATCCAATTTTTCTCTTAGTTTATGCTCAATGAATCATCCATGATGGTGTATAACTTGTGATAGAGGGACATTGTTATCCCTTTGGTTCTCAAGTTACTCTAACACAGGGCATTTTTGGGCTTAGTGTTTCTCAGCTAGAACAAGGGAGCATTGAAGCATTCAATTTCACTTTTGTGGAGCCTTACACAAATCACTTTTTGGCACACTGGCTTGACAGGTGTTATCCCCTTATACTAGACTCTAGGAGTTGGTTTTTTGAGATATAATAGATGCCCCCTAATGTATGAGCTAAGAAGATAAACTGATGGTCAAAATACATTACAATAAGTAAAATATTGAGTGAGGTGGAGAGAGAGACCACAAACAAAAGACCTACAAATGTTGTGAAAAGTGTAGTTAAATACATAAATAAGTACATCCCCAAGGTAGGAATACCCATAATTGGTATTTAGAGAATAGAGCATGGCTACCCATATAACATAATGCAGACTAATGTCATCAATGAATATTCATGATACAATATAGATCTCTAGAATAGTAGCTAGTAGTAGGGCTCGAAATTGATGTAAGTACCCCCAATTATGGCCCTTAGAGTAAACAATATATTCTCCAACACAACTTGGGGGAGGCACTAGTCATGAGTGAGGTATCCCTATGTCTTAATATCTTCAACTCATCCTGATGGTACAACTCTACTACATGTGAATGAATGATCTGATGTCGAGCATGCAAAGAGATCATCTAATTTTCAGGTATTGAGGTATCTCATTAACAAACATGAGGGGGACCAAAAATAATGAAAATGGTTCCAAGATATGTAGCACAGTCTAACAAGTGTGAATGACTGATTTGATGTCAAACACTCTACAAAATTGGCCAATGATTAAAACCCACTATCAACCATGACGAGATTTTCCATTGATGACTGTAAGCTCCTAGGTACTAGATTGTTTCTATATTTACATCCCATATAAGGTGTTCAAGTCGATGGGAATAGATTCGTCGAAGAAGGGACTTGATATATCCTCCATCATTGACACAAAAATAACACCAATATAAGGTCTCTAATAATAACAGATGAAGAAATAATGAAAAAATGACATGAGGATGGTCAACACAAAAGGTGTGATGATACTTGCATATGGTTGACTCTGACTAAGACTTCCCTTGAACATATGGTGACATGACACAATAGTGAACATGGAAGCATAAACTGAATAATACCAAACAATAATAGTGATGACACAGGAGGCATCACCAAAGCCCATGCATAGGAAGGATAACGAATTGGGTGAGATATAAACTCAAGAATAGAGTGAATCCACTCAAGCTAATGGTGTGGTTCTAAATCCAACCAAAGACCAACTGTAAGAATATGACTCAAACAAGTTCCATGTTCAAGGGAGACATATAACTTTCATGATACAACACAAAATATGACAGAGACTCTCAACACCTTTTGTATAGTGTATCCCTTTGATAGTCTAGCAAGCACAAAAGAGAATACAAGTAGGCTCGCTAGGTTCCTTTTTCATTTGTTTTTAATGAACCTAAAAAAGTGATAAAAGAGTACTTAGAATGGTTCTTTTTTCATGAGTTTTATAGCGAGGATAAAAGAGAGATAAAAGTACATGTGTGTCCTTCTCATGGTTTAACATTCTTGAGAATGGAAAAGAGGTCTCTCACTGACTTTCATCTTGACTAACAAGTAGGAAAAGATGGAAAGAAGTTGCCATTTTTCATATAGGTTTAATGAGCATGAAAAGACAAAAAATTAAGCTCAAAATTTTCATTTTTTTAAGAGAATGAAGAGAAGAACAAAAGGAATATTGTTCTATATATACAAGTGGTATATTGATATGCATCTCATTTTGAGGCTAATGAAAATGACCTAAGCAAAGCAAGAAGTAGTTTGGAAGAATCTAGCAAATGGAAATCCACTCATCGCAACAGTCTCTCTAAAATATGATGATGGGTTGTGAGATGGAGGAAATTCTTATGCAAAGGTAAGATTTCAAGCATAGTTGTAAGGTTGGTCACCAAAATGAAGGAAGAATCATTATTACAACATCTTAGAAGACATTGGGGACCATGAGCATAGGCAACCATAAAGAAACAAGTAAAAATGTGGAGAACCCTATAAGGAATGATGGCCAAAAATAGTAGATAAAGAGAGGCCCGGGGCTCAATTTTGATGCCATTGTGGGTACTAAAGAGGATCCCCAAACCTATGAATGAATAAAACATGGGCACAAAAATGGCATTTGGGTGATATTCTCTAACATCTGCCTCCCACATTTACCCAAGTTAACCGGTCTGCTACGGTAAACATGTGATGAGAGGCTATCTGATCTGATTCAACTCCTCATGTATAGTTAAGGAAGTTGAACTAAAAAAACACAACCAATCTGACCTTCTACACATGTTACAAAACCTTTGGGAGCCAACCAACCCATGAGATAACTTGGCATTTTACTAACCTAGGGCCTCAATTTCTCCCATGACATGGGAATTCATGTGATTGGGACCCTCTAATCGCTCCCACAATAAGGGCATGCCAACAACTAGGGACTTTCTCAGCTAGTTTTGAGCTTGTGACCTTGAATTTCATGCCACTTTTTAAGGGCTAGGTCTCAGGCCACTTCCCATAACTTCATGAGACTTCCATAAATGAAAAATATCATTGAAAAAATGATACTAAAGCAAATAATTGAACAAGGGCTTGACCTGGCCCCTACTAGCCATGACAGGCATTTCGTCAAACATGTCACAAATATGCATTCTACAGGTCATAACAACAAATCTGAGCATAGGGTTATCATATTTATTTGAGAACCATTAAGAAGCATTGATGTCTTATCACATTAGTTGCATTATCATCTATTAGGTGATATATTCATTGGTCATTCATGTAAAAATCAAAACTTGATGAGATCCATACATCATCACTATCATAAAACATACTCATAACCAACACATAAACAACATAAATGACAAGGATACAATAGTCGTAAAATCCACATATAAACCAGTACATTTACACATGAAATACCAAGAAAAAGGAATTGTTATTTATGAATGCATAAGGCAACACGGCATGGGACTTCCATGAACCAGCCAACCATATATTAGCTGAACCAAATATTTCTTTCAGCCAATCACCACCGTGCCATATTCCAAGCATGAATGTGTAAATCATAACCAAAATCAACCAGAGCTTCCCGAGGCTAAACCACCTCACTCTAAAAAATAGAACCAAGCTTTAACGCAATCCCCACCAAATCACTAGGCCCTAAACAAGCATGGATGCCACCTAATTTCTCCACCAACACCGTGAGGAATTTTCATGTCTCTTAGTCCCTAGGATTTACCACAATCCCCACAATATCACTAGGTCCTAATCGAGACTCCACCCTCCAGGCTTTACCGTATATACCGCCATTCACCTGTCAAGGATTCCTATGCTTGACTAAGAGCACCCACCTCTAAGATTTATTGTATATATCACCATTCACTGGTCAAGGATTCCTAGGCCCACCGAGGTAACACAAAATCTATATTTACTGCAACCCACATTCCGGTTTAGGGGTTACTAGGCCAAGGATTTAGCATAATCCACAGTCTGATTCAGGGATCACTAGGCCATGTGTTTTTTCTTTCAGAGACCACCTCACTTAGTTTCAAATCCATCAGGAAATCCATCTCAACTAAAACATGAGAACCCCATCACACCATGGCTATCCGGAAATGGCAAGTCAAGGTTGGAAAACACTGTCACGCTTGGAAAAACCCATGCCAATGACAAAAATAGAACTAAGAACATACATGCATAACCATGCATGCCAAAATTAGTAAGGAAATCACTCATACAAATCGATACATGCAAGTAAGCTCATTGTAGGTGCTTGATCCTCCTCTTCCTTGCTTTATCTTTGCTTCTTCTTTCCTTGTTTTCTTTTCTTGATCCAATGTTGAAGTGATCCAATAAAACCCTAAGTTTCCAAGAGTGTGTGAGAGAGAGAATAGAGAGAGAGATCCAAAATTGAACTAACAAAGGGTACAAACTAATCCTCAGTATCTTTTTTATTAATGAGGCCTCTATTTTCTTCAATTTTCCATTATTTTCCTTCATTTTCCTCCTCACATGAAACTTGTGACCTTTCACTTTCCTTTTCTCCTAATTTCCATTATTTTCATAAATAAAATGCCAATTAATGCCTCACACCTTTCCAAATCCTTTTCCATTTCCTTTGTCAAATTCCTTAGCTATAATAAACCAAATGAACACCCACAGTAGGATTTTTTTCCCAACATTCAACTTGGAATAAGTGTCCGATAATCATGGTTATTATTTTTCCTTTATTAACTTTTATTACATGGAATTCTCACCGAGGTTTTTATATAACCCTCCCCCTTGGGGGAACACCTTCCTTGGTGTTCAATGACACCTACAACCAACAAGACTGTTGAAAGCAAAACATACTGCCCATGGAGCTTTATAACTTAGCTCGATGCAGTATTTACAATTATCAACCTGCTGAGAAGCAAAACAACATGACATGTGACACCCATACCACTTATTTGAGCTTTATACATATGTACATATACCAAAAAACATCCATATACATATGCACATATACCAAAAACATCACACCAAAACATATACCAAAGAAATTAGCTCAACCAGCGAATAGAGAAGGATACATAGTCTGCATCTGATCTGACATCTCCCATGTAGCTTCATCAGGCCCAAAGTGCTTCCATTGCACATATATCCCTAAATCTTATCAAACCATATGTTGTAAGATGATAGTCTACATCCTGACCACTTGTATCCTGTTGTAACCTGTGCATAAGCTCCATGTACCTGTCATCCTATTAACATGCCTATAATATTCGATCTTGTAATCATGTGCCATAAGAACTCATAGTTTCTATATGATTCACCTATATCCATGTGCTAAGAGCATCTGCAACCCTATTCTCTTGACCCTTGATGTGCCTAATCTCAAAATCAAACTCATTGATCCTGGCTAACCATCTGGCTTGCCTAGAATTCAGATTCGGATGATCAAACAAGTATCTCAATCCACTATGATCACTCATCAATAAAAATGTCCTACCAAGAAGATAGTGCCTCCACAAATTCAACGCATGGATGATCGTTGCCATCTCAAGTTTGTGTGTTGGATAATTCTACTTGTGCTCGTTCAGTTTTTGTGACTCATAGCATACTACATGTCCTTTCTGCATAACAACTCCACCAAGTCCTCTCTTACAAGCATATGTACATACCACAAAGTATTTGTCTAGATCAAAAATATTTAACACTGGAGCATTTGTCAACAACTGCTTCAACTACTCAAAACTTGTTGCACATTCCTGTATCCATTCAAATTTCTTACCTTGCCTCTGCAGTGACGTAATAGGATATGCAATGTGAGAGAAGTTCTTGATGAACCTCTTACAATAACGTTATAATCCCATAAGTGATATTATCTCATCCACATTTCTAGGAGCTTCCCACTCCATGATAGCCCTTATCTTCTCTATATCCACTATTATACCTTCCTTGGAAACGACATCTCCCAGGTAATGTACCTTTGTCTGAAAGAAACTACATTTTCTAAGCTTGGCATACAACTAATGCTATCTCATTAGTCTCAACACTACTGCTAAGTACTCGGCATGTTCTTCTTGATTTTTAGAATATATCAAGATGTCATCAATTAATATAATAACAAACTTGTCCAAATAAGGACGCAACACACTATTCATCAACCATATGAAAGTAGATGGAGCATTAGTCAAATCGAATGGAACTAAAACAAACTCATAATTCTTATACTTAGTCCGGAAAGTAGTATTGTATATGTCCTCTTCCTGGATGCGTACCTGATCATATCCTGATCTCAAATAAATCTTCGAGAACACTGTTGGTCCCTTCAATTGATCAAACAAGTTGTCACTCCTTGGAAATGGATACCTATTCTTAATGGTTACCTTGTTCAACTTCCTGTAATTGATGCATAGCCTAAGAGTACCATCCTTCTTCTTCAAAAACAACACTAGTGCACCCTAAGGTGATACACCTGGCCTAATGTATCCCTTGTCAAGAATTTCCTTCAATTGCAACTTTAATTCTACTAACTCTAGAGTGCTCATCCTATATGGTGCCTTGGATGTTGGTGTTGCCCCTGGTACCAACTCAATGGAAAATTCCACTTCTCTGTGAGGTTGTAACTCTGAAAATTTTGCTAGATACACATCTTGAAATGGTTGCAAGATTAGGTACCTTCTCAATACCTCTGTGTCCTCATCCTCCTTACCTTTATCGCTAGAAATGTGCACTACAAATAACACATCCTTTTCTAAAACTGCACTTTTCCTTCATATTTGTAACAATTATGACTAATGTTTCCTTCTTCTTACCCTGTAAGACTTTGTATTCCCCATTTTCATCCAATCACTCAATGTTTTTTCATTAACAATACACTTTGGTCCTATGAAGATACAACCAGTCCATGCCCAAAAGCATACTATATGATTCCAATGGAAATACATTCAAATGTGTTAAGGTAGGCATAACATTCAAATCGAATGCACAAGCTCTTACCTGGTGATACACTCTCTTCTTTGTACCTGTATCCAACTGCACTAACCAAGATTCTACATGCAATTCTTTATTCAAACCACACTTATCCACCAGGTCAAGACTAACATAACTATAATTAGATCCAAGGTCAATCAAAATGGAAACAACTTGATCACAAAACTTACCTTCCATCTCAATAATAGATTCTTGGTGATATTCCTTCCTATTATCCAACATGACATAGATACAAGGAATCATCAGCCCAACATCCCCAACAGTATGCGCCTCATGTGCACTATAGATGTAAGGCCTACCACCCTGATTCTACAGACCATCTCTCTTAATATGTTCCTTACCACATGTCCAACACTCCAACCGTCCTGTACCATCACCTCTATTATGTTGTTGTGACCCATGTCCTTGTCTAGCTATGTTGAACTTCTTGTATGGTGCAACATTCTCCTCCTCTTCTGCATTCCGAGGTCTTATTCTTTTTGGTTTCCATTTACCTTTACCTTTATCTTTCCCTTTCCATCCCTGTTGAGATTCATTATTATGCTTTGAATGCTTGTAATAGTGTTTCAATTTCCCAATAACTTCCTCAAGTGACCAAGGCTCATCATACTCAATCAGATCTCTAGAATATAATGAAAATCCACTGACAAATATCTTAACTTTAGCCTTCTCATCCTTAAGATACGGTACATAACTGAATAGCTCTAGGAACTTAGTCATATACTCCTAATCTATCATTGATCCCATATTTAACTCATATAACGCCTTGGCCTTATTGTCATGGTACCTTTCTGACAAGTACTTCTTCCTTAAAAGTCTTTTGAATTCATGCCAACCCAACTCGTTTGTCCTGATGTCTCTAACCTAATTCACATCTTCCCACCAGATTTATGCTTTCCCTTTGTTAAAGAATCTAGGGCATTGATTTAATGAGATTATTCTTAGCATGATAACTTGTTGTGAGGCATTTTAATTTTCTTATTAGAACAATCTTGTCTTTGACATTATTAGAGTGTGTGTTTCTTATTTCATCAAATATCTACCAAAATAAATAGGCAAGAACACAAGATGCTGGCATTCTACCGGGGCCAAAACCTCTCCCTTTTGGAGAGGAAAACCCACACATAATTCTTATTATAGAGATTCCAATTGACGAACACTAATACCATAACTCTAGACTCACTAAGACACTCCAAGACCAAGACCCCATATCCTCTTCTTTGTCACTACTAAGATCATCATCATTGCTGCACCTCTGAGGTCATCATTAAGATCTTCATTGCTATTGCAATATCTTTGCACTTTCATCGAAGTCTTAACTGTATCAATGAGATCTTCTTAAGGTCTGCAACTAGGCCCATCGAGGTCATTACTGTTTCACCATAGTTTCTCCTTCATTGTGATAATAACCTTGTGACAGAGTCTCCACTAAGATCATATCTAAGCTTAAGATCATGACTGCAGAGAGTGTTACTATAGGACCTTGTTCATCTAAATTATGTTGAGAATATGTAGACTGATGTGGATCCTTGAGATTCTTGTCATCATTGCTATACCAAGATGATATTGTCTAAAATGATGATACAGAGTGTTCCCTTCTTGCATCAAAGACCTTATCATCATAATTATGTCGATAATGTTAATATTTCTGTAGCACCCATCTGAAGCTACATTAATGCCATCTGAAGTATGAGCCTTATGCAAAGATAGACAGTCTTGTACCCATCTTAAATATGAGTTCATGTACCCCCGATGTTACAAAGATACTTATCCGAAATTATGATTTTATGTGGTATTTCTAGCCACCCATTTATAGGTGGTATGCCTCCATAATAAGTTGACATGTCAATGTGAATTGATGTGTCTTTTTTATTGAGCCGACATATCATTTGTATATTCTTTGAGGTCGACTTAACTGATCTCTTCATTGTTTTGTCAGAAATCTTCTTCGTGCTTGTCTTTGGAGGATTGTGCTTGCCTTGGAGGGTTTTTCTATACTTGTATACATTTTACATAGGCTCATGAAGATCTCTCTTACATGTCTTTAACTCTTTGATGTTCATAGACCTGTGGAATTAGCAACAAACTCATTCTTATAATTTACAAAAATAATATTTTTTTTCTTGACAAGTACAAAGATCAAAATTACATTTTTTAAATACCGAACCTAGTTACACTTTCTTCAACACTCCCTCTTAACTAGGGAGCTTTTTATAATAGTATTTGGTCATTCTCAATCTAAATAATTTCTCATAAGAAGAATCGGATTGGTAACCCACCTGTTATAGCATCATAGTAACCAACATTGTTTGTAGCAAGGCCTTGAATAATAACTCTATCTCTCATAAGATCAAAGCGCAATGTTGGTGAGACCAATGATTTATAGACACCTTTATCATAGTCTCTCATGGTACATACCCACCTGGGTGTTCACTGAGTATGACCTTCTAGGACTATTCTTATCTTAGGTTCCCAACCCTGAAATAATATTGGTCCTCTTGCCTACTCTTATCTTGGATGCCCTACACATCCTCAAAGAGCATCGGATGCCAGATGATTACCCAATCCTCCATTCCTTCTTCCCAGGTGAAGACAAGAATGTTGTGTCTATCATGTGTCTACATTTCCATTCATGGCCTTTACTAAGACTTATGGTTGTTAGTCCTGGTCTAGTGCATCACACATGAAATGGAAAAACACATCTATCACTCCCCTTTTAATTAGGGGTGACTTAATCCAAGCTCCCTCTTAATTAGGGATTCTCCTTTCATCAGCAACTTCTTCTTTGTGGGTCCTTCAGCAACTTGATCAACTTCTTCTCTTGATGTCATGAAATTCAGTAGAGCTTCTTTGTAGGTATTTGTCCATCAATCACTTTCATTCTTGGTTTTTCATGTCATTTCTTTCTTCATGGAAAGTGGCCTTCTTGGTACATATCTGGAACATTCTTAATCTGGCTACTTATTTCTCATCATGTTTCTTTTAAGAGTATCCACTGCATGAATGCTAGTTGTACTTGCATTTATAATTCTTGTTTCATTAGCCCTGCATGAACTCATCCAGATATTATTCAAGAAATAAAAACATATCATTACATCAAATCGTACCTTTCGATATGGATCTTCATCATGACATCCTTTCAATAGGTATCAAAATCCTACATACTTGTTGACATGTTTTCCAAAGATATCTATTGTCGAGGGTCTTCAATTTTTAGACTTTCATCAAAGTCTTCATATCTTTCAGGGAGATTTCCTAGTCAACTTTTCTTGGTCTTTGGATGTTGATTGCCTTCATCAAAGTTTCATAGCTCACGATCTCTTTCTCAGGGGTTTCTAATCAGAGTTTTGTAATCGTAGTCAACCACCTCATACTTTATATGAGGACATATTATGTTGATTTCATCTAGTGTGACTTATGCCTTTCTGCATCTTTTCAGAGGAGGATATCCTTTTCTCTTGATCATGCTTCTTAAGATAGAAGTGATGATCTATATTACCTGCAACCATACAACATGACATTATAAAATTAAATATACGTATACATACCTCATTTCACCTTTAGGTCATCCAGGCTTCTTCCAACAACTTTCTTGATTGAAGTGTCTTCAAACTCTTGATCTGCTTCTATTATGTCACCAAAACATTATCGATGAATTCCATGAGTTGGATTTCTTGATGAAACACTTGCTTCCTCTCTATATTAGTTAACCCTACGATGAGGATTTCATCATGGAATTTTGAGAATCTTGTATATCCCCAACTCATAGATGTTTCCTTTTTGACTTGATGTATGATGAGCCTTGTCTTAGATGACTCCTTCCTTTCTTTCAATGTCCACTGAGGTTCCCAAGAGCTATATCCTACATATTTGTCTGCCATGGATTTTGTTCTTCATGATTCCTATGGTGATGTCATGAGCTCTTGTTTCTAATGATTTCATGATGCCACGATGCGTCTTAATATCATGGTCATCTCTTTAAAGAGAGATTGAGGAGATTACGATAATATATTTTTGTGAGGGAGGCCATGTTAATCGTAGTGAAGATATTGTTGCTCCCTCTTTTCTAGGCCCTTTTCTTCAACTTCCTCCATCTTTCCGGCGATATGAGCCTCTTTTTTGAATCTTATATTACTATTTATTTTCCTGTCTGCACATAATTGTGTCCTTCAACATTTTTCCTTCTATCTAGCATAGATACAACAATTTGTTGAATGAGGTACCCTTCTTTGTTCATGGATATTTGTTACCTTGATGATTATCTTTTTATCATCTTTCCTAGATCTCCCAGTTGAGATCTCATGAAGATATTGTTTATGTCTTTGACACCTTCATTTTGTGTAGGTCAAGTCTAAGTGATGTGACCTTCTATATTGCATTTTTCATAGAATGTATCCTCTAGTATTTCATATATCTCTTTGATGTCTTCTTTCTTGGTACATGCGGATGAGAGAACCTTAAGCATTCCTTCCCATGAATTCAAAGAATACATTTTTCCTTGATATGTTTATTGACTTCGTTTATCTATGAGGATTATGATAATAATCCTCATTTCATGCAAGGACCTTTGATGACCCATTCAATCCATAGATCTCCTTGCAATCATGAAGTCATTTAACCAAACTTGATTATTAAAATGAAAGATACTTACTTGACAAGTGAATATGAACTCTTCTACTTGATCACATTGATGCTAGTTGGAGAAGATGTATTGGAGTTTCCTCTTGGATGATATTCTATTCGATGGAAATATTTTCTTAGATGGAAAAGGTTGCTCCCTTTTGATGAGGATGATTGATGAGCACCAGTATTGCAGCAAGAATGTTGCAAATCCTGAGGCTTCCAGCTTTACTTTATCAACCCGGGATTCGTACAAAATTGGAGGTGACAGTGTTGTTTACACAAGTAAAAGTGATGGTTCTGCCTTTTGTCAATATTCTGTTGGAGAGAGACCACTAGGGTTTTCAATCCAGACTTCTATGGATTCAGAAGAAGCTTGATTACCAATGAAAGAAAGAGAAATCTGCTCTAGGAAAAAGCTTGTTTACTGCAATAAGGAAAAGGATTGAAATCCAATGCTAAAAACACACCATTTCCTAACTAAATGCTGAGAAACTATTCTTTACAAGAATTCCAAGCTAACATGTATGAAATGATATTGTCTTAAGCATGAAAGTTCAAAACATCAAACATCACTATTGTGCATGTAAAGGACTGAAATAAATCTGTTTTTTTCTTTTTATTCTTTTTATGGAAAAAAAAGTGTGAAAGCTAATATCTTTTGGTGATGTGGCAAGTGGATTACAGATTCCGGTGGATGGTTAGAAGGTTTGGGAGACCCTTAGGTGACCTTGTGTGTCTTCCTAGAGGTTTTCCCTCAATTTAGCCTCAAAACAGGCCACTACAGGAAAACCTACAAGATGTCCTAAAAACCTACAGGATTCCCTGTATTTCTACAGGATACAGCCGAGAGAAAAATGATGGGTGTTAGAGGTGATGGAAGGCTTAGGGAAGGTTTTTGGTGGATGGAATGGAGTGAGAAAATTCCTAGGATCACTCAGAACTCAAAACCAAGGTTTGGAGATTGTTGGATTTGCTCAACATGCTTGGAGAAGTTTCCATGTAAAATGATGAAATTGGTGAAGGTCTTAGTGAAAGAAATGTATGATTATGGATGGATGAAGTTGGAAGGAGGTTGCTTGCCATGAAATCTTTCTCTACTTCTGAAACACCTACATTGCATCAAACAATTATATTTTCTCAACAATTATGTAAACAAGAAGAATTTCAATGAGCTAGAAAAACAGAGCTTAATGAGCTAGTTGTCTACTTCATGCATGAGGAAAATTTGCAGAATAAGATGAAGTCATTGATGAGATCTATTGTAAGACTGAAAATGGAAGAAATGATAATTAAATCCTACACTTGCAAACTGATCAAATGATGGTTCAAGTACAGTAAATTCTAAATTCTATGTGAAAGTAGAAATATGTCTTTTTGGGGCTGCATAGGGGTCCTTTCCTCAAATCATGATCCCTGAAGGAGGAAATGAGGCAAAGACACCTATTGACAGCTTTTTGGTGTTCCTTTTATCCCTTCTAACCTAGTGCTAAAGTAAATCACAAATGGAAGCAAACTAATAAATCAACTAATCAAATCTATGTTACTTGCAATGAAATACTTCTAAGGACAATTTAACCATGAATCTATGAAACTAATCTAAGAACACATATACAAGAAGAGGAGCCTTTGCTACTAGTGTTGGGCCCTAACCCAAGAGCTTTAGCCCTCTGAGTTAACTCAGTACTGGATCATGAAAAATCTCATTCTCATTATCAAAACAAAAAATTACATAGCAATGTCTTCCACAAGTCTGGAGCTCCAAAATAACTAGTGTTTTTACAACAAAAATTTGAATCCTAATGAGGCTCTAGGCCTCTTTATTTATACAACTAAAGTCTCCAACGACTTCCTTAAATCTAGGGAGGCTCAGCTCCCAAACTTGAGATGAACTAACTCTTTGACTATCACTTGCTCAGTTGCCTTTTGATCTTCGTGACTTGGCTGCTTGTACTCTAAGCTAGTATGATTGATGGAGGAATATGCGAATGAGGGAGGAGTAAATGAGGAGGATTTACCTCCTACAATCTCTCTTCCTTGTCCCATTTGAGTTTTGACCTTTAATCTTGCAAAAATTCCCTGATTTCTCTCGCAAACCAACATTTAATGCACATTAGTCCACTAGGCATAATATCTCACTTTGACTCATCTCATTAAACAAAATATAATCAAAAAATGAAATAAGTTGTGAGAAGAGTTGATTTGACTCATCTAGGAGGTGAATGAAGGTCCATATAGTTACTCAATGATGAGGCTTATCATCACCCCCATACTAAAAGTGTTTCTCATCCTCTGAGCAACTCAATCAATATCCATGTCTTTCGTAGCTCTAGTGGCTTCTCTGACATCCCATGCTTCTTTTGTGGGTTCTTCTTCTTGTGCATAGAATCCTACCTTCCTTTCTATCTCCTCCCACTGGTTTCTTTCTTCCTCTTCCTTCCTTCCTTCTAACATCCCCAAGAGTAGTGGTGGACTGAGTATCAAGCCAATCAAATTGACTTTGAGCCTTTGGATGGTTTGTTTGTACATGGGTGTCATGTTTAGTGCTTCTCTCATCCTTTGAGGAGAATGGTACTCTCTGATTTTCAAATTGTATGGAAAATTATTCCTTCTCCTTTAGCAAGCTTGAATGCTTTCATCCCCAAAAAATCTAAACATATCCTCAAAATGTGTAATTGCTTGCTCTTGGGCAACAAGATACCTGGGTGCAAGTTGAGGATCATTTGCAATTAAATTATGTGTGCTGATGAAAGCCATTGGATTTGACTGCTTAGCTCTTATCATGAGAGGCTCTATTTGTTCCCTTGCTAATATCCTCTTCATTTCTGCAACCCTTGCTTCCTCATGGTTCATCCATGATGCCAAAGCCATCAACTATAAATCCCCTAGCTTTGCATTAGGGTTCCATACATTCATATCTATCAAGGCAATGTTATGCAAGTGGAACTCAAACATCTTAGCCCTATCTTCCAATGTGCTTTGATCACAAAGATCAATGAACTGTCTATAATCCTGGAATGGCATAGTTCCTCTCTGTGTTAGGGTCTTGATTTGGAACTGCAGGCATTGTTCCTTAAGATATAATGCATAGGACTTAGTTGGCATCCTGCATTGGATTACTTCCAAAGATATACTGGCAATGGTTGCCAATTTATTCTCACTTTCTTGCAGTTGTCCTTTCAACCATGCATTTTCTGCCTCCAACTGAGTTTTCATTATGGCCTCTCTGTCCCTCAGGCTACTTAGTTCGCTACCCATCTCTTTGAGCTTCTCCTCCATGTGACCAATCTGCATCCTTCTATGTGTTCTATCTTTTTCTTTCTCAAGCTCAAAGAATAATGGGATGGAAATGTTTTGTGGAATGACCCTGCCCCCTTTAATAAATCTATAGTAGGAGTCAAGGTTAGGTTGAGGACTAGGTTCCCTTAGCTCTCAATCCTCTCTCTTTGTTTCTTGTTGCATACTTCCTTCCTTATCCAATTTGTAAGTTTCTTGTAGGTTTAGCAGAGTTTCCTATAGGACTGCCTCTACTTCCTATAGATCCTATTGTGTATCCTGTAGGATGTCTTTTCCTTTGGATGAGGTAGATCTAGTCACAGGCCTTCTCTCATAAGTGATAGGAGACTTGGGGGAGGTTTGTGCTGAGGATCCTTCTCCTTGAGTTTTTATAAGAGGAGCCATATTCTCCTACTATTTAGGTGAGTACTCAATAACAATGGGAACCTTGGTTGGATTTTGAGGTTTTCCCTACCTTATCCTTGTACTTTTTCTTGTTATAAATTATAAGGGGGTTTGCCTCTACCTTTTGCCTATTTGTTTGATAGGGGTGCTAAGGGCAGTGAGGGCAGTTGTTGTCTCTTTCTCGGTGGCTTCTGGAGACACCCTGGGTGATTCCTCATTGTCCTATGCCTCATCTTTTCCATTGCCCTTTTCACCTTTGCCCTTCTCCTCTTCTTCTCCCTCTAGAACCTCATCTTGTTTATCAGTTTCCTCCTTGACATATTCCTTTTCTTCTTCAATACTTCCCTTCTATTTCTCTTCCTCTTCCTCCTCATCTATTTCCTCTTCATCCCTTTCTGCTTCTTGTTCATCTGTTTCAATCTCTTCTTCAACCTTTTCATTGACAGTAGGTCCTCTATCATATGTTAGGGCCTTGATATCCACCTCTGTCGGTATGTCTCTAAAAATTGCCCAAGTGATAGGAATTCTAAGGTTTTGGAGGGATTCTTCGATGATGATTATAATTAACCCATGGTGGGCTAGTTGTTGGTAGTTTCCTTCCTGCACCTTCATGCTTGTATCTATCAGTGATTACAGAAGGAAGTATGGTATGTTGAGCCTGTGGTGAGGAGGTGTTTCTGATTCAAACCTCAATTATTCAAGAAGCATAAAGTGATATCCATATACCACACTATACCTACCTTCACACGATATGTATTTTATAAGATGGTAGCTTACCTCATTCCAGGGGTATGGTAGGCTTGCTTTCCTCACTCCATTTTTGTCTTCAATGGGCTCCTCTCCCTCTAAAAATAATTTCTCATTTACAGTTTGGCTATCTCCCTTGTCTTCCTTTCTCCAAGGCACTCATAAGGGAAGTGTGGTAATTCTTCTTATGAGTTCAGGGGTGAGATCTATGTAGAGGCCTCTCACCACAACAGTGGCATGGGTCATGGTCAGTGGAATGAGGGAGAGAGAAAAATCTTGGGCCACTTCATCATCATACCCCTTCAATTTCTCACAGTACCCCATCCAATTATGCCTTGTGAATATTTCTAACACAGGAGGGTGTTGGTGAATCCTCACAATGCTAATGAGCTCCCTTCTATTAAACCCCCCTGTCATTTTGTCTGGTGAATTTGAGGAGCAGAGATGTATGATATAAAATTTTAATGGAGGAAATGGGATTAAAATTTCTGTGGATATAGTTCCCTTATACAACTATCAATTTCATCAAACTAGGAGATTTTTCTATTATTTTTACTTGGAAAAATGGAAGGAAATGTAGATCCTACCTCTTCATAGTGCTTGAAATAGCCAACCCTTGTGTTTCCCCCTCTGAAATCGCTCTCTTCCAATCCTGTAGACTACCTAGCTACATCATGTAGGATACTTGTGTGATCCTATAGGATTTCTTGTACAATCCTATATGAAGTCCTGCACAGGAAAAAATGAAGTTTTTCTCTTCTATAGGTTTCTTGGGGCCGAAAGCAACTTTGCTAGAGTGAGCCTTGAGAAGATGAGTGCATGGGGATCAACGTTTATTTCCTCTTATGGTCAAGTTGAGTGAGGTGGTGTGTTGGCAGCCGAGGTACGAATTTCTATTTTTGGACTGTTGGTCCCCATTGCCACATCATCATTCCTTTCACCTCGTAATCAACTCCCACTTCAGGCATCTGTAGTCTTAATTTCTTTCGACCTCATCCTCCTTTTCTTTGACTTGACTGCTGCCACATGTGTGAGGACTAACTATTTTGTCCTCGCTGACTAAACTAAGGTGGCCAAGTTAATTGGCCACCTTTCGCTTATAAACTAACTCATTCACAACCTTCACATATTTTGATTACATTATGAAAATGAGAGAGTGAAGCAAGATACATACCTATGGTAACAATACCTTGTTGCAGTTTGTTGAAGAAATGAGGTTTTTGTTGTATGTTGGCTGCATGCGATTTCTCCTTCTTCTTATTTTTTTTTTATTGTCCTTTGATGACTTCCTTGATGTGTAAGTTCCTGGTGTTGAATATGATGGTTTTGTTGCTGCTCTCGAGCTTCTTCTACCCTTGGATCTCCATGCTAAAAAATTGGTGCAGTTTATGATTTGTATTCTGTGGGATAGGCTACTACAGGATTTCCTACAAGATGTCCTATAGTTGCTTCTCCCTCAAAAAATTTAATCATTTCTACTACTGGGACCTAATGATGATGGCCATGGATAGAGGAGAGGTATATGGGTGTGTGAATAATGAGAAATAACCTTCAGGTGTTGTTCCCCTTTGCTCTTTGTCTCATCTTTTTTCTCTGTGTTTTTTCTTGAAGGCTGTAATTTTTTTGAAAACTGATTTTTTTAATTATGAATGTAGGGGTGATCAAGGTGGAGAGAGGTATGGTAATGAAGTGGTGATGTAGGTATTTTAATTTTTTTTGACATGGGAAGGTCATTTCCTTTCCCTAGGGTTAATTCCTGTAGGATTCCCAAGCCACTGTTATTCCTATAAGATCATCCTATAGGTTTGCATGGGATCCTGTAGATTTACAAGGAATCCTGTAGAAAACATAGTACCCTTGCAAACTGAGGCAAATGAGTGAAGAAAATGATAGGAATGGTGCAATGATGAAGGATAATGGATGGAGAAATAAAAATATGAGTGGAATAGGTCCCTTTTGATTCTCCTTTGATCTTTGATCGTCCTCATGCTGACCTGCAAACAATTTTTCATGATCTTTTTCTTTTCTCTTTTTATTTTTATTTTTTATTTTTAAACAACTAGTTTTCCTTCAAGAGGTTTTCATCCTAGTTGCTTTCCCTGGGCGCCTCAAGAGAGGTTTCCATCTAGAGATGTTTTTATTTCTCTCTTTTTTTTTACACCATTGACCTGCACCAAGAGGTTTTCAACCCAATAGTGGGACTCAGGTGCCTCATGGAGGTTTTCACCTGAGTCACCTGAGTCTCCTTATTTTTTCTTTTTCTTTTTTCTCTCGATGACTTGATGAGGCAAGAGCTGAGGCTTGCTCCACCACCATCACTATTTTATTGATACCATCAATGAAATCTTGATTTGAAAATGGCCTTTTGTAAGCTTTCAATCTGTGCCCATTAACAAGTAAAGGAATGGCCTCTGCATCTATGGTTCTGATTTGCACTGAACCATTATCATGACATATATCTATAACATAAGGCTCTAACCATCTTATCCTTAACTTTCCCTTAAAGTATTTAAAGTCTTTATACTTGGAATAATATAACAAAGCCCAATCACCTTCTTGAAATTGCTTATCCTTGATGTTCTTATCATGGTTGGCTAGGCCCTAGCCAACCAACGTGTTTCCCTTTTTAAATCAAAACACTGCTCATCACTTTATCAATTCATCAACTTGTAAACAAAAATACGATTCATGAAAACATATGGTGGAGCTCCTTTCTTATTAATTCATGGAGGCAAATACATGCTTGATTACACTGTCCAGCCCAGATTTGGGCAATAACAAAAATACAAGCCTGTTACCACCTTCTTGATTATATCTATGTTCTATACAAACTTATTAGAACTGTCTCATCCTATTTACATTTCACATGATATAGATCCTTGGCTGAAGGCCAAAAGGATAGTTTAACCGATTACATAACTAATATGCAAAAATTAGCTTTCGGCCTTCAAAATTAGGCAATTCAACAAAATTGGCCGTAGCCAATGTCCAGTTGTTCGTTCTTCATAAATCCGATCTCAGCTACCTTTAGATTGCCTCACTATCATAGTTGGAGCTCCACTGCCTTTAGATCTAACCTTCTGTCATGGTTGAAGTGGCACAAAACAAGGTGGTGATCAAGGAGGTCCGGATCTGCTGCAAAGATTCGTTGTGCTGTCACTGGTGTGAGATCCGATCATGCACTAGGATCAGCGGTCATGGTAAGCACTTGACTATCAAACAACATTGGAGATATCGATAAGTTGCAAGAGTGATTATAAGAAATAAATCACATAATAAATAATTAGTTAATGCTAAGTTAAGTTTAAAATATGAAATATAAAGTTCACGCGAAATATGTCATTGTTCTTGGACTAGTGAAAGATGAGGGTGTGTAAGAGAAGTAAAACAACGGTAAATGGTCATGATTTAGGAAGGGAAAAATGTTGGCATTATGATGCATGTGTTGTACTTGATGGCAACCCACTTGTAGCAGAACATCTGACTTATACATAACTAGATGAATCCACAGAAGAGAGATCAGATGTGATAGAACACATGGGATGTAAGACAGCCCAAAGGAATCAGTTCAGATGTAATGAACAATGACGACTCATTAAGATGACAGTTCTTAGTATGACAAGTTAGCTTTGCCATCAAGTTCAAAGGGGGAGATTGTTGGCATTACGATACAAGTGTTGTCCTTGATGGCAACTCACAGATGACAGATCATAGCGCAGTAGGTCAGTAGCAAAGAATTGATGATTAGACTACAAAGAATGAAGAAAGAAAAGTATATACGCAGGTTCACCATATACCAAGTCGTGTACACACGCAGGTTCACTATATACCAAGTCGCGTATATACGCGGGTTTGCTATATACCAAGTAGTGTATATATGCAGGTTATACACGCAGGTTCACTATATACAAAGGCGCATATACACGCGGGATTGCTGATCAAAAGTCGCTTATGCGTATGCACGCACTTTCATGCAAGAAAAAGCGCATACATGTGGGAAAGCTTATTTTTGGGTCCGTGGTATTTAGACCTATGGTTTTGGACCTTGGTATTGCGTCTGAAGTGTTGAACCTAGGTATTGGGTCCCTAGTATTGGTTCTAAATGGTTTTGGACCATGGTATTGAGTAAGGCCTAAGACTATAAAAGGAGAAGAAGATCATTAGGCAAAGGCAATTGAGAAAGTCTTAAATATCTGATGAAGTATGAGATCTAGTATGCAGGTTATGGGTTCATGATGCTTTGCTAAGGAGGAATCTCACCGATTGATGGAGAACAAGATCTAAGGATAGATCAGGATCAAATGGTTTGGAATGAATCATCTCTATATGGTTTGATTATGCTTATTCTAGATCTGTATACTGACGCATGTAATGTTCTGATCTGGGTATAACTTAAGGTTGAAATAGCTGCAACTCATGAATGAATATTTACAGATGTATACGTTGGTTGAATTTGATAAAAGCACGTACATACGCAGGTTATATAAATCTAAGTAGCATATACTATATACTCTATGATATTTGAAGTTACAGGTGGTTATGATAGTTGATGCAAAGTATGAGTTCTGATGACTATTTACTGGTGTCAGTATTCTGCATATTCAGTTTGGTTGATTGTGTTTAGCTTCAGTGTTGATGGATGAGATCTATAATGGATCAGGATCATAATGACTTATCTTTATGTGATCTTATGGACTAGATCTGGTTGCTAACATATGTATTATCCTTGTATATGTGATGATCTGGGTATGTCTGAAGTCAGGAAGTGCAGCGAAGTTATAAGTAAGTAATTGATGAAATATACGCTGGTTCGCTTTGGTGAAGTTGCGTATACATGCTGGTTCGGCTCTTCCAAGTAGCGTATGCACTCTAATGCATGATTTTTGAGGATACAATTAGATATGAATGTTGTTGTAGAGTTCTGTGTTCTGCTCTGTGTTTTGGTGATTGCAGTTTGTCAACAGGGTTTCAATGATTCAGTATTGGGTGATTCAGAGATTGATGATGCTAGTGTTGATTGATTGGATGAAACGTGGCCTTCAGATTATGATGATGTGTTCCATGAGTATCCAGTCTGAAAATTTATGAAACGTGGTACCTGGAGGAAGAAAGATAAGGTTGTAGCCTTCTGTAGGTCGGCACCTATGTACTAGTACATCAGCTAGTACAAGAGCTAAGGGGGTGGTCACTCCCTTCTAGTAGCAACTGGAAAACGAGTGAAGGTTGGAGCATTCAGTAGGCCAGAACCTACGTACTAGTAAAAGGATCAGCTAGTACAAGAGCTAAGGGGGTTGTAGCTCCCTTCCAGGAGAAGCTGGAGAACGAGAGAAGGTTGTAGCCTTCTACAGGTAGAAGCCTGTGTACTGGTATAAGACTACACCAGTATAGAAATATTGTAAAAATAAGTTTCTTATTAAAATAAGATAGAGACGACTTACAGCAGGTGGTTTTCACCCACATTGGGTTTCCACCTTATATCATGGTGTTCATGTGTGCTTCCTGTGTGTGATGATCTGTTTTGTTTTACTGATCCTATTTACTATTCATATGGCTAATAATGTTCTGATGCACTCATTAGGGATCAACTAACTGAATCATAAGTTTACTGGATATACGCTTGTTGCACTACACACAGTTGCGTATACACAGGGTTTGTCTTAACTGAAGTAGTATATGAATCTTCATATGGAAATGAAAAAGTTATATTGATTTAATAATACTGATTCACCCCCCTCTCAGTATTATTTCCAACAATTGGTATCATAGCAGGTCCTTTGGTAGAAGCTTGATCGCTTGAAGGAGATCCGTAGAAAAATGGGAAAGAAGCTTAAGAAGAAAGCACTTAAGAAGAAGAAGACATCTCAGAAGAACTATGACAGTGGGAGAATCGATTGGGGAATATGTGGAAGAAGCACTTCAGATTCAGAATCACTTCAGAATGAAGATGAACAAGCAAAAGAACTATCAGGTATGAATTTGTTATCCTCTGGTGATACATTTATCCATCCGTTTGAAGATGATGAAAGTGATAGTGAAACAACTGAATTTGATCTTATGGGTGAGCAAGAAAGATATCGCATAGAGGCAGAATTTAAAAGGCTTACAGACAAAATTAGAGATCAACAAGATCTATTGCACAAAAGGGAATGTATCTCCAAAGAAGAAGTTACCAAACTAAAAGCTCAACTAGAGGAAGGAAACAAGGTAAGGAAGCTATTCAAGGAAAAATGTCAAAAGTTTCAGGATGAAGTGACATCATTAAGAAATGAAGTAAATGAAAGGAGCACAACAATCAAGAAACTCAGAGGAAAATCCAGTTACTATGAAAGTCTTGAAGCCACAATCCTCTCGCTAAAAGAAGATCTCGAAGAATCAAATAAGCATAATAAAGAACTACTCCAAGCTCTTGAAAAACAAGAAAATGAAGTTCTTGAATTAAGACACCAGTTGGAAGAAGGAAGAAAAGCTGAAGAAAACATGAAGAAGCAGTATCGTGAAAAGGAAGAGCAACTTTAGGCTGAGGTAAATATTCTAAAAGATAACTTAGAAGAAAAGGATAAGCTCTTACGATTTCAAGATAGTACTAAGATCTTGGATGATATTCTTAGTAGTCAAAGGTCTCCTGCTATCAACACTAGTCTTGGTTTTCATGAATCTATTGAAGGCGAATCTACTTCACAAAATAAGACAAGGAACTCTAATGCACAATCTAAAATACTCAACAAGGAGATGAGAGGTCAATCCCATCAACAATCAAGGAAAGAAATTCTTCAAAGAAAATCTTTTACTCCTCCGATGAATAATGTTGAATGTTATGTATGTCATAATCTTGGACATGTTGTAGCCAGATGTAGAAGTAGAATGGTTCAAGACCATCACACAAAAAGATCATCACGTTCCAGGTACTTTAAGGGATATTGTTTTTCTTGCAATATGTTTGGTCACAAAGCTGTTGATTTCTACAGAAGGAATATGAAACATGTAAGATGCTATGCATGTAAAAAGCTTGGACATATAGCAAAAGAATGCAGGGACAAAGTACGGGCACCATACCAAAAGAAGAAACCATCATCACACTTGAAGATATGGAAGAAGAAGGAAGTACTGTCAAAAAGATGTGGCCCAACACAATGTACAGACATAAAAGACTCAAAGGAAGCTGAAAGTGTAAAAATTCAATGTTCTCAATCTCATACGCAAGTTTCATAAAGATAAGTCGCATATATACATGACTTTGACAGTGCACAGTTGCGTATATGTCAGTTTGAGAAAAGCAGTGGGGCAGGCTCAGGAAAAGGGTCTGATATGATTCAGTCCATTACTAGCTCTGTTTGATAATGGTTACAATTTGCTGATGATGTGTGGAAATGTCTTAATACTTGTAAGATGTTTAAAAGTGTTTTTGATCCTAAATTAATGATGATGATGCCTTGATACTTCTTGCTGATATATGCATGATCAGATCTGACAGTAAGCAATATGGCACAAGTTCAGGGGAGCAAATGCCTTTAATAATGCATTGTTGGCATTATGGTTAGTAGTCCTTGGTGATGATGCTTATATGGCTAAATGATACATCTTGTTATGGTTATGAGTTGTCCATGACAAAATCTCATATGATTCTTGGATTACATAGTTGGTGTTTAGATCAGATTTGTGGTTGATGATGCATAAATGGTGCTTACATGGTGATCTTCATAAGGATAAGGAGAAGTACAAAGCTTGAATACACATATTCATTACTTGATGATGAGTCACTCATATGCTGCTGTCGTCATATGCATAAAGATCATATAATACAGTTATGATGCAGGATTCCTATAGTTCTTAGCGCTCATGTGGATGAGGATTGTTGCTGTTGATGATATCAAGAAGTCTTCACAAATGATCTTGAGCTCAAGATACATAGTGTTGCATACATGAATGAATTGCATTATTGGAGACATAATGATGATGAGTTCTTACCTATATGATGATAGGTTGATACTTACATATGCTGATTGATGCAGATGTTCCCAAAGTGATGATACTTGGATCATGAAGATCTTGATGAGACGACTATGGTCTTTTTCACATATGATATAATGTGAATGATTTTGTATGTCATATGTAAAATTCTGTTCAAAAGGATGAGTTGATATCTATATGCAGACATACCTTGTTATAGGTTGATGACTTATACACTAATGGACATATACAGGTTGCTGGTCTAGATGTTGTTGACAGATGCTTATGGAGCAGATCATACATTGTGTATGATAGTCGCTGATGACTATCATGGTCTTATTTAGATGTTTGGTCTTTTTTATAAATGTCATGTAAAGGTCATATCAAGAATCATGATGTAATAGTTTGTCTCTATCTATTGTAGTCATTTAATGAATCTCTTTTGGTCATATGATGTAATTTGTACCCCCACTATGCATGGGAAAGATGATGTAATATTTCAGTCATGTATAAACAATTGGTGTTTGGTGTATCCCCACTTGGTTGGGAGATGGATGTATGTATGAGTCTTTGGTGATAGGAAGGTCATCTATGATAGAGTCATGTTCTTCTTCTAGAACATCTTTTTGCAGACCTTGCTTACAGTCAGGGGGAGCATGAACAGCACTCTTCAGCAGAGCAGAGATTTCAACATGTACTCAGAGGGAGCATGGACAGATTGGTACACCTTGGCATATACAAAGGGGGAGATCAATCAGAGATTTCAGCAGGTACTCAGGGGGAGTATGGATAGCGGAATGTGTATCAAGGAAGAGAATATCTTGGTTCGCCCTTTGCCCTTGATGTCAAACAGGGAGAGTGACTTGGTATGGTTGTTGCCATCAAGTCCAAAGGGGGAGATTGTTGGCATTATGATGCATGTGTTGTACTTGATGGCAACCCACTTGTAGCAGAACATCTCATTTATACATAACTAGATGAATCTACAAAAGAGAGATCAGATGTGACAGAACACATGGGATGTAGGACAGCCCAAAGGAATCATTTCAGATGTAATGAACAATGACAACTCATTAAGATGACAGTTCTCAGTA
Organism: Pinus tabuliformis; assembly: GCA_031772625.1. NCBI lineage: Eukaryota > Viridiplantae > Streptophyta > Pinopsida > Pinales > Pinaceae > Pinus > Pinus tabuliformis. Next base: position 57,259,706 of record CM062804.1, read on the forward strand.
TGACAAGTTAGCTTTGCCATCAAGTTCAAAGGGGGAGATTGTTGGCATTATGATACAAGTGTTGTCCTTGATGGCAACTCACACAGATGACAGATCATAGTGCAACAGGTCAGTAGCAAAGAATTGATGATCAGACTACAAAGAATGAAGAAAGAAAAGTATATACGCAGGTTCACTATATACCAAGTCGTGTACACATGCAGGTTCACTATATACCAAGTCGTGTATATACGCAGGTTCGCTATATACCAAGTAGTGTATACACACAGGTTATACACGCAGGTTCACTATATACAAAGGCGCGTATACACACGGGATTGCTGATCAAAAGTCACGTATGCGTATGCACGCACTTTCATGCACAGAAAAGCGCGTACATGTGGGAAAGCTTATTTTTGGGTCCGTGGTATTTAGACCTATGGTTTTGGACCTTGGTATTGCGTCTGAAGTGTTGAACCTAGGTATTGGGTCCCTAGTATTGGTTCTAAATGGTTTTGGACCATGGTATTGAGTAAGGCCTAAGACTATAAAAGGAGAAGAAGATCATTAGGCAAAGGCAATTGAGAAAGTCTTGAATATCTGATGAAGTATGAGATCTAGTATGCAGGTTATGGGTTCATGATGCTTTGCTAAGGAGGAATCTCACCGATTGATGGAGAACAAGATCTAAGGATAGATCAGGATCAAATGGTTTGGAATGAATCATCTCTATATGGTTTAATTATGCTTATTCTAGATCTATATACTAATGCATGTAATGTTCTGATTTGGGTATAACTTAAGGTTGAAATAGCTACAACTCATGAATGAATATTTACAGATGTATACGTTGGTTGAATTTGATAAAAGCGCATACATACATAGGTTATATACATCTAAGTAGCGTATACCATATACTCTATGATATTTGAAGTTACAGGTGGTTCTGATAGTTGATGCAAAGTATGATTTCTGATGACTGTTTACTGGTGTCAGTATTCTGCATATTCAGTTTGGTTGATTGTGTTTAGCTTCAATGTTGATGGATGAGATCTATAATAGATCAGGATCATAATGACTTATATTTATGTGATCTTATGGACTAGATCTGGTTGCTAACATATGTATTATCCTTGTATATGTGATGATCTGGGTATGTCTGAAGTCAGGAAGTGCAGCGAAGTTATAAGTAAGTAATTGATGAAATATATGTTGGTTCGCTTTGGTGAAGTTGCGTATACACACTGGTTCAGCTCTTCCAAGTAACGTATGCACTGTGATGCATGATTTTTTAGGATACAGTTAGATCTGAATGTTGTTGCAGAGTTCTATGTTCTACTCTGTGTTCTAGTGACTGCAGTTTGTTGATAGGGTTTCAGTGATTCAGTATTGGGTGATTCAGAGATTAATGATGCTAGTGTTGATTGATTGGATGAAACGTGGCCATCAGATTATGATGATGTGTTCCATGAGTATCTAGTCTGAAAATTTATGAAACGTGGTACCTAGAGGAAGAAAGAGAAGGTTGTAGCCTTCTGTAGGTCGGCACCTACGTACTAGTACATTAGCTAGTACAAGAGCTAAGGGGGTGGTCGCTCCCTTCCAGTAGCAGCTGGAAAACAAGTGAAGGTTTGAGAATTTAGTAGGCTGGCACTTACGTACTAGTAAAAGGATTGGCTAGTACAAGAGCTAAGGGGGTTACAGCTCCCTTCCAAGAGAAGCTGGAGAACAAGAGAAGGTTGTAGCCTTCTATAGGTAGAAGCCTGTGTACTGGTATAAGACTGCACCAATACAGAAATATGGTAAAAAGAAGTTTCTTATTAAAAGAAGATAGAGACGACTTGCAGCAGGTGGTTTTCACCCACAATGGGTTTCCACCTTATATCATGGTGTTCATGTGCACTTCTTGTGTGTGATGATCTGTTCTGTTTTACTGCTCCTGTTTACTGTTCATATGGCTAATAATGTTCTGATGCACTCATTAAGGATCAACTAACTGAATCATAAGTTTACTGGATATACACTTGTTGCACTACACACAGTTGCGTATACACGCGGTTTGTCTTAACTGAAGTAGCGTATATGAATCTTCATATGGAAATGAAAAAGTTATATTGATTTGATAATACTGATTCACCCCCCCCCCCCCCTTCTCAGTATTATTTCCAACAAAAAATGGTCAAAAAGGAGCAAATTTGGGGTCTAACATCCTCCCATCCCTAAACTGTTGTGTGTCCTCACACAACTCTTTACCTTTGCAAAAAACTTCAAAACTTTAAGCACTCCCTGCTCAATCCTGCTCTGGCATACTATCATCACCTTGCAATGTTTCAGACTTTTTCTTTTTGGTGCTCTTTAACTTCTTGGTCACCTTTTTAAGCCACTTTAAACATTGCACAGCTCAGTACTTCTAGACTTTAACTTCCCTTTTCTTCTTCTAGATTTCTGCTATCAATTCTCCTCTGCTCTAATCTTTGTCCTCCTGTGCTTTAGCTATAAGCTGCTCTAAATTCTGTACCTGACAGTCTACTCTATTTTGTTGAGAGACTGGAGTTCATTCGAAACAGGTAGCATTGCTGCTTAACAGCTATGAACAGTCAAGCCCTGAAATATTACATGCAATACCAAGGAAATTGGTCCTTATAAATAGAAATCTAACTTTCCACCATACTTTCCATCAGATCACTGGTTCATTCACCGTAGATGCATGTCATCTTTGAGGTCAGGCCGGATTAGTACTTGCGGCGGCGGTTTAACGGCTAGGTGAGGTAATAATTATGAGTGAAGGACGATTTGGATTATGGCAGAGAGGGGTAATCATGTCCAAGCAACGGTTAAAATATTCCCACATTCCTTTATAATTCAAGAAAATAACTTAGCACTTATTAATAAGAGATCATGATTTCTAACTTAAAAAACACCTTGTACTTTAAATAATCTCTCCTAGTTAGTATGATAGCATAGGTACTTAGTTGGTTAAATGAAAGGACTTCATATAGATTTCATGATGACCACTTTCCTATGCCATATGCCATAAAAAATAACTTGTACTATGTTGCTGACGAGGTGCATGCTTGCACTGATCTGCTTGCACCACATAAATCTGCTAGTAATTTGCTGCTTATTTTATCATATAGGACAACATGCTTGCACTAGTGCAAGCATAATATCTAAAACAGAAAATTTAAATAAAACATAGGCTGGATTTTCACATGACTTCCTCAACTTATACTGAAAATTTTCTTCGCCCTTTCTTGATGTTTCAGAGCATATCCTTTTGCTCTTTATGCGAGATTCTGCAATAAATTCATGAGGGAATAAAGAAGTGGGAAAGGGGAATTTTTTAGAATGGAAGGAATTATGTTATAGGGATTCCAGGAATAGTACCAAAAGAGAGATAAAATAGAAGTGAGATAGGGAAAAAAAATTCAAGGGTAAAGTGGGATTTCTTCGAAGCAGAGAGGGTAAATTTAGAAGAACGTGGGAAGGTTAATCATCTGGGATTAAAGAAGAAAACTGAGGGAATATTACGAAAGTGGAATATGAAGAAAGGCGGAAAATTTTCTAGAAATTCTGCCTGCACTAGTGCAAGAAAAATAATTGCGGCGAAAATTGAGCATTACTTGAGTAAAAATATCCATGCTAATTACCCCAACTGTATCAAGATTGGTTCTATTGAACCTGCTTTTACCTGGTGGTAGCTAGCATATCCAAAGATCAAGCAACATCTTCTTTTTATAAGAGATTTTTGTTCTTGCCAGCAAGCTGGTTTTCAGGTTGATCCTTCTGCAATCATGTCAGCGAACTAATTTTCATAATTACAGGAAAATATTTTTTCTTTACTTTTTTTCTTATATTTTTTTTATTTTTTTATTTTTTTTATTTTTATTTTTAAGAAGAAAGAGAATTCATGTTTTCAAAAGGTTGGTATTACCATTCACCACTACCATCCCAAATTGTTGTTGGACTTGTTGTGTAAAATCTTTCCTAGTAGGTGGCTGAAAATACTTCTTTAACCTGTGTCCATTTACCAAGAATACTGAATTTTGTCCATCAATAGTTTTAACTTCTACTGCTCCATTCTCAAATACTTGGATCACTTCATAAGGTCCCATCCAACGTGTATGGAATTTCCCTTTAAAGATTTTAAATCTAGAATCATAAAGGAGCACCCAATCACCTGGTTGGAACTGCTTTTTCTGAATAGACTTGTCATGCCACCTTTTACGTTGCTGCTGAATTAGTATGTTCTGCTGAACAACATCCCTACGAAATTCATCTAACTCATTTAATTGGAGAAGACACTGTCATTGTGCCTCAGAGAGATCTAGTCTTAACTGAACTATAGTTCTAAAAGTTTTGATCTGGAATTCAGTTGGTAACAGAACCTGTTTTCCATATACCAGCTCATATGGTGTATGTCCCGTGCTATTTCTCCAAGTGGTTCTATATGCCCACAAAGCCTTTGGTAATCGTTCAACCTAGTCTTTCAGATGCATATTAACTGTCTTTGTAAGAATGGACTCGATCACTTTGTTTGTGGATTCCACCTAGCCATTTGCTTGCGAGTGATACAACGTGGATTTCCTATGCCGGATCTTATATTGCTCCATCACACCCTATACCAGATTAGAAATAAACTGCGGACCATTGTCAGAAACAATTTCTCTAGGCACACCAAATCTAGTAAAGATTTCAGTAAAAATAAAATCAACAACAACTTTTTCTGTAGAAAAAGAAATAGCTTTAGCTTCTACCCATTTTGTAACAAAATCTGTACAAACCAAGATATGTTTTTTACTTAATGATGTTGGATTTATTGGCCCTATAAAATCAATAGCCCATTTTTCAAATGGCTCAATCATAACTTGAGGGCATAAAGGCATTTCATTGGTTTGATTAGGTTGGCCCATTCACTGACAGCTATCACAATGCTTGACATACTGTTTGGCATCCTTAAACAAGGAGGGCCAATAGTAACCAGCACACAATACTTTATATGCAGTCTGCTTATTAGCGAAGTGGCCTCCACAAGGTTCATCATGAGCATATTTCAAGATTTCAAACACTTCCTCCTCTCTTACACACCTACAAATAATCAGATCTAGACCAGTGTAAAAGAGATCTCCTTGAATCCAAGAATATGCAGCACTTTTCTAAACAATACTTTGCCTTTCACGAGTGGACAAGTGGGGTGGTGTTTTCCTAGTAACCAAGTAATTAGCAATGTCAGCAAACCACGGGGAATCTGTTGACATAGCAAAATCATCATTAACAGGAGTTGCTTCACCAGGATTATCTAATCTAGAAAGAAAATTTGCTACAACATTAGATTTTCCTGGTCTATCAACAATAGTAATATTAAATTCCTTCAATAATGGTAACCACCTAGTCACTCTACCGCTAGTTAATGGTTTATTCATCAAATATTTAATCACGGAATGATCAGTATGTACAAATACTTCATATCCTGTAATATAGTGCCTGAACTTATTGATTGCAAAAATTACAGCTAAAAACTCTTTCTCTGTAACTGTATAATTTAATTCAATGGAAGACAAATTCCTACTAATATAATAAATAACATAGGATTGTTTATTTTCCTCTTGTCCTAAAGCTGCGCCAATAGCCAAATCTGAAGCATCAGAGGAAATATGAAAAGGCAGAGACAAGTTAGGACCTCTTAAAACTGGTGCATGCACTAACTTTTCCTTCAATGTTTCAAAATAATGTTGGCAAGCTGTAGTCCAAGAAAAATCATTATCCTTAGGTAGAAGTCGAAAAAGAGGAGAGTCGAAAAAGAGGAGCAACTATCTTAGAAAAATTTTCAATGAATCTCATATAATAACCAGCATGTCCTAAAAAACCTCTTACTTCCCTTTGAGTTTTGGGTGTAGGAAGATGCAGAATGATTTTGATATTTGCTGGATCAACCTGGATACCTTTACCAGAAATCAAATGGCCAAGTACTATTCCCACTTTGCACATTAATCTACATTTCTTGTCACTTAAGGCAAGATGGGCTTCCTGACAGTGAAGAAGTACTTTTTCCAAATTTTCGAGAGCTTCTTGAAAAGAATCACCAAACACAGAAAAGTCATCCATATAAATTTCTACAAGTTCTAGATTAGCAAAAATGGCCAGGGCTGCCCTATGAAAGGTAGCCAGGGCATTACATAAACCAAAGGGGAGCACTCTATAAGCAAATGTACCCCATGGACATGTAAAAGTAGTTTTATCCTGATCTTCGGGCACAATCTGTATCTGGTTATAACCACTGAAGCCATCCAAAAAGGAAAAGTATTTCTTTCCTACAAGGGTATCAAGCACCTGGTCAATGAAGGGGAGAGGGAAGTAATCTTTGAGAGTGGCTTTGTTTAATTCTCGATAATCAATACAAATACACCATCTTCCATCTTTCTTAGGTACTAGTACTAACGGAGAGACCCACTGACTATCGGAAATAGGATAGATAAACCCAACATCCAAGAGTTTTTGTACTTCTTCCTTCACAATATCTCTTAAAGCTGGATTCATTCGCCTTTGGGGTTATCGGACAGGTCGGAATCCTTCCTAAATATAGATGTGATTTGTAAAAGTTTTAGGGGGGATTCCTTTCATATCTTCATAGCACCATGCAAAGGCACTAATATGGTTTTGCAACAAATTCACAAGCTGCTCTCGCTGAGATGAGTCCAAATCTGAACTAATATACAAGGATTTACCAGGGCTAATCTCAACAAGAGTAGTATCAGGCTCAGGAGTACTCAAGGGGGTGATCAAATGTAACTGCACAGAAGAATGAGAATCATGGTTATCTTGAAAATCTAGGCTAAAGATCTGGCTCAATTCCTCAAAATTAGCCATAGTTTCTAGATTATTCAAGAAATCTTGAATCTCATCTTCTTGTGAAAACCCAGTATGCTGATGGATAAAGAAAATGGGTTGAGTCTCCTCATCACTGCTCTGGTCTAACCATAAAGTATCTTGAAGGTCCTGAATGGATCTGGCAGGGGGGTATAAGGTAACTTTCTTCCTAGCTTCCCCATGTGAAATATACATATCACCGGAGTGACATCCAATATATGCATCGACTGTAGCAAGCCATGGTCGACCTACGATCAAGGGGTGTCCTCCTACTAGGTTCTTTGGCTGAAGCACAATGAAATCAGTAGGATATTCCCAAGAATCTAATAGGATGATCACATCATCCAATACTCCCTCTGGCTTAATTTTAGATCTATCTGCTAATTCAAACACAATGGGAGTAGGGCAAAGATGAGATAACCAAATTTGATCCATGGTTTTCTTAGTCATGAAATTAATGGCTGCCCCAGGTCTATAAGAACATTAGAGACAAGGACATTACCAATTTGAACTAAGACAACAGGGTTTCTAGGATTAGTATATTTTTCCATAGACACACATCCCGTCATCAACTCTGCTACCCTACCAACAAATTGAATGGTTTGGGGTTCCAATCTCTTCCTCCTGGGTTTCTTGAGACAGAGTTCCTTAATAATATTAGTGCAAATAGGGATCTCTTTGATGGCTTGGAGCAAAGGTATCTTAATGAAAAGATTCCGAAGCTTTGATGCCAAACTAGTCTCAAAAATAGGTTCACTTCTTTCCATTACTAGCCTCTCTGGGAAGGGAGGCTAGTTGGAAGAAGGTGGCAAGGATTCTGAGGGTAAGGGCTGCTTAGCAATGGCTTTTGGAGAATGATTAAGAGTTTCCTCTTCTCCTTTCTCTTCAACAATCACTCTAGGTTGCTTCTGATTTTCTGATGTCACAGTGCTTCCAGATCTTAATTGGATATCATGAACCCCAACTGGAATAGACTGGTACTCGAATAAAGGTGGGTTTGTTACATAGATCATTTACACCACTTTATTATTGTTAGGATTAGGCATAGGCTGAGCAGGAAACTGAGGATGTCGAAAAGGTGGAGGTAAGGTTAAGGGTGGAATAGACTGACTCGAAGGTTGAGGCATTGGATAAGGTGCATGTGTAGATGGATATGACTGCATGGGTGGCTGGTAGGAATATGGAGAATGAGTTGGCCCTCTCCAACCTTGTTTCCATGATTGAGAAGGTTGCCCATGCTGATATTGGTTTCCATACTGCCACTATTGATTAGCATTAGGATAAGAATATGCATGTGAATTATAACTAAAATGGTGAGGAGAAAATTCAAGAGCCATACCTGCACCTGCCTAAGGCCAATTTCTTTTTGCTCCCATAGCATACAAGTATTCAGCTTCAGGTTTCCCCCCTGTAAATACAGCTTTAAGTCCTGGTATAGAGGGGCATTTTTCTGTGATATGGTCTTCTGCACAAATAGCACACTTATTAGCTTCTTTCAAATTAAGAGGACATTCTTTAGGAGGATTCTTGTCTCTACATTTAGGACAGAAAATACTTAATGACTCTTGTTCCTTCATGACTTTTGTTGAAATTTTAAAGAGTCCAACTGTTTGGTAACAGTGTTCATTATATCAATTTTCATGTTTTCCATTTTATTTTCTAGTCCAATAATCATTGCATCAGTAGATTCGGTTTTTATATTTCTATTTCGAGTTCCTCTACAGGATCTATACTGATTTCTTGAAAATTTCCTACATAATTCACAAATTTGTTCAAAAGTTTACTGAGAAATATCACCTTGTCCTAACAGATTTAAATTATTTCTAGCATCATCAGTAAGTCCTCTTAAGAACAAGGTTCTAATAGTACTGGAGTCAAGATTAAGTTTCGACCTTTGTAAAATATACAAAAAGCTTTCTAGATAATCCTCAAGATTTTCATCATCATCCTGTATGATTGTAAAAATCTCATCTTGCATGTCCCGAGTTTTGCAATATTCTTGATATTTAGATTAAAACACTCTCTTCATCTGATCCCAAGAGGTTATAGTGTTTCCTCCTAACCCCATAAACCAACGCAAAGCTAAATCTTTGAGAGTAACAGGAAATAATCTTAACTTCTGAGCATCAGTTGAATAATCATAACTTCTACACAAAATATCAAAATCGAATAGAAAAGATTCAGGATCTTCATGAACTTTACCATGGAAATGAAGGAGAGATGATGGTGGAATGTTCTTCATTTATGCCATAGTATCGGGGTCCACAATTGGAAACACAAAAGTGGATTGTTCCTCACTTACCTGGTTTTCGTCAGTCCTTTCCCCATGATCTTCATGCTCTACCATTGTTTCCCTTTTGCTCCCAACAGACTGAACCACACCTGAGCTGTTATCACTAGAATCCAGGTGGACTATTCCTGCATGATGAGTTTGGATTGGATTTGGCTTCCCGCTCACAGAAGGAGACCCAATATGAGAATGGTTTTTAGAATTATTTTGGCCCTTAGTGGGCTTTGAACCCCCACCTTTTCTAGACATTCATTTGAAAAAAGAAAGAAAAATGAGAAAAATAATTTCTAATAAAAAATGCTGTCAGAAATCAATTAACACCAGTAAAATTCCTCCAAAGAAGCTTTTCAAAAAAAATATTGCAAAATGAAGGAAAAATTACCTCTATAGTATAATCAGAAAATTCTTTCCAAATCAAATCGCCTCCCCGACAACGGCGCCAAAATTTTGGGTGCAGGAATTGCACTTAAACACACTCCTCAACACTTAATTGTTAACCCAGGGGATTCGTAAACTTAGAGATGAAGCACAGGCAATGCCAAAGACGGTATGAATATTTCTAATGTCAATCCCTACTTTCTTTAAAGGAAAGATTGCAGAATCAAACTAAAGAAAGAAAAAGGGCAACTTGAATCATCAAAATAATCTAAGACTGGAACAAGGAAAAATGCATTTGCAAAAGAGATTTAGAAATAAAGGATCAATCACTCTAGCTGACTATTGATTAACTATTGAGTATGTGTTTTTCTTTAGCAGAGACACTTTAGCAGTCTCAACAAATGGGCCCTTCAAACCTACTTATATAGAGATTTCCTTCTTGCACTAATCTATCTTGCACTGGTGCAGTCTGCTTGCGCTAGTGCAAGAACAAAAGTTTATGCAGAGGGTATAAATGGTGTCTGTACTAAAAGTGTTGTCCTTTGTGCAAGGTCTTGAACTTTCTCAGGTTCAGAGCACTCAGACCCCGTGGCAAGAAACTAGTTCTTGCACCAAATCAAAGCTTCTTACACTTAGTATTTAATTCCTGAAATAAAATCTTAACTACTGCAAGTGTTGTGAAATCAAATTGCACACATAACAATGAATGTCTCTAATTCTCATAGAGTGCAAAAAATAAAGAAACACTCCTTATAATTTATCCTGTCATGAAGTATTAATGAAAGCAAGAAAAATGCTGGAAGTAAACTGAAAAGGCTTACCACATCACACCAACGTGCACTGGTGGAGGGTGATTTCTCCTGCTTGGACCAAGTGAGGAAAACCAAATCAATCAAAATTGCAAGAAATTAATAGCACACCAACGTGCATTGGTGCAGGATGATTTCTCCTGCTTGGACTAGGTGGGGAAAAATCACCCTGCACCAGTGCATGTTGGTGTGCTATTCACTTTCTATGGTTTTGTTTGATTTGGTTTTCCCACCTGGTCCAAGCAGGAGAGATCATCCTGCATCAGTGCACGTTGGTGTGATGCAGTAAGCCTTTTCAGTTTAATTCCAGCAGTTTTCTTGCTTTCATTAATACTTCATAACAGGATAAATTATAAGGATTGTTTCTTTATTTTTTGCACTCTGTGAGAATTAGAGACATTCATTGTTATGTGTGCAATTTGATTTCACAACACTTGCAGTAGTTAAGATTTTATTTCAGGAATTAAATACTAAGTGTAAGAAGCTTTGATTTGGTGCAAGAACTAGTTTCTTACCATGGGATCTGAGTGCTCTGAACCTGAGAAAGTTCAATACCTTACACAAAGGAAAACACTTTTAGTACAGACACCATTTATACCCTCTGCATAAACTTCTGTTATTGCACTAGTGCAAGCAGACTGCACCAGTGCAAGATAGATTAGTGCAAGAAGGAAATCTATATATAAGTAGGTTTGAAGGGCCCATTTTTTGAGACTGCTAAAGTGTCTCTGCTAAAGAAAAACACATACTCAATAGTTAATCAATAGTCAGCTAGAGTGATTGATCCTTTATTTCTAAATCTCTTTTGCAAATGCATTTTTCCTTGTTCCAGTCTTAGATTATTTTGATGATTGAAGTTGCCATTTTTCTTTCTTTAGTTTGATTCTGCAATCTTTCCTTTAAAGAAAGTAGGGATTGACATTATAAATATTCATACCATCTTTGGCATTGCCTGTGCTTCGTCTCTAAGTTTACGAATCCCCCGGGTTGACAATTAAGTGTTGAGGATTGGTCCCATCCACCAATCATAGACTATACCAGTCATACGTTTTTCTGCTAGGACCATAATGGATACATTATCCAATTTTGTTGTTATCTGCATCTGATACAGAGCACCTATCCAAATCTGGATTGATTCTCCAGGGTTTGAAGAACTACCCAAATCTAGAATGTAGCCACTTGTATTGGCAGCATACAGATCTTCTTCAACACGTGGATACTTATTCACTTCTTTCAGGATATGAGCCTTGTTCTAGTTATTTATGGATGGCAAGATAAAAGAAGGAAATTTGGAGGCAGCTTGATCAAGGGTCATCACTTCCTTTTTTGAAACAAATGGTTTATCTGTTTTATATGCTTCTTTCTTTTCACTGGCTATTTTTCCAGAGTTTTTTGAAGTGGACTCTTTTGTACTAGTTGCAGTTACTGCTTCTTCTGATTCTGCTTCTTGCTAATCCCAATAATTGGGTGCACTCATATCTATTTGAAATCTTGGGATTTCTTTGGCCTTCTTCTTCTGTCACCTTCTTCTTCTTTCTTCCTTTTGTGATCTTTTTTACTGTTGCTCATCATAAAGCAGTTTAAGATTGGCATTTATCAATTCAGTAAAGATTTCATGGCTAAGGTTTTCAAAGCTAATCTCTCAAATGATGTTGCTCAAAAAATTTCTTTTTTGTCAAAATTACCGGGCAATCTAGGAGACCTCATTATTAAAGGTCTAGATGTACAAAATAAAAGACTAGATCAAGTTTATTGGGTTGACATTCTTTTTAGAATTACAGAGAATGTTAAATACTTATGCTGGCAAAAGAAGGCACATGACATCACACCCAGTTCAGATGTCTGCAAAATTATGTTACCATGGATGCCGTTTAGAAGGAAAAAGAAAACAAAGAGGTATGGTAAATTTAAACCCAAGAGAGTCTCAAATCCAAAAAAGTTGTTCAGAAAGTATAAATTTCTGAAGAAAAGATCAAAACCAAGAAATAATAATTTTTGTTTCATTTGTAAAAAAGAGGGACATTTTGCAAGAAAGTGCCCAAATAATTCATCTAGCAAACTCAAAGCTTGTATAGATATAGAACAATTTCAAGATGATTGGTCTATAGTAGAATCAGAAGATGATATTTCAGATGTATATATTTTGACTAAAATATCAGATGCAAAAGAAGAAGAAGAATGTGTACAAAAGATGAATATCTGTTTATCTTGTTCAGAAGATGATTTTTTAGAAGAGCTCCATTACAGTGAACAAGAAGAAGAAAGTGACACTGAAGTCACTAGCGACACAACAGATGTTTCAGAAGATGAATCTGAAAGCTCATGGTCGGAGCAGCTAGAACAAAAGGGTAAGCAATCTACTTGACATTTTCCAGAAGTAAATTCTTTCTGTCCTTTCCAGAAAAGAACCACAGCCTTGACCAGTTTTCCAAAACTAGAGATCAATAGAGTAGAAGAAAATACTCTATTAAAAAGGATAGTCAAGACTAATAGCCTTATTTATATCCCGATTCAAGTTCAAGTAAAAAATGAATGGATATCTGTTGATGCATTCATAGATACCGACAGATCAAATAATTTGGCTAGGCCATCTTTATTAAAATCTCTGTGGAAACCATTACAAAATATACTGGTGTCTGAAACTATAGGAGGTACTGTGAGTTTAACTCATTATGTAGACAATATTTCATTAAAAGTTGGAGGGAGTATAGTCAAGATTTCTGAAATACAACATTATGATCCTTCAGCTAGTTTAATGTTGGGAATGCCATTTTTAAATTATGGGCTTCCAGTAAAAATTAGCCAAGATAAGTTGATTATAAATTTGAAGAAAAAGGCTATTGATGTGCCTAGATTGTTCATTGCAAATTCAGAAGCAAGACATGAAAATAGTCAAAAAAGAGTTGGAGCTAGAAGACCCTTAAAAGATTTTAACGATTAGCAGGGAAGTCCTGCAAATATATGAAGCTAGAGCAGAATCAAAATCAAGACAAAGGGCATGTATAGATACGAGTTGGTCTTCAGAACAAACTGTTATCCATGACAGACTTCTTAAGAGCTGTTCAGAAAATCCACAACAGTTTTGGGTAGTAGAAAGTCCAATGCAAGAGATTGTCACCTTGCATGATAATGGAGTCAAAGGGAAACTAATTCCTTGCACTCCTTCAGATGAGCAAGAAATAAAGAGACAGATAAAAGAAGTGCTAGAAATGCAGCTCATAGAGCCAAATGAGTCTCATTATTCTTGTTCAACGTTTCTAGTAAGAAATCATTCTAAGATAGTCAGAGGTAAACTTAGAATGGTGATAAATTATAAACCTATAAATGCAATTACTCAAAGTCTCAATTATCCATTACCAAGACCAAAAACCATAATGCAAAAAATACAACATAGAAAAGTATTCAGCAAATTTGACATGAATTCTGGATACTATTAAATTCAGATACAAAAGGAAGACCGACATAAAACTGCTTTTACTTGTCTAGCCAAATTTTACTAATGGAAAGTTGTTCCATTTGGTCTGAAAAACGCCCCTACATTCTTTCAGCGAAGAATGGATTTCATTTTTGCCAAGTATGATTTCACTGTAACATACATTGATGACATTTTAATTCATAGTCCAAATGTAAAAACCCATCTAGGACATTTAGAAGTTTTTCTAAAGTTGCTTCAACAGCATGGCATAGTTTTATCAAAGAGAAAAATGGTCTTGTTTCAAGACAACATAGATTTTCTGGGAATACATGTAGTCAATGGTGAAATTCAGATGCAGCCACATGTGTTGACTAAATTGACTCAGTTTCTAGATGAGTTGAAAGATACAAAAACCATTTAGAGGTTTTTAGGAGTCTTGAACTACATTCACAAGTACATCCCAAGATTGACAGAAAAAACAGCTCCAATCAGAAAACATCTCAAAGAGGGATGGTCACAAAAAGCAATAGCAGCAGTCAAACAGGTGAATGCAAAATGTCAGCAATTTCCAAAGCTCCAACCGCCAAGTGATGGTCTGCTTATACTTCAAACTGGTGCTTCTTTAGATTTTTGGGCAGCCGTTCTTTCTGAACAAAGGGAGAAAGGAGAAGAAAGACTTTGTGCCTATGAGTTAGGTGAATTCACACCCAGCCAAAAGAATTATTTTATAGTAGAAAAATAAACACTAGCTCCTATAAAAAATTTAATAAGAACAGACTCCAGAAATTTTAAATATTTTTTATCTCCCAAGATGTCAAGATAGATTGCAAAAGGAAGGATACTTGCATGGTAGTTTTGGTTCCAACAGTTTGATTTTGAAGTTGAATGGATCCCAAGTAATTCAAATTATTTAATTGATTCATTGACCAGGGATATGAACAAAGCATTCTTTACATGTCGAGGTTCATGTTTTATTATTCCAAGTAAAGGACTGTAGGATAACAATTTTAGTACATTTGTTGATAGATTCAGATTGCTTGAAGGACATGCAAGTAATATTGCAGAAGAAATCAAGAAAGTGATGGGAATGAGACTGAGAAGAAACACTTGGATCAGAAAATGCCAAGCGTGGCAACCAAAGAATGTAGGTATGTTGCTAGGCCTAGATGCTGGACTGGTAAAGGTATATACTTTGCCTAACATGAAAGTAAAGTTATTTTTCAGAATTCTTTGAGATCTTTGGTCTAGTGAATATACTGAAAAAATGATATGGATCCTAAAGGTTTTAAATTATTATCAACTTTTTGGAGGAGTTGATTTTGGTCTCAACATTTTCACAAGAGCAAAAATTTTAGATTTTGAAGCCATTCCTTTTAAGCCTGAATTAGAGAAATACATTGTCTCTCTAAAAATCCCAGATATTTTTGAAGAATTATAAGCATCTTTTCTTCAAAGGTTTGATGAGAACTATGCCCCGAATGACACCTTTCCACAATATGAAATATTTGAAGGGTTTGTTGACTGGGAGATAAAAGATGGTTTCTGCAGAAAAAAGCCAACCACTAGGATATCTCAGTGAATTCAAAGAACTTTGCAATATCTTAGAACTTTTGCATCTCCATGGGATTATCATAGTCTCATGCTAAGAGAAAGTATCACTCCTAATCCTTTTGCACAAGTTTTTAGTCATAAGAAGATCATAGAGATTCAGACCAGCAATAATGAAGAAATGATTAAGAAACATGCTGGGTGGTTTAATGAATTTGGAAATATAAGATTAACAGAGAAGATACAGATTCTACAAAAAATGGATGATTTACAAGGAGAACCAAAGGCATTAAAATTTATAATAAATCAAAAGTCTTTGTAAACTATCAGTGTTATTTCAAGTAATTGGAATAACACTGTGATCCATATTATTAGTTTGATGATTTCAAACAGAATCTGTACATCTATGATTTTTGAGTTAGGTTGGCAAAACAAAACCTATATGAGTGATAATTGCAAAGAATGGGTTCAGCATGCAATTGAAAGTTCCACTAATATGTTTCAAATTTTTAAATGGGAACTTCTAAATGGCATCGAATTAGCAGTACAAAGATCACCCACAATCCAAAATGTCTTTAAACATTCTTTCTTAGATATTGAGATCAATCCTTTACCTTTCCTTACCAAGTGGGGAAAACAATTGGCCAGGTACACACCTTAGAAACAGGGACTCCACCAAATAAAGACGAATACGGAAAAAGGAGAGTCATCAAGAGCATAATCAAAAAGGACAATAATTTTAGTTGAAGATGCCAAAGGAAAAGGAAAAGCAAAAGAATCTACTTTACAGGATGAATAGCTGGATGCCTAGGACCCAGCAGATATCGATTAGGACGAAGAGTACTCTAAGATGATTGAACATCACTACCAAAAGATGCTCGACAAGTCTAGACCAGTACATGATTCTTCTAAAGAATTTGATTTTGATAATGACTATGATTCAGATAGAAGTCCAACAGGACCTTGGTAGAATCTTTTTGTAAATATGTACCAGAAAAGTTGAGTAGACAACATCGGTGAAAATATGCCGATAGGACCCTCAATTATTTCTGCTTTTTCATAATAGCTTAGATGAATAGGTTTTTAGGAGATATATAAGAAGAGAGATCGGTAGATGTTCAAGATATCACTTGATTGAGAACTCTAAGATCTCATGTTGTAACAAGCCTTATGTATTTCACTTGTTTTTATTAATATCGAAGCCTATTGGGCCGCTTGTCTGAGGAGAGTTTATATCATCCAAAAGAACTTGGAATTGTAAGGCGAAGGCGTTGAAGACCCATGGAGAGAGGTCATATTTGCACTCGCATGTTTGGTTGAGGGG
This sequence comes from Pinus tabuliformis, assembly GCA_031772625.1. Lineage (NCBI taxonomy): Eukaryota > Viridiplantae > Streptophyta > Pinopsida > Pinales > Pinaceae > Pinus > Pinus tabuliformis. Next base: position 57,276,316 of record CM062804.1, read on the forward strand.
AATTAAACCACTCAAATTTGCTATTTAACAGTCTTCGAAATTGATCAAAAGTAAGTTCTTAATACTGAGGTTCTCGATCGATTGTGTTTATACTTGCTTTACTTAGACTATCAGTTTTGCTGTATCGACCCCCTCTATTTTGATATCCATCAATTAGTCAGTCTCCAGAAATGATATCCATCAGTTAGTCAATCTCCATTTTGGTATCAGATTGCTTACCCTTTTGTTCTGGCTGCTCTGACCGTGAGCTTTCGGATTCATCTTCTGAAACATTTGTTGTGTCACTAGTGACTTCAATGTCACTTTCTTCTTCTTGTTCACTATAATGGAGCTCTTCTGAAAAATCATCTTCTGAACAAGATAAACAGATATTCATCTTTTGTACACATTCTTCTTCTTCATCTGCATCTAATATTTCAGTCAAAATATATACATATGAAATATCATCTTCTGATTCTACTATAGTCCAATCATCTTGAAATTCTTCTATATCTATACAAGCTTTGAGTTTGCTAGATGAATTATTTGGGCACTTTCTTGCAAAATGTCCCTCTTTTTTACAAATCAAACAACAACTATTGTTTCTTGGTTTTGATCTTTTCTTTAGAAATTTATACTTTCTGAATGACTTTCTTGGATTTGAGACTCTCTTGGGTTCAAATTTACCATACCTATTTATTATCTTTTTCTTTCTGAACGACGTCCATGGTAACATAATTTTTCAAACATCTGAACTGGGTGTGATGTCATGCGCCTTCTTTTGCCAGCATAAGTATTTAACTTTCTTTGTAATTCTAGAAAGAAGGTCAACCCAATAAACTTGATCTAGTCTTTTATTTTGTACATCTAGATCTTTCATAATGAGGTCTCCTAGATTGCCTGGTAATTTTGACAAAAAAGAAATTTTTTAAGCAACATCATTTGAGAGATTAGCTTTGAAAACCTTAGCCATGAAATCTTCACTGAATTGATCAAAGTACTTTAGATCTTTTAATTCCATTTGACTAAGATCTATTATCAATTGCTTTTTCTCATCAACAGGTTCTGGCACGAACTGTGTTTTTAGCAGTAACTCTAATGTGGATAGTCTGGCTGCCATGATGGATCTTCTCTCTTCTTCAGATGGTCCCATCCACCAATCATAGACTATACCAGTCATACATTTTTCTACTAGGACCATAATGGATACATTATCCTATTTTGTTGTTATCTGCATCTGATACAGAGCACCTATCCAAATCCGGATTGATTCTCTAGGGTTTGAAGAACTATCAAAATCTAGAATGTAGCCACTTGTATTGGCAGCATATAGATCTTCTTCAACACGTGGATACTTATTCACTTCTTTCAGTATATGAGCCTTGTTCTGGTTATTTATGGATGGCAAGATAAAAGAAGGAAATTTGGAGGCTGCTTGATCAAGGGTCATCACTTCCTTTTTCGAAAAAAATGGTTTATCTATTTTATATGCTTCTTTCTTTTCATTGGTTATTTTTCCAGTGTTTTTTGAAGTGGACTCTTTTGTACTAGTTGCAGTTACTGCTTCTTCTGATTCCTCTTCTTCCTGATCCCAATAATTGGGTGCACTCATATCTATTTGAAATCTTGGGATTTCTTTGGCCTTCTTCTTCTGTCGCCTTCTTCTTCTTTCTTCCTTTTGTGATCTTTTTGACTGTTGCTCATCATAAAGCAGTTTAAGATTGGGATTTATCAATTCAGCCTATTTGCCTAAGTCATCTAGAATGTCTTCAGCATGAGAACACCAGGTGGTTAGATAGTTTCTTATCTGGTAGACCTGTATACCTGTTCTAAATCATTTGGATTTTATGAATTTTGTTCTAATAACAGGGCATGGTCAGCTCTTGTGGATGGTTGTCTAGTATTTGATGAAGAAGTACAGAATTTTGTTTTAGGTAGCCATTTTCCTCCTTTTACAAATCTGTGATTTGCAAAATAGAATTCCTCTGCGGGTGGTATATGACTAACATATGTATGAAACACCTTATTTACAGCAAAGAAAGGTTTTTCTTCTGGTATGTACAATTGATTTGTAGACAGCGGTGTACTAGTGGAAGAACTTGCTTCATCTAGTGAAGGAATATGATGATAAAAGGATTTTCTACCACTAACAAGGGGTTGTTCATTTTCCTAAATGACTCGTAAGACATGTTTGTCTGAGATGACTATAGGTCGAGGTGCTTTTGGTCTATCTGGAATAATTCTGACATGGCCATCGAATACAGACATTCTTTTAATTTTTCTTTTTGAATCGTGTGTAGATGCTAAAGATTTGTATTGAATGTACTAGTCATTGGGTAAGGCTTCTTTATCATAATGAACACCTTCAACTTGAGCATTTCTCACCCGTACAGTAACACAATCTTTTAAGACAGGCTGTCTTAACTTAGGATGCGCTGTATTAGTAAACTGGAAAGAGGTTTGGATTAACACTGATAGATATTCACTATCTTGAACCATTTCCAAGCCTTGTACTCCTATCAAATCTTTCCAACAATCTTTTAAACGAATATCAAACAAACTAATGGCATAATCTAGGTAGATAGTGCCATATTGACATCCCAAGGATAAATTTCCAAGTATTGTACCTATACGGGCATGATCATAATTGTTATGTCTGGTATCGAAAATTTCTGCTATGCAAGGAGTATTAAGACCATGACGAAATAATGGGGTTAATCCAATTCTTATTCCCCCAAAGTGCAAATAAGAGAACTTCTTTTCTGCAACATATTTTCAGAAATTTTTTAATTCATCTTCAGAAAATAGATTAAGACCAACAATTTCTACAGACAGACCTGAGATTTTTATTTTTAGTTCAACTTCTTTTAGCCACACTTTTTTGGATAGACTAAATATAGATGGAACTGGATAAATTTCTTTAGAGCTCAAAACTGGCGGGTTCCAACTTTCTGGATCTTCTACCTTTTCATGTTCTATACTGTCAGATTCAAGGGATCTACAGTCTACTTTGGATACAGATCGTCTATCGATATTTGAGAATGATCTTAAGAAATTGGCCATGTTGAACTTTTACAAACTATTTCAGAGATTGACTGAAGCATCTTTTATCTACACAACACTTGTATTACAAATTCTTTTCGAAGGCTTCCTGGCTAACTTCAGACTCTATCTATAGAATGTATTGTTTCCTATCAGGAACGAGCTATGGCTCTGATACCAAAATGGAGACTGACTAACTGATGGATATCATTTCTGGAGACTGACTAACTAATGGATATCAAAATAGAGGGGGTTGATACAACAAAACTAATAGTCTAAGTAAAGCAAGTATAAACACAATTGATCGAGAACCTCAGTATTAAGAACTTACTTTTGATCAATTTCGAAGACTGTTAAACAACAAATCTGAGTGGGCTAGTTCTCCTCAACCGAACATGCGTGCGCAACTATGACCTCTCTCCATGGGTCTTCAACACCTTTTCCTTACAGTTCCAAGTTCTTTTGGATAACAGAAACTGTCCTCAGATAGGCGGCCCAGTAGGCTTATTACAACATGAGATCTCAGAGTTCTCAGTCAAGTGATACCTTGAACATCTACCGATCTCTCTTCTTATAGATCTCCTAAAAACCTATTCATCTAAACTATTATGAAAAAGCAGAAATAATTGAGGGTCCTATCAGCATATTTTCACCGATGCTGTCTACTCAACTTTTCTAGTACATATGTACAAAAAGATTCTACCAAGGTCCTGTTGGACTTCTATCTGAATCATAGTCATTATCAAAATCAAATTCTTAAGAAGAATCATGTACTGGTCTAGACTCGTCGAGCATCTTTTGGTAGTGATGTTCAATCATCTTAGAGTACTCTTCATCCCAATCGATATCTGCTATCTCTTGGGAATCCGACTTTTCATCCTGTAAAGTAGATTCTTTTGCTTTTCCTTTTCCTTTGGCATCTTCAGCTAAAATTATTGTCCTTTTTGATGATGCTCTTGATGACTGTCCTTGTTCCATATTTGTCTTTATTTAGTGGAGTCCCTGTTGTTGACGTGTGTACCTGGCCAATTGTTTTCCCCACTTGGTAAGGAAAGGTAAAGGACTGATCTCAATATCTAAGAGAGAATCTTTAAAGACATTTCGGATCGTGGATGATCTCTGTACTGCTAATTTGATTCTGTTTAGAAGTTCCCATTTAAAAATTTGAAACATATTAGTGGAACTTTCAATTGCATGCTGAACCCATTCTCTACAATTATCACTCATATAGGTTTTGTTTTGCCAACCTAACTCAAAAATCATAGATGTACAGATTCTGTTTGAAATCATCAAACTAATAATATGGATCACATTGTTATTCCAATTACTTGAAATAACGCTGATAGTTACCAAATCCTTTTGATTTATTATAAATTTTAATGCCTTTGGTTCTCCTTATAAATCGTCCATTTTTTGTAGAATCTATATCTTCTCTATTAATCGCAGATTTCCAAATTCATTAAACCATCCAACAAGTTGCTTAATCATTTCTTCATTATTGTTGGTCTAAATCTCTCTGATCTGCTCATGACTAAAAACTTGTGCAAAAGGATTAGGAGTGATACTTTCTCTTAGTCTGAGACTATGATAATCCCACGGAGATGAAAAAGTTCTGAGATATTGCAAAGTTCTTTGAATGCACTGAGATATCCTAGTGGTTGGCTTTTTTCTACAGAAACCATCTTTTATCTCCCAGTCAGCAAACCCTTCCAATATTTCATATTGTGGAAAGGTGTCATTCGGGGCATAGTTCTCATCAAACCTCTAAATAAAATATGCTTCTAATTCTTCAAAAATATCTGGGATTTTTAGAGAGACAATGTATTTCTCTAATTCAGGCTTAAAAGTAATGGCTTCAAGATCTAAATTTTTTTGCTCTTGTGAAAATGCTGAGACCAAAATCAACTCCTCCAATAAGTTGATAATAATTTAAAACCTTTAGGATCCATATCATTTTTTCAGTATATTCACTAGACCAAAGATCTGAAAGACTTCTTAAAAATAACTTTACTTTGATGTTAGGCAAAGGATATACCTTTACCAGTTCAGCATCTTGCCCAACAACATACCTACGTTCTTTGATTGCCATGCTTGGAATTTTCTGATCCAAGTGTTTCTTCTCAGTCTCATTCCCACTAATTTCTTGATTTCTTCTGCAATATTACTTGCATGTCCTTCAAGCAATTTGAATCTATCAACAAATGTACTAAAATTGTTGTCCTGTGGTCCTTTACCTAGAATAATAAAACACGAACCTGGAAACGTAAAGAATGCTTTGTTCATATCCCTGGTCAATGAATCAGTTAAATAATTTGAATTACCTGGGATCCATTCAACTTCAAAATCAAACTGTTGGAACCAAATCTGCCATGCATGTATCCTTCCTTTTGCAATTTGTCTTGATATCTTGGCAGATAAAAAATATTTAAAATTTCTGGAGTCTGTTCTTATTAAGAATTTTACAGGCGTAAGATATAATTCAAACCTTTGTATCCCATTGAATATAGCCAGTGTTTCTTTTTCTGCTATAAAATAATTCTTCTGGCTGGGTGAGAATTCACCTGATGCATAGGCACAAAGTCTTTCTTCTCCTTTCTCCCTTTGTTCAAAAAGAACGACTGCCCAAAAATCTAAAGAAGCATCAGTTTGAAGTATAAGTAGACCATCACCTGGCGGTTGGAGCTTTGGTAATTGCTGACATTCTGCTTTCAGCTGTTTGACTGCTGTTGTTGCTTTTGGTGACCATCCCTCTTTGAGATGTTTTCTAATTGGATCTGTTTTTTATGTCAATCTTGGGATGTACTTGTGAATGTATTTCAAGACTCCTAAAAACCTTTGAATGGTTTTTGTATCTTTCAACTCATCTGGAAACTGAATCAATTTAGTCAACACATGTGGTTGCATCTGAATTTCACCATTGACTACATGTATTCCCAGAAAATCTGTGTTGTCTTGAAACAAGACCATTTTTCTCTCTGATAAAACTATGCCATGCTATTGAAGCAGCTTTAGAAAAACTTCTAAATGTTATAGATGGGTTTTTACATCGGGACTATGAAATAAAATGTCATCAATATATGTTACAATGAAATCATACTTGGCAAAAATGAAATCCATTCTTCGCTGGAAGAATGCAGGGGCATTTTTCAGACCAAATGGAACAACTTTCCATTGGTAAAATCTGGCTGCACAAGTAAAAGCAGTTTTATGCCGGTCTTCCTTTTGTATCTGAACTTGATAGTATCCAAACTTCATGTCAAATTTGCTGAATACTTTTCTATGCTGTATTTTTTGCATTATGGTTTCTGGTCTTGGTAATGTATAATTGAAACTCTGAGTAATTGCATTTAGAGGTTTATAATTTATCACCATTCTAGGTTTACCTCTGACTATCTCAGAATGATTTCTTACCAGAAATGCTGAACAAGAATAATGAGACTCACTTGGCTCTATGAACTTCATTTCTAGCAATTCTTTTATCTGTCTCTTTATTTCTTGCTCATCTGAGGGAGTGCAAGGAATCAGTTTCCCTTTGACTCCATTATCATGTAAGGACACAATCTCTTGCATTGGACTTTCTACTACCCAAAACTATTGTGGATTTTCTTAACAACTCTTAAGAAGTCTGCCATGGATAGCAGTTTGTTCTGTAGACCAACTGGGATCTATACATGCCTTTTGTCTTGATTTTGATTCTGCTCTAGCTTCATATATTTGCAGGACTTCCTGCCAATCATAAGAATCTTTTAAGGGTCATTTCTGGAGACTGACTAACTAATGGATATCATTTCTGGAGACTGACTAACTGATGGATATCAAAATAGAGGGGGTCGATATAGCAAAAATGATAGTCAGAGTAAAGCAAGTATAAACACAATCGATCGAGAACTAGGTATTAAGAACTTACTTTTGATCAATTTCGAAGACTGTTAAACAGCAAATCTGAGTGGGTTACTTCTCCTCAATCGAAAATGCACACGTAACTATGACCTCTCTCCATGGGTCTTCAATGCCTTCACCTTATAGTTCCAAGTTCTTTTGGATGACAGAAACTGTCCTTAAACAGGTAGCCCAGTAGGCTTCGATATTAATAAAAGCAAGAAAAATACATAAGGCTTATTACAACATGAGATCTCATAGTTCTTAGTCAAGCGATGTCTTGAACATCTGTCGATCTCTCTTCTTATAGATCTCCTAAAAACCTATTCATCTAAACTATTATGAAAAAGCATAAATAATTGAGGGTCCCATCAGCATATTTTCACCGATGGTATCTACTCAACTTTTCTAGTACATATGTACAAAAAGATTCTACCAAGGTCTTGTCGGACTTCTATCCGAATCATACTCATTATCAAAATCAAATTCTTCAGAAGAATCATGTACTAGTCTGGACTCGTTGAGCATCTTTTAGTAGTGATGTTCAGTCATCTTAGAGTACTCTTCATCCCAATCGATATCTGCTAGGTCCTGGGCATCCAGTTGTTCGTCCTATAAAGTAGATTCTTTTGCTTTTCCTTTTCCTTTGGCATCTTTAGCTATAATTATTGTCCTTTTTGATGATGCTCTTGATGACTCTCCTTGTTACGTATTCATATTTATTTGGTGGAGTCCCTGTTGCTGAGGTGTGTACCTGGCCAATTGTTTTCCCCACTTGGTAAGGAAAGGTAAAGGACCGATCTCAATAGCTAAGAAAGAATCTTTAAATACATTTCGGTTCGTGGGTGATCTCTGTACTGCTAATTCGATGCCATTTAGAAGTTCCTATTTAAAAATTTGAAACATATTAGTGGAACTTTCAATTTCATGCTGAACCCATTCTCTACAATTATCACTCATATAGGTTTTGTTTTGCCAACCTAACTCAAAAATCATAGATCTACAAATTCTGTTTGAAATCATCAAACTAATAATAAGGATCACATTGTTATTCCAATTACTTGAAATAACGCTGATAGTTACCAAAGCCTTTTTATTTATTATAAATTTTAATGCCTTTGGTTCTCCTTGTAAATCATCCATTTTTTGTAGAATCTGTATCTTCTCTGTTAATCTCAGATTTCCAAATTCGTTAAACCATCTAGCATGTTGCTTAATCATTTCTTCATTATTGCTGGTCTGAATCTCTTCGATCTGCTCATGACTAAAACCTTGTGCAAAAGGATTAGGAGTGATACTTTCTCTTAGTCTGAGACTATGATAATGCCACGGAGATGAAAAAGTTCTGAGATATTGCAAATTTCTTTGAATGCAATGAGATATCCTAGTGGTTGGTTTTTTTTGCAGAAACCATCTTTTATCCCCCAGTTAGCAAACCCTTCAAATATTTCATATTGTGGAAAGGTGTCATTCTGGGCATAGTTCTCATCAAACCTCTGAAGAAAAGATGCTTCTAATTCTTCAAAAATATCTGGGATTTTTAGAGACACAATGTATTTCTCTAATTCAGGCTTAAAAGGAATGGCTTCAAGATCTAAAATTTTTTCTCCTTTGAAAATGCTGAGACCAAAATCAACTCCTCCAATAAGTTGATAATAATTTAAAACCTTTAGGATCCATATCATTTTTTCAGTATATTCACTAGACCAAAGATTTGAAAGACTTCTGAAAAATAACTTTACTTTCATGTTAGGCAAAGGATATACCTTTATCACTTCAGCATCTAGGCCCAATGACATACCTACGTTCTTTGATTGCCATGCTTGGCATTTTCTGATCCAAGTGTTTCTTCTCAGTCTCATTCCCACTACTTTCTTGATTTCTTTTGCAATATTACTTGCATGTCCTGTTAGCACCTAAATCTGCCTTAGGCTGAAGGAAGGCAAAATTAGGGTAACCACAAACCACGCTCAATCTGGTAGCTAGCCCTACCAGAACAGGAGAGGGCTCTCTCCGAGTCACGCTTAGTGAATATATAAGCAAAAAGGGTTTGAGATGACTTACAGTGAAATATTGATCTTAGGCTAGTAAGTGAATATGGATACAAGAAACCATTTTCATGAACGACCGAGCTTTTGGGATGGTATGGGACCAACGGTCAGCAAAGAACAGAGGATTTAATACAAAGGCACAGATTACTTTGTGAGGCAAGGCAGGCGGAAAGTGTAGCAATTTAGTTTGGAATAACGCGGAATGGAGAGATTTCTAAGGAGTGTGAAAAGGGCATAGGAACATGAATCCTTTTCAACAAAAGAAGAACATTGAACATGAAATTTTCCCACAGGCAGAGCAATAAAATTGATTTCTACCTAATCTCACTCAGAAAATTTCACTGGAAATGAACATGAATTGAATTATGAAACATAAAAAAATACATATGAAAACATAAGAGACACATTTTATACACTCACAACCACAAGAATCTCATGAAATAGAGCCGCTGCCTTTCATTAATTCTCTGTCAAAAATACACAGTGAAGAAACAGAGTTTCTTTCCACAGTCTCCCAGAAGTTACCAACTAACCAACCCTTTGCAAATAGCTTACATACAATATATAGAATGTGCCATGAAGAGATAGAATTCCCAAGGGTTGGGGAGTTACTCGAATCATTACAAAATGGAGATGAAGAGCCAACCATCAGCTACAGGTGCAGTGCTACAAACATGACATTTGGCTTGGGTGACCGTTTGCCTTCCTTCCCCACTTGGATAGAAGCCAATCTGGAGAAAAATACTTCAAATGCCACCTTTGGTGCCAAAAAACCAAAGTGTAGATGAGCGGGCCCACTTGGAGAAGTCGCGAACCGAAATTTCGCGAAACGGAAGCAAATTTGGCAATTTTTCCTCTGTGCACCGCGCCATTTTCTCTGTGCGCCGCGGTACTTTGGGGCCTATTTTGGGGCACTTTCAGGTGTCCAAAATGTTCCCAAGTGGGCTTTTTGGAAAGCCTGTCCTATCTGCTTTCTAACCCCACTGGAATTTTTGAATTTGGTGCTCATTTTCCCCTCCAAATATCCATTCTCCCAAGACTGCTTCCTGTGTGTCAAAAAAGGGGCAGAGAGGCCATTTTTTGGGTGTTTTTGACCTCCTGGAGACTCAGATCTTTCTCAAATTTCTTGTCCAGGCACCAGTAGTCGTGATTTTCCATGCTGAATCCAAAAATGCAAACCATTCCTCATTTCGAGCTCTAGAATTTTAGCGTCGCGCCAGTGGCACGGCGCACAGGGAGAAAAACCCTGTGTTTTGCCCAAAAATTTGTCATGTGACCAAAAATTCCATAAATTTCTTGAAATTTGGGCTGGAGGTTCTCTATGGGGTGTTATGATGGGCCAAGGAAGCCTCAGCCAAGATTCGAAGGTGATCTTTCTCTTTTGCCTCTTTTGCCTTTCTTGTTGCTTTCCTCAATTTCACCTTCAAGCTCCTTATCCGGGCCCTTGCACTCATATTTCGTGTCCTGTAACGATAAGCCATGTGTCTTAGCAAGGCAAGGTCCTGATCAGCCTTGTCCACCAGCCTCTCCAAGTGCATGTTCACGCTCTTGAGATGGGCCTCCCGATCCTCATTGATCTCTTGCTCCAATGATGTGAGCTCAACTCTTCTCCTTTGAGCAGCTTGGCGATGCTCACGAATGTTTTGCAGCTCCATAATCGCCTGCTGATCCTCAAGCTACTTGTTTCTCTGCTCCAAGTACTTCATGTTCCACTTGGCCCTCTCCAAGTCAAGGGATAAGGCCTCAATCACTGATTGCTGCTCCTGGATGATCTCTGTAAGCTTTGCATTTGTTGGTTTTGTATCTGTCTCATCATCATTGAGGAGAACGAATTCGACTCTCATTCACCTGATGGCCCTTCCTCCTGCACTGGCTCCTTACCTCTGCCCTGCTCATGTCATGCCGATGTCAGAAGTGAGGCCCCTTCAACCCCGGGCGGAGATAACACTTGCTTTGCTGCTGCAAACAAATGTCTACTGCCTTTCTAATAGGTGATGTATACTGGCATAGTAGCAGTCTCATGTCGCTCATATTGATGAGATGGGCCACCTATCTCATGCTCTACCTCTGATACTACCTGTGGAGTGCTAAAGAAGTCACAGGAGATGAAGTCCTCCCAAGCAATACCCTGCAATCACAACTGATGATCCACCAAAATCCGGATAAGAGCAAAGTGATAAACACTGTTGAGCTGCTGCTGAGGGGTCTTATGCTGCATGAAATTTTTCATCCTCTCTATGTTCCCGCAAAAGAAAAATGGGAGGTTCATCATCCACACCCTAGTAAAGTGCATGAGCAACCTAACGTGATAGGCATAAAGGCGATAAAACCTCCCCTCACAACTGAAGTACTTCATGATCAATTTCATGAGCGAAGCATACTCATCTCTCAAAAATCTGAATGGGAAAACTCTCGTGAGCTGACTCAAACAACTGGCCTTAATGTAAGGCTCATAATGATGCCTCTCCACCTTCTTCTTCTTATGCCACTATTCTCCGATGTTTGGTATGCCTGTTGCCACTGATACGGTTTCGGGTGTCAATGTGAAAGTGACCCCAGCCAAGATAGACTGACCTCCACGTAGGTGAAGTGCAAAAAGACGGGCCAACTCATGATGAACTCTGACATTTGCCACCCTTTGACAAAATTCAAGACATGCTAAATGTTGGAAACATGACATAGCAAGAGGGCATGCCTGCAACTCAGTGAGGGTGTTTGGCTCATCCCTAACATGTTTTCCACTCCTGTGATGTCTCCTAGGGGCCTGTTCTCCTGAAGCTGTATCACTGTGGGTCTCCACCTCATACTCTGATGAAACCTCGGATGCCATGACTGCTGTTTATAAACTGTATTTAGGCTGCCCCTTTGATGATGGTGAAGCTGGGTGTTGCTTTGATATCTGCCACCAAGGGGAACAATGGAACAAGGGAGTATTAGGAGGGGAGTAATGTAATGGGAATAGGGGTTATAGGGAGAAATTTGTTTAGGGATATGGGAGGAGTTTGGGTATTTCGATAGGGTAGGGTTTGGGATTTTAACAAGGTAGGGTTTGGGATGTTATGTTGACCAAATAGTGGAGGGATAGGTGAGGGGGTTTGGTAGTAATTTAGGGCAGGGATATTAGGAAAAATGAGAAAGGGAGGATAGGAAAAATGGTAGGTGAGGGGAAAATGATGGGTGGAATGGAACCTTGGCACTAACAACCCACTTTAGCAACCCTAGCCATCATGGTTTTTTGGTGATTTCTTATGGTTGATTTTATTGAATTTGGTTGCATTCAAACATCGCTATAAACCACCATATCATTTATAAAACTTGATGAACCAATGATGTCAAAGAGCCTACCTTTTAATTTGATGGGCTTCACAAAAATTTGGAGGTGATTTGGCCTTGTTTCGGCCCTTGGTCTGTGTGTGTCGCGTGCAAAACCCAGTGCGCCGTGCCCTAGGTATGCACCGCGCCTGTGGAAAATTTGAACTACGGGCAGGCTCTGTGTGCGCTCTGTGTGCGCCGTGCCACTGAGTATATGCGCCGCGCTCCTTCAAACTGCCTCCAACTCCCTCAAACACTCATGATGCACACTCACACCTTTTGCAACGTTTCTCCAAGGCTTGGATTAGCACAATGCCTTTGATTTTGATGAAAACTTGTATATATAGCCTTGGAAGTGATGGGTTAAATTTTTGCTTCCTTGAAAACCCATTTTTCTAATGTTATGTTTTGACACTTTTTCACTGACTTTAGAACACAGTGATTTTCACTTTCCCTTTGAAATTTTAGCTCAAACGATGACATTTTCGGCACTCTTTGCAAGGATTGCACGACAGGACATTCGGCCACGGAAACCATGACTGCATCTGAAGAAATCAACTGTAGACCCCTTTTGAAAATTTTGTCACCAATAGCACTGTTTGACTTTTCTTCAAAACAAAGTTTTGAAGAACAGTCGAAGTTTATCAATATGATGATGAAACTCTGTGGATCATTACTTTGCAAGAACATCACTTTGGTCTGCATGGCTTTACTAGACATATTTAAAGACCAAATTGATCAATCCCTAGACCTAATGACCAAAAATGACTTTTTCTGTTAAAGGACCAGACCTTAACTGTTATGGACTTTTTGATTATTTGACACAAAGACATAAGCCAGCAGGAACCAGACATGAGGGGAAATGACTAGCATGACCTTCTCTGTCAGATTATGGCATGCCCCTAGCGGAATGCAGCTGAGTGAATGGAGTGGGACACCTAAACATGAAATGCATAAAGAGTTTTGATCTCTGACGGAGGACTGACCAGACCGACTCTAACATTGGCTCCAATGGGGGATGGTAGCTCCTTGGAGGTGCCAAGAACAGCAGATCTCTGGAGGAGCTAGACAGTGCCTTTTGTCCATTGGGCTATGGAGTCATCATTTCGACTACAACATAGGACTCTGACTTATTTATGAAACTGAAATGACCAAGAAATTGACTCAAACTTGACATTGAAATGACTCAAAAACTAACTTGACAGACTGAAACCAAACTGAAATAAAAATGGTATTTACAATGACAGTGGAAGCAGCGTTAATAAATCAACAGTGGTACCGCTTGAGCAGCTGACCATTGATCGGCCCTCCTGGAAAATCTTCCCCATTCATTTCCTTCAGAAGGAAGGCATTCTGACCCCTATATGCTACAATTTTGAAAGGACCTTTCCAAAGATTCTCGAACTTTCCGTGCTTACCTTTCTCTTCATTCCTTGCATCCCACTTCAGCACCACATCATCCAACTGAAATCTATCTGCCTTTGCTTTTCTGTCATAGATTTTCTTTATTTTCTCCTGCAATTTGGATGTGTTCTTGAAAACTTCTTCTCTTGTTTGCTGCAAGTGGACCATTTGATTCAACCTTCTCTGCATGGGATCTTCTTCACTGCCAGCCTCCTGAAGAAGTCTGACTACCGGGGCAGCAAGAGAGGTGTGAAATACTGTGTCAACTCCATAAACAAGCTCAAATGGTGACATACCAATGGATTTTTTCTAACTGATCCGATCTGCCCAAAGCGCATGGACCAACCTCTTATTCCAGCTCTTTTTATTTATTTCCAGCAGCTTCTTGATGATGTTGACCAACGATTTATTCGAAGACTCCGCCAATCCATTGCCTTGCAGATGATAGGTAGTTGAGTGACCCAAAATGATGTGATATTTATGACAAAATTCTACCATCCTCTTTGATTTGAAAGCTACTGCATTATCAGTGATTAACTTATTCGGACAACCAAAGTGAGACAAGATGTTATTTTCGAGAAATGAAATGATTACCGTATCTGTAGCTTGTCTGGTGGGAGTTGCCTCAATCCATTTTGTGAAATAGTTTGTCGCTGTGAGGATCCATCTATGCTGACCGGAAGAAGTGGGATGAATTTCACCAATGAAATCCAACCCCCACTGCTGGAAAGGAGCGCTCACCTCAATAGGCTTAAGTGGTAAAGGTTGTAATTTTTGTTTTCCTTCGAAAATCTGACATTTATGATAGCGCTTGACCATCTTGTAAACATCAGCAAACAATGTGGGCAAATAGTACCCTGCTCTCAAAATTTTATTTGCTATTGACTTCCAAAAAAGGTGGCCACCGCACTCTCCTCCGTGGAAATCCTCCATGACTTTCTTTGACTCCTCTTCCACCAAACAATTCAACAAAATGCCACCAGGATCTTTCCAATACAACGCATAATTTAGAATGCAAAACTTGGCAGCCTTCAACTTGAGTGTTCTTGCTTTATTTCTAGTCATGCCGGGCGGTGATGATAGATTTTTTAGCACATATATTATATCTGAATACCATGGGGACAGAACAAACATTTCAGATACCTGAATGGATGATATTTCCTCGTTCTCATCGGACATAGCAGCGATCAGGTTTATGTCCAAGGCATGCAAGTTTGATTCGGCCATTAACTTCTCCAACCCCTGTCCTTTGACCAGTTTTGTGGGCTTTATTTCCACATCATATTCCAGCAAGGCTGCAATCCATTTGCCTCTTCTTCCTTCCGGATCGGTCTGCACTAAAACATCTTTTACAGCAGCATTAGGAACATAGGCCAAAATGTGAGAATGTAGAATATATACCCGGAAATCCTTCAATGCCTTCACCAATGCCAGGGCTTGCTTCTCAATGATGTTGTACTTTAAAGCTGCATCTCTTATAGCCCTGCTGAAGAATGCTATGGGTCTTTCGTGATCATCTCTTTTCTGCAATAATACTGCTGCCATAGTGTGCTCTGAAGCAAATGAAAACAATGTGAAATCCTGAGTGTAGTCCGGGCTAACTAGAACTGGAGTTGAAGAAAGGACCAATTTAACCAAATTGAAAGATTTTACAGCCTCCTCTGTCCATTTCACTTGGCTGTCCTTCTTGAGCATGTTGGTCATCTCTCTTAAGTGTTCAGTAAGATTAGGCACAAAGTGACGCAGAAAATTCATCTTACCATTGAACGATTGTATCTCTTTTTTATTCCGGGGCAGATCGATTTGCTGAATTGCTTGCACACGTGTTGGGTCAATACGAATGCCATCCTTTGAAATAATGTGCCCAAGCAATTTGCCTTCCTCCATGGTGAACAAGCTCTTCTTAGGATTCAGCGATAAACCATATTTTCTGCACTTTTGAAAGATAGTTTTTAGATGGTGCATGTGTTCTTCATCAAATTTGGAAAACACTGTCAAATCATCCAGGTACACCACCAAAAAGACATCCTTCTCATTTGCAAAAGCCAAGTCCATTGCACGTTGAAATGTGGCACCTGCATTCTTTAAACTGAAAGGCATTTTGGCATAATGAAAGGTTCCCCATGGAGTGGTGAATGTTGTCTTGTCTCTGTCATCTTCATGGATAGAAATTTGGTTATATCCGGAATAACCATCAAGTAGTGACATACGAGATGCCCCCACTACTCGTTGAAGTATATGGTCCATTTTGGGCAGTGGATAATTGTCCTTCAATGAGACTTTATTGAGATTTCTGAAATCAATGCATAAGCGGATCTCACCTGTCTTCTTTCGTATGGGCATCAAGTTAGAGATCCAACCTAAAAATCTGATGGGCACAATGATACCTGACATGTACAACCAGTTTACCTCCTTTTCAATAGATGGCAGTAACTTTGGATTTATCCTTCTTAGCTTCTGTCTAAATGGTTTTTGATTGGGCTTGATGGGTATCGTGTGCTGAATAATATTGGTATCATAAGTCTTTAAATCAGAATAGTCCCAAGCAAACACATCTGCAAATGAAGCCATCAAAATGATGTATTTGTCCTTGATCTTTGGCGACAATGCTTTAGACAATTTTACCATCTTAGGATTGGCAGCTGTTCCGATGTTGACCTCTTCTACACCCTTCTCTATTGGCTGCAATGTTGACTTGCGGGCTACATCATCCTGATCAAAAATTTCTTCTAAAGGTATCAAGCCTTTAGGAATAATGTTATTCTTCAACTGCAACACATCCATTTCATTGATCTGCACGTCATCTGTACCATTCCCTTTACCATCGTTGTTTTCTACGTCAATTGAGGTTTCTTTGAACTTGCCTTTGTTTTGCAAAAAATCATTAATCTCCTCATCATCTTGAAACACTTGCCCATATCTCTGATTGTCTGGAATGGTTGGACGATTCTTGACATGGATTTCAAATTTATTGCTAGAATTCATTGGGATTTTCAAACTACTTGCTGCCTTGGCAAGAGCGTCAGCAATACTATTTTGTATACGAGGTACACATGTCAAGGTCTATTCTGAAAATAATTTTAAGATGTCTAAAACTGCATTACGGTAGGCCCACATTCTAGGATGCTTTGCTTGATACTCACCTCTGACCTGCTTTATTACCAATTCGGAGTCGCCATATACCGAAATCCTTTTCGCATTCAGCTTTCTTAAAATCTTCAGGCCAGCAATCAGAGCTTCATATTCAGCTTCATTGTTTGAACACTCAAAGGCCAGCTTGTAAGAGCAAACCCTCACGCTGCTAGGCACTTTGTTTGGGGTGGAGAAAGGACTGCGTACCCAAATTCCAATTCCAGTGCCATCATTTCCTACTGCTCCATCAAAATCCATGGTCCACAAACCTTCTTCCTCCTCTTGTAAGTGCTGAAAATCTATTTGCTGGGCCTTGCCTGCTTGTTGTCCATTGCTTTCAGCTGATTGCCCAACATTTTTCTTCTTTTCTTGTCCTTCTTTCTTCAAAATTTCTCTGAAATTTTCTGTTATTTCCGGAATATCATCTGCTTCTACTATCTGACTATCTATATCATTTAAACTATCTGAAAACAAAACAAAAGACTCTAAATCTATATGTACATAGTTAATTGGATGATTTATAGGTTTCTCCTTGCTTGTGATCATATATTTCATTTTTTGTTCCCGATATAATTTCCTCATTTGTCCAAACACCAGGATTGTTGCATAGGAGAAATCCAGTTGTAGTGTCCCTTTCAATTTCGCTACCCAAGACCTGGAAAGAAGCATGCCAAACCTTGGAGGAATATCTGCTACCACCACATCCATCAAAACATTTTTCATGGGAAGCTGATCCAAACTCACAACCAAGTCTTTGATGAGTCCTATACATCTTACTCTGTTGGAATCAAATGAATAGAGATTGTGGTACTGTCGGGTGATGTCCAGACCAAGCTTATCCATGATAGCCTTGGGCATGAGATTGTGAGAGGCTCCAGAATCGAACATGGCATTATGTAACACAAAATCATGCAATCTTAAATTGATATAAAAGGGTGGCACATCGCTGTCAGGAGACTCACCATTCGATGCTAGCCCAAAAATCATTTCAGGCTGATCATCTTCTACATTTACCATGTCGGACATTGGGTCCAAATTCAACATTTTAGATATTTGTGATCTATAACTGTTGTCCTTCATTATTTCAGTCAAGGGGATGGATACCTTTAACTTAGAAATCCCATTCTCTAAGCTAAAGGCGGGAGTCTTTTCTACCTCTTTGACTGGGATTTCTTTCTTTTCCTTTTCCTTTGATGCAGCTTGCTGCTGTGATTGTTCTGCTGATTTTGATTTGCTGCTCTCCGGACCAACCACCTCCTTTCCTTTTCTTTGTGTAGCTGATGAATCATTCTTTGCTATTTCAACCTCCTTCCTTTTCTGAATTGGTTTGGCCGACACATCTCTGTTTCTAAGTGAATATCGCTACTGCTGTGTGGACAGATCATTCATATACCCCCTTTGATACTCCTCTGATTCTTCTTCTAAAACAATGTCACTAGCTAGAATGAAATCCGTGTCTTTGTGTGCAGCTGAACTCACCGCACACTCTTCTTCTTCGGTAATGTAAGTAGGCAGCTCATCTGGAGTAAGGAGGTGGTTTTCTTCACCTATTACATTCCCATCCTCATCTGACTCCGGTCCATGCACAAAATTCTGCTGCAAAGGTGTTTGTACTGGCTGTTGTGCTGCCTGCTCTTGGGTTCGTTGATCTCTCTGTCTTATTCTATATTGTGGCTGCTGTTGGCCACGGAAGTTAGGATTCCTAACTTGTGGCTCAGGCTTGTCAAGCTTCACCCTTTCAAGCATCTGCTCTACCTTTTTGAGTAGTTGATCCATTGAAGAAGACTCTTCCTTAGCCGTGACTTTCTTTTCTGCTTTCGCTCTAGCTCTCTTGGACAGCAGATTTGCTTCAACGCTGACCGAAATTTTCTGCATGTCTTCCATTGTGGCCGGTTCTCTCTCTCTTAATTGGTAGGCCATATCAGCATCAAAACCATCCGGAAATTTCATCATATCCAGTCCCACAGGTGGCTTTAGATGATCTGGAATCTCATTATAAACTGTATTGAATCTAACACAATAATCTTGGACCGACTCACCAATGTTTCGTTTGATTTGTTCATATTCAGCCAGAATTTGAAGGGGATTCTTTTTCACTTCCCATCGATTTAAAAATTGTCTTTGTAGTTCGGCCAAGGTAGTGATACTTGCCGTCGGCAAACCTCTGAGCCATTTCCTCACATCACCTGCAAATGTCTGTAGAAAGAGTCTCATTGCCACGTTCTCCGCATTGATCTCATGGAGTTCATAGAAGTCTGCCATTTTGTCCACATGTTGCTAAGCAATAATGCTGTTAGGAGTGCCATCAAAAAATGGGATTTTGCTTTGATAATCTGTGGGCATATCATCTAGAATTTGAGGTAGAACCAGGGGTGTAAAACAGGCAGCCATCATTCTTGGTGGATTTGGCCTTGGAGGTGTTGGAGGAGTTTGCACAGTTTGTAAGGGGCTAGCAATTGGAGTTTGAGGCTGTGTCGCAATATAATTATCAATTAATCGGTTAGGTCTTTCTGTTTCTAGATCTACAAGAAATTGAGGATTGGGGACAGTATAATCAACAACCCTTTCGGACTTAGACTCAAACAATGATATTTCAAACCGCTCGTCAAACTCAAGCTCTTCAAGATACTCAAAAATGTTAGGACATGAATGGGATTTGAACACGGGAGTTATGATGCTTTCTTGATGAAGGAGTATTGGAATCAAATTGGGGTTTTCGTAAATATGAGGAGGATCTAGGTCTGGATTGGCTCTGGTATATCGTCTCGAAGCCAGCGTGCTACTAAGAAAAATCACAGGACACAACCAACTTACTCAGCCTATCCAATCCTAAGCTCATCATCCGGAAGCTTAGAATTATTATGAAACAAGGGGATTCGATTTCAGTTTTGTTCCCCAGTGGAGTCGCCACTATGTAAGCACCTAAATCTGCCTTAGGCTGAAGGAAGGAAAAAATTAGGGTAACCACAAACCACGCTCAGTCTGGTAGCTAGCCCTACCAGAATAGGAGAGGGCTCTCTCTGAGTCACGCTCCATGAATATATAAGCAAAAACAGTCTGAGATGACTTACAGTGAAATATTGATCTTAGGCTAGTAAGTGAATATGGATACAAGAAACCATTTTCATGAATGACCGAGCTTCTGGGATGGTATGGGACCAACGGTCAGCAAAGAACAGAGAATTTAATACAAAGGCACAGATTACTTCGTGAGGCAAGGCAGGCGGAAAGTGTAGCAATTTAGTTTGGAATAACGCGGAACAGAGAGATTGCTGAGGAGTGTGAAAAGGGCATAGGAACATGAATCCTTTTCAACAGAAGAAGAACACTGAACATGAAATTTTCCCACAGGCAGAGCAATAAAATTGAATTCTACCTAATCTCACTCAGAAAATTTCACTGGAAATGAACATGAATTGAATTATGAAACATAACGAAATACATATGAAAACATAAGAGACACATTTGCTACACTCACAACCACAAGAATCTCATGAAACAGAGCCGCTGCCTTTCATTAATTCTCTGTCAAAAATACACAGTGAAGAAACAGAGTTTCTTTCCCACAGTCTCCCAGAAGTTACCAACTAACCAACCCTTTGTAAATAGCTTACTTACAATATATAGAATGTGCCATGAAGAGATATAACACCCAAGGGTTTGGGAGTTACTCGAATCATTACAAAATGGAGATGAAGAGCCAACCATCAGCTACAGGTGCAGCGCTACAAACATAACATTTGGCTTGGGTGACCGTTTGCCTTCCTTCGCCACTTGGATAGAAGCCAATCTGGAGAGAAAATACTTTAAATGCCGCCTTTGGTGCCAAAAAACCAAAGTGTAGATGAGCGGGCCCACTTGGAGAAGTCGCGAACCGAAATTTCGCGAAACGGAAGCAAATTTGGCAATTTTTCCTCTATGCGCCGCGCCATTTTCTCCGTGTGCCGCGCTACTTTGGGGCCTATTTTGGGGCACTTGCAGGTGTCCAAAATGTTCCCAAGTGGGCTTGTTAGAAATACTGTCCTGTCTACTTTCTAACCCCATTGGAATTTTTGAATTTGGTGCTCATTTGCCCCTCCAAATCTCTATTCTCCCAAGACTGCTTCCTGTGTGTCAAAAAAGGGGCAGAGAGGCCATTTTTTGGGTGTTTTCGACCTCCTGGAGACTCAGATCTTGCTCAAATTTCTTGTCCGAGCACCAGTAGTCATGATTTTCCATGTTGAATCCAAAAATTCAAACCATTCCTCATTTGGAGCTCTAGAATTTTAGCGCCGCGCGCACAAGGAGAAAAATCCTGTGTTTTGCCCAAAAATTTGTCATGTGACCAAAAATTCCCCAAATTTCTTGAAATTTGGGCTGGAGGTTCTCTATGGGGTGTTATGATGGGCCAAGGAAGCCTCAACCAAGATTCGAAGCCGATCTTGCTCTTTTTCCTCTTTTTCCTTTCTTGTTGCTTTCCTCAATTTCGCCTTCAAGCTCCTTATCCGGGCCCTTGCACTCATATTTCGTGTCCTGTAATGATAAGCCATGTGTCTCAGCAAGGAAAGGTCCTGATCGGCCTTGTCCAGTAGCCTCTCCAAGTGCATGTTCACGCTCTCGAGATGGGCCTCCCGATCCTCATTGATCTCTTGCTCCAATGATGTGAGCTCAACTCTTCTCCTTTGAGCAGCTTGGCGATGCTCACGAATGTTTTGCAGCTCCATAATCGCCTGCTGATCCTCAAGCTACTTGTTTCTCTGCTCCAGGTACTTCATGTTCCACTTGGCCCTCTCCAAGTCAAGGGATAAGGCCTCAATCACTGATTGCTGCTCCTGGATGATCTCTGTAAGCTCTGCATTTGTTGGTTCTGTATCTGTCTCATCATCATTGAGGAGAACGAATTCGGTCTCTCGTTCACCTGATGGCCCTTCCTCCTACACTGGCTCCTTACCTCTGCCCTGCTCATGTGATGCCGATGTCGGAAGCGAGGCCCCTTCCACCCCGGGTGGAGATAACACTCGCTTTGCTGCTGCAAACAAAGGTCTACTGCCTTTCTGATAGGTGATGTATACTGGCATAGTAGCAGTCTCATGTCGCTCATACTGATGAGATGGGCCACCTATCTCATGCTCTGCCTCTGATACTACCTGTGGAGTGCTGAAGAAGTCACGGGAGATGAAGTCCTCCCAAGCAATACCCTGCAATCCCAACTGATGATCCACCAAAATCCGGATAAGAGCAAAGTGATAAACACTGTTGAGCTGCTGCTGAGGGGTCTTATGCTGCATGAAATTTTTCATCCTCTCTATGTTCTTGCAAATGAAAAATGGGAGGTTCATCATCCGCACCCTGGTAAAGTGCATGAGCAACCTAATGTGATAGGCATAAAGGCGAGAAAACCTCCCCTCACAACTGAAGTACTTCATGATCAATTTCATGAGCGGAGCATACTCATCTCTCAAAAATCTGAATGGGAAAACTCTCGTGAGCTGACTCAAACAACTGGCCTTAATGTAAGGCTCATAATGATGCCTCTCCACCTTCTTCTTCTTATGCCACTGTTCTCCAATGTTTGGTATGCCTGTTGCCACTGATACGGTTTCGGGTGTCAATGTGAAAGTGACCCCAGCC
Source organism: Pinus tabuliformis (assembly GCA_031772625.1). Taxonomy (NCBI): domain Eukaryota; kingdom Viridiplantae; phylum Streptophyta; class Pinopsida; order Pinales; family Pinaceae; genus Pinus; species Pinus tabuliformis. Next base: position 57,298,725 of record CM062804.1, read on the forward strand.
AAGATAGACTGACCTCCATGTAGGTGAAGTGCAAAAAGACGGGCCAACTCATGATGAACTCTGACATTTGCCACCCTTTGACAAAATTCAAGACATGCTAAATGCTGGAAACATGACATAGCAAGAGGGCATGCCTGCAACTCGGTGAGGGTGTTTCGCTCATCCCTAACATGTTTTCGACTCCTGTGATGTCTCCTAGGGGCCTTTTCTCCTGAAGCTGTATCACTGTGGGTCTCCACCTCATACTCTGATGAAACCTCAGATGCCATGACTGCTGTTTATAAACTGTATTTAGGCTACCCCTTTGATGATGGTGAAGCTGGGTGTTGCTTTGATATCTGCCACCAAGGGGAACAATGGAACAAGGGAGTATTAGGAGGGAAGTAATGTAATGGGAATAGGGGTTATAGGGAGAAATTTGTTTAGGGATATGGGAGGAGTTTGGGTATTTCGATAGGGTAGGGTTTGGGGTTTTAACAAGGTAGGGTTTGTGATGTTATGTTGAGAAAATAGTGGAGGGATAGTTGAGGGGGTTTGGTAGTAATTTAGGGCAGGGATATTAGGAAAAATGAGAAAGGGAGGATAGGAAAAATGGTAGGTGAGGGGAAAATGATGGGTGGAATGGAACCTTGGCACTAACAACCCACTTTAGCAACCCTAGCCATCATGGTTTTTTGGTGATTTCTTATGGTTGATTTTATTGAATTTGGTTGCATTCAAACATCGCTATAAACCACCATATCATTTATAAAACTTGATGAACCAATGATGTCAAAGAGCCTGCCTTTTAATTTGTTGGGCTTCACAAAAATTTGGAGGTGATTTGGCCTTGTTTCGGCCCTTGGTCTGTGTGCATCGCGCACAAAACCCAGTGTGCCGCGCCCTGGGTATGCACCGCGCCTGTGGAAAATTTGAACTGCGGGCAGGCTCTGTGTGCGCCGTGCCCCTGAGTATATGCGTCGCGCTCCTTCAAACTGCCTCCAACTCCCTCAAACACTCATGATGCACACTCACACCTTTTGTAATGTTTCTCCAAGGCTTGGATTAGCACAATGCCTTTGATTTTGATGAAAACTTGTATATATAGCCTTGGAAGTGATGGGTTAAATTTTTGCTTCCTTGAAAACCCATTTTTCTAATGTTATGTTTTGACACTTTTTCGCTAACTTTAGAACACACTGATTTTCACTTTCCCTTTGAAATTTTAGCTCAAACGATGACATTTTCAGCACACTTTGCAGGGATTGCACGACAGGACATTTTGCCATGGAAACCATGACTGCATCTGAAGAAATCAACTGTAGACCCCTTTTGAAAATTTTGTCACCAATAGCACTGTTTGACTTTTCTTCAAAACAGAGTTTTGAAGAACAATCGAAGTTTATCAATATGATGATGAAACTCTGTGGATCATTACTTTGCAAGAACATCACTCTGGCCTGCATGGCTTTACTGGACATATTTAAAGACCAAATTGATCAATCCCTAGACCTAATGACCAAAAATGACTTTTGTCTGTTAAAGGACCAGACCTTAACTGTTATGGACTTTTTGATTATTTGACACAAAGACATAAGCCAGCAGGAACCAGACATGAGGGGAAATGACTAGCATGACCTTCTCCGTCAGATTTTGGCATGCCCCTAGCGAAATGCAGTTGAGTGAATGGAGCGGGACACCTAAACATGAAATGCATAAAGAGTTTTGATCTCTGACGGAGGACTGACCAGACCGACTCTAACATGTCCTTCAAGCAATCTGAATCTATCAACAAATGTACTAAAATTGTCATCTTGCGGTCCTTTACCTGGAATAATAAAACACGAACCTGGGCACATAAAGAATGCTTTGTTCATATCCCTAGTCAATGAATCAGGAAAATAATTTCAATTACCTGGGATCCATTCAACTTCAAAATCAAACTGTTGGAACCAAATCTGCCATGCAAGTATCCTTCCTTTTGCAATTTGTCTTGATATCTTGGCAGAAAAAAAAAAAAAAAAAAATATATATATATATATATATATATTATAAAATTTATGGAGTCTGTTCTTATTAAGAATTTTACAGGAGTAAGATATAATTCAAACCTTTGTATCCCATTGAATATAGCCATTGTTTCTTTTTCTGCTATAAAATAATTCTTCTGGCTGGGTGTGAATTCACCTGACGCATAGGCACAAAGTCTTTCTTCTACTTTCTCCCTTCGTTCGAAAAGAATGGCTACACAAAAATCTAAAGAAGCATCAGTTTGAAGTATAAGCAGACCATCACCTAGCGGTTGGAGCTTTGGCAATTGTTGACATTCTTCTTTCAGCTATTTGACTAATGCAATTGCTTCTAGTGACCATCCCTCTTTGAGATGTTTTCTGATTGGAGTTGTTTTTCTGTCAATCTTGGGATGTACTTGTGAATGTAGTTCAAGAATCTTAAAAACCTTTGAATGATTTTTGTATTTTTCAACTCCTTTGGAAACTAAGTCAATTTAGTCAACACATGTGGCTTCATCTGAATTTCACCATTGACTACATGTATTCCTAGAAATCTATGTTGTCTTGGAAAAATACCATTTTTCTCTCTGATAAAACTATGCCATGCTATTGAAGTAGCTTTAGAAAAACTTCTAAATTTTTTAGATGGTTTTTTACATCTAGACTATGAATTAAAATGTCATCAATGTATGTTACAATGAAATCATACTTGGCAAAAATGAAATCCATTCTTCGCTGGAAGAATGCAGGGGCATTTTTCAGACAAAATGGAACAACTTTCCATTGGTAAAATCCGACTGGACAACGAAAAGCAGTTTTATGCCAGTCTTCCTTTTGTATCTAAATTTGATAGTATCCAAACTTCAAGTCAAATTCGTTGAATACTTTGCTATGCTGTATTTTTTGCATTATGGTTTCTAGTCTTGGTAATGGATAATTGAAACTCTGAGTAATTGCATTTAGAGGTTTATAATTTATCACCATTCTAGGCTTACCTCTGACTATCTCAGAATGATTTCTTACCAGAAATGTTGAACAAGAATAATGAGGCTCACTTGGCTCTATGAGCTGCATTTCTAGAAATTCTTTTATTTGTCTCTTTATTTCTTGCTCGTCTAAAGGAGTGCAAGGAATCAGTTTCCCTTTGACTCCATTATCATGCAAGGTCACAATCTCTTGCATTGGACTTTCTACTACCCAAAACTATTGTGGATTTTCTGAAAAGCTCTTAAGAGAGACAATGTATTTCTCTAATTCAGGCTTAAAAGGAATGGCTTCAAGATCTAAAATTTTTGCTCCTGTGAAAATGTTGAGACCAAAATCAACTCCTCCAATAAGTTGATAATAATTTAAAACCTTTAGGATCCATATCATTTTTTCAGTATATTCACTAGACCAAAGATCTGAAAGACTTCTGAAAAATAACTTTACTTTCATGTTAGGCAAAGGATATACCTTTACCAGTTCAGCATCTAGGCCCAACAACATACCTACATTCTTTGATTGCCATTCTTGGCATTTTCTGATCCAAATATTTCTTCTCAGTCTCATTCCCACTACTTTCTTTATTTCTTCTGCAATATTACTTGCATGTCCTTCAAGCAATCTGAATCTATCAACAAATGTACTAAAATCGTCGTCCTATGGTCCTTTACCTAGAATAATAAAACACGAACCTGGACACATAAAGAATGCTTTGTTCATATCCCTGGTCAATGAATCAGTTAAATAATTTGAATTACCTGGGATCCATTCAACTTCAAAATCAAACTGTTGGAACCAAATCTACCATGCAAGTATCCTTCCTTTTGCAATCTGTCTTGATATCTTAGCAAATAAAAAATATTTAAAATTTCTAGAGTCTGTTCTTATTAAGAATTTTACAGGAGTAAGATATAATTCAAACTTTTGTATCCCATTGAATATAGCCAGTGTTTCTTTTTCTTCTATAAAATAATTCTTCTAGCTGGGTGTGAATTCACTTGACGCATAGGCACAAAGTCTTTCTTCTCCTTTCTCCCTTCGTTCAAAAAGAACGGCTGCCCAAAAATCTAAAAAAGCATCAGTTTGAAGTATAACAGACCATCACCTGGCGGTTGGAGCTTTGGCAATTGCTGACATTCTGCTTTCAGTTGTTTGACTGTTTTTGTTGCTTCTGGTGACCATCCCTCTTTGAGATGATTGGAGTTGTTTTTTTGTCAATCTTGGGATGTACTTGTGAATGTAGTTCAAGACTCCTAAAAACCTCTAAATGGTTTTTGTATCTTTCAACTCATCTGGAAACTGAGTTAGTTTAGTCAACACATGTGGCTGCATCTGAATTTCACCATTGACTACATGTATTCCCAGAAAATCTATGTTGTCTTAAAACAAGACAATTTTTCTCTCTGATAAAACTATGCCATGTTGTTGAAGCAGCTTTAGAAAAACTTCTAAATTCTCTAGATGGGTTTTTACATCTGGGCTATGAATTAAAATGTCATCAATGTATGTTACAATGAAATCATACTTGGCAAAAATGAAATCCATTCTTCGCTGGAAGAATGCAGGGGCGTTTTTCAAACCGAATGGAATAACTTTCCATTGGTAAAATCCGGCTGGACAAGTAAAAGCCGTTTTATGCCAGTCTTCCTTTTGTATCTGAATTTGATAGTATCCAGACTTCATGTCAAATTTGATGAATACTTTTCTATGTTGTATTTTTTGCATTATGGTTTCTGGTCTTGGTAATGGATAGTTGAAACTCTGAGTAATTGCATTTAGAGGTTTATAATTTATCACCATTCTAGGTTTACCTCTAACTATCTCAAAATGATTTCTTACCAAAAATGTTGAACAAGAATAATGAGACTCACTTGGCTCTATGAGCTCCATTTCTAGCAATTCTTTTATCTGTCTCTTTATTTCTTGCTCGTCTGAAGGAGCACAAGGAATTAGTTTCCCTTTGACTCCATTATCATGCAAGGTCACAATCTCTTGGATTGGACTTTCTACAACCCAAAACTGTTGTGGATTTTCTGAACAGCTCTTAAGAAGTCTATCATGGATAGCAGTTTTTTCTGTAGACCAACTGGGATCTATACATGCCTTTTGTCTTGATTTTGATTTTTCTCTAGCTTCATATATTTGTAGGACTTCCTGCCAATCATCAGAATATTTTATGGGTCTTCTGGCTCCAACTCTTTTTTGACTATTTTCATGTCTCGCTTCTGAATTTGCAATGAACAATCTAGGCACAGCAATATTCTTTTTCTTCAAATTTATAATCAGCTTATCTTGGTTGATTGTTACTGGAAGCACAGAATTTAAAAATGGCATTCTCAACATTAAACTAGCTGAAGGATCATAATGTTGTATTGCAGAAATCTTAACTATACTCCCTCCAACTTTTAATGAAATGTTGTCTACATAATGGGTTAAACTCACAGTACCTCCTATAGTTTCAGACACCAGTATATTTTGTAATGGTTTCCACAGAGATTTAAATAAATATGGCCTAGCCAAATTATTTGATCTGCCGGTATCTATGAATGCATCAACAAATATCCATTCATTTTTTACTTGAACTTGAATCGGGATATAAATAAGGCTATTAGCCTTGACTATCTTTTTTAATAGATTATTTTCTTCTACTCTCTTGATCTCTGGTTTTGGAAAACTAGTCGAGGCTATGGTTCTTTTCTAGAAAGGACAGAAAGAATTTACTTCTAGAAAAGGTAAAGAAGATTGCTTACCCTTTTGTTCTGGCTACTCTGACTGTGAGCTTTCAGATTCATATTCTGAAACATCTGTTGTGTCGCTAGTGACTTCAGTGTCACTTTCTTCTTCTTGTTCACTGTAATGAACCTCTTTTGAAAAATCATCTTCTGAACAAGATAAACAGATATTCATCTTTTGTACACATTCTTCTTCTTCTTCTGCATCTAATATTTTAGTCAAAATATATACATCTAAAATATCATCTTTTGATTCTACTATAGACCAATCATCTTGAAATTCTTCTATATCTATACAAGCTTTGAGTTTACTAGATGAATTATTTGGGCACTTTCTTGCAAAATGTCCCTCTTTTTTACAAATGAAACAACAATTATTGTTTCTTGGTTTTGATCTTTTCTTCAGAAATTTATACTTTCTAAATGGCTTTCTTGGATTTGAGACTCTCTTGGGTTTAAATTTACCATACCTCTTTGTTTTCTTTTTCTTTCTGAACGGCATCCATGGTAACATAATTTTGCAAACATCTGAACTGGGTGTGATGTCATGCGCCTTCTTTTTCCAGCATAAGTATTTAAATTTCTCTGTAATTCTAAAAAGAAGGTCAACCCAATAAACTTGATCTAGTCTTTTATTTTGTCCATCTAGATCTTTCATAATGAGGTCTCCTAGATTGCCTGGTAATTTTGACAAAAAAGAATTTTTTTGAGTAACATCATTTGAGAGATTAGCTTTGAAAACCTTAGCCATGAAATCTTTACTGAATTGATCAAAGTACTTTAGATCTTTTAATTCCATTCGACTAAGATCTGTTATCAATTACTTTTTCTCATCAACAGGTTCTGGCACTAACTATGTTTTTAGCAATAACTATAATGTGGATTGTCTGACTTCCATGGTGACTCTTCTCTCTTCTTCAGATGGTCCCATCCACCAATCATAGACTATACCAGTCATACGTTTTTCTGCTAGGACCATAATGGATACATTATCCTATTTTGTTGTTATCTGCATCTGATACAGAGCACCTATTCAAATCCAGATTGATTCTCCAGGGTTTGAAGAACTATCCAAATCTAGAATGTAGCCACTTGTATTGGCAACATACAGATCTTCTTCAACACATGGATACTTATTCACTTCTTTCAGGATATGAGCCTTGTTCTAGTTATTTATGGATGGCAAGATAAAAGAAGGAAATTTGGAGGCAACTTGATCAAGGGTCATCACTTCCTCTTTTGAAACAAATGATTTATCTATTTTATATGCTTCTTTCTTTTCACTGGTTATTTTTCCAGTGTTTTTTGAAGTGGACTCTTCTGTACTAGTTTCATTTACTGCTTCTTCTGATTCTTCTTCTTCCTGATCCCAATAATTAAGTGCACTCATATCTATTTGAAATCTTGGGATTTCTTTGGCCTTCTTCTTCTGTCGCCTTCTTCTTCTTTCTTCCTTTTGTGATCTTTATGACTATTGCTCATAATAAAGCAGTTTAAGATTGGCATTTATCAATTCATCCAATTTGCCTAAGTCATCTAGAATGTCTTCAGCATGAGAACACCAAGTGGTTAGATAGTTTCCTATCTGCTAGACCTGTTCTAAACCATTTGGATTTTGTGAATTTTGTTCTAATAACGGGGCACAGTCAGCTCTTGTGGATGGTTGTCTAGTATTTGATGAAGAAGTACAGAATTTTGTTTTAGGTGGCCATTTTCCTCCTTTTACAAATCTACGATTTGCAAACTAGAATTCCTCTACGGGTGGTATATGACTAACATATGTACGAAACATCTTATTTACAGCAAAGAAAGGTTTTTCTTCTGGTATGTACAATTGATTTGTAGGCAGCGGTGTACTAGTGGAAGAACTTGCTTCATCTAGTGAAGGAATATGACGATAAAGGATTTTCTACTGCTAATAGGGGGTTGTTCATTTTCCTAAATGGCTCGTAAAACATGTTTCTCTAACATGACTATAGGCCGAGGTACTTTTGGTCTATCTAGAATAATTTTGACATGGCCATCGGATACAGACATTCTTTTAATGTTTTCTTTTGAATCGTCTGCAGATGCTAGAGATTTGTATTGAATGTACCAGTCATTGGGTAAGGCTTCTTTATCATAATGAACACCTTCAACTTGAGCATTGCTCACCCGTACAGTAACACAATCTTTCAAGACAGACTGTCTTAACTTAGGATGCGTTGTATTAGTAAACTGGAAAGAAGTTTGGATTAACATTGATAGATATTCACTGTCTTGAACCATTTCCAAGCCTTGTACTCCTATCAAATCTTTCCAACAATCTTTTAAACGAATATCAGACAAACTAATGGCATAATCTGGGTAGATAGTGCCATATTGACATCCCAAGGATAAATTTCCAAGTATTGTACCTATACGGGCATGATCATAATTGTTATGTCTGGTATCGAAAATTTCTACTATGCAAGGAGTATTAAGACCATGACGAAATAACAGGGCTAATCCAATTCTTATTCCCCCAAAGTGCAAATAAGAGAACTTCTTTTTTGCGACATATTTTCGGAAATTTTTCAATTCATCTTCAGAAAATAGATTAAGACCAACAATTTGTACAGACAGACATGAGATTTTTATTTTTAGTTCAACTTCTTTTAGCCACACTTTTTTGGATAGACTGAATATAAATGGAACTGGATAAATTTCTTTAGAGCTCAAAACTGGTGGGTTCCAGCTTTCTGGATCTTCTACCTTTTCATGTTCTATACTGTCAGATTCAAGGGATCTACAGTCTACTTCAGATACAGATGGTCTATCGATATTGGAGAATGATCTTAAGAAATTGGCCATGTTGAACTTTTACAAACTATTTCAGAGATTGACTAAAGCATCTTTTATCTACACAGCACTTGTATTACAAATTCTTTTCGAAGGCTTCTTGGCTAACTTCAAACTCTGTCTATAGAATGTATTGTTTCCTATCAGGAACGAGCTATGGCTCCGATCTACTCATGACTAAAAACTTGTGCAAAAGGATTAGGAGTGATACTTTCTCTTAGTCTAAGGTTATTGGTGTGCCTAGATTGTTCATTGCAAATTTATAATCAGCTTATCTTGGCTGATTGTTACTAGAAGCACAGAATTTAAAAATGGCATTCCCAACATTAAACTAGTTGAAGGATCATAATGCTGTATTGCAGAAATCTTGACTATACTCCCTCCAACTTTTAATGAAATGTTGTCTACATAATGGGTTAAACTCACAGTACCTCCTATAGTTTCAAACACCAGTATATTTTGTAATGGTTTCCACAGAGATTTAAATAAAGATGGCCTAGCCAAATTATTTGATCCGTCGGTATCTATGAATGCATCAATAGATATCCATTCATTTTTTACTTGAACTTGAACTGGGATATAAACAAGGCTATTAGTCTTAACTATCTTTTTTAATAGATTATTTTCTTCTAGTCTATTGATCTCTGGTTTTGGAAAACTGGTCGAGGCTGTGGTTCTTTTCTGGAAAGGACAGAAAGAATTTACTTCTGGAAAGGGTAAAGCAGATTGCTTACCCTTTTGTTCTAGTTGTTGTGACCGTGAGCTTTCGGATTCATCTTCTGAAACATTTGTTGTGTCGCTAGTGACTTCAATGTCATTTTCTTCTTCTTGTTCACTGTAATGGAGGTCTTCTGGAAAATCATCTTCTGAAAAACATAAACAGATATTCATCTTTTGTACACATTCTTCTTCTTCTTCTGCATCTGATATTTCAGTCAAAATATATACATCTGAAATATCATCTTCTGATTCTATTGTAGAACAATCATCTTGAAATTCTTCTATATCTATACAAGCTTTGAGTTTGCTAGATGAATTATTTGGGCACTTTCTTGCAAAATGTCCCTCTTTTTTACAAATCAAACAACAATTATTGTTTCTTGGTTTTGATCTTTTCTTCAGAAATTTATACTTTCTGAACGGCTTTCTTGGATTTGGGACTCTCTTGGGTTTAAATTTACCATACCTCTTTGTTTTCTCTTTCTTTCAGAATGGCATCCATGGTAACATAATTTTGCAGACATCTGAACTAGGTGTGATGTCATATGCCTTCTTTTACCAGCGTAAGTATTTAAATTTCTCTGTAATTCTGAAAAGAAGGTCAACCCAATAAAATTGATCTAGTCTTTTATTTTGTACATCTAGATCTTTCATAATGAGGTCTCCTAGATTGTCTAGTAATTTTAACAAAAAAGAAATTTTTTGAGCAACATCATTTGAGATATTAGCTTTGAAAACCTTAACCATGAAATCTTTACTGAATTGATCAAAGTAATTTAGGTCTTTTAATTCCATTTGACTAAGATCTGTTATCAATTGCTTTTTCTCATCAACAGGTTCTGGCACGAACTGTGCTTTTAGCAATAACTCTAATGTGGATAGTCCAGCTTCCATGATGACTCTTCTCTCTTCTTTAGATGGTCCCATCCACCAATCATAGACTATACCAGTCATACGTTTTTTTTCTAGGACCATAATGGATACATTATCCAATTTTGTTTTATTTGCATCTGATACAGAGCACCTATCCAAATCCGGATTGATTCTCTAGGGTTTGAAGAACTATCCAAATCTAGAATGTAGCCACTTGTATTGGCAGCATACAGATCTTCTTCAACACGTGGATACTTATTCACTTCTTTCAGGATATGAGCCTTGTTCTGGTTATTTATGGATGGCAAGATAAAAGAAGGAAATTTGGAGGCTGCTTGATCAAGGGTCATCACTTCCTTTTTTGAAACAAATGGTTTATCTGTTTTATATGCTTCTTTCTTTTCACTGGTTATTTTTCCAGTGTTTTTTGAAGTGGACTCTTCTGTACTAGTTGTAGTTACTGCTTCTTCTGATTCTTCTTCTTCCTAATCCCAATAATTGGGTGCACTCATATCTATTTGAAATCTTGGGATTTCTTTGGCCTTCTTCTTCTATTGCCTTCTTCTTCTTTCTTCCTTTTGTGATCTTTCTGACTGTTGCTCATCATACAGCAGTTTAAGATTGGCATTTATCAATTCAGCCTGTTTCCCTAAGTCATCTAGAACGTCTTTAGCATGAGAACACCAGGTGGTTAGATAGTTTCCTATCTGGTAGACCTGTTCTAAATCATTTGGATTTTGTGAATTTTGTTCTAATAACGGGGCACAGTCAGCTCTTGTGGATGGTTGTCTAGTATTTGATGAAGAAGTACAAAATTTTGTTTTAGGTGGCCATTTTCCTCCTTTTACAAATCTGCGATTTGCAAACTGGAATTCCTCTACGGGTGGTATATGACTAAGATATGTTCGAAACATCTTATTTACAACAAAGAAAGGTTTTTCTTCTGGTATGTACAATTGATTTGTAGATAGTGGTGTACTAGTGGAAGAACTTGCTTCATCTAGTGAAGGAATATGGCAATAAAAGGATTTTCTACCACTAACAGGGGGTTGTTCATTTTCCTGAATGGCTGGTAAAACATGTTTCTCTGACATGACTATAGGCTGAGGTATTTTTGGTCTATCTAGAATAATTCTAGCACGGCCATCAGATACAGACATTCTTTTAATGTTTCTTTTTGAATCATCTGCAGATGTTAGAGATTTGTATTGAATGTACCAGTCATTGGGTAAGGCTTCTTTATCATAATGAACACCTTCAACTTGAGCATTGCTCACTCGTACAGTAACACAATCTTTCAGGACAGGCTATCTTAACTTAGGATGCACTGTATTAGTAAACTAGAAAGAGGTTTGGATTAACACTGATAGATATTCACTATCTTGAACCATTTCCAAGCCTTGTACTCCTATCAAAGCTTTCCAACAATATTTTAAATGAATATTAGACAAACTAATGGCATAATCTGGGTAGATAGTGCCATATTGACATCCCAAGGATAAATTTCCAAGTATTGTACCTATACGGGCATGATCTTAATTGTTATGTTTGGTATCAAAAATTTCTGCTATGTAGGGAGTATTAAGACCATGATGAAATAACGGGGCTATTCCAATTCTTATTCCCCCAAAGTGCAAATAAGAGAACTTCTTTTTTGCAACATATTTTCGGAATTTTTTCAATTCATCTTCAGAAAACAGATTAAGACCAACAATTTGTACAGACGGACCTGAGATTTTTATTTTTAGTTCAACTTCTTCTAGCCACACTTTTTTGGATAGACTGAATATAGATGGAACTGGATAAATTTCTTTAGAGCTCAAAACTGGCACATTCCAACTTTCTGGATCTTCTACCTTTTCATGTTCTATACTATCAGATTCAAGGGATCTACAGTCTACTTTGGATACAAATCGTCTATCGATATTGGAGAATGATCTTAAGAAATTGGCCATGTTGAACTTTCACAAACTATTTCAGAGATTGACTGAAGTATCTTTTATCTACACAACACTTGTATTACAAATGCTTTTCGAAGGCTTCCTAGCTAACTTCAGACTTTGTCTATAGAATGTATTGTTTCCTATCAAGAGCGAGCTATGGCTCTGATACCAAAATGGAGACTGACTAACTAATGGATATCAAAATACAGGGGGTCGATACAACAAAATTGATAGTCTAAGTAAAGCAAGTATAAACACAATTGATCGAGAACCTCAGTATTAAGAACTTACCTTTAATCAATTTCGAAGACTGTTAGACAGCAAATTTGAGTGGGTTACTTCTCCTCAACCAAACATGCACGCGCAACTATGACCTCTCTCCACGGGTCTTCAATGCCTTCGCCTTAAAATTCCAAGTTCTTTTGGATGACATAAACTGTCCTCAGACAGCCAGCCCAGTGGGCTTCGATATTAATAAAAACAAGCGAAATACATAAGGCTTATTACAACATGAGATCTCAGAGTTCTCAGTCAAGCGATGTCTTGAACATCTGTTGATCTCTCTTCTTATAGATCTCCTTAAAACCTATTCATCTAAATTATTATGAAAAAGTAGAAATAATTGAGGGTCCTATCGGCATATTTCACCGATGGTGTCTACTCAACTTTTCTAGTACATATGTACAAAAATATTCTACCAAGGTCCTGTCAGACTTCTATCTGAATCATAGTCATTATCAAAATCAAATTCTTTAGAAGAATCATGCACTGGTCTGGACTCGTCGAGCATCTTTTGGTAGTGATGTTCAATCATCTTAAAGTACTCTTCGTCCCAATCGATATCTGCTGGGTCTTGGGCATCTGGTTGTTCATGTTGTAAAGTATATTCTTTTGCTTTTCCTTTTCCTTTGGCATCTTTAGCTAAAATTATTGGCCTTTTTGATGATGCCCTTGATGACTCTCCTTGTTCCATATTCGTCTTTATTTGGTGGAGTCCCTATTGCTAAGGTGTGTACCTGGCCAATTGTTTTCCCCACTTGGTAAGGAAATGTAAAGTTTCCATTTTAGTACATATGTTAGTCATATACCACCCATAGAAAAATTCTAGTTTGCAAATCACAGATTTGTAAAAGGAGGAAAATGGCCACCTAAAACAAAATTCTGTACTTCTTCATCAAATACTAGACAGCCATCCACAAGAGCTGACTGTGCCCCGTCATTAAAACAAAATTCACAAAATCCAAATGATTTAGAATAGGTCTACCAAATAGGAAACTATCTAACCACCTGGTGTTCTCATGCTGAAGACATTCTAGATGACTTAGGTAAACAGGTTGAATTGATAAATGCCAATTTTAAACTACTTTATGATGAGCAACAGTCAGAAAGATCACAAAAGGAAGAAAGAAGAAGAAGGCGACAGAAGAAGAAGGCCAAAGAAATCCCAAGATTTCAAATAGATATGAGTGCACCCAATTATTCTCATCAAGAAGAAGAAGAATCAGAAGAAGCAGTAACTGCAACTAGTACAGAAGAGTCCACTTCAAAAAATACTAGAAAAATAACCAGTGAAAAGAAAGAAGCATATAAAACAGATAAACCATTTGTTTCAAAAAAGGAAGTGATGACCCTTAATCAAGCTGCCTCCAAATTTCCTTCTTTTATCTTGCAATCCATAAATAACCAGAACAAGGCTCATATCCTAAAAGAAGTGAATAAGTATCCACGTGTTGAAGAAGATCTATATGCTAGTGGCTACATTTTAGATTTGGACATTTCTTCAAACCCCGGAGAATCAATCCGGATTTGGATAGGTGCTATGTATCAGATGCAGATAACAACAAAATTGAATAATGTATCCATTATGGTCCTAGTAGAAAAACGTATGACTGGTATAGTCTATGATTGGTGGATGGGACCATCTGAAGAAGAGAGAAGAGCCATCATGGAAGCCGGACTGTCCACATTAGAGTTATTGCTAAAAACACAGTTCATGCCAGAACCTGTTGATGAGAAAAAGCAATTGATAATAGATCTTAGTCGAATGGAATTAAAAGATCTAAAGTACTTTGATCAATTCAGTAAAGATTTCATGGTTAAGGTTTTCAAAGCTAATCTCTCAAATGATGTTGCTCAAAAAATTTCTTTTTTGTCAAAATTACCAGGCAATCTAGGAGACCTCATTATGAAAGATCTAGATGTACAAAATAAAAGACTAGATTAAGTTTATTGGGTTGACCTTCTTTTCAGAAATGTAGAGAAAGTTAAATAATTATGCTAGCAAAAGAAGGCGCATGACATGACACCTAGTTCAGATGTCTGCAAAATTATGTCACCATGGACGCCGTTCTGAAAGAAAAAGAAAACAAAGAGGTATGGTAAAATTAAACCCAAGAGAGTCTCAAATCCAAGAAAGTCGTTCAGAAAGTATAAATTTCTCAAGAAAAGATCAAAACCAAGAAACAATAATTGTTGTTTCATTTGTAAAAAAGAGGGACATTTTGCAAGAAAATGCCCAAATAATTCATCTAGAAAACTCAAATCTTGTATAGATATAGAAGAATTTCAAGATGATTGGTCTATAGTAGAATCAGAAGATGATATTTAAGATCTGTATATTTTGACTGAACTATCAGATGCGGAAGAAGAAGAAGAATGTGTACAAAAGATGAATATATGTTTATCTTGTTCAGAAGATGATTTTTCGGAAGAGCTCCATTACAGTGAACAAGAAGAAGAAAGTGACACTGAAGTCACTAGCGACACAACAGATGTTTCAGAAGATGAATTCGAAAGCTCACGGTTGGAGCAGCCAGAACAAAAGGGTAAGCAATCTACTTTACCTTTTCCAGAAGTAAATTCTTTCTGTCCTTTCTAGAAAAGAACCACAGCCTCGACCAGTTTTCCAAAACTAGAGATCAATAGAGTAGAAAAAAATACTCTATTAAAAAAGATAGTCAAGTCTAATAACCTTATTTATATCCCGGTTCAAGTTCAAGTAAAAAATGAATGGATATTTGTTGATGCATTCATAGATGCTGGCGGATCAAATAATTTGGCTAGGCCATCTTTATTTAAATCTCTATGGAAACCATTACAAAATATACTGGTGTCTGAAACTATAGGAGGTACTGTGAGTTTAACCCATTATGTAGACAACATTTCATTAAATGTTGGAGGGAGTATAGTCAAGATTTTTGCAATACAACATTATGATCCTTCAGCTAGTTTAATGTTGGGAATGCCATTTTTAAATTCTGTGCTTCCAGTAACAATCATCCAAGATAAGCTGATTATAAATTTGATGAAAAAGGCTATTGTTGTGCCTAGATTGTTCATTACAAATTTAGAAGCAAGACATGAAAATAGTCAAAAAAGAGTTGGAGCCAGAAGACCCTTAAAAGATTCTGACGATTGGCAAGAAGTCTTGCAAATATATGAATCTAGAGAAGAATCAAAATCAAGACAAAAGGCATGTATAGATCCTAGTTGGTCTACAGAACAAATTGTTATCCATGACAGACTTCTTAAGAGCTGTTCGGAAAATCCACAACATTTTTGGGTAGTAGAAAGTCCAATGCAAGAGATTGTGACCTTGCATAATAATGGAGTCAAAGGGAAACTGATTCCTTGCACTCCTTCAGACGAGCAAGAAATAAAGAGACAGATAAAAGAATTGCTAGAAATGCAGCTCATAGAGCCAAGTGAGTCTCATTATTCTTGTTCAGCGTTTCTGGTAAGAAATCATTCTGAGATAGTCAGAGGTAAACCTAGAATGGTGATAAATTATAAACCTCTAAATGCAATTACTTAGAGTTTCAATTATCCATTACCAAGACCAGAAACCATAATGCAAAAAATAAAGCATAGCAAAGTATTCAGCAAATTTAACATGAAGTCTAGATACTATCAAATTCAGATACAAAAGGAAGACCAACATAAAACTGCTTTTACTTGTCCAGCTGGATTTTACTAGTGGAAAGTTGTTCCATTTGGTCTGAAAAACACCCCTGCATTCTTCCAGCGAAGAATGGATTTCATTTTTTCCAAGTATGATTTCATTGTAACATACATTGATGACATTTTAATTCATAGTCCAAATGTAAAAACCCATCTAGAACATTTAGAAGTTTTTCTAAAGCTGCTTCAACAACATGGCATAGTTTTATCAGAGAGAAAAATGGTCTTATTTTAGGACAACATAGATTTTCTGGGAATACATGTAGTCAATGGTGAAATTCAGATGCAGCCACATGTGCTGACTAAATTGACTCAGTTTCCAGATGAGTTGAAAGATACAAAAACCATTCAGAGGTTTTTACGAGTCCTGAACTACATTCACAAGTACATCCCAAGATTGACATAAAAACAGCTCCAATCATAAAACATCTCAAAGAGGGATGGTCACTAGAAGCAACAGCAGCAGTCAAACAGCTGAAACAGAATGTCAGCAATTGCCAAAGCTCCAACCGCCAGGTGATGGTCTGCTTATACTTCAAACTGATGCTTATTTAGATTTTTGGACAACCGTTCTTTTTGAATGAAGGGAGAAAGGAGAAGAAAGACTTTGTGCCTATGTGTCAGGTGAATTCACACCCAGCTAGAAGAATTATTTTATAGCAGAAAAGGAAACACTAGCTATATTCAATGGGATACAAAGGTTTGAATTATATCTTACTCCTATAAAATTCTTAATAAGAATAGACTCCAGAAATTTTAAATATTTTTTATTTTCCAAGATATCAAGACAGATTACAAAAGGAAGGATACTTGCATGGCAGATTTGGTTCCAACAGTTTGATTTTGAAGTTGAATGGATCCCAGGTAATTCAAATTATTTAACTGATTCATTGACCAGGGATATGAACAAAGCATTATTTATGTGTCCAAGTTCATGTTTATTATTCCAAGTAAAGGACCACAGGACGACAATCTTAGTACATTTGTTGATAGATTCAGATTGCTTGAAGGACATGCAAGTAATATTGCATAAGAAATCAAGAAAGTAGTGGGAATGAGACTTAGAAGAAATGCTTGGATCAGAAAATCCCAAGCATGGCAATCAAAGAACGTAGGTATGTTGTTGGGCCTAGATGCTGAACTGGTAAAGGTATATCCTTTGCCTAACATGAAAGTAAATTTATTTTTCAAAAGTCTTTCAGATCTTTGGTCTAGTGAATATACTGAAAAAATGATATGGATCCTAAAGGTTTTAAATTATTATCAACTTATTGGAGCAGTTGATTTTGGTCTCAGCATTTTCACAGGAGCAAAAATTTTAGATCTTGAAGCCATTCCTTTTAAGCCTGAATTAGAGAAATACATTGTCTCTCTAAAAATCCCAGATATTTTTGAAGAATTAGAAGCATCTTTTCTTCAGAGGTTTGATGAGAACTATGCCCTGAATGACACCTTTCCACAATAGGAAATATTTGAAGGGTTTGCTAACTGGGAGATAAAATATGGTTTTTGCAGAAAAAAGCCAACCACTAGGATATCTCAGTGCATTCAAAGAACTTTGCAATATCTCAGAACTTTTTCATCTCCGTGGGATTATCATAGTCTCAGACTAAGAGAAAGTATCACTCCTAATCCTTTTGCACAAGTTTTTAGTCATGAGCAGATCGGAGAGATTCAGACCGGCAATAATGAAGAAATGATTAAGCAACATGCTGGATGGTTTAATGAATTTGGAAATCTGAGATTAACAGAGAAGATACAGATTCTACAAAAAATGGACGATTTACAAGGAGAACCAAAGGCATTAAAATTTATAATAAATCAAAAGGCTTTGGTAACTATCAACGTTATTTAAAGTAATTGGAATAACAATGTGATCCATATTATTAGTTTGATGATTTCAAACAGAATCTGTACATCTATGATTTTTGAGTTAGGTTGGCAAAACAAAACCTATATGAGTGATAATTGCAAAGAATGGGTTTAGCATGCAATTGAAAGTTCCACTAATATGTTTCAAATTTTTAAATGGGAACTTCTAAACGGCATCGAATTAGCAATACAGAGATCACCCATGATCCGAAATGTCTTTAAAGATTCTTTCTTAGATATTGATATCAGTCCTTTACCTTTCCTTACCAAGTGGGGAAAACAATTGGCTAGGTACACACCTCAGCAACAGGGACTCCACCAAATAAAGATGAATACAGAACAAGGAGAGTCATCAAGAGCATCATCAAAAAGGACAATAATTTTAGCTGAAGATGCCAAAGGAAAAGGAAAAGCAAAAGAATCTACTTTACAGGTCGAACAGCCGGATGCCTAGGACCCAACAGATATCGATTGGGATGAAGAGTACTCTAAGATGATTGAACATCACTACCAAAAGATGCTCGACAAGTCCAGACCAATACATGATTCTTCTGAAGAATTTGATTTTGATAATGACTGTGATTCGGATAGAAGTCCGATAGGACCTTGGTAGAATCTTTTTGTACATATGTACCAGAAAACATGGGTAGACACCATCGGTGAAAATATGCCGATAGGACCCTCAATTATTTCTACTTTTTCATAATAGTTTAGATGAATAGGTTTTTAGGAGATCTATAAGAAGAGAGATCAACAGATGTTCAAGACATTGCTTAACTGAGAACTCTGAGATATCATGTTGTAATAAGCCTTATGTATTTCACTTGTTTTTATTAATATTGAAGCCTACTAGGCCACCTGTCTGAGGACAGTTTCTGTCATCCAAAAGAACTTGGAACTGTAAGGCAAAGGCGTTGAAGACCCGTGGAGAGAGGTCATAGTTACGCGCGCATGTTCGGTTGAGGAGAAGTAACCCACTCAGATTTGTTGTTTAACAGTTTTCGAAATTGATCAAAAGTAAGTTCTCAATACTGAGGTTCTCGATCGATTATGTTTATACTTGCTTTACTCAGACTATCAGTTTTGTTGTATCGACCCCCTCTATTTTGATATCCATCAGTTAGTGAGTCTCCAAAATTATATCCGTCAGTTAGTCAGTCTCCCATTGATGGGCATATTAACAGTTGGGAAGCCCACATATTTAGTGGAATATTTCAGCTCATACATCAACAAGTGTCATTACTGGTTTCTGCAATTTTCAGATTTTTCTGGCGAGAAAACTTGGTCGGGATTCGACAAGTACTTGGCTTATTCAGCAAAAATTCGCCATGACAACAGTTGGCAAGGTAGGAGATTTTGGTTATCTTTCTGCTCATTTGGCTGAATGGAAGAGGATTTTTTTGTTCTCTCATTTGCTATACAATTCAGTTCAGAGTTTTCAGTAAGCTTTTGGGGTCCAAAAGCCTCTCATTTGGGAGGTGTGATCAGGAGCTCAGGACCAAGTGTCAAAAAATGCTCAATTTTGAAAGTTCTCATAACTTTTTCAAACTTGAACGCTTGGATATATCTCGTTCTCCTGATTCCGACGTCGTGAACGGTTCGAAAAACAGACTCCGTATGCAGCAATTATTCCAATTTTAAAATCGCCCAATATCCTCCATTTTTATGAATTTAAAAAAATATATATAAAAATAAAAAAAATAAAAAATAAAAAATAAAAAAAAATAGAATATTCCAAAAAATATTCCTTGGAATATTTCAGATTTCTGAAATATTTCGACAATATTCCATTTCTGGTAGCCAATAGAATGCTGCCACGTGGCAGGACCAAAGGCCGCCACGTGGCTTGGATGACGTCAACATATGGGTTGGTTGGGTGCATATTAAAATTTTGGTATGCATTTCGGTGGGTCGAACCCATGACCAACCTTACAATAGCGCAGTGCTCCATCGTTGAGCCATAGTGGCGGGACTTGTTATGACCACGGGCCAACTTATAGTTAAGGCTTGAAAAGTTATGGGCGGGCCTAAAAAGGGGCGCGCAATCCGAGGCCCACTAACCGTCCATGTGACCACGTAGATGTAAATTTTAATGTAATTGCAGTTGGCTAGCAGAAAAATTGGTGGTGGCACCATTTTTTTCAAACCCGCCATCTTTGGCAGACTTAACTGCAGTTAACTAAAGTTAGCTGGAGTGGTTTTAGGGGCAAACTGGCAGTGGTATTGAATATGCCATAACTTTGGCTAGGAAAGGCCTTTTGAGATGAATTTTGTTTTGATTTTGGGTCTCTTCGACATTTTGAAGCCATTGGCATAGGTTTCACAGCGAACAGAGGTCATCTTCAGGTGTTTTTGCTTTGGGGAAGTTCTATGAACCACTAGGGCCTATTCAGTGTTGGAGCTACATTGGGTTGTGTGCAGCGACTGAATGTGAAACGAAGGTCATTCCTGACTATATTCATTGTTTTGAGTCCATTTCTACAGCTCTTTTTGCCTGTTGAGGCATTCTTCACCTCGAAATTCTTCAGGGAAGCTTTCAGGGCCACCAGGGCCATTCCAGTGCTTGAGCTGTTTGGGGGATGTATTCATTTGTTTTCGGTGATTCGAAAGCCTACTTCTTTTGTCTTCGACCTTCTAAGTCCATTGGAAGAGGTTTTAGAACCATTGGAGGTTATCTCCACCTTGAATTTCTTCATCGAAGTTTAAAGAGCCACCAGGGAAATTTGGAGAAAGCACTGTTTAAGGTACAATTTCACTATTTAGTGCTTGGGGAAGAGAATTCTTAGCTGTTTCCTATCTTTTGATTTCGTTTTTACAGTCAGATTTGCCTTTAGTGGCACTTATTTACTTGTATTAGCCTTTGCATCTTTCTTAATACAAGAGGAAAAGCCCATTTTGGGAGGCTTGGTCTAGCAAATGTAGCCCATGAGGGGTGAACTGCTTCATCATCTTTGTGTCATTATTTGCTGAAGATTTCATGCTAAACAAATCTGATATAATGTGTTAAACAATGAATTTAACAAATTTCCTTCCCAAATAAACATCTAAACAGCTGCTCAAACTTATTTGTTTTATTCCGCAAGACATTAAGCTTCAAGCATGAGTATTTTAATGACATTTGAGTGTTTAATTCTATTATTTCTTTAGGCAGAGTCTGTAGAGGGCTAGGCAGCTTCTAGATCTCATCCTCTCTTTAGAGGTGACATATCCAGTAAATGCCCCTACAGTCTATCTCTATATTAGAAATAAGAAGTTCTCACATTTTCAGAGTTAACCTTGGAGTTGTTTGCACATTTAAAATTATTGGAAATGGATACCTTGCACCCTTTATTCAAGTACATTTCATTTTCAGATCATTAATGACCTAGCACAGTGCCCGCAATCATCAAGAATTCACATTTTTGGGGACTGAGAGATAGGTTCATCTCAATGCATTTTTTCATCACCTTACCTAAGTTGGACAGAGCCTCCTAGAAATCACATCCATAAGGTGTAAAATCATCCATATAAATCTCTACCGCATCATGGACTAACTCGACAAAGATACTTAGGATTGCTCTTTGGAAAGTTGCAGGATCATTGCATAGGCCAAAAGGAAGGGCCCTATAGGTGAAGGTACCCCAAGGACGAGTGAAGGTGGTCTTATCTTGGTCTTTCGGGCTGATCTGGATTTGATTGTACCCGTTGAATCCATCTAGGAACGAGAAAAAAAAATTCCCAGCCAGGCCATCTAGCACTTGGTCGATGAAAAGTAGAGGGAAATGGTATTTCTTTGTGGCTTTTTTTAACTCCCTATAATCGACACAAATCCTCCACTTACCATTTTTCTTTGGAACCAACACCAAAGGAGAGACCCACTCACTATCTAAGATAGGGTAAATGAAT
This sequence comes from Pinus tabuliformis, assembly GCA_031772625.1. Classification (NCBI taxonomy): domain Eukaryota; kingdom Viridiplantae; phylum Streptophyta; class Pinopsida; order Pinales; family Pinaceae; genus Pinus; species Pinus tabuliformis. Next base: position 57,320,505 of record CM062804.1, read on the forward strand.
CCTACATCTAGCAGCTTTTGCAGTTCTTCCTTGACAATATCTTTAAGAGTTGGATTCATTCTCCTTTGGGGTTGTCGGACTGGCTTGCAACCTTCTTTGATATAAATGTGGTGAGTACACACCGAGGGGTGCACTCCCTTCATTTCTTTGTAACTCCAAGCAAAGGCATCCATATGTTTCTTCATCCTATTGTCCCCCTCCCATGGTTATTTCTAAGGTAGAGAGTTGGGTGGAATAAACTTCATCTTCCTCCTCCTCTTCCAGCCACAAAGGTAAGTCATGTTCTAGATAGCTGAGCAAGAGGGTATAGGACTAACTTCTTGGACATATGCCCATTTTTTATGGTCATATTTCCAGCCCTGCACCTAATGTAGGCATTGAAAGTGGCTAACTAGGGCCTCCCAAGGATGAGAGGGTAATCAGTAAGCTTAGCCTTAGGCTGGAGAACTAGGAAATCTGTAGGGTACTCCCAAGAGTCAATGGAGACCATCACATCCTCCACAATCCCCTCAGGGGTCACTGTGGAGCGGTCTGCAAGTTGTAGAACAATTGTGGTCTTTCTCAATGAATCTTGGAGGTTGAGCTTGAGCATGGTTTCCTTATTCATCACATTAATGGCAGCCCCAAGATCGATCAAAGTGTGTGGGACAATGGTGCCATTGATGTGCACATCTACTACAGGGCTTCCAGGGTCCAAATACTTTGGACATATTACCTGACCCAGCATTAAGTTGGACAGTTGTCCAATGACATTAATGGTAGGGGAATCTCTTCATCGCCTCCCTGAATGCTTGAAACATTTCTCCTTATCAACTTGTTGTAAATAGGTACATCTTTAATAGCTTGGAGAAGTGGAATTTTGACACATACGTTTTTCAATTCTCCCAAAAGTTCAGCCTCTTCTGGGGTAGGTTGGAGTGGTTGGGTTAATCTCTTAGGAAAGGGTGGTGGAATTACTTTAGGCATGCTTTCCTCTGTTTCATCCTCAACCTCCCTAGGTGGATGTAGAGGTTGGTTGTTTGGGAGTACTCTCCTAGATCTCAGGTTGATTTGTTGAATTTCTACAACATAAGCTAGATAGGATGTCTCTCCACTGTATACTTGTTGTGCATGTATGTTGTTCAGGTTCATATTTGGTTGGGTAGGAATCTGGGGTTGTTTAGGTGGAACAGAGTGTAAAAGTTGTGGTTAGGCAGGTGGTGAAGCCAATAAAGCTGGAGCATTGTTGTATGGGGGCCTCCACCCTTGGGGCGGTGCATTCCACTGAGGTTGTGGTGGAGCATATGGTTGAAATGACTAGCTGGTTGGCTAGGAATGATAATGAGGTGCAAAGGACCAAGGAGGAGGTGTAGACCAAGAAATATGAGAAGGGGGGCCCGTGAAGGTATGGATGTGGTCTGGTTGGGGTTGTAATATGCATGGGATGACCCTTGCATGCCCTGCTGGTATGGCCTATGCCCATGAGGTCTCCTTTGGTTTATGTAGCATAGTTGTTCATTTATCCCTTCAGCTCCTTGATATACAACTTTTAATCTAGGGAGATAAGGGCACTTGTCTATGGAGTGGTTTTCTTCATAGACTGAGCAGATTTCAATAGAATTCAATGGACATCCGTTCCTAGGGTGCCTGCTGGTGCATCTAGGATAGAAAATGGCTAAGGATCTATCTGCTTCCTCCTATTTTCTCTTAATGTGCATAGTGTCCATTTGTAGGGAAAGTGTTTGCAGCATCTCACTCTTGAAATCCTCTAGCATGTTTTCAATTTCACCCTTGATGGATGAATTGGAAGAGGATGGATTGACCATAGGTTGAATACCCCTACCCTTTTTCCTAGCTACCCTAGAATGGTTTCTAAAGATAGTCTTGATATCCCCATAGGGTAACTGGTAGATATCCCCTCCTGCTAACAAGTTTAGGGTATCTAGAAGATCTTCCCTTACTCCTCTAAGTGGGACCAACTTCACTGACTTAGGGTCAAGTGTGCACCTGGCCCTCTTGTAGCTAAGTTGGAATCTTTCTTCATAATCTTCTAGGGATTCATCATTACCTAAGGTCATCCTAAAAATTTCCTCTTTAGTTTCTTTAGACCTACAGTAGTCTCGAGACTTGTTGTTGAAGGCTTGCTACATCTGAGCCCAAGTTATGATGCTATCTCTAGGCAAACCCATGAACCAACACAAAGTTGCATCCTCGAGACTGGATGGAAATAGTTTCAACTTCTGCTCACCATTGGTGTAGCCATAGGTTTGGCATATGACAGAAAACTCAAATAAGAAAGTGTTTGCATCTTCTAAGGTCAGACCATGGAAATTAGGAAGGGAAGAGGAGCTTATATTTTTCATCTTAGTGTCCCCATTGGTTTCCTTGATGGGCAAGGCACCCTCAACTCTTTCCCTATTTCCTCTGCCATTTCTGTTTTCAGTCATTGGTTCAATAGGAATGGGTTCTTCTTCTTCTTCTTCCCCTATAGGTTCTTCAAATATGTCTGGTTGCTCACCTAAGGGTTCCTCCAGTTCACAGCCACTGAAGAAGAGGGAAGGTTGGTTGTTTGAAGCAGTGGGGGTATTTGGCAAAAATTTCCCTAAGTTATCCCTATTCCTACGAGGCATGAAAAAAATGTTTTTGTTGTGTTTTGTGTTTTCTTCAAACTTTGAAAGTAATTGCAGAATTGAAATTGCAGACTGAATGAAAACTAATGACTGAATAAAAAATTAAATGCTTGATTGAAATCTTACTTGCAGAATGGAAAGGAAAGAAAAGAATGAAGAATGGAAACGGAAAAAACTAAATTACTTTTGCAGAAATGAAACTACTAGCAAAATATTAGAAACAAGAAATGGAAAAAAGAAAGCAATAATCACATATTACTCAGACACCTCCCTAGCAATGGCGCCAAAAAGTGATGAGCACCAGTATTGCAACAAGAATGTTGCAACTCCTGGGGCTACCAGATTTACTTTATCAACCCAGTGTTCGTACAAACTTGGAGGTGCAGTGTTGTATACATAAGTAAAAGTGATGGTTCTGCCTTTTGTCACCTTTCAGCTGGCGAGAGACTACTAGGGTTTTCAAGCCAGACTTCTATGGATTCAGAAGAAGCTTGATTACAAATGAAAGAAAGAGAAATCTGCTTTAGGAGAAAGCTTGTCTACTCCAATAAGGAAAAGCAATGAAATCCAATGCTAAAAACACACCATTTCCTAACTAACTACTGAGAAACTATGTTTTACAAGAATGCCAAGCTAACATGTATGAAATTCTACTATCCTAAGCATGAAAGTTCAAAACATCAAACATCACTACTGTGCATGTAAGGACTGAAATAAATCTGTTTTTTTCTTTTTATTCGTTTTATGGAAAAAAACAAGTGTGAAAGCTAATCTCTTTTGGTGATGTGACAGGTGGCTTAGCGATGTTTGTGGATGGTTGGAGGTTTTGGGAGACCCTTAGGTGACCTTTTGTGGCTTTCTGGAGATTTTCCCTCAATTCGGCCTCAAAATAGGCCACTACAGGAAAAGCTACAAGTTGTCCTAAAAACTTACAAGATTCCCTGTATTTATATAGGATACAACCGAGAGCAAAAAAATGGGTGTTGGAGGTGATGGAAGGCTTAGGGAAGGTGGTTGGTGGATGGAATGGAGTGAGAAAATTCCTAGGATCACTCAGAACTCAAAACCAAGGTTGGGAAATGGTTGGATTTGCTCAACATGCTTGGAAAAGTTTCCATGTAAAATGATGAAATTGGTGAAGGTCTTAGTGAAAGAAAGGAATGATTATGGATGGATGAAGTTGGAAGGAAGTTGCTTGCTATGAAATCTTTCTCTACTTTTGAAACACCTACACTGCATCAAACAATGATATTTGCCCAAAAATCATGTAAACAAGAAGAATTTCAATGAGCTAGAAAAACAAAGTTTAATGAGATAGCTGTCTACTTCATGCATGAGGAAAATTTGCATAATAAGATGAAGTCATTGATGATATCTAATGTAAGACTAAAAATGGAAGAAATGGTAATTAAATCCTACACTTGCAAATTGATAAAATGCTCATTCAAGTACAGTAAACTCTAAATTCTATGAGAAAGTAGAAATCTGTCTTTTTGGGCTACATTGGGGCCCTTTCCTCAAATCATGATCGCTGAAGGAGGAAGTGAGTCCAAGACACCTATTGATAGCTTTTTGGTGTTCATTTTATCCCTTCTAACCTACTACTAAAGTAAAGCATAAATGGAAGCAAACTAATAAACGAACTAATCAAATCTATGCTACTTGCAAGGAAATACTTCTAAGGACAATTTAACCATGAATCTATGAAACTAATATAAGCATACATATATAAGAAGAAGAGCCTTTGCTGCTAGGGTTGTTCCCTAACCCAAGAGGTTCATCCCTCTGAGTTAACTCTGTACTAGATCATGAAAAAGATCATTATCATTATCAAAATAGAAAATTACATAGCAATGTCTTCCACAAGTCTGGAGCTCCAAAATAACTAGTGCTTTTACAACAAAAATTTGAATCCTAATGAGGCTCTAGGCCTCTTTATTTATACAACTAAAGTCTCCAATGACTTCCTTAAATTTAGGGAGGCTCGGCTCCCAAACTCAAGATGAACTAACTCTTTGACTATCACTTGCTCGGCTTCCTTTTGATCTTCGTGACTTGGCTACTTGTACTCCGAGCTAGTGTGATTGATGGAGGAATATTCGAATGAGGGAGGAGTAAATGAGGAGGATTTACCTCCTACAATCTCTCTTCCTTGTCCCATTGGACTTTTAGCCTTTAATCTTGCCAAAATTCCCTGATTTTCTCTCACAAACCTGCATTTAATTCACATTAGTCCACTAGGCATACTATCTCACTTTGAGTCATCTCATTAAACAAAATAAAATCAAAACATCTAATAAGTTTTGATAAGAGTTGATTTGACTAATCTAGGAGGTGAATAAAGGCCCATATAGTTACCCAATGATGAGGCTCATCAATGATATATTGCTTCCCTTGGATGATCTTCTTCTAGGGCAAGGAAATGATCCTTGCTTTTATAACATTGAAGGTGATGACAATGATTTTTCTTCTTCAATATGCTTTGCCTTCTTTAGTAGTGTAGATCAGGATTGTTGCTAGGGTTTCAACCTATTTCAAGATGATATGATCTTTGATTTTGATATCCTTTGAGTTAGCTTGCTTTGTAAGCACCTTAATGAGGGTCTTGGTGGCCTTTTGATGATGGTTGTGGAGACACAAGTTCTTTTTGTTGTACACTGCTTGTTATAGACTTGATCCTTCAATCTTGACAAAACCATTCAACTTGCTTCGATACCCTTGAAAATTGATCCTTGCATGTCTCTTTGCTACCCTTCCTTTGACTTCTGAACCTTAGCTCTGATACCATGTTGAAGAATCTAGGGCATTGATTTAATGAGATTCTTCTTAGCATGATAACTATTTGTGAGGAATTTTAATTTTCTTATTAGCACAATCTTCTCTTTGACATTATTGGAGTGTGTGTTTCTTATTTCATCAAATAGCTACCAAAATAAAGAGACAAGAACACAAGATGTTGGCATTCTGCTAGGGCCAAAACCTCTCCCTCTTGGAGGGGAAAACCTACACATAATTCTTCTTATAGAGATTCCAATTGACAAACACCAAGACCATGTCTCTAGACTCACTCAGGCACTCCAAGACCAAGACACCAATCCTCTTCTTTGTCACTGCTAAGATCATCATCATTGTTGCACCTCTAAGGTCATCATCAAGATCTTCACTACTGTTGCAACATATTTTCACTTTCATCGATGTCTTAACTATACCACCGAGATCTTCTTATGGTCTGCACCTAGGCCCACCGAGTTCATGACTATTTCACCATAGTTGCTCCTTCGTTGTGATCATAACCTTGTGACAGAGTCTCCGTTGAGATCATATCTCAGCTTAAGATCATGACTGCAAAGAGTGTTACTATAGGACCTTCTTCAGCTGGATTATTTCGAGATAGTGTAGACTGATGTGGATCCCTGAGATTCTTGTCATCACTACTATACCAAGATGATATTGTCTAGAATGATGAGACAGAGTGTTCCCCTCTTACATTGAAGCCCTTATCATCATACTTATGTTGATAATGTTACTATTTCTGTAGCACCCATCTAAAGATACATTAATTCCATCCAAATTATGAGCCTTATATGAAGATAGACAGTCTTGTACCCATCTGAAACCTGAGTTCCTGTACCCTTGAAGTTACAGAGACACTTATCTGAAATTTTGATTTTCTTTGGTAACTCTAGCTGCCTATTTATAGGTGTTATGCCTCCATAATAAGCCGACATGTCAATGTGATCTAATGTGTCTTTTCTATTGAGCCAACATGTCATTTGTATATTCTTTGAGTTCGACTTAATTTATCTCTTCATCATTTTGCAGGCAGTCTTCTTTGTGCTTTTGTTTGGAGGATTGTGCTTATCTTAGAGGGTTGTTCTATACTTTTATACATTTTACATAGGCTCATGAAGAGATCTCTTACATGTCTTTGACTCTTTGAATTTCCTAAACCTATGGAATGAGAAAGAAACTCATTCTTATAATTTACAAAAATGACATTTCTTTTTCTTGACAAGTACAAAGATCAAAATTACATTTTGTAAATACTGAACCTAGCTACACTTTCTTCAACACCCTTTTAGGCTAAAGATAGTTACTCTAGCCTTCATATTATATGTGCACTCATGTAGTTCAAATAACTTATTCATCCCAAGTAACTAATCCTTTGCATCCTCTTACTTAATCAAATCTCCATCAAAGGTAGGTGCCTTAGCTATCTTAAACTCATCTGCAAAATATCCCCTATCACTCCTCCTGTAAGGGTGATAATAATGATGATTATAGTTCTTGTCAAAACAAAAACTAGAGTAGTAGTTATGTCCATCACCTCTCCTATTCGGAGTATCCAAGAGCCTTCCATCTCTAAATGTGCCATCCCTATATGAAATGTTCCCACCATGAGAACTACTACCATATGCCCCATTATTCATATCCTCCTACCCACAGCTGATCCGAAGCAGTCCCTGTCTCTACAATTCTAAAAAACTCTGAAGGATTACTACATTGAATTCTGCTTGTTTCTCCTATGCCTACATGATTCTATCATCTCCTACTTTACAACTTCTTAATTCTTCCTTCAAGCTTCTCAATGTGTTTGCTAAGTCAGGAGAGTGCCCAACACCACACTGCTCATCTGATCCATAAGGAGAATCTCAGGAACTGTAGTCTACCATATTGCTAGTCATCTTTGATCTCTTTCATGTAAGTACACCATGTCAGCTAAAACCAAAACATAACATAATCAACATACCTCAGTATAGTTGAGGGGAGAATATCTCATTTGCAAGATCAACCCGATTAGCACAATACATGTATAAACATAATAATAACAATATATAAACATCATTTCAACCATTATCGATGCATGACCATACTGACCACACACCATGCCCTCATGCACGACAACTATCACCATGTCAATGTATGCATAATCAACATATGTACAACATGCATGTATACACAATACATACAAACACTAACATGCATAACCAGTGCACAATCGACCTATACTCATGATAAACACATCCAACAACAACACCATCAACTTTCACATGGCGACACAACCACGACCATGATCAACAACATGCATATGAAACAAGCACATATACCACAAGTGTAAGGAACACATATATGCAACTGACATGAATGCATGACCAACACCCTTCCCATCTAGTTCAAGTGGTGAACCATGCTCTAATACCACTCTTTAACCACCCTCCTCCCACATTTACCCAAGTTAACCGATCCACTAGGGTAAACATGTGATGAGAGGCTACTATGATTTGATTCAAATCCACATGTATAGTTAAGGAAGTGGAACCAACAAAACACAACCAATTTTACCTTCTACACATGTTACAAAACCTTTAGGATCTAACTGACCCTTTCAGGTGACCAACCCCTGAAGTAACTTGACATTTTACTTACCTAGGGCCTCAGTCGCTCCCATGACATGGGTATTCATGCGACTAGGACCCTCTAGTCCCCCCCATAGCAATGGCGTGCCAATGACTGGGTACTTTCTCAAATAGTTTTAATCCCGTGGCCCTAGATTCTATGCCACTTTTTAAGGGCTAGGTCTCAAGTCACTACCTAGAACTTCATGAGATTTCTAGAAATGAAAAATAAAATTGAAACAATGATACTAAAGCAAATACTTGAAAAAGGACTTGACCTGAACCCTATTAGCCATGACAAGAAATTCGTCAATCATGTAACAAATATGCATTCTATAGGTCATAAAAACAGATATGAGCATAGGGGTCTCATACTTATCTGAGAACCACTAAGAAGAATTGATTCCTTATCACATTATCTGCATTATCATCTATTACGTCATATATTCATTTTTCGTTCATGTACAAATCAAAACATGATGAGATCCATACATCATCATTGTCATAAAACATACTCATAACCAACATATAAACAACATAAATGACAAGGATACAACAGTCGTAAAATCCACATATAAACCAGTACATTTACACATGAAATACCAAGAAAAAGGAACTATTATTAATGAATGCATAAGCCAACCAAGTATGGAACTTCCACGAATGAGCCGACCATATATTGGCTGAACCAAATATTTCTTTCAATCAATCATCCCTGTGCCATATTCCAAGCATGAATGTGGGACTCACAACCAAAATAAACCAAGGCTTCCCGAGGCTAAAACACTTCATCGTCAATAATAGAACCAATATTTACTGCAATCCCCACCGGATTGCTAGACCCTAAACAAGCATGGATGCCACCGAATTTATCCACTTAAATTGTGAGGAATTTGCATGTCTCCTAATCTCTAGGATTTACTGCAATCCCCACTAGATCACTAGGGCCTAATCGAGACTCCACCCTCCATGATTTATCGTATATCCTTCCATTCATCGGTTAAGGATTCCTAGGCCTGATTAAGGGAACCCACCTCTAGGCTTTACCATATATCCCGCCATTCATCGGTCGAGGTTTCCTAATCCCACTAAGGTAACATAAAATCCAAATTTACCACAACCCATAGTCTGGTTCAGGGGTTACTAGGCCAAGGATTTACCACAATCCAAATTCTGATTAAGGGATCACTAGGCCATCTATTTTTTCTTTCAGAGACCACCTCACTTAGTTTTGAATCCATCTGGAAATTCATCTCAACCAAAACATAAGAACCCCATCACACAATGGTTATCCAAAAATGGCAAGTCAAGGTTAAAGAACATTGACACACCTGGAAAAACCCATGGCAATGACAACAAGAGAACCAAGAACACACATGCATAACCATGCATGCCAAAACTAGCAAGGAAATCACACATGCAAATCAATACCTGCAAGTAAGCTCGTTCTAGTTGTTTGATCCTGCTCTTCCTTGCTTGATCTTTGCTTCATCTTGTATTCTTTGCTTTTCTTGATCCAATTCTAAAGTGCTCCAAGAAAAATCTAAGTGTCCACTAATTTGAGAGAGAGAACAGAGAGATAGCTCTAAAACTGAACTAAAAATAAGAATTAGGTAAAACTGACAAAAGGTACCAACTAATCCTCAAAAGCCTTTTATTAATGAGGCCTCTATTTTCTTCAATTTTCCATTATTTTCCTTCATTTTCCTCCTCACATGAAACCTGTGGCCTTTCACCTTTATTTTCTCCTAATTTCCATTATTTTCATAAATAAAATGCCAATTAATGCCTCACAACTTTCCAGAGCCTTTTCCATTGCCTTTGCCAATTTCCTTAGCCATAATAAACCAAATGAACACCCACACTAGGATGTTTTTCCCAACATTCAGCTTGGAATAAGTGTCCCATAATCGTGGTTATTATTTTGCCTTTATTAACTTTTATTACATGGAATTTTCACTAGGGATGTTACATATTCTAAGGCGCCCATGAAGGGTAGGCTCTACCACACAAGTTACAACATGCAAAAAGTTGGTTAATGCTGCAACCTGGTGGGATGGGCCTAAGGGAAAAGTTAAATTGTGATGTAAAAGGTCAATAATCTAGTGACAAGATTGAGGAATCTTAATCATATATGATTTTTTGGATGATATACCTCACGGAAACATGAAAAATGTGAACATTTCTATAAACCTAGTCAAAATATTAACCTTAAATCCTTCATGAAATAATTAGTAGTGTGACATAATAAGGAAAAAAATATGAATAATACTACCAAGAATTAAATATTTTACAAATAGGTATGATCAAATTGAAAGGATACGTCTTTGACCACATTCCTAATATAAAATGGAAAATTTTGACCATTTGGCTCATTTCTACCCAACTTGGAGAAATCCCTCTAGCTACCAAAACTTATTTTTTAGATCCCAAGAGCATTGGTCCATAAAATTGAATTTCGTCACCACCAACTTGGCTTGCATCCATTCCTCTTTAATTTGATTACATTTTCATGCATGTTTTCGTTGTATTTTAGTCGTGGAGACCCCCTTTACTCAAATCGTGAGCACTTCAATGCTCTATTATAGACCAATTCTATCAACACTGGCATGCCACTAGGATAGACTGTTACTATCCTTCTAGTTATTATTTTACAATGAAAAGGGGAATTAAAGAGTTTATTTTATGAATATATGGTAAGGGGAGTCCTAGTTTGACCCAATTTTTTACTAATGGTGAGATATTTTGTAACAACCCAAAATAAACATGTAATTAATCAACTAATCAAGTTCAAACTATGAGTAGCACTTACCTGTGGTTGAAGTCTGCTTACCACAACAAGGTTTTGGGGACGACTCTCCACCCAACCATAGGCTCAATTGCGCAAAGACTTGCTACAACTGGCCACCCCCGAGCCCTCAATCAACATACTACTGCCAGTGACTCCTCTGTCTTAGAATATTATTCTCCCAAGAGAATGAATGACAGGATCTTGGAATGATGGAATGCCTCCCATCTTCCTCACCATCTAATAAATAGAGCAAACATTGGAAGGGGAACCACATGCACACACTCCATGTGTCTACATGCAACTTTATTGCTTTCTTGTTTTATTTCTTTTTGATAGCCTTACTGATTTTTTTACTATTTTCTTGTTTTATTTCTATTTATTTTTATTTCAAGCTTTAGTATGGTTATTTATTATTTATTACTATTTTTATTTTTATTATTTTTTTATTCATTGTTTATTATTTCTTTTCTTGTATTTTTTTAATATGATTTATTATTTATTATTATTATTTATTATTTATTATTAAGGGATTTATTATTTATTATTATTATTTATTATTTATTATTTATTATTAAGGGAGGGACATTACATACTCTCCCGCTTTAAGGAACTTCGTCCTGAAGTTAAGTTGAATTATTTTTATTATTATTATTATTATTTATTATTTATTATTTTTATTATTTATTACTTCATGTAACAGTCCTGGCACCCTCTGCTAAACTAGTATAACCAGCAAGCATCGAAAGTTTCACAACAACCGGGAAATCCCAAGGAATCTCTGTCCTTTTTCCCACTTTCAAAATTAGGCATAAGCCTCCCATTTTCGGAATCAGGCATAAGCCTCCTTGGTTTGTATCCTAGTCCAAGGCTGGCCCCAAGGCTCGTGCCTGACTCAGACCTCATCTGCCCCAAGGCAGGCATCCAATACAGTGCTCAATGTCACCGGGCATCTCGCAAGGTTGGACCACTCCCTCCACAACTCACTAAGGTGCACAACCCCAGGTGTCGAAGTCCTTACACCCCTACCAGAATTCGGCATCCCAATACAATACTAGGCACCTAGCCTAGAACATCAAGCACTTGGCCTCCTCAAGATGGTCCCATAGCCCTTCAAGAGCTATCCATCAAGAGCTACATAAGACAAAGGAACCACTAGCATATGTAGTGTTGATTGAGTTTGTCCCCAGCCCATATGGTGTTACTTATTCTCCTTCGTGTGTATGGGCTCACACGAGATCATCAAGTAAACTGGCCCTCTCAGCCCATTTGTGGAGTCCTGTGAATCATCACACCTCAACATGCAACCAATGCATTAGCCATACCATCATAGTATCATGCCCAGTCTTGCATGTCATCATGAGAACATTCATCATTCATCATTGTTAATGGCACATTATGAATAATAACGAATTGCATGCTCATGCATGTCATAAATTTGTATGCAACTATCACATGCTTCACCTTATGAAATACCCTCATAAGTTATAACATCAACATATTTGCATCAAGACATATCATGACTTCACATAATAAATGAATCATATGTCAAGAAACCTCATATTATAGCATCATAATTCCTATGCCACGTTATGCATATCATATCCATCATGAGTGTTAACCATTAAATACCTATCATCACATAGTAAATGAATATGTCAATCTACCTCGACATAACATCATAATGCCTATGCATATCATAATCATCATAAGTATACATCATCACTATTGTAACAACTATATAAATTTGAACCACATGGGCATGATCACCCTCATACCATCATATCATGAAACATCGTCAATATGAGAAACATCTCAATACTTATCAAATACAGAATAATACTCTATAAGAATTCTTATCATGATTCATCCGAAAAATCAATTTCATTTACTTGTACAAACATTGAATACCAACTGTGAAATAAGATTATTCAACGTATCCCTAGGATCTAGGTTATCTTACCTATCTTATTAGTGTCATGTTTTCATCAAGTTGTCCATTACTTTTCAATAATCATTTCCACTTCTTTCAACTAGGAAGTTGATCATTTACACCATCGGTATAATCATCTAAGTACATTGTTAAATTTCACATGAGCCTCATCATCTTGAGTCTTAATCTCTCGTCATATATTCTTCCTTCCCCAAGGAAATTCTGGTGAAATTACTAGTTATACAATCATTATTTAAATCATCTATCTCAAACTTAAAATCCCTTGGTTTTACATCCATTTACCCTTTGGCTTACTGATTCCAATATCGCTATATGTAAACACTAGGTCATCATGATTTAATTTTATATCATGCTTACTTTACTTGCATGAGGGTTTGTTGATCCATGTTGACTTATACATACATCACTTAACAATTATCATTTTCATCCAAAAATATTTTCTTATCTCGTCAAGTTCCTATCTCAATACCATTTGATTGCTTTATTGTAAATTCACCCTTCTTCAAGTTGGACAAGAGATTCGTATCTTTATTTTAGATTTTGAAATAGTTGGAAACACTACTATCATCATTGTCCATGAAAAATTTAAATGTGTGGTGTTATGTGGAAACAACTTCTTTTAACGCTATGGGAACAAAGCTTCTTCACATTTTTGAACTATTTAGATCATCACTATGACCATTACCAATCATGTTTCTCGGTCCACTCATCAATACCCTTAAAGAACTTCTTCTTGATAGAACATCCCTTCATTTCCTCCTACCAAATATTCATAGATATATTTTTATTTTTCTCCTAGCCTTAATTTCCTGATATTCCCTATCTACTAGCTTCAAAAATGGAAACTTCTTCATTTCATTCTATTTTATTAAATTGACTTTAATTTCTCACCTCCAGTCATTGTGGTTTCTTTTCCTCCTCTCTTAAAAACTTAGCACTGATATACTTTGGAAATGTTGTTACTATTTCCCAAATTAGGTAATACCTGATAAATAAATTCATTAAGATGGCTACCAAATGTAATCTGCTTATCATCAACATAATAAAATTGTCTAATCATCCATCTTGTTATCCATAGTTCATTCATATATTTAGTCACCTATGGAAAACTTTACAATGTGGCTCTCCCATTAGAGGGAAAACTATTATAGATGTTGTCGCGCACACAACTTATCTTCTCTAATCATTCTATTTTATCATACCTTCTAGGCTCCTTAAAAATGACCTTCATTATTACCATGATTATTCAACTTCATTAGTTGATTGCCAATATTTTCTTCTTTATGTGCATCATCCTTAGATAGACCTTATAGTGATACCTTTAGAGTCCCAAGTTATGATTATACCAAATTCTTCCATTATGTTCTAAAATAGGTTGCCTCTTCTTACTGATTTCTTACCCTTGTTGTGACACTTCTTCTCAACCACCATAAGTATCTATCTAGCACCAAGTTGGCCATAATCATATGATCTATCATTAGTTATCATCCTTATAAAATTTGTAAGTTTTTCCTTTCCACTTCTCCTTAGACAACTTTATCCAATATATGCAATTAACCTTGAATCTCAAAACCTCATGTAACATTATACTCAACAGTTAATTAAACTAAACTGAAATCATAGTGTACGATTTAGAGGTATCATAAAGTTTAAACAATAAAACATGATTTAGATGCTCCATAAAAAAAGTATTTGTCTTAGCTAAGTAAGCACTCCTAATTAGTTCACAACATCTTAATCATCAAGGATTTGTTGTCATCGTTAGAAGATCATATTCAGAGAGTTGTGTTCTTGCAATAATAGACCAAAGAAATGCCAAGAAAACTGCTATCTCTAAAGGACAATGAGAACAACCCTAAATAATTAGTGAATAATATGATCAACATTCAAGGAATGTTATCTCTATGTTTTTAGATTAGATTGAAACCATAAAATAATGAACAGATGGAAGTGAACAACGATCATCTAAAGGTAATAAGATATCAGTGTTTATACCATTGTGAATTGGAACAAATTTCACTATTTTAGAGCACTTCAAATGGTGACAATATTACAAATGTCAAAATCAATTATCCAAATACTTCTAATCTAGGAGATGTCAAATACATTGCCACATTTATTGACAACTTATCTAGAGAAATATAAGAAAAATTGGAACTATTGGAAACATTCAAATTCTTTCATAAGTTAGCTAAAAATCCAGATTTTGGAGAAAATATGTTAGTGTCAAGAACCTTAGCAAAATGATGGTAGAGACCTGATGATGAGAAATATACCCGATGTAATATGTAAAAGCCACACAATGTAATATGTAAGATTGTACATTAAATGATAATAAAAACATACATCACAGGCTACATAAGAGGATAGATGCAAGACTTTGAAAGAAGCATGGGAGGGAACACATCGATGAAGATAGAAGGGGAAAAGAATTCAACCTCAAAGATATTTTGAGAGACAAATCCTCCATATTGACTGTCTAAAGGAGAAAATATTAGTAACCACATCAATTAGTTTAGGTCACTACTAAATGGCAGGACTGGAGTCAAAAGTTAGCAGTTAGATAATGCGACCACCCTACCCTTCCAGCAAGTTGAATAAAGTCTTATGACCTCAAATGTGCAAGAAAATCTTTTTGTTTTACTCTAATAAACTAAGAAATCTGCAACTAAATTGTTAAATCAACAAAGCTTAAACTTCAATTTTATGATTATATGTGTTAAAATAAATTGGACAATGTGCTATAATTTCCTCTTATTTCTGCACTTAAGTTGCATAACGACAAATTAAGTTGGCCTTAAATGCAAGGAAAACACTTGAAATCAAGGCTCTATTGTTGGTTTTAAGTATTGCTCACATAAATTTGCAATTAAGTTCAGAGAAAACAATGATATTCAATGTATTTTTCCTTAAAGAGTCAATAATTCAGCTATGTTTTTTTTTTTTTTTTCACCAGTGCCTTGTCCTTAGTTTGAGTGGCAACTTATGTGCTTTAGTGCACTTCAATTTAACCTCTGCCAGTTTTATTTGCAGCAGCACAAAAAGGTTAAAACACTCTGCACCTTCACCTAACTGACATTATTGTGTGCTTCATTTGTATTTGTGCACCTAGATTTCCCATTAATACAGTCAGTTAGTACATGGGATGAGAGAAGGAAAGTTGTATGCATCCACATCAATGATGAAGAAATATACAAAATAGTGGCAAATGCCAATGTTTCGCATCAACTGAAGTATAACACCACTAAGAAGCCATCTTAGCATCATGGTTGTAGTAAGCATCACTCCTGCCAAAGCAAGGTATCTCACAATTTTGTGCCCTCCAAAGCCTTTACAAAAAGCTAAAGCAAAACCTCTCACTTTGTTCTTGGAAAAATCCTCAAGGTTTGAATAAAAGAATCTTAATGTGGAACAAAATCTGGCTGAATCTATAATATTGTAACTTACAATTATTTGGATATCCCATTTAGCACAGAGATTTGAAAGCTAGGTGAACAAAAAAAAAAGACAGGACAAGGAAGTTCAATTTCAATCTGGAGGGGAAATCCGCTTACCTATGCTGAGACCCAGAAACATAAAGTTCATGCTTTTAGATGCAATGCATATATAAGCTGTTTGACAAAACATCTCACAACAACCAATATTGGTTACAATCTTAACATAATAATTTTCCTTTTGGTAATTTATTCTCTGTTCAAATCAATCACATATAATAGACATAATATAACCTATTAGCTATAATACATAGGCAGCGGAATAATGAATTAGTAATTAAAAAAAATGACTATACAATTTAAGGATCGAAACCATGTTTTCGAGAATCCATGATGAAGTATCTGCGTTTTGTCTTTAAAATGTCATACACAAATAAGCAAACTAGCAGCGGAGGAGTCACTGGCAGTAGTACGTTGATTGAGGGCTCGGGGTGGCCAATTGTAGCAAGTCCTTGCGTAATTGAGCCTATGGTTGGGTGGAGAGTCGTCCCCAAAACCTTGTTGCAATAAGCAGACTTCAACCACAGGTAAGTGCTACTCATAGTTTGAACTTGATTAGTTGATTAATTACATGTTTATTTTGGGTTGTTACATATGGTATCAGAGCACAACAAATAGAAAAATATTATTGCGTATTTAGTTATCTATTTGATCTAAGAGATTCAATGCTTTGGCATTCCATTAATATAAATAATCTATTCCGAATGAAGAGAAGGAACAAAAGGTCATTAAAATACCTAAAAGCCTACCTTTGTAGGCTAAATTCCTCGGAGGTAGAAATCACAAGACCAAAATTTTCAGAGTTGAAGAATCTGAAATTATCTCTATTCTAGCAAGTCTGAAAATTTCAAGACTTTATTACAGGGGGTCCAAAAATCTCAAAGTCTATAGGGAAAGAAGCTTCAAAATTGATGTGTTGGAGATCTAGGTAATCATTTATCTCCATACAAGAAAACAAGTCGGACAAAGCAGGTAACCTATAAAATGTATGGATACATTGTAAGAAATAAATTCAGGGTATTGGCATTGACCATAGTTCCTGCGTCAGCAATCAAAGTGACAATTTCAATAGGCCGAATAAGCCTTAGGTCAATCTCAGAAGACCGAAAAATGTATGAGCCTTTGTGATCGTGATCCTGAAGTCTTAATAAGGTTCTAGATCTGAAGATTACTCAATGAGACCAATTCCTTCAAATTTTTGAGAAGTTGAGAAGTCACTATCACCAGATCTGTTGAAAGGCCAAGACATTATCTTATCTCTGTAAGACTAAATATTATTTTAGAAAGCTTGTTATAAAAGAAGTCCTTGTTGGTAAGAAATGGAACAATGTTTTAATAATCCAAGGGTTCTCAGAACCTGTTGAATGACCGAGAAGCCTCAGGAACTTCAGATCGTATCTAAAAGTTATGGAAGAGCCTGCCTTCAATTTGTGTTTGGCTTGTATCTCATTCTTGTAATATATCGAAGTCATTGTTTTTTCTTATTCTAAGGACATTCAAAAGATGCATTGTATCAGAAGTGCAAGTCTACCTGAAAATCTCAGAAATGGTATAGAGGCTGAAAACCTCAGATCGAACCTCAATCAAGGATTCCTCAGTCACTTATATTAAAAGGGAAAGTAACTAAGAAAATTTTCAAACAATACGGTTTGTTTTAGTTGACCAAGTCTTTGTGACTGAGACATTCTTGTTTTTAAGAAAACATGGCATACATGTGCAATATTTCTTATCTAAACATGATATAACTAAGGATCGAGAACTTAATATGAATCTAAATACAAATTCAAATGATCAAGACATCCAGAGTTAGAGAAGCATTGATCTCCATAGCATACAAAAGTTAATTCATACTAATGCACACAACATTACGTCTCAACAGCTAATTTTGGGCCATGAAAAAATAGTTAAACCACGTTTGTTCCCAATTGGACTAGATCTATCATTACTTCCAGAAGAAAATAAAATAACAAAATTATAGTTCGAAGGAAATATTTCCAAACCATCACATCCTGAAACCCATTTCAAGATTTGGTTTACTAAAGGATTCTCAAATTTAGAACTCAGTCAATATAGGACACTCTGCCTCACCCTAGGAAATGACAGTCTTTGCATAATTCCATTAACAAATTCTTTTGCAACTGTAATTGGAGCCAGAGAGCCATCGAAGGGAAAACAAGAGACTTAATGGGGGTTTGGTAGGAGATTGCTCTATCCACAGGCATTTCCCTGATCTTCGCCTTCATGATAGTAAAACTAATATCCTAATTTTCTTCGTCCAGAAACAAGAAATCAGAAATCACCGGCCATCAGACAGTGGAATCGACGATCGAAACACCAAGCAAGGCACAAACCTCAACAAAGCATTACAACACAGAAGAAAATCACAGCTTCACAAGTACAAGGAAGAAATTGGCGAAAAATCCATGAAAAGTGATGGCAAGACCCTAGAATATGAGGGCAAAAGCCTTAAGGATGAGGGTTTTAATGGTCAGATAATGGAGGAATGTGGCTCTAGTGTGCATCAATCGCTGCTCAGTCATCTGAGAAGATATCGAACGATGTTCAGTTGCAGTTTTATGGTCTTTACAAGATTGCCACTGAAGGCCCATGTGGTGTTCCTCAGCCTTCGACACTCAAGATTACTGCCAAAGCCAAATGGCATGAGAGCTGGGATGGCTGAGTGATGCCGGGGACCATTATTGGTTGCATGTGCAAGGAATGCTTAGCAAATATTGGGAACTATGTCTCCAGAAGCGGCTATGAAAAAATACATCACTCTCCTCACTGAGATACAGCCCAAGTGGGTTAATGGCATCAAGAAAAAAATGTAAAAAGAAAGAAGAGGAGAGTTCTCAACAATCTACTAGGATAGGATATATGCTCCCGCCTTAAACAGAACTAAGGTCACTTGCACACAGACGTAAATTAAAATACATGCAATCTACAGTTTTTAAGATGCCCATAGGCCCTAAGGGTTGAACCTGCTCCGATACCATATGTAACAGCCCAAAATAAACATGTAATTACTCAACTAATCAAGTTCAAACTATGAGTAGCACTTACCTGTGGTTGAAGTCTGCTTACCACAACAAGGTTTTGGGGATGACTCTCCACCCAACCATAGGCTCAATTGCGCAAGGACTTGCTACAACTGGCCACCCCCGAGCCCTCAATCAATGTACTACTGCCAGTGACTCCTCTGTCTTAGAACACTATTCTCCCAAGAGAATGAATTCCATCATTCGAATATCCTATCATTCATTCTCTTGGGAGAATAGTGTTCTAAGACAGAGGAGTCACTGGCAATAGTATGTTGATTGAGGGCTCGGGGTGGCCAGTTGTAGCAAGTCCTTGCGCAATTGAGCCTGTGGTTGGGTGGAGAGTCGTCCCCAAAACCTTGTTGCGGTAAGTAGACTTCAACCACAGGTAAGTGCTACTCATAGTTTGAACTTGATTAGTTGATTAATTACATGTGTATTTTGGGCTGTTACATATTTACGATATCTATGATCGATTTGTAGGGATTTCATGATGATTGAGTGGAGAGAGAGAGAACATGGATATGATGATGAATTTTCCCTAGTATATGCAAGGATAGTAAGAGATTTATGTAACTACAAACTCTTGAAAATTTTCAAGACCCAACACATAAGGGGGAAACCCATACTTTTAGAGAGGATCATTCAATGGTGGGATCAAGTTGAACAACACTTTGAGATTTAGGGATAGGTTTTGACTATAGAGGTGGAAGATGTGTACTTCCTCGCACACCTTTCGATGTGAGGGGCCCCAGTCAGAGTATCTAAAGGGAGATTAGTAGGTGAGAAATTAGTGGAGGAATGGATGGTAGCATATTGTGATCCCACTGCTCAAAAATTAGGTGGGAAAGTCTTAATTAAAGAAGTGATAGACCTCCCACTTCATATCCTCCTCTTCACCTTCAACCATATGGTAGTTATAGCGACTCACCCATCTAGCTTTAAAAATTTAGGTGGACATAACAATGTGTTGCTTAACCCCGGCAATATTCAATTGGTGCAAAGGTCTACTTATGAACTTAAAGGAATAGTTGACCAAATGTAGAATATGAAAACAAAGTATGTTTGGATATGATAGTATCATGGTATTTCCTTTGAGTGAGTCTTAATATAGTTAACATAGGTTGAACTAGCATGACCAAGGAGATCAGCAACAAGATATGGATAGATGGACTAACTTACATCGATATTAGGGGGTGGAGCATCCATCTGAGAATATGATAATTACTACTTTGAGTGGTTGTATGATCATCCTATATGGATCAATGACTATACATATGTAGGAGAAGACCTCCATAGAGACCCTAACCTAATTCTTCCCTAGGATGAGTAGTGGGGAGACCTAGGTAAGTGAAATGTTTTATAAATTTTGTGTCTTTTAATGTTTTTTATGGTTAGTTCACTAATAATTAACATGTTTTATGACATAGATGTTACATATTAGAGACCCTAGGGAAAGTCCCTTTATGACTGTCGAGGAGCAATTAGAGTGGAGGAGCCACTAGTGACTTGGGAGGAGAGTGATGAGGAGGGCACTAACCATAATGGGCTGAGGAAAGTACAACAAAACCTTTAGGGTCTTATAATGGGTGTACCACTAACTTGGCTTGAGAGTGTACCATGACATATGCAGTGCCACATTGTTGACATGTTGAGCAAGATGGATCATCTTATCTACCAAGTGGCTAGGATGGTTGTGTGCTACTAGGCACACCATGACTCTGATGATGGGTAGACTTAGGTTTCCTTTATGTAGGCTCTCATCAGGGAAGATTTTATGTGTGGACACTAGTGTATGTGTTACGATCTTATGATCATGGTCAAGCGAGCCCATTTTTGGCACTATACCGATTTTTATGTATTATTATTATGTATGCAAACAATATTATACATATATACATATGAGTTTTAGTGTTTTACTTATGAATGTGTTAATGATGTGCAATGGATCCCATGTGTTTTTTATTTACATGCATGTTTAGTTATTTTGATTATAGATGTGACAAATTCCATTCTAACACATAGTTAGCCAAAAAATTAGCCAATGCATTGGAACTCCTAGGGACATCTTGATAAATGATGTAATCAAATGAACACTCAAGAAGGTGCACCCTAAGATAGAAATGAAATAAGACAAGATGAAAAAAATGATAATTCAAATATGATACCATGAGTTGAGAGTCCATATTGACCATTAACTAAAGGATGCCTAGAGCTATGGCCTCAATCAAGAGTTCAATGTTGGTGCTATATTATGCAATGTTGTTAATGGTAGAGCTGAGAAAGATTTCCCCTGAACTCAAAAGTTTGTTAGTGGGTGAAAAGAGAACCCAAGTGGTGGAAGCAATGTTTTAAAAACTACATACGACACCATTGGAATATCCCATTTAGAGAAAATAGGGTACAAACATCTGAAAACAAATTACCATACATGATAAGCAATGAACCGAAATGAGACACACATGCAAGAAAAATTAAAAAAACATGCTAAATACATATGTACATGGCACTACACCTAGAAGATTAGGCATTGTACTTCCTGAGAGGGAGCTCATTAGGGGGGCACCACAACAATGTACCCAGTAGGATTAGTATATTTCGAACAAGTGTAGGACCAATAGTCCACAAAGACGTGATGATTTATGTTTTTTTTCTTGATTATGGGAATAATTTTAGGAACCTAGGTGGGAGATGCATGAGGCAAACCCTTATGAAGAAAATGTGTGGGAAGATGAGGCTCAATACCAAGCATCATTTTATATGAAAGAGGGAGGATGTCATGGATGATAGGGGAAAGGGAAGTCTAAATAGCGATATCATTAAGAGGGTGATCCACTCTAATGATAAAATTACCCACAACCTTGGGTTTCTTAGGAACGTCGATGGGAAAGTCAAGAGATAATTTCACAAAGTTCCCATCAAAGAACACACCATGGGTGGATTCGATATCTTGAGCCTAATTTACATTACACAAAGAAACAAGGGTGTGCAATTCATCATTCCAATGTTCTGACCAAGGGAGAAATGGTGAATGAAGATATGATTCATCCCAAGCTAGATCAAATATTTTCATGTATTCCCAAATGGCTTCATCATGTCGTATCGTAAAATCAACGAAGTCACGAGAACAAGAATAATTGGTAGCCCAGGTGAACAAGGAGTAAGTTTCAATTTTGACATCATGGGAAGAATTTGACTCAGAGGCAGTAGGTTCCATTTTTCCAAACATACGAACATTTTCAAGAGAAGGGTTGATCCAAGGATAAGTGGATCTATAAAAATCATGTGAGAGGGAATAAGAATTAAGTTTGGCATTGGTGGAAGAACTTGACTCACATCTAGTAGGAGTGATTTTGCTAAACATGTTAATTTCCTCTAGAGAAGGAATGATCCAAAGTTTAGTGGACCTATCAGAATCATATGTAATGGAATAAGGATCTATAACATACCCCCTATTATCCCCAGCCTAAACTAAGGTTAGTAGGAGGCATGTCACTATGTTAACCCAAGATCCAAGGTATCATTATGGAAATGGGTTCTAAATTTTTTTATCTTTTAAACTGGCTTAAAGCCTCAAATAAACATCCTCGATGCATCCATCTCGTCAAGATGATTCCAATGATATAAAATTCTACCTCAATCCAACCTATAAATAAAGAGATATGGCCACTTGATGTTCTAAAGAATCATAAGGTGCCACATCACCAACCTTGCCACATGGTACCCACGTGGTTACCCTAGTTAGCACCATTTGACAAGGGTGCACTAGTTGTCTACTCATCCATGGTTTGGGTTCCCACTTATGTGTGTGTGTGTGTGTGTATAGACACACACACATACACATATATATGTATGTATGTATGTATATATATGTGTGTGTGTGTGTGTGTGTGTGTGTGTGTGTGTGTGTATTGTTGGAAATATTGACGGGGGGTGAATCAATATTCCTTTAAATTAACACTTTTAAACCTTTTCAGAGCATTAGTTAATATTCAATTATTATTAATGTTTATTGAGTAACAACGGTAAACAATAAAACACAGTAGGCACAACAATTTTAGGTGGAAAACCCCCTCTAGGTCAAAAACCACCGAACTCTTTTCTAATAAATTCTTTAATCCTCAGCCCCAACAAAAATGAAAGTTACAACTTCCTAGAATTCTAGAAAAGCATTCTTCTCCATCTCCCACTCTAAGGACACCCCAATGTTAGAGTCGGTCTGGTCAGTCCTCCGTCAGAGATCAAAACTCTTTATGCATTTCATTTTTAGGTGTCTCGCTCCATTCACTCAGGTGCATTCTGCTAGGGGCATGCCATGATCTGATGGAGAAGGTCATGCTAGTCATTTCCCCTCATGTCTGGCCCCCGCTGGCTTGGGTCTTTTGTCAATGATCACCAAAGTCCATGACAGTCAAGGTCTGGTCCTTTAATGGAAAAAGGTCATTTTCGGTCATTAGGTCTAGGGATTAAATCAATTTGGTCTTTAAATATGTCCAGTAAAGCCATGCAGGCCAGAGTGATGCCCTTGCAAAGTAATGATTCACAGAGTTTCATCGTCATATTGATAAACTTCGACTGTTCTTCAAAACTCTGTTTTGAAGAAAAGTCAAACAGTGTTATTGGTGACAAAATTTTCAAAAAGGTCTTCAGTTGATTTCTTCAAGTGTAGTCATGGTTTCCGTGGCCAAATGTCCTGTCAAGCAATCCCTGCAAAGAGTGCCGAAAATTTCATCACTTGAGCCAAAATTCAGAGGAAAAGTGAAAATCAGGGTTGTTTTAAAGTCAGTGAAAAAGTGTCAAACATAAACATTAGAAAATGGATTTTTTGAAGAAAAAAAAAATGTAACCCATCACTTCCAAATCTTTATATACAAACTCCCACCTAAATCCAAGTCATTGTGCAATCAAAGGCAGAAGGAAAGAATTGCAAAGTCGTGGGTGTGCAAGCGCGTAATTTGGAGCAGTTTGGAGGAAGTTTCAGGGGCGCGGCGCACACAGGCAGGGGCACGGCGCACACACAGGGCGCGGCGCACACAGAGCCCGCCCGTAGTGCAAATTATTAACTAGCGCGGCGCACTAGGTTTTGCGTGCGGTGCACAGAGACAAAGCGCCCAGAATTTGCCAAACTCCCTCAAATTTTTTTGTGAAGCACATAAATTGCAAGGTAGGCTCCATAAACTCACTTGTGCATCAAATTTGATAAAGATATGGTGGTTTATTGCATGTGATTGAATGCAAAAAATTTCATAAAGTTAACCACAAGAAGACACCAAAAAACCATTTTGCTAGGGTTGTGCCATTGTGTTGTTGATGCCAAGGCTCTATTTTTCCTGCCCTACCACTTTTCCTTATTCCCCTATGCCATTTTTCCTATTATCACTACCCTAACACTACCAAACTCATATTCCCTTTCCCTTCCTCCTATTTCTCAATTAAAACCCCAAACCCTAACCTGTCAAAATACCTAAAACCCCTACATATCCCTAAACAAAATTCTCCCTATAACCCCTATTCCCATTACATTACTCCCCTCCTAATACTCCCTTTGTTTCATTGTTCCCCTTGGAGGCAGATATCACAAACAACACCCAGCTTCACCATCATCAAAGGGGCAGCCTAAATACAGTTTATAAACAGTAGTCATGGCATCTGAGGGTTCATCAGACTATGAGGTGAAGACCCACAGTGATACAGCTTCAGGAGAACAGGCTCCCCGGAGACATCATAGGAGTGGCAAACATGTTAGGGATGAGCCAAACACCTTCACTAAGTTGCAGGCATGCCCTCTTGCTATGTCATGTTTCCAGCACCTAGCATGTTTTGAATTTTTTCAAAGGGTGGCAAATGTCAGAGTTCATCATGAGTTGGCCCGTCTATTTGTGCTTCACCTACATGGAGGTCAGTCTATCTTGGCCGGGGTCACCTTCACATTGACACCCGAAACTATCTCAGTGGCAACAGGCATACCAAATGTTGGAGAACAGTGGCATAAGAAGAAGAAGGTGGATAGGCATCATTATGAGCCTTACATTAAGGCCAGTTGTTTGAGGCATCTCACAAGAGTCTTCCCATTTACATTTTTGAAAGATGAGTATGCTCCACTCATGAAATTGATCATGAAGTACTTCAGTTGTGAGGGGAGGTTTTCTCGCCTATATGCCTATCACATCAGGTTGCTCATGCACTTTACCAGGGTGCGGATGATGAACCTCCCATTTTTCATTTGTGGGAACATAGAGAGGATGAAAAATTTCATGCAGCATAAGACCCCTCAGCAGCAGCTCAACAGTGTTTATCACTTTGCTCTTATCCGGATTTTGGTGGATCATCAGTTGGGATTGCAGGGCATTTCTTGGGAGGACTTCATCTCCCATGACTTCTTCAGCGCTCCACAGGTAGTATCAGAGGCAGAGCATGAGATAGGTGGTCCTTCACATCAATATGAGCACCATGAGACCGCTACTATGCCAGTATTCATCACCTATCAGAGAGGCAATAGACATTTGTTTGCAGCGGAAAAGCGAGTGTTATCTCCACCTGGGGTGGAAGGGGCCTCGCTTCCTACATCGACGACACAAGAACAGGACAGAGGTAAGGAGCCAGTGCATGATGAGGGGCCTTCAGGTGAGCCATCAGGTGAATGAGAGACCGAATTCATTCTCCTTCATGATGATGAGACAGATACAGAACCCACAAATGCAGAACTTAGAGAGATCATCCAAGAGCAACAATCAGTGATTGAGGCCTTATCCCTTGACTTGGAGAGGGCTAAGCGGAACATGAAATACTTGGAGCAGAGGAACAAGCAGCTGGAGGATCAGCGGGCGATCATGGAGCTACAAAACATTCGTGAGCATCGCCAAGCTGCACAAAGGAGAAGAGTTGAGCTCACGTCATTGGAGCAAGAAATCAATGAGGATCGGGAGGCCAATCTCGAGAGCGTGAACATGCACTTGGAGAGGCTGCTAGACAAGGCCAACAAGGACCATGCTTTGCTGAGACACATGGCTTATCATTACAGGACACGGAACATGAGTGCAAGGGCCCGGATAAGGAGCTTGAAGGCAAAATTGAACAAAGCAACAAAAGAGGCAAAAGAGGCAAAAGAGCAAGATCGGCTTTGAATCTTGGCTGAGGCTTCTTTGGCACAGCATAGCACCCCATAGAGAACCTCCAGCCCAAATTTCAAGGAATTTGGGGAAATTTTGGTCACATGACAAATTTTTGGGCAAAACACAGGGTTTTTCTCCCTGTGCGCGCGGCACTAAAAATTGGGAGCTCCAAATGAAGAATGGTTTGCATTTTTGGATTCAGCATGGAAAATCACAACTACTAGTACTTGGACAAGAAATTTGGGCAAGATCTGAGTCTTCAGGAGGTCAAAAACACCCAAAAAATGGCCTCTCTGCCCCTTTTTTGACACACAGGAAGCAGTCTTGGGAGAATGAAGATTTGGAGGGGCAAATGAGCACCAAATTCAGAAATTCTAGTTGGGTTAGAAAGTAGACAGGACAGGATTTCCAACAAGCACACTTGGAAACATTTTTGACACCTACAAGTGCCTCAAATCAGGCTCCAAAGTAGCGCGGCACACAGAGAAAATGGCACGGCACACACAGGAAAAATTGCCAAATTTGCTTCCGTTTCGCGAAATTTCGATTTGCGACTTCTCCAAGTGGGCCCGCTCATCTACATTTCAGTTTTTTGGCACCTAAGGTGGAATTTAAAGTATTTTTTCTCCATATTGGCTTCTATCCAAGTGGCGAAGGAAGGCAAACGGTCACCCAAGCCATTTGTCATGTTTGTAAACGCTGCACCTGTAGCTAATGCTTGGCTCTTCACCTCCATTTTGTAATGATTCGAGTAACTCCCCAACCCTTGGGCGTTCTATCTCTTCATGGCACATTCTATATATTGTATGAAAGCTATTTGCAAAGGGTTGGTTGGCTTGTAACTTCTGGGAGACTGTGGGAAAGAAACTCTGCTTCTTCACTGTATATTTTTGACAGAGAATTAATGAAAGGCAGCGGCTCTGTTTCATGAGATTCATGTGGTTGTGAGTGTAGCAAATGTGTCTCTTATGTTTTCATATGTATTTTGTTATGTTTCATAATTCAATTCATGTTCATTTCCAGTGAAATTTTCTGAGTTAGATAAGGTAGAATTCAATTTTATTGCTCTGCCTGTGGGAAAATTTCATGTTCAGTGTTCTTCTTCTATTGAAAAGGATTCATGTTCCTATGCCCTTTTCACTCTCCTAAACAATCTCTCCATTCCGCATTATTTCAAACTAAATTGCTACACTTTCTGCCTGCCTTGCCTCACGAAGTAATCTGTGCCTTTGTATTAAATTCTCTGTTCTTTTCTGACCGTTGGTCCCATACCATCCCAGAAGCTCAGTCATTCATAAAAAATTGTTTCTTGTATCCCTATTCACTTACTAGCCTAAGATCAATATTTCACTGTAAGTCATCTCTGACCGTTTTTTGCTTATCCATTCACTGAGCGTGACTCGGAGAGAGCCCTCTCCTGTTCTGGTAGGGCTAGCTACCAGACTGAGCATGGTTTGTGGTTACCCTGAATTTTGCCTTCCTTCAGCCTAGGGCAGATTTAGGTGCTAACATAGTGGTGACCATACTGGGGAACTGAAATCAAATCCCCTTATTTCTTAATAATTCTAAGCTTCCGGATGATAAGTTTAGGATTGGATAGGCTGAGTAAGTTGGTTGTGTCCTGTGGTTTTTCTCAATAGCACGCTGGCTTTGAGACGATATACCAGAGCCAATCCAGACCCGGATCCTCCTCATATTTACAAAAACCCCAATTTGATTCCGAGACTCCTTCGTCAAGAGAGCACCATAACTCCCATGTTCAAATCCCATTCATGTCCTGACATTTTTGAGTATCTTGAAGAGCTTGAGTTTGACGAGCGGTTTGAAATATCATTGTTTGAGTCTAAATCCGAAAGGGCTGTTGACTATACTGTCCCCAATCCGCAATTTCTTGTAGATTTAGAAACCGAAAGAGCTAATCGGTTAATTGATAATTATATTGCGACACAGCCTCAAACTCCAATTGCTAGCCCCTTACAAACTGTGCAAACTCCTCCAACACCTCCAAGGCCAAATCCACCAAGAGTGATGGCTGCCCATTTTGCACCCCTTGTTCTACCTCAAGTTCTAGATGACATGCCCACAGATTATCAAAGAAAAATCCCATTTTTTGATGGCACTCCTAACAGCATTACTGCCCAGCAACATGTGGACAAAATGGCAGACTTCTATGAACTTCATGAGATCGATGCGGAGAATGTGGCAATGAGACTCTTTGTACAGACATTTGCAGGTGAAGTGAGGAAGTGGTTCAGAGGTTTTCCGACAGCATGTATCGCTACCTTGGCTGAACTACAAAGACAATTTTTAAATCGATGGGAAGTGAAAAAGAATCCTCTTCAAATTCTGGCTGAATATGAGCAAATTAAACGAAACGCTGGTGAGTCGGTCCAAGATTATTGTGTTAGATTCAATACAGTTTATAACGAAATTCCAGATCATCTAAAGCCACCTGTGGGACTGGCTATGATGAAATTTCCGAATGGTTTTGACGCTGATATGGCCTACCAATTAAGAGAGAGAGAACCGGCTACAATGGAAGACATGCAGAAAATCGTGGTCAGCGTTGAAGCAAATCTGCTGTCCAAGAGAGCTAGAGTGAAAGCAGAAAAGAAAGTCACTGTTAAGGAAGAATCTTCTTCGATGGATCAATTACTCAAAAAGGTAGAGCAGATGCTTGAAAGGGTGAAGCTCGACAAACCTGAGCCACAAGTTAGAAATCCTAACTTTCGTGGCCAGCAGCAGCAGCCACAATATAGAATAAGACAAAGAGATCAGTGCGCCCAAGAGCAGACAGCACAACAGCCAGTACAAACACCTTTGCAGCAAAATTTTGTGCATGGACCGGAGTCAGATGAGGACGGAAATGTAATAGGTGAAGAAAACCACCTCTTTACTCCAGATGAGCTGCCTACTTACATTACCGAAGAAGAGGAGTGTGCGGTGAGCTCAGCTGCACACAAAGATGCAGATTTCATTCTAGCAAGTGACACTGTTTTACAAGAAGAATCAGAGGAGTATCAAAGGGGATATATGAATGCTCTGTCCGCACAGCAGCAGCGATATTCACTTAGAAACAGAGATGTGCCGGCCAAACCAATTCAGAAAAAGAAGGATGTTGAAGCATCAAAGAATGATTCATCAGTTTCACAAAGGAAAGGAAAGGAGGCGGTTGGTCCGGAGAGCAGCAAATCAACATCAGCAGAACAATCACATCAGCAAGCTGCATCAAAGGAAAAGGAAAAGAAAGAAATCCCAGTCAAAGAGGTAGAAAAGATTCCCGCTTTTAATTTAGAGAATGAGATTTCCAAATTAAAAGTATCCATCCCCTTGACTGAAATAATGAAGAACAGCAGTTATAGAGGAAAAATATCTAAGATGTTGAATTTGGACCCAATGTCTGACATGGTGAATGTTGAAGATGATCAACCTGAAATGATTTTTGGACCAGCATCGAATGGTGAGTCTCCTGATAGTGATGTGCCACCCTTTTACATCAGTTTAAGATTGCATGATTTTGTGTTACACAATGCCATGTTCGATTCCAGAGCCTCTCACAATCTCATGCCCAAGGCTATCATGGATAAACTTGGTCTGGACATCACCCGGCAATACCATGATCTCTATTCATTTGATTCCAGCAGAGTGAGATGTATAGGACTCATCAAAGACTTGGTTGTGAGTTTGGATCAGCTTCCCATGAAAAATGTTTTGATGGATGTTGTGGTAGCAGATATTCCTCCAAGGTTTGGCATGCTTCTTTCCAGGTCTTGGGTAGCGAAATTGAAAGGGACACTACAGCTAGATTTCTCCTATGCAACTATTCCGGTGTTTGGACAAATGAGGAAATTGTATCGGGAACAAAAAATGAAATATATGATCACAAGCAAGGAGAAACCAATAAATCATCCAATTAACTATGTACATACAGATTTAGAGTCTTTTGTTTTGTATTCAGATAGTTTAAATGATATAGATAGTCAGGTAGTAGAAGCAGATGATATTCCGGAAATAACAGAAAATTTCAGAGAAATTTTAAAGAAAGAAGGACAAGAACAGCAGAACAATGTTGGGAAATCAGCTGAAAGTAATGGACAACAAGCAGACAAGGCACAGCAAACAGATTTCCAGCACTTACAAGAGGAGGAAGAAGGTTTGTGGACCATGGATTTTGATGGAGCAGTGGGAAATGATGGCGCTGGAATTGGAATTTGGGTATGCAGTCCTTTCTCCGCCCCAAACAAAGTGCCTAGTAGCGTGAGGGTTTGCTCTTACAAGTTGGCTTTTGAGTGTTCAAACAATGAAGCTGAATATGAAGCTCTGATTGCTGGCCTGAAGATTCTAAGAAAGCTGAATGCTAAGAGGATTTCGGTATATGGCGACTCCGAATTGGTAATAAAGCAGGTCAGAGGCGAGTATCAAGCAAAGCATCCTAGGATGTGGGCCTACCGTAATGCAGTTCTAGACATTCTAAAATTATTTTCAGAATACACCTTGACATGTGTGCCTCGTATACAAAATAGTATTGCTGACGCTCTTGCCAAGGCAGCAAGTAGTTTGAAGATCCCAATGAATTCTAGCAATAAATTTGAAATCCATGTCAAGCATCGTCCAACCATTCCAGACAATCAGAGATATTGGCAAGTGTTCCAAGATGATGAGGAGATTAAGGATTTTCTACAAAACAAAGGCAAGTTCAAAGAAACCTCAATAGATGTAGAAAATGACGATGGTAAAGGGAATGGTGCAGATGAAGTGCAGATCAATGAAATGGACGTGTTGCAGCTGAAGAATAACGTTATTCCTAAAGGCTTGATACCTTTAGAAGAACTTTTTGATCAAGATGATGTAGCCCGCAAGCCAACATTGCAGCCAACGGAGAAGGGTGTAGAAGAGGTCAACATCAGAACAGCTGCCAATCCTAAGTTGGTAAAATTGTCCAAAGCATTGCCGCCAAAGATCAAGGACAAATACATCGGTTTGCTGGCTTCATTTGCAGATGTGTTTGCTTGGGATTATTCTGACTTAAAGACATATGATACCAATATAATTCAGCACACTATACCCATCAAGCCCAATCAAAAACCATTTAGACAGAAGTTGAGAAGGATAAATCCAAAGTTGTTGCCATCTATTGAAAAGGAGGTAAACAGGTTGTACAAGTCAGGTATCATTGTGCCCATCAGATTTTTGGATTGGATCTCTAACTTGGTGCCTGTACGAAAGAAGACAGGTGAGATCCGCTTATGCATTGATTTCAGAAATCTAAATAAAGTTTCATTGAAGGACAACTATCCACTACCCAAAATGGACCATATACTTCAGCGAGTAGTGGGGGCATCTCGTATGTCACTACTTGATGGCTATTCTGGATATAACCAAATTTCTGTCCATGAAGATGACCGGGACAAAACAGCATTCACCACTCCATGGGGAACCTTTCATTACGCCAAAATGCCTTTCGGTTTAAAGAATGCAGGTGCCACATTTCAGCGTGCAATGGACTTGGCTTTTGCAAATGAGAAGGATGTGTTTTTGGTGGTGTACCTGGATGATTTGACGGTGTTTTCCAAATCTGATGAAGAGCACATGCATCATGTAAAAACTGTCTTTCAAAAGTGCAGAAAATATGGTTTATCGCCGAATCCGAAAAAGAGCTTATTCGCCATGGAAGAAGGCAAATTACTCGGGCACATTATCTCAAAGGATGGCATTCGTATTGACCCAACACGTGTGCAAGCAATTCAGCAAATCGATCTGCCCCGGAATAAAAAAGAGATACAATCGTTCAATGGTAAGATGAATTTTCTACGTCGCTTTGTACCTAATCTTGCTGAACACCTAAGAGAAATGACCAACATGCTTAAGAAGGACAGCCAAGTGAAATGGACAGAGGAGGCTATAAAATCTTTTAATTTGGTCAAATTGGCTCTTTCTTTAGCCCCAGTTCTAGTCAGTCCGGACTACACTCAGGATTTCATATTGTTTTCATTTGCTTCGGAGCACACTATGGCAGCAGTATTATTGCATAAAAGAGATGATCATGAAATACCCATCGCATTCTTCAGCAGAGCCATAAGAGATGCAGCCTTAAAGTACAACATCATTGAGAAACAAGCCCTGGCACTTGTGAAGGCATTGAAAGATTTCCGGGTATATATTCTACATTCTCATATTCTGGCCTATGTACCTAACGCTGCTGTAAAAGATGTTTTAGTGCAAACCGATCCTGAAGGAAGAAGAGGCAAATGGATTGCAGCCTTGCTGGAATATGATGTGGAAATAAAGCCCACAAAGCTGGTCAAAGGACAGGGATTGGCAAAGCTAATGGCCGAATCAAACTTGCATGCCTTGGACATAAACCTGATCGTTGCTATGTCCGATGAGAACGAAGAATCATCATCAATTCAGGTATCTGAAATGTTTGCTCTTTCTCCATGGTATTCAGATATCATATATGTGCTTAAAAATTTGTCACCACCACCCGGCATGCCTAGAAACAAAGCGAGAACACTCAAGTTGAAAGCTGCCAAGTTTTGCATTCTAAATTCTGCGCTGTATTGGAAAGATCCCGGTGGCGTTTTGTTAAATTGTTTGGTGGAAGAAGAGGCAAAGAAAGTCATGGAGGATTTCCATGGAGGAGAGTGTGGTGGTCACCTTTTTTGGAAGTCAACAGCAAATAAAATTCTGAGAGCAGGGTACTATTGGCCGACATTGTTTGCTGATGTATATAAGATGGTCAAGTGTTGTCATAAATGTCAAATTTTCGAAGGAAAACAGAAGTTACAGCCTTTGCCACTTAAGCCTATTGAGGTGAGCGCTCCTTTCCAGCAGTGGGGGTTGGATTTCATTGGTGAAATTCATCCTGTTTCTTCCGATCAGCATAGATGGATCCTCATAGCGACAGATTATTTCACAAAATGGATTGAGGCAACTCCCACCAGACAAGCTACAGATGCGGTAATCATTTCATTTCTTGAAAATAACATCTTGTCTCGCTTTGGTTGTCCGAATAAGTTAATCACTGACAATGCAGCAGCTTTCAAATCAAAAAGGATGGTAGAATTTTGTCATAAATATCACATCATTTTGGGTCATTCAACTGCCTATCATCCGCAAGGCAATGGATTGGCGGAGTCTTCAAATAAATCATTGATCAACATCATCAAGAAGCTGCTGGAAATAAATAAAAAGCGCTGGAATAAGAGGTTGGTCCATGCGCTTTGGGCAGATCGGATCAGTCAGAAAAAATCCATTGGTATGTCACCGTTTCAGCTTGTTTATGGAGTTGATACAATATTTCCTACCTCTCTCACTGCCCTGGTAGTCAGACTTCTTCAGGAGGCCAGTAGTGAAGAAGATCCCATGCAGAGAAGGTTGAATCAAATGGTCCACTTGCAGCAAACAAGAGAAGAAGTTTTCAAGAACACATCCAAATTGCAGGAGAAGATCAAGAAAATTTATGACAGAAAAGCAAAGGCAGATAAATTTCAGTTGGATGATGTGGTGCTGAAGTGGGATGCAAGGAATGAAGAGAAAGGTAAGCACGGAAAGTTCGAGAATCTTTGGAAAGGTCCTTTCAAGATTGCAGCATATAGGGGTCAGAATGCCTTTCTTTTGAAGGAAATGAACGGGGAAGATTGTCCAGGAGGGCCGATCAATGGTCGGCTGCTCAAGCGGTACCACTGCTGAGTTATTAACGCTGCTTCCACTATCATTGTAAATACCATTTTTATTTCAGTTTGGTTTCAGTCTGTCAAGTTAGTCTTTGAGTCATTTCAATGTCAAGTTTGAGTCAATTTTTTGGTCATTTTAGTTTCATAAATGAGTCAGAGTCCTGTGTTGTTGTTGAAATGATGACTCCTTAGCCCAATGGACAAAGGCACTGTCTAGCTCCTCCAGAGATCTGCTGTTCTTGGCACCTCCAAGGAGCTACCATCCCCCATTGGAGCCAATGTTAGAGTCGATCTGGTCAGTCCTCCGTTAGAGATCAAAACTCTTTATGCATTTCATTTTTAGGTGTCCCGCTCCATTCACTCAGCTGCATTCCGCTAGGGGCATGCCATGATCTGATGGAGAAGGTCATGCTAGTCATTTCCCCTCATGTCTGGCCCCTGCTGGCTTAGGTCTTTTGTCAATGATCACCAAAGTCCATGACAGTCAAGGTCTGGTCCTTTAATGGACAAAGGTCATTTTCGGTCATTAGGTCTAGGGATTAAATCAATTTGGTCTTTAAATATGTCCAATAAAGCCATGCAGGCCAGAGTGATGCCCTTGCAAAGTAATGATTCACAGTGTTTCATCGTCATATTGATAAACTTCGACAATTCTTCAAAACTCTGTTTTGAAGAAAAGTCAAACAGTGTTATTAGTGACAAAATTTTCAAAAAGGTCTTCAGTTGATTTCTTCAAGTGCAGTCATGGTTTCCGTGGCCAAATTTCCTGTCAAGCAATCCCTGCAAAGAGTGCCGAAAATTTCATCACTTGAGCCAAAATTTAGAGGAAAAGTGAAAATGAGGGTTGTTTTAAAGTCAGTGAAAAAGTGTCAAACATAAACATTAGAAAATGGATTTTTTGAAATAGAAAAAATGTAACCCATCACTTCCAAATCTTTATATACAAACTCCCACCTAAATCCAAGTCATTGTGCAATCAAAGGCAAAAGGAAAGCATTTGCAAAGTCGTGGGTGTGCAAGCGCGTAATTTGGAGCAGTTTGGAGGAAGTTTCAGGGGCGCGGCTCACACAGGCAGGGGCGCAGCGCACACACAGAGCCCGCCCGCAGTGCAAATTCTTAACTAGCGTGGCGCACACCCAGAGCGCGGTGCACAGAGACAAAGCGCCAAGAATTTGCCAAACTCCCTCAAATTTTTTTGTGAAGCACATAAATTGCAAGGTAGGCTCCATAAACTCACTTATGCATCAAATTTGATAAAGATATGGTGGTTTATTGCCTGTGATTAAATGCAAAAAATTTCATAAAGTTAACCACAAGAAGACACCAAAAAACCATTTTGCTAGGGTTGTGCCATTGTGTTGTTGATGCCAAGGCTCTATTTTTCCTGCACTACCGCTTTTCCTTATTCCCCTATGCCATTTTTCCTATTATCACTACCCTAACACTACCAAACTCATATTCCCTTTCCCTTCCTCCTATTGCTCAATTAAAACCCCAAACCCTAACCTGTCAAAATACCCAAAACCCCTACATATCCCTAAACAAAATTCTCCCTATAACCCCTATTCCCATTACATTACTCCCCTCCTAATACTCCCTTTGTTTCATTGTTCCCCTTGGTGGCAGATATCACAAACAACACTAAGCTTCACCATCATCAAAGGGGCAGCCTAAATACAGTTTATAAACAGCAGTCATGGCATCTGAGGGTTCATCAGAGTATGAGGTGGAGACCCACAGTGATACAGCTTTAGGAGAACAGGCTCCCCGGAGACATCATAGGAGTGGCAAACATGTTAGGGATGAGCCAAACACCCTCACTGAGTTGCAGGCATGCCCTCTTGCTATGTCATGTTTCCAGCACCTAGCATGTTTTGAATTTTGTCAAAGGGTGGCAAATGTCAGAGTTCATCATGAGTTGGCCCGTCTGTTTGTGCTTCACCTACATGGAGGTCAGTCTATCTTGGCTGGGGTCACCTTCACATTGACACCCGAAACTATCTCAGTGGCAACAGGCATACCAAATGTTGGAGAACAGTGGCATAAGAAGAAGAAGGTGGATAGGCATCATTATGAGCCTTACATTAAGGCCAGTTGTTTGAGGCATCTCACAAGAGTCTTCCCATTTAGATTTTTGAAAGATGAGTATGCTCCGCTCATGAAATTGATCATGAAGTACTTCAGTTGTGAGGGGAGGTTTTCTCGCCTATATGCCTATCACATCAGGTTGCTCATGCACTTTACCAGGGTGTGGATGATGAACCTCCCATTTTTCATTTGCGGGAACATAGAGAGGATGAAAAATTTCATGCAGCATAAGACCCCTCAGCAACAGCTCAAAAGTGTTTATCACTTTGCTCTCATCCGGATTTTGGTGGATCATCAGTTGGGATTGCAGGGCATTTCTTGGGAGGACTTCATCTCTGGTGACTTCTTCAGCGCTCCACAGGTAGTATCAGAGGCAGAGCATGAGATAGGTGGTCCTTCACATCAGTATGAGCGCCATGAGACCGCTACTATGCCATTATTCATCACCTATCAGAGAGGCAGTAGACATTTGTTTGCAGCGGCAAAGCGAGTGTTATCTCCACCCGGGGTGGAAGGGGCCTCGCTTCCTACATCGACGACACAGGAACAGGATAGAGGTAAGGAGCCATTGCATGATGAGGGGCCTTTAGGTGAGCCATCAGGTGAACGAGAGACCGAATTCATTCTCCTTCATGATGATGAGACTGATACAGAACCGACAAATGCAGAGCTTAGAGAGATCATCCAGGAGCAGCAATCAGTGATTGAGGCCTTATCCCTTGACTTGGAGAGGGCTAAGTGGAACATGAAATACCTGGAGTAGAGGAACAAGTAGCTGGAGGATCAGCGGGCAATCATGGAGCTACAAAACATTCGTGAGCATCGCCAAGCTGCACAAAGGAGAAGAGTTGAGCTCACGTCATTGGAGCAAGAAATCAATGAGGATCGGGAGGCCAATCTTGAGAGCGTGAACATGCACTTGGAGAGGCTTCTAGACAAGGCCGACAAGGACCATGCTTTTCTGAGACACATGGCTTATCATTACAGGACACGAAACATGAGTGCAAGGGCCCGGATAAGGAGCTTGAAGGAAAAATTGAACAAAGCAACAAAAGAGGCAAAAGAGGTAAAAAAGGCAAAAGAGCAAGATCGGCTTTGAATCTTGGCTGAGGCTTCTTTGGCATAGCATAGCACCCCATAGAGAACCTCCAGCCCAAATTTCAAGGAATTTGGGGAAATTTTGGTCACATGACAAATTTTTGGGCAAAACACAGGTTTTTTCTCCCTGTGCGCGCGGTGCTAAAAATTGGGAGCTCCAAATGAAGAATGGTTTGCATTTTTGGATTCAGCATGGAAAATCACGACTACTGGTGCTTGGACAAGAAATTTGGGCAAGATCTGAGTCTCCAGGAGGTCAAAAACACCCAAAAAATGGCCTCTCTGCCCCTTTTTTGACACACAGGAAGCAGTCTTGGGAGAATGAAGATTTGGAGGGGCAAATGAGCACCAAATTCAGAAATTCTAGTTGGGTTAGAAAGTAGACAGGACAGGCTTTCCAACAAGCACACTTGGGCACATTTTTGACACCTACAAGTGCCTCAAATCAGGCTCCAAAGTAGCACAGCGCACAGAGAAAATGGCGCGGCGCACACAGGAAAAATTGCCAAATTTGCTTCCGTTTCGCGAAATTTCGATTCGTGACTTCTCCAAGTGGGCCCGCTCATATAAATTTTGGTTTTTTGGCACCTAAGGTGGCATTTAAAGTATTTTCTCTCCAGATTGGCTTCTATCCAAGTGGCGAAGGAAGGCAAACGGTCACCCAAGCCATTTGTCATGTTTGTAAACGCTGCACCTGTAGCTGATGGTTGGCTCTTCACCTCCATTTTGTAATGATTCGAGTAACTCCCCAACCCTTGGGTGTTCTATCTCTTCATGGCACATTCTATATATTGTATGCAAGCTATTTGCAAAGGGTTGGTTGGCTTGTAACTTCTGGGAGACTGTGGGAAAGAAACTCTGCTTCTTCACTGTATATTTTTGACAGAGAATTAATGAAAGGCAGTGGCTCTGTTTCATGAGATTCATGTGGTTGTGAGTGTAGCAAATGTGTCTCTTATGTTTTCATATGTATTTCGTTATGTTTCATAATTCAATTCATGTTCATTTCCAGTGAAATTTTCTGAGTTAGATAAGGTAGAATTCAATTTTATTGCTCTGCCTGTGGGAAAATTTCATGTTCAGTGTTCTTCTTCTGTTGAAAAGGATTCATGTTCCTATGCCCTTTTCACTCTCCTAAAAAATCTCTCCATTCCGCGTTATTTCAAACTAAATTGCTACACTTTCCGCCTGCCTTGCCTCACGAAGTAATATGTGCCTTTGTATTAAATTCTCTGTTCTTTGCTGATCGTTGGTCCCATACCATCCCAGAAGCTCAGTCATTCATAAAAAATTGTTTCTTGTATCCCTATTCACTTACTAGCCTAAGATCAATATTTCACTGTAAGTCATCTCAGACCGTTTTTTGCTTATCCATTCACTGAGCGTGACTCGGAGAGAGCCCTCTCCTGTTCTGGTAGGGCTAGCTACCAGACTAAGCGTGGTTTGTGGTTACCCTGAATTTTGCCTTCCTTCAGCCTAGGGCAGATTTAGGTGCTAACACCCTAGTTTCTTCAGTGGTCAACTTAATGGATTCCCCAACATCCAAGACCAACCTACAACCTTGAAGTGTTCATAGGCTCCACCCTGTAAGTGACTTCATGCACCTACCTAGCAGCTCCCTTCCACCCTATAATGACCAAAAATGAAACAAGAGCATGGACTCCCATACCAGGGACAATGATCCACAATTCAATATAATTTACAATGATTGTCTTATACTTGACCAATTACCCAATCACACTATGACTTGCAACCTAACCATGACATCATCCAACAATGACTCATATACCTCCCAACAATACCTCTTAAACTCTAGGCAAATTGACTTTTTTACAATAATGACTCTTTTACAATTTTACAGTGATGATCTTTTACAATACTAACTCTTGATAAGAACTAACGCTTGACTTGACACAGCTTCTTTGGTCATTTGCAACTGCTGAGGTATTTCCATTCTTGCTTCTAGTAATGGTACTTTGGCACTGCATGTCCTTCAGTATGTGTATGAGTTGTCTTGAGGTGTCCTCCTTCTTGCACGTGCATTAATGCAAAAGACCCAAACCAATACACAAACAAAATACTTACATTTTCCTGCAAAACACATGTCAAAGATGATATTAAAAATTCAAATGCAAACACTAATCATAAATACCTTGTCATAGCAGACTTACCCTTGACTGTTGATGTGTGATCCTTACTGCAGTGATCCTTGAATGCATACTTTTTCTTTCCTTCTAGGATCTCGATATTTAATTTCTTGTATCTATGTAATTTCAAATCTCCAAGGTCTAAAATTTCATCCTGTGGTATCCCTCTGAGTCCTATTTCCAATGTCACAGGTCAGATCAAGATTACATTCTTCAAGAAATAGTTATGCCCAATCTCCCATGATGACCTGATTATAGACTAGTTCAATAGAGAGAACTTGTACAAAGTGCCACATGTCATTGTTTCAACCTTCGGCCCTCAAAATGATATCCAAAAATCTACGTTTTGCCCTCTTTCTATCACTATTTACAAAATTTGAATCTAATGCTCAGAGAGAAAATTATGACGATTTTCCCAAGGTCACCTGTTTGATATGGAATTCGGGAGCCTGAAAACTAGCTAACTTCCTCAGATCATATCTCCGATAATATAGCAAACCAAGATTATAAATTGGGTCATGAGGTTCATCAAGATTTCGGCTCAAATGGGTTTAAATTTTATATTTTTAAGCTTTGTAAAAAACAATTGTAGAGAAAATTCCACGATGACCTATTTGAAGCAGTGAAATCCTAGAATCCAAAGCTCTAAACTTGCTTCAAAATAGACCTTCAAACTTGATCATAATTTTGTACCCTAAGCAGAAATCAATGAAACCTTAAACTCCCTGCAACATATCCTTATTTATAAGCTCCTGAGCACCTAAAAATTACATAGGTATTCTCACAAGATAGTTCGTTGAAAAGTGCTTGCTAGAGGAGGATATGAGGGTCACTATTTATAGAAGTGTCTTGAGTTGAGAGGGTCCTCAACAAGTGAACTTTGGAGGGATTTTAGCAGCATAAAACATTATTAATTATTTACTATTCAATTACCACAATCAATGATGAGTGCCATTCCACAACCCCATTGGGTTTTAGCCCACTAACTGGGGTTACTAACTTCAAACATGAATAACTCTCAAACTGTGAAGAACTACGTGGTGTGACATATATCAATGGAAACATCTCAATGAGTAGAATCCATCTAGAAGATCCTTGACTCAGAATAGTATGATTTTTCAAGTCAAAATGCTCATGAAATATCGAGGTAACCCCTGTTGTTGCTTGGGTTGACATCAATGACAACCACTAATCAAAAATCTCCCCCTTTGGCATTGATGGCAGCACAAGTACTCCCCCTACGATCATGACACCTCTTCCTACTTCCTTCTCTCCCTCTTTTTCATCAATGGCAAAGGGTAACTCCCCCTAACAAACTATCATCCTGCAAACTTGTACACACCTCCACTCCCCCTTTCTACTTAGTTAGATAAGAGAAAGCGTCTAATGAGAACTTGGGAAAATCCCAAGATTTTGGCAAAGATACTCAAATTCTTCACAAGGTAATGGTTTGGTAAAGGTGTCAAAAATTTGTTCCTTTGTGCCAACATATTCAAGCTTGATATTATTTTTGGCAACCTTCTCTCTAACAAAATGATATTTGATCAGAATGTGATTTTTTTTTTAAAGCATCACAGGATTCTTGGAGATATTGATGGCACTGGTGTTATCACAGAAGATGGGAATAGGATCATCAAACTTGACTTGAAGATCTTGCAAAGTTTGCTTCTGTTAGAGTCGGTCTGGTCAGCCCTCCGTCAGAGATCAAAACTCTTTGTGCATTTCAATTTTAGGTGTCCCGCTCCATTCACTCAGCTGCATTCCACTAGGGGCATGCCATGATCTGACGGAGAAAGTCATGCTAATCATTTCCCCTCATGTCTGGCTCCTGCTGGCTCAGGTCTTTTGTAAATAATCACCAAAGTCCATGACAGTCAAGGTCTGTCCTTTAAAGGACAAAAGTCATTTTCTATGTTTAGGTCTAGGAATTCATCAATTTGGTCTTTGAAACATGTCCAGTAAAGCCATGTACGCCAGAGTGAGGCCCTTACACAGTTATGATTCAGAGAGCTTCATCGTCATGTGGATAGACTTCGACTCTTCTTCAAAACTCTGTTTTGAAGAAAAGTCAAACAGTGTCATTTATGACAAAATTTTCCAAAAAATTCGCCAGTTGATTTTTTCAGATACAGTCATGGTTTCCGTGGCCAAATGTCCTGTCATACAACCCCTGCAAAGAGTGCCGAAAATTTCATCATTTGAGCCAAAATTCCAAAGGGAAGGTAAAAATCAGGGTGTTTTAAAGTCAGTGAAAAAGTGCAAAACACAACATTAGAAAAATGGGTTTTCAAGGAAGCAAAAATTAAACCCATCTCTTCCAAGGCTATATATACATGTTTTTATCCAAATCAAGGGCATTGTGCTATTACAAGCCTTGGAGAGACGTTGCAAAGGTGTAAGTGCGAGATTGCGAGCGTTTGAGTGAGTTGGAACTGGATTTAGAGGACGCGGCACATATACCCAGGAACGCGGCGCACACAAAGGGTGCGGCGCACACGCAACCTGCCCGCAGTTGAAAATTACCATAGGTGCGGCGCACTGGGCTTTGCGCGCGGCGCACAAGG
This sequence comes from Pinus tabuliformis, assembly GCA_031772625.1. NCBI lineage: Eukaryota > Viridiplantae > Streptophyta > Pinopsida > Pinales > Pinaceae > Pinus > Pinus tabuliformis. The sequence goes on from CM062804.1 coordinate 57,362,469, forward strand.
GCAGAACGCCCGAAACTTTGCCAAACTGCCTCAAATATTTTGGGGAGCTCGTCTATTTGCAAGGTAGGCTCTACACACCACTTGTGCATCAATTTTTATGGGTGATATAAGGGTTTTTATGCCTGTAATCAAATGCAAAAATTTTTATAAAGCAAACAAAGGAAGACATCAAGAAAAACCATGATGCTAGGGTTTGTGCTACAGTGATATTGCTGCCAAGGTGTTTTTCCTACCATACCCCTATTACCCATTTCCCTATGCCAGTTTCCCCTAATCAATACCCTAACCCTACCAAAATCATACTCCCTTTCCCCTCTTCCTATTGCTCAAAAAGCCCAAAACCTACCTTGCAAACAACACAAACCCTACCCCATCAACACTATACCCAAACTCTTCCCAAGTCCCTAACAAATTTCTCCCTTTAAACCCCTATTCCCATTACATCATTCCCTTCCTAATACTCCCTGTTTAATTGTCCCCTTGGTGGCAGATTGTCAAAGCAACTACCAGCTTCATTTAAATCAAAGGGCAGCCTAAAATTCAGTGTACAAACAACAGTCATGGCATCCGAGGTTTCATCAGAATATGAGGAAGAGACCCACAGTGACACAGCTTCAGGAGAAAGGGCCCACAGGAGACATCACCGGAGTGGCAGACATCTTAGAGATGAGCCAAACTCCCTCACTGAGTTGCAGGCATGCCCTCTTGCTATGTCTTGTTTCCAGCACTTAGCATGTTTTGAATTTTGTCAGAGGGTGGCAAATGTCAGAGTTCATCATGAGCTGGCACGTCTTTTTGCCCTTCACCTACACGGAGGACAGTCTATCTTGGCTGGGGTCACTTTCACATTAACACCCGAAACCATATCAGTGGCAACAGGCATACCAAACATTGGAGAGCAGTGGCATAAGAAGAAGAAGGTGGAGAGGCATCATTATGAGCCGTACATTAAGGATAGCTGTTTGAGCCATCTCACGAGAGTTTTTCCATTCAGATTTTTGAGAGATGAGTATGCTCCGCTCATGAAATTGATCATGAAGTACTTCAGTTGTGAGGGGAGGTTTTCTCGCCTTTATGCCTATCACATCAGGTTGCTCATGCACTTTACTAGGGTGCGGATGATGAACGGCCCATTTTTCATCTGCGGGAACATAGAGAGGATGAAAAATTTCATGCAGCACAAGACCCCTCGACAGCAGCTCAACAGTGTTTATCACTTTGCTCTTATCCGGATTTTGGTGGACCATTAGTTGGGATTGCAGGGTATTTCTTGGGAGGACTTCATCTCCCATGACTTCTTCAGCGCTCCACAGGTGGTATCAGAGGTAGAGCATGAGATAGGGGGCCCATCTCATCAGTATGAGCGACATGAGACTGCTACTATGCCAGTATACATCACCTATCAGAGAGGCAGTAGACCCTTATTTGCAGCAGCAAAGCGAGTGTTATCTCCACCCGGGGTGGAAGGGGCCTCGCTTCTGACATCAGCATCACAGGAGCAGGGCAAGGGTAAGGATCCAGTGCAGGAGGAAGGGCCATCAGGTGAGCGAGAGACCGAATTTGTTCTCCTCCATGATGATGAGACAGATGCAGAACCAACAAATGCGGAGCTTACAGAGATCATCCAGGAGCAGCAGTCGGTGATTGAGTCCTTATCCCTTGACTTGGAGAGGGCCAAGTGGAACATGAAGTACCTGGAGCAGAGAAACAAGCAGCTTGAGGACCAACAGATGATCATGGAGCTGCAAAACATTCGTGAGCATCGCCAAGCTGCTCAAAGAAGAAGGGTTGAGCTCACATCTTTGGAGCAAGAAATCAATGAGGATCAGGAGGCCAACCTTGAGAGGGTCAACATGCATTTGGAGAGGCTGCTGGACAAAGATGACTAGGACCTTGCTCTACTGAGACACATGGCTTTCCGTTACAGGGTGCGAAACATGAGTGCATAGGCCCAGATAAGGAACTTGAAGGCAAAATTAAGGAAAGCAACAAGAAAGGAAAAAAGGGAAAAAGAGCAAGATCGGCTTTGAATCTTGGCTAAGGCTTCCTTGGCCCATCATAACACCCCATAGAGTTCCTCCAGCCCAAATTTCAAAAAATTTGGGGAATTTTTGGTCACATGGTAATTTTTTGGGCAAAAAACAGGGATTTTCTCCCTACGCGCCGCACCACTGGCACGACGCTAAAATTCTAGGGCTCCAAATGAGGAATGGCTTGCAGTTTTGGATTCAGCATGGAAAATTACGACTACTGGTGTCCGAGAAAGAAATTTTGGCAAGGTATGAGTCTCCAAAAGGTCAAAAAACACCCAAAAATGGCCTCTCTGCCATGTTTTTGACACATAGAAAGCAGTCTTGGGAGAATGGAGATTTGGAGGGGAAAATGAGCACCAAATTTGAAAATTCCAGTTGGGTTAGAAATTAGACAGGATAGGCTTTCCAGGAAGCCCACTTGGGCACATTTTGGACACCTACAAGTGCCCCAAAATAGGCCCCAAAGTAGCACGACGCACAAAGAAAATGGCGCGGCGCACAGAGGAAAAATTGCCAATTTGCTTCCGTTTCGCGAAATTTCGGTTCGCGACTTCTCCAAGTGGGCCTGCTCATCTACACTTCTTTTTTTGGCACCAAAGGCAGAATTTAAAGTATTTTTTCTCCAGATTGGCTTCTATCCAAGTGGCAAAGGAAGGCAAACGGTCACCCCAAGCCAAATGTCATGTTTGTAGCGCTGCACCTGTAGCTGATGGTTGGCTCTCCATCTCCATTTTGTAATGATTCGAGTAACTTCCCAACCCTTGGGCGTTCTATCTCTTCCTTACACATTCTATATATTGTATGCAAGCTATTTGCAAAAGGTTGGTTGGTTTGTAACTTCTGGGAGACTGTGGGAAAGAAACTTTGTTTCTTCACTGTGTATTTTTGACAGAGAATTAATGAAAGGCAGCGGCTCTGTTTCATGAGATTCTTGTGGTTGTGAGTGTAGAAAATGTATCTCTTATGTGTTCATATGTATTTCATTATGTTTCATAATTCAATTCATGCTCATTTCCATTGAAATTTTCTGAGTGAGATTAGGTAGAATTCAATTTTATTGCTCTGCCTGTGGGAAAATTTCATGTTCAGTGTTCTTCTTCTGTTGAAAAGGATTCATGTAACTATGCCCTTTTCACTCTCTTCAGCAATCTATTCATTCCATGTTACTGCAAACTAAATTGCTATACTTCCCGCCTGCCTTGCCTCACAGAATAATCTGTGCCTTTGGTTTCAATTCTCTGTTCTTTGCTGACCGTTGGTCCCATACCATCCCAGAAGTTCGGTCATTCATAAAAATTGTTTCCCGAATCCCGATTCACTTACTAGCCTAAGGTAAATATTTCATTGTAAGTCATCTCAGACCGTTTTCGATTATCTATCCACTGAGCGTGACTCGGAGAGAGCCCTCTCCTGCTCTGGTAGGGCTAGCTACCAGACTGAGCGTGGTTTGTGGTTACCCTAATTTTTGCCTTCCTTCAGCCTAAGGCAGATTTAGGTGCTAACATAGTGGCGACCATACTGGGAACAACAAACTGAAATCAAATCCCCTTGTTTCATAATAATTCTAAGCTTCTGGATGATGAGCTTAGGATTGGAAAGGCTGAGTAAGTTGGTTGTGTCCTGTGATTTTTCTCAATAGCACGCTGGCTTCGAGACGATATACCAGAGCCAATCCAGACCCAGATCCTCCTCATATCTACGAAAACCCCAATTTGATTCCAAGACTCCTTCGTCAAGAAAGCACCATAACTCCCATATTCAAATCCCATTCATGTCCCGACATTTTTGAGTATCTTGAAGAGCTTGAGTTTGAGGAACGGTTTGAGATATCATTGTTTGAGTCTAAATCCGTAAGGGCTGTTGATTATATTGTCCCCAATCCGCAATTTCTTGTAGACCTCGAAACAGAAAGAGCTAATAGGCTAATTGATAATTACATTGCAACACAGCCCCAAACTCCAATTGCAAGCCCCTTACAAACTGTGCACACTCCTCCAACACCTCCAAGGCCAAATCCACCGAGAATGATGGCTGCCTGTTTCGCACCCCTTGTTCTGCCCCAAGTTCTAGATGACATGCCAACAAATTATCAAAGTAAAATCCCATTTTTTGATGGCACTCCTAATAGCATTACTGCTCAGCAACATGTAGACAAAATGGCAGACTTCTATGAACTTCATGAGATCGATGCGGAGAACGTGGCAATGAGGCTCTTTGTACAGACATTTGCAGGTGATGTGAGGAAATGGTTCAAAGGTTTTCCGGTAGCAAGTATCACTACCTTGGCTGAACTACAAAGAAAATTTTTGAACCGGTGGGAAGTGAAAAAGAATCCCCTTCAAATTCTGGCCGAATATGAACAGATCAAACGAAACGCTGGTGAGTCGGTCCAAGACTATTGTGTTAGATTTAATGCAATCTATAACGAAATTCCAGATCATCTAAAGCCACCTGTGGGACTAGCAATGATGAAGTTTCTAGATGGTTTTGATGCTGACATGGCATACCAATTAAGAGAGAGAGAACCAGCCACAATGGAAGATATGCAGAAAATCGCGGTCAGCGTTGAAGCAAATCTGCTATCCAAAAGAGCTAGAGCGAAAGCGGAAAAGAAAATCACTGTGAAAGAAGAGTCTTCTTCAATGGATCAACTACTCAAAAAGGTAGAGCAGATGCTTGAAAGGGTAAAACTTGACAAGCCGGAGCCACAAGTTAGAAATCCTAACTTCTGTGGCCAGCAACAGCCACAATATAGAATAAGACAGAGAGATCAGCGAACTCAAGAGCAGACAGCACAACAGCCGGTACAAACACCTTTGCAGCAGAATTTTGTGCATGGACCAGAGTCAGATGAGGACGGGAATGTAATAGGCGAAGAAAACCACCTCTTTACACCAGATGAGCTGCCTACTTACATTACCGAAGAAGAAGAATGTGCAGTGAATTCAGCTGCACACCAAGACACGGATTTTATTCTAGCTAGCGACACTGTTTTGGAAGAAGAATTAGAAGAATATCAAAGGGGATATATGAATGCTCTGTCCACACAACAGCAGCGATATTCACTTAGAAACAGAGATGTGCCGACCAAACCAATTCAGAAAAAGAAGGAGGTTGAAGCAGCAAAGAACGATTCATCAGCTACACAAAGAAAAGGAAAGGAGGCGGTTGGTCCGGAGAGCAGCAAATCAAAATCAGCAGAACAATCATAGCAGCAAGCTACATCAAAAGAAAAAGAAAAGAAAGAGATCCCAGTCAAAGAGGTAGAAAAGACTCCCGCTTTTAGCTTAGAGAATGAGATTTCTAAGTTAAAGGTATCCATCCCCTTGACTGAAATAATGAAGAACAACAGTTATAGAGGACAGATTTCTAAAATGTTGAATTTGGACCCAATGTCCGACATGGTAAATGTAGAAGATGATCAGCCCGAAATGATTTTTGGACCAGCATCGAATGGTGAGTCTCCTGATAGCGATGTGCCACCCTTCTATATCAGTTTACGATTGCATGATTTTGTGTTACACAATGTCATGTTCGATTCCGGAGTTTCTCACAATCTCATGCCCAAGGCTATCATGGATAAGCTTGGTCTGGACATCACCCGGCAATATCATGATCTCTATTCATTCGATTCCAGCAGAGTGAGATGTATAGGACTCATCAAAGACTTGGTTGTGAGTTTGGATCAGCTTCCTATGAAAAATGTTTTGATGGATGTGGTGGTAGCAGATATTCCTCCAAGGTTTGGCATGCTTCTTTCCAGGTCTTGGGTAGAGAAATTGAAAGGGACACTACAGCTGGATTTCTCCTATGCAACAATCCTGGTGTTTGGACAAATGAGGAAGTTATATCGGGAACAAAAAATGAAATATATGATCACAAGCAAGGAGAAACCTATAAATCATCCTATTAACTATGTACATACAGATTTAGAGTCTTTTGTTTTGTTTTCAAATAGTTTAAATGATGTAGATAGTCAGATAGTAGAAGCAAGTGATATTCCGGAAATAACAGAAAATTTCAGAGAAATTTTGAAGAAAGAAGGACAAGAAAAGCAGGAAAATGTTGGGCAATCAGCTGAAAGTAATGGACAACAAGCAGACAAGGCACGGCAAACAGATTTCCAGCACTTACAAGAGGAGGAAGAAGGCTTGTGGACCATGGATTTCGATGGAGCAGTAGGAAATGATGGCGCTGGAATTGGAATTTGGGTACGCAGTCCTTTCTCCGCCCCAAACAAAGTGCCTAGCAGCGTGAGGGTTTGCTCTTACAAGCTGGCCTTTGAATGTTCAAACAATGAAGCTGAGTATGAAGCTCTGATTGCTGGCCTGAAGATTCTTAGAAAGCTGAATGCAAAAAGGATTTCGGTATATGGCGACTCCGAATTGGTAATAAAGCAGGTCAGAGGTGAGTATCAAGCAAAACATCCTAGGATGCGGGCCTATCGTAATGCAGTTTTAGACATCTTGAAGTTATTTTCATAATACACCTTGACATGTGTGCCTCGTATACAAAATAGTATTGCTGATGCTCTTGCCAAGGCAGTAAGCAGTTTGAAGATCCCCATGAACTCCAGCAATAAATTTGAAATCCATGTCAAGCATCGTCCAACCATTCCAGACAATCAGCGATATTGGCAAGTGTTTCAAGATGATGAGGAGATTAAGGATTTTCTGCTAAACAAAGGCAAGTTCAAAGAAACCTCAATTGATGTAGAAAACGATGAGGGCAAAGGGAATGGTACAGATGAAGTGCAGATCAATGAAATGAACGTGTTGCAGCTGAAGAATAACATCATTCCTAAAGGCTTGATACCTCTAGAAGAACTTTTTGATCAGGATGATGTAGCCCGCAAGCCAACATTGCAGCCAACAGAGAAGGGTGTAGAAGAGGTCAACATCGGAACAGCTACCAATCCTAAGTTGGTAAATTTGTCTAAAGCATTACTGCAAAAGATCAAGGACAAATACATCAGTTTGATGGCTTCATTTGCATATGTGTTTGCTTGGGATTATTCTGATTTAAAGACCTATGATACCAATATTATTCAGCACACAATACCCATCAAGCCCAATCAAAAACCATTTAGACAGAAGATGAGAAGGATAAATCCAAAGTTTCTGCCATCTATCAAAAAGGAGGTAAACAGGCTGTACAAGTCAGGTATCATTGTGCCCATCAGATTTTCAGATTGGATCTCCAACTTAGTGCCTGTACGCAAAAAGACCGGTGAGATCCGCCTATGCATTGATTTCAGAAATCTAAATAAAGTCTCATTGAAGGACAACTATCCACTGCCCAAGATGGACCATATACTTCAGCGAGTAGTGGGGGCATCTCGTATGTCACTGCTTGATGGTTATTCCGGATATAACCAAATTTCTGTCCATGAGGATGACCGAGACAAGATGGCATTCACCACTCCATGGGGAACCTTTCATTATGCTAAAATGCCTTTTGGTTTAAAGAATGCAGGTGCCACATTTCAGCGTGCAATGGACTTGGCTTTTGCGAATGAGAAGGATGTGTTTTTGGTGGTGTACCTGGATGATTTGACGGTATTTTCCAAATCTGATGAAGAGCACATGCATCACCTAAAAATTGTTTTTCAAAAGTGCATAAAATATGATCTATCGCTGAATCCTAAGAAGAGCTCGTTCGCCATGGAGGAAGGAAAATTACTTGGACACATCATTTCAAAGGATGGCATCCGTATTGACCCAGCACGTGTGCAAGCAATTCAGCAAATCGGTCTGCCCCGGAATAAAAAGGAGATACAATCGTTCAATGGTAAGATGAATTTTCTGCGTCGCTTTGTGCCTAATCTTGTTGAACACTTAAGAGAGATGACTAACATGCTCAAGAAGGACAGCCAAGTGAAATGGACAGAGGAGGCTGTAAAATCTTTCAACTTGGTCAAATTGGCCCTTTCTTCAGCTCCAGTTCTAGTCAGCCCGGACTACACTCAGGATTTCATATTGTTTTCATTTGCTTCTGAGCACACTATGGCAGCGGTATTATTGCAGAAGAGGGATGATCATGAAAGACCCATTGCATTCTTTAGCAGGGCTATAAGGGATGCAGCGTTAAAGTACAACATCATTGAGAAGCAAGCCCTGGCATTGGTGAAAGCATTGAATGATTTCCGGGTATATATCTTACATTCTCACATTCTGGCCTATGTTCCTAATACTGCTGTAAAGGATGTTTTAGTGTAGACTGATCCAGAAGGGAGAAGAGGCAAATGGATCACAGCTTTGCTAGAATATGATGTGGAAATAAAGCCCACAAAGTTTGTCAAAGGACAGGGGTTGGCAAAGCTAATGGCCAAATCAAACTTGCATGCCTTGGACAAAAATCTAATTGCTGCCATGTCCGATGAGAATGAGGAAGGAACGTCAATTCAGGGATCCGAAATGTTTTCTTTGTCCCCATGGTATTCAGATATAATATATGTGCTGAAAAATCTGTCACCACCACCCGGCATAACTAGAAACAAAGCGAGAACACTCAAATTGAAGGCTGCTAAGTTTTGTATTTTGAATTCTGCACTGTATTGGAAAGATCCCGGTGGCATTTTTCTAAATTGTTTGGTGGAAGAGGAGGCAAAGAAAGTCATGGAGGATTTCCACGGAGGAGAGTGTGATGGTCACCTTTTTTGGAAGTCAACAGCAAACAAAATTTTGAGAGCAGGGTACTACTGGCCTACTTTGTTTGCTGATGTGTATAAGATGGTCAAGCGCTGTCATAAATGTCAGATTTTCGAAGGAAAACAGAAATTACAGCCTTTGCCACTTAAGCCTATTGAGGTGAGCGCTCCTTTCCAGCAGTGGGGGTTGGATTTCATTGGGGAAATTCATCCCGCCTCTTCCGGACAGCATAGATGGATCCTTACAGTGACAGACTATTTCACAAAATGGATTGAGGTAGCTCCCACTAGACAAGCTACAGACACGGTAATCATTTCATTTCTCGAAAATAACATCTTGTCTCGCTTTGGTTGTCCAAACAAATTAATCACCGATAATGCAGCAGCTTTCAAATCAAAGAGGATGGTAGAATTTTGTCATAAGTATCACATCATTTTGGGTCATTCAACTGCCTATCATCCGTAAGGCAATGGATTGGCAGAATCTTCGAACAAATCATTGGTCAACATTATCAAGAAGCTGCTGGAAATAAATAAAAAGAGCTAGAATAAGAGGTTGGTCCACGCACTTTGGGCAGATCGGATCAGTGAGAAAAAATCCATTGGTATGTCACCGTTTGAGCTTGTTTATGGAGTTGAAACAGTATTTCCCGCCTCTCTGGCTGCCCCGGTAGTCAGACTTCTTCAGGAGGCCGGTAGTGAAGAAGATCCCATGCAGAGAAGGTTGAATCAAATGATCCACTTGCAGCAAATAAGAGAAGAAGTTTTCAAGAACACCTCCAAATTGCAGGAGAAAATAAAGAAAATCTATGACAGAAAAGCAAAAGAAGATAAATTTCAGTTGGATGATGTGGTACTGAAGTGGGATGCAAGGAATGAAGAGAAAGGCAAGCACGGAAAATTTGAAAATCTTTGGAAAGGTCCTTTCAAGATTGCAGCATATAGGGGTCAGAATGCCTTTCTTCTGAAGGAAATGAACGGGGAAGATTGTCCAGGAGGGCCGATCAATGGTCAGCTGCTCAAGCGGTACCACTACTGATTTATTAACGCTGCTTCCACTATCATTGTAAATACCATTTTTATTTCAGTTTGGTTTCAGTCTGTCAAGTTAGTTTTTGAGTTATTTCAATGTCAAGTTTGAGTCAATTTCTTGGTCATTTCAGTTTCATAAATAAGTTAGAGTCCTGTGCTGTTTATCGAAATGATGAATCCATAGCCCAATGGACAAAAGGCACTGTCTAGCTCCTCCAGAGATCTATTGTTCTTGGCACCTCCAAGGAGCTACCATCCCCCATTGGAGCCAATGTTAGAGTCGGTCTGGTCAGCCCTCCGTCAGAGATCAAAACTCTTTGTGCATTTCAATTTTAGGTGTCCCGCTCCATTCACTCAGCTGCATTCCGCTAGGGGCATGCCATGATCTGACAAAGAAAGTCATGCTAATCATTTCCCCTATTGTCTGGCTCCTGCTGGCTCAGGTCTTTTGTAAATAATCACCAAAGTCCATGACAGTCAAGGTCTGTTCCTTTAAAGGACAAAAGTCATTTTCTATGTTTAGGTCTAGGAATTCATCAATTTGGTCTTTGAAACATGTCCAGTAAAGCCATGCAGGCCAGAGTGAGGCCCTTACACAGTTATGATTCAGAGAGCTTCATCGTCATGTGGATAGACTTCGACTCTTCTTCAAAACTCTGTTTTGAAGAAAAGTCAAACAGTGTCATTTATGACAAAATTTTCCAAAAAAGTCGCCAGTTGATTTTTTTAGATATAGTCATGGTTTCCATGGCCAAATGTCCTGTCATACAGTCCCTGCAAAGAGTGCTGAAAATTTCATCATTTGAGCCAAAATTTCAAAGGGAAGGTGAAAATCAGTGTGTTTTAAAGTCAATGAAAAAGTGCAAAACACAACGTTAGAAAAATGGGTTTTCAAGGAAGCAAAAATTAAACCCATCTCTTCCAAGGCTATATATACATGTTTTTATCCAAATCAATGGCATTGTGCTATTACAAGCCTTGGAGAGACGTTGCAAAGGTGTAAGTGTGAGATTGTGAGCGTTTGAGTGAGTTGGAGCTGGTTTTAGAGGACGCAGCGCATATACCTAGGAGCGCGGTGCACAGAGGGCGTGGCGTACACGCAGCCTGCCTGCAGTTGAAAATTACCACAGGTGCGGCGCATACCCAGCGCGTAGCGCACTGGGCTTTGCGCGTGGCGCACAGGGCAGAACGCCTGAAACTTTGCCAAACCGCCTCAAATCTTTTGGGGAGCTCGTCTATTTGCAAGGTAGGCTCTACACACCACTTGTGCATCAATTTTTATGGGTGATATAAGGGTTTTTATGCCTGTAATAAAATGCAAAAATTTTTATAAAGAAAACAAAGGAAGACATCAAGAAAAAACCATGATGCTAGGGTTTGTGCTACAGTGATATTGCTGCCAAGGTGTTTTTCCTACCATACCCCTATTACCCATTTCCCTATGCCAGTTTCCCCTAATCAATACCCTAACCCTACCAAAATCATACTCCCTTTCCCCTCTTCCTATTGCTCAAAAAGCCCAAACCCTACCTTGCAAACAACACAAACCCTACCCCATCAACACTATACCCAAACTCTTCCCAAGTCCCTAACAAATTTCTCCCTTTAAACCCCTATTCCCATTACATCATTCCCTTCCTAATACTCCCTGTTTAATTGTCCCCTTGGTGGAAGATTTTCAAAGCAACTACCAGCTTCATTTAAATCAAAGGGCAGCCTAAAATTCAGTGTACAAACAGCAGTCATGGCATCCGAGGTTTCATCAGAAAATGAGGAAGACACCCATAGTGACACAGCTTCAGGAGAAAGGGCCCACAGGAGACATCACCGGAGTGGCAGACATCTTAGAGATGAGCCAAACTCCCTCACTGAGCTGCAGGCATGCCCTCTTACTATGTCTTGTTTCCAGCACTTAGCATGTTTTGAATTTTGTCAGAGGGTGGAAAATGTCAGAGTTCACCATGAGCTGGCACGTCTTTTTGCACTTCACCTACACGGAGGACAGTCTATCTTGGCTGGGGTCACTTTCACATTGACACCCGAAACCATATCAGTGGCAACAGGAATACCAAACATTGGAGAGCAGTGGCATAAGAAGAAGAAGGTGGAGAGGCATCATTATGAGCCTTACATTAAGGACAGTTGTTTGAGCCATCTCACGAGAGTTTTTCCATTCAGATTTTTGAGAGATGAGTATGCTTCGCTCATGAAATTGATCATGAAGTACTTCAGCTGTGAGGGGAGGTTTTCTCGCCTTTATGCCTATCACATCAGGTTGCTCATGCACTTTACTAGGGTGCGGATGATGAACCGCCCATTTTTCATCTGCAGGAACATAGAGAGGATGAAAAAGTTCATGCAGCACAAGACCCCTCGACAGCAGCTCAACAATGTTTATCACTTTGCTCTTATCCGGATTTTGGTGGACCATCAGTTGGGATTGCAGGGTATTGCTTAGGAGGACTTCATCTCCCGTGACTTCTTCAGCGCTCCACAGGTGGTATCAGAGGCAGAGCATGAGATAAGGGGCCCATCTCATCAGTATGAGCGACATGAGACTGCTACTATGCCAGTATACATCACCTATCAGAGAGGCAGTAGACCCTTATTTGCAGCAGCAAAGCGAGTTTTATCTCCACCCAGGGTGGAAGGGGCCTCGCTTCCGACATCAGCATCACAGGAGCAGGGCAAGGGTAAGGAGCCAGTGCAGGAGGAAGGGCCATCAGGTGAGCGAGAGACCGAATTTGTTCTCCTCCATGATGATGAGACAGATGCAGAACCAACAAATGCGGAGCTTACAGAGATCATCCAGGAGCAGCAGTCGGTGATTGAGTCCTTATCCCTTGACTTGGAGAGGGCCAAGTGGAACATGAAGTACCTGGAGCAGAGAAACAAGCAACTTGAGGACCAACAAACGATCATGGAGCTGCAAAACATTCGTGAGCATCGCCAAGCTGCTCAAAGAAGAAGGGTTGAGCTCACATCTTTGGAGCAAGAAATCAATGAGGATCGGGAGGCCAACCTTGAGAGGGTCAACATGCATTTGGAGAGGCTGCTGGACAAAGCCGACCAGGACCTTGCTCTACTGAGACACATGGCTTTCCGTTACAGGGTGCGAAACATGAGTGCATAGGCCCGGATAAGGAACTTGAAGGAAAAATTAAGGAAAGCAACAAGAAAGGAAAAAAGGGAAAAAGAGCAAGATCGGCTTCGAATCTTGGTTGAGGCTTCCTTGGCCCATCATAACACCCCATAGAGATCCTCCAGCCCAAATTTCAAAAAATTTGGGGAATTTTTGGTCACATGGTAATTTTTTGGGCAAAAAATAGGGATTTTCTCCCTGTGCGCCGCGCCACTGGCGCGACGCTAAAATTCTAGGGCTCCAAATGAGGAATGGCTTGCATTTTTGGATTCAGCATGGAAAATTACGACTACTGGTGTCCGGGCAAGAAATTTGGGCAAGGTATGAGTCTCCAAAAGGTCAAAAAACACCCAAAAATGGCCTCTCTGCCACTTTTTTGACACACAGAAAGCAGTCTTGGGAGAATGGAGATTTGGAGGGGAAAATGAGCACCAAATTTGAAAATTCCAGTTGGGTTAGAAAGTAGATAGGACAGGATTTCCAGCAAGCCCACTTGGGCACATTTTGGACACCTGCAAGTGCCCCAAAATAGGCCCCAAAGTAGCACGACGCACAGAGAAAATGGCGCGGCGCACAGAGGAAAAATTGCCAATTTGCTTCCGTTTCGTGAAATTTCAGTTCACGACTTCTCCAAGTGGGCCCGCTCATCTACACTTCAGTTTTTTGGCACCAAAGGTGGCATTTAAAGTGTTTTTTCTCCAGATTGGCTTCTATCCAAGTGGCGAAGGAAGGCAAACGGTCACCCCAAGCCAAATGTCATGTTTGTAGCGCTGCACCTGTAGCTGATGGTTGGCTCTCCATCTCCATTTTGTAATGATTCGAGTAACTCCCCAACCCTTGGGCGTTCTATCTCTTCCTTACACATTCTATATATTGTATGCAAGCTATTTGCAAAAGGTTGGTTGGTTTGTAACTTCTGGGAGACTGTGGGAAAGAAACTTTGTTTCTTCACTGTGTATTTTTGACAGAGAATTAATGAAAGGCAGCTGCTCTGTTTCATGAGATTCTTGTGGTTGTGAGTGTAGCAAATGTATCTCTTATGTGTTCATATGTATTTCGTTATGTTTCATAATTCAATTCATGCTCATTTCCATTGAAATTTTCTGAGTGAGATTAGGTAGAATTCAATTTTATTGCTCTGCCTGTGGGAAAATTTCATGTTCAGTGTTCTTCTTCTATTGAAAAGGATTCATGTAACTATGCCCTTTTCACTCTCTTCAGCAATCTATTCATTCCGCGTTATTGCAAACTAAATTGCTATACTTCCCTTCTGCCTTGCCTCATGGAATAATCTGTGCCTTTGGTTTCAATTCTCTGTTCTTTGCTGACCATTGGTCCCATACCATCCCAGAAGTTCGGTCATTCATAAAAATTGTTTCCCTAATCCCGATTCACTTACTAGCCTAAGGTAAATATTTCATTGTAAGTCATCTCAGACCGTTTTCGATTATCTATCCACTGAGCGTGACTCGGAGAGAGCCCTCTCCTGCTCTGGTAGGGTTAGCTACCTGACTGAGCGTGGTTTGTGGTTACCCTAATTTTTGCCTTCCTTCAGCCTAAGGCAGATTTAGGTGCTAACAGCTTCATCTAGAGAACTTGAGTACAACAAGTTGCTTCTATGATATATTCTGCTTCCGCTGTGGATAACAAGATTGAAGACTACTTTTTACTTAACCATGAAATAAGGCAACCACCTAGATAGAATGTTGCTCCACTGGTACTCTTTCGATCATCAACACATCCTACCCAATCTGCATCTATATAAGCTTGGATAACTAGATCATTTCCTTTGGGATACCATATACCCTTAAGATATAGAGGGTTTTTTTTTATGGAAATAATATGAGATTATTTTGGTGTTGCTTGGAATATTTCTACTTGTCCAACTACCTACATTACATCTGGTTAAGAAGCTGTCACATATAGAATACTTCCATTCATATATCTATACAATCTCTGGCCCACATCCTTTAACAAATCTTCTAAGCTTAACTTCCAACCTGTTACCATTGGGGTAAGGACAAGCTTGCAATATTCCATATTGAATTTCTTGAGCATTTCCTTGATGTACTTGGTTTGATACATAAATATTCATTTATCCTGCTGAGATATCTGAAACCCTAAAAGGTATGTCAGCTTGCCAAGTAGAGACATTTCAAACTCACTTTACATCTTTGTGGAAAAGTTTTACTTAATCTGTCATCATTGCTTTCAAATATTATATCATCCACATATACCTCGATAATCATAAGGTTATCTTGATCCACTTTCACGTAGAGATTGTTGTCAGTGCTTCCTTTCTTGAATCCTTGTTGATGTAGATATCCATTAAGATGAGCATACCAAGCCATAGGAGCTTGCTTGAGACCATATAGTGCCATCTTTAATATGTAGATGTAGTCTTCCTTTTCAAAGAGAAGAAAACCTTCGGATTGTTCAATGTAAACTTCTTCTTCCAATTCACCATTTAAAAAGGCTGACTTAACATCCATTTGGTAGACCTTGATTTTTCGCAAGCATTCATAAGCGAGAAACATCCTGATAGCTTCCATTCTAGCAACGGGAGCAAATGTTTCTTAAAAATCGATTCCTCCAACTTGTGCATATCCTTTGTAGACCAATCTTGCCTTATTCCTGGTAACCTGTCCATCCTCATTCAATTTGTTTCTGAGGACCCATTTAGTTCCAATAGCATTTTTATCCTTTAGTCGTTGAACCAATTCCCAAGTGTCGTTCTTCTCAATTTGATCTAGTTATTCATTCATAGCGGCTACCCAGTGTTCATCTTAACTAGCTTCCTCAAAATTGCTAGGCTCAAAAGTGGCTAGAAGAGAAAGGTGGGCTTGCTATGATGAACGAAGTTGTCAACTTCTTCTAGTTCTAATTCCTTCATTTATGTCGTTGATGATTTGATTTGACGGATGATCCTTTTGACACCATTCTTTTAAAACGTTTGGAGAATTTTCTTGTACATCCTACTGATCATTTTTTATTTCCTCTTGGTTGATTGTTTTTTCCTTATTTTATTGGTCTTGTTCTAGAGCTTCTTCTTCATCCTTCACGGATTCTTACTCAAATCCCTTAGATTTTCTTGAAGAGACAATCTCATCATTATCCTTTGGACCACAATCTTCATCAAAATTAATATTTATTCTTTCCACTATTTGTTTTCACCTAACATTGTAGCATCTATAAACCTTCCTTTTGCATGAATAACCAACAAAAATGCCTTCATCAAAATGGGAATCGAACTTGCCTAATTTTGATCTTCTCTTTTGATGTAGGATTTGCTTCCAAATATTTTGAAGTATTTGACGTTAGTTGGTCTTCCTTTCCATAGTTCATACAAAGTCATGTTACAATTTTTCTGAGAAGACCTCTATTTATAATGAATACAACTGTATCGATTACTTGAACCTAGAATTTATCATCTCATTTTGAGTCGTTTAACATTGTTCTAGCCATTTCTTGTACATTTCTTTTTTTTTTCTTTCAGCAACTCCATTTTGCTGTGGTGTTCTAGCTCTTGAGAATTGCCTTTTTATTCCATTTTCATCAAAGTACTGTTGAAATACCTTGGAAGTGAATTATCCGCCATTATCTAATCTCAGTCACTTGATCTTGAAATCGGTTTCATTTTCGACCAATTCCTTGTAGATTTTAAAACACTCAAATTCCTCTCACTTTTTCTTTAAGAAATTGGCGACTCTCATTCTGGTTTAATCATATATCATTAGCATAAATATAATTCTTCATCTAAACCTTTTGTTCTCATAGGACCACATAGATCAGTATGTATTAATTCCAATGGATGTGATACAAAGTGTTCTTTTGTATTGAACTCAACTTTTGTCTGTTGTCGTGCCTACAAGCTTCAAATTTTGTATTAGTAGGTTTTAAAATTTTCAGCATTTCTCTTACTGCTTCCTTTTTGTTGATCTCGAGAAAATTGTCGAAATTTATATGTCCCATTCATTTGTGCCATAACCAACTTTTGTCTTCTTTTGCCAAAAAATCACCCTTTAGGTGTCTCATCCAAAATGTATATGTCATTTGGATCTTTGCTTGGTGTAGCCACAATTTTTCCAAATTTTCCTTTCCTGATTTCACACTTCTTAGAGTAGAATAGCATCGTGTATCCTTGATAGCACATATTTCCAACACTGAGCAGATTGTGATTCATATTTTCAACCAACAACACATCATTTTCTAATGCATCCTTGCTTCCAAGTGTCACCATACCTGCTCCTATGACATTTGAAGACCCATCATTTCCAAAAGACATTATTCCATCCTTCTTTTTTTATCTCTAGTCATATGCGTCGAGCAACCACTGTCAACATACCAAATGTTTATGTTGCTTTAATCCTTTCTAGCGATAGAAAATTTTTCAGTCTTCTTTTTCCATACTTGTTCATTATGATTTTTCGAGAATTCCTTTGAAGAGCTTCCAAGTCTACAATCTTTAGCCATATGTCCAAAATTGTTACATTTGTAACATTCGACATCATCTCTCAAATGATCAAATCTTTTGATATTCTACTGAGTTTTGGAATATCCATTTCTGAAAAATCTCATGGAACTATACTCATTCCAAACATACATGCGACATTCTACAGCTCTATGTCCAAACCTTCCACATGAATAACAATGACCATTAAATATAGTTTGATACCTGGGAGGAAATCTTCTTCAAGGAATTGCTTTCCATGGTTCTTCCTGCGAGTCTTGATCTCTTGATTTAGTGGAGAGATCTACTTTCTTGGTAGATTTTGCATATCCATCTTCTTTTGTTGCCATTGAAGGAATTGACTCCTTCAATGATTTTTCTTTGTAACCAAGACCACTCTTGTCACTACATGATCGTTTATTTCTAATGATTTCTTCCAATTCCTTTGAGCTGTTGGCATAGTTTTGAAGAGTTTTTCCATTTTTTACTTCCTTTTGTAGAGAGACTATTTCAGCTTCCAATGCTTCTCTTTCCTTGTTTCTTTCCTTTAATTCTTTCTTGAGAAATTATTCAATTCATTTGTATTCTTCAACCTTGATTTTAAGATTTAGGACCTGTTCCATTTCTCTCTTTAATTCGTCTTCAAGAGTGTTGATGTGCTTCTTCTCAACCTTGAGCTCTTTGATAACCCTAATCACTTCATTATGAAATTCAACCTCATTCATCTCTTCTTCTCCTTCTTCGTCAAATGCCTCTTGCTTATTGTGCTTGGCCATAAACAATACTCTTACATTGATTTCTTCTTCGTTATCACCCTCTTCATCAAAAGAGGAGATATCTTCTTTGGAGAAGAAACCCTTCTTACACCATTTCTTCTTGCCTTGCTTGTTGAACTTCCTAGGACCTTTCTTTCCCTTCGTAATAGCCTCATTTTTGTGAGGACACTTGGCTACAAAATTCCCAACCTCACCACAATCAAAACATATTAATGGAAGTTTACCTTTGAATTTTCCTGTACCTATTCTCATTTTCTGCGTGAAGTAGGCAAATTCTTTATCTAAAGTTCTTCTTCATTTTCTTCCTTTTCTTCATCCTTACAACTACAAGTTTTTGCTTTCGAAGTCTGCTTGTCCTTACTAGTCTTCTTGGATGTCACAAATGTTGTTTCTAAGTGAGATATGTCATCCTCTTCTTCAATCCTCATTTCATATTCTTTCATAATTCCATGCAATTCATCTATGCCGAGATTGGCCATATTATATCTATCTTCCAAGATAGATACCTTTGGATTGAATCTTGTTGGCAAGGTTCTGAGGATTTTTTGAACAATAATTTTTGTGTCGACAGGTTCTCCCAAACCTTCCAATGTATTTGCTTTTTCATTAACACACTAAAAGTATGCAGTAATATCTTCATCTTCCTTCATTCTGAGTTGCTCAATTCTTTCCCTGAAAATTTGAAGCTTTGCTTCTTTCAACTGTGAGTCACTTGCATATATATTCTCAAGCTTTCCCCGTACCTCTTTAGCAATTTTGCAACTCAATACCTTAAGATAGACATATTTGATAATCCCACTAATAATAAGATATTTAGCCTTTGCATAATATACCATATTTTTCTTACCTTGTTCATCTGGGGTTGATGTGACCATTTTCAATGATTTCCCATACTTCGTATCCTGTGGCCATCAAATGAACCTGCATTTTTCCACTCCAAAGTGAATAAGTATTTCCATTATACAAAGGAACTCTATTCTCAGTATATTCCATGATCTCCTTCCAGTTGTTAAACTGCTATTGAAGGAACCAAGCTCTGATTCTAATTGTTGGAAATACTGAGAGGGGGAGTGAATCAGTATTCCTTAGCAATTAGCACTTTTAAATTTTTTCAAAACATTAATTAATCTTCAATTATTATTAATGTTTATCTAATGAAAACAGTAAATAATAAAACATAGTAGGAACAAAAATTTTAGGTGGAGAACCCCCTCCGAATCAAAAACCACCAAACGCTTTTCTAATAAATTCTTTAATCTTCAACCCCAACTGAAATGAAAGTTGCAACTTCCTAGAATTCTAGAAAATCATTATTCTCCAGCTCCCACTAGAAGGATGCCCCGACGCCTTGGTTTCTTCAGTAGTCAACTGAATGGATGCCCCAACATCCTAGACCAATTGACAACCCTGAAGTATTCACAGGCTCCAACCTATAGGCAACTTCATGCACCTGCCTAGCACCTCCCTGCCACCCTATAATGACTAGAAATGAAACAAGAGTGTGGACTCCTGTACCAGGGACAATGATCCACGATACAATATAATTTACAATGATTTTCTTGTACTTGAACAATTACCCAATCACACTATGACCTGCAACCTAACCATGACATCATCCAACAATGACTCTTATACCTCCCAACAATGCCTCTTCAACTCTAGGTAGATTGACTTTTTTACAATAATGACTCTTTTACAATTTTACAATGATGATCTTTTACAATACTGACTCTTGACAAGAACTGACACTTGACTTGACACGACTTCTTGGATCACTTGCAGCTGCTGAGGTACTATCGTGCTTTCTTCAAGTAATGGTACTTTGGTACTGCATGTCCTTCTAGTATGTGTCTAAGTTGTCCTAAAGTGTCCTTCCTGTGCATGCATTAATGAACAAGACCCAAACCAATACACAAACAAAATAGTTACATTGTCCTACAAAAAACATGTCAGAGATGATATTAAAAATTCAAATGAAAACATTAATCATACATACCTTGTTGTAGCAGACTTACCCTTGACTATTGATGTGTGATCCTTACTGCAGTGATCCTTGAATGCATACTTTTTCTTGCCTTCTAGGAGCTCGATATTGAATCTATTGTATCTATGTAATTTTAGATCTCCAAGGTCTGAAATTTTGTCCAGTGGTAGCTCTCTGAATCCTCTTTCCAACCCCACAAGTGTGATCGATATTTGATTCTTCAAGAAAGTGTTATGCCCAATCTCCCACGATGACATGATTAGAGATTGTTTCAGTAGAGTGAAATTTTACAAAGTGCCCTGTGTCATTGTTTCAACCTTCTGCCCTGAAAACGATACCCAACAAAGGATAGTCCATCCTCTTTCTACCACTATTTACAAAATTTAAATCCAATTCTCAAAGATAACTTTATGATGATTTTCCCAAGGTCGCATGTTTGATATGGAATCTAGGAGCCAAAATCTGAGAGCCTGCAAAACCCTACCTTCCTCAGATCATATCTTTGAAAATATAGTGAACCAAGAATGGAAATTGGGTCACATGGTTTAACAATATTTCGGCTCAAATGGGTTTTAATTTCAGATTCTGAAGCTTCGTAAAATAAACTTTATAGCAAAAATTCCACGATGACCTGTTTGAAGCAGTGAAATCCTAGAAGCCTCTGGGAATTTCCATGTCAATTTTCATCTGATTTGCACGAGAAATGCAGAGAACATTTCATGAAAAAATTTAGTCACATGGACAACACTAGCTAAACTTGACTAGAGCCTTCAGCCACATGCACAAGATTGTCTCCCAATGACTAGATCCTTTTAGTCGCATGGATAAATATCTATGGGAGCGACTTGGGTAAAGCATAAGTAAAAACCACAAGACCTTATCTCAAAACCTTTGCCACCTATTGGATCCTCTTCTTCAGCTCTTGTACAAGCCTCCAAACCTTTTTCAAGCTCAACAACACCTCAACAAGTGGATAAAACAAGTTTCCCAAGTGTCACTGTCAAGTTGGCCTCAAATGCCAACAAACAAGGTTGGAAAGAGTGCCAACAAGTCCTTCACTCTCCTTGTCACCTTCACAAGTTTCAACACATCTGAACAAACTTTTTAGCACCTTTGATACATCACCATCAAGTCACACACTACTACAATAAGTCATAAGCATTCTACCAAGCTCATTAAAATGAAACACATATCCATCACATGTAGCAACATCTCTAATGCCTCCAACTCTTGTAGAAGCATCTCCAATACCTGTAGAAATAGCTACATCTATAACAGCAGTAAAAATCCCTCTAACCAAGTAAACACAAGCCAACACTCATCAAAAACTGATGTCAAGGATTGACATAAATTCCAACATGTCCAACTCAACTAGATGCAACTAATTAAACATATGCATGATAGAAAACTTGCAAGACATGCTACAAGGTTGAAATCAGTCCCAGCACACACAAACTGCAACTATACAAGCCATAATTCCAACAATCTCCCCCTTTGGCATCGATGGAAACCTCACACAAGCTCAAAATCAAACTACTCTTCTATCATTCCCCCTTTGAAATCAATGGCAAAGGGTCAACTCCATATGATGAGGCAACAAGAAAACGGGTACAAGTATTGAAGCATGTGACCTCCCCATGGCTGAAAAACATCAACAATCACCCTTGCCTCCATATAAATATCAAGAAGCATATGAATCAAGCAATAATCAAAGCAATATCTCACGAAAGATCCATGCTTTGACATAAGTAGCAATAAGCAGCATACAATACAATCAATCTCTAGAAGCAACAATAGTATACCAACATGAGGCAACCATACAAGCATCATATGCAATATCATACAACAATATGCACATAATATGCACACCAAGGCATCAAACATCATCTCCATAACATCTACATAGCAGCAACCACCAAACATATTTGAACATAATATGAGGCCAAGAACCCCAACTGTCGTAGCATAGCATAAGGCACAGCATGAACACCCCAAGAGGACCATGATTCCAACAATGAATGGCTAAAATAAACAAAAGAAAATAGATGATCCCCCTGAACACATGTCATATCCAACATCATTCCATCCTGAAATGACTCACTTCCACTGCAACATTGCTTCCCCGCCAAAGGAAAGAAGCATAAGATGGACCAAGACTCCAAATGGCCATGACCAATGACATATATATTATACATACATGACTGTAGTATTGATACAAATTACCTCATACATGACTATAGCATGACCTCATGACTCATTTTTACATGAATGCTCAATTCTAGCACCAAAACACTAGAGGACCAAATGATAAAACAATACAAGTACATTGCTCCATGAGCATTTTACATCATTTACCAATGAAATGTGTTTCTACTATGATCATCACCTATGGACCAATGACTCAAAAACAAGATACATCATGACTATTACATCCCCATTATCCCATACATGTGTCTACAGTAAGACTCCATGACACTCCTCCCAAACATGCCTATCAACATAATAACTGAATCTACTAATGAATAGACCCACTACCAACATAAAATGATGAATCAATGAAAAATACATGGCTGTAATAAATTGATATAATAGACCACATATGGTTGTTCCAAATGTCAAGTCACTAATGCATGTCATTTCCACACTATCTCCATGCTAGGATAGCTGAAACATGATCAATGAATGTTGCAAAAAGGCTATTATACATATCGTTTCCACTCATACACAATAAATACATCAATTGCAAAAATAATGAGTGAAATTAAATGAACATAAAGAACAATCCTTAAAAAACATAGCTCCCCTTAAGCATAATATACCTCATTAGCATTTTCATCTTGTGGACCTGAATATGCATGGCTAAACTAGATCAAAACTCATTGTTGATGGCACTCCTCAAGCTTCCAACGTCGCCCCCACACCCCGAGACCATCCTAGTCTCATACATATTGTTGCAGTTAAATAGATCTAACATACAAGAATGGAATGCAGTAGGGGTTGATATATCCTACTCTGAATCTGATGAGGAATAGTACTCCCTTGTTCTCTTCTTACTCTTCACGCTTCCCTTCAACACATACACATTTTCTAGTGTCTTGACTCCCTTGGCAATCACTCTTTTTTATCCTTCTTTCTATATGTTGCAACCTTTGGAGCTGAATATCACTTCCTTTCCTCCATCAAAAATTTAGCTCACACTCAAAATATTATGCCTCAGGCCTTCAATGAGCCAAACATCATCTGCAGTTTTCCTCTTCTCACCGGGATTGACTTTACTGCTTCCCAACACTCTTGCTATTTCATTTCCTTCAAACTCAACATAGCAAGTCCTGGTTCTATTGAGAAAATAAAATTTTATGTTATCTCCTGACATATGGTGTGAGCATATCCTATCAATATACCACATGTCATCCTCATCATGCGAACAAAGTGAAAGGCCACATCTTCCTAGATGTCTCTCCTTCTTCCACATGTGCCTTGGTTGGTTTCTTGGTTGTACATTCTCCTTTAACTCTTGCTTTTGAACAAATGGCCTTAAGGATCTAGGAATCTTACAATCCTTAGCCATGTGCCCAAAATTATGACACTCATAACACTCTATATGACCAAGATATGCAGCTAATGGATCTGATCTCTCTCTACTCATAATAGACCTCCATCTTCTCATGTTAGATCTACAATCAATGGCTTTATACCCAAACATGTCACAAGCAAAACAATGACCATTGAAAGAATTTGTATACCTGAATGTATGTCATCTTCTTGGTTGATCATATTGTTGCATGGATGTATGTATTCTCCTCCTACAATCAACTGCCACATGACCAAAATTGTGACAGTTGAAACACTTGATCTCATCCATCAAGAGGGAAAAGGATTTTTGATTTCTCCTCTAAAATCTACCCACGTCAATCCTAGGCGTGAATGGTATCCTTGGTTCTCTTCTTTGTTATTGTTAGTGGATATTTTTTCTCTCTCCTTTCTTGTTGCTATTGTTGGTCACATTCTTTCCTGGAGGCTTCTTTGGTTCTGCTTTGTTATTATTTCCTGCATGCAAACTTGTCTCACCCTTTTGAAGATTGTTGCTAGATTTTGTTACTACGAGGGTCCTCTTCACTTGCTCTGGATGTTGGTCCTTTTATTCAAGCTACTTCATTAATTTATTAATAACACATTCAAGCACTTCAACATAGCCTTTCCTATCCTTTTTTTTGTTGCAATTGACTCCTTCAACTCTTTTTTATGTTTCCAGTTGTGTCCTCAAGATATATATTTCTTCCTTGAGACTTTTCCCCTTTTCATTATAAACCTACAATTTCTTCCCATTCTCCTTGCATACATTTGTTAGTCTACCAATATCACTAGAAAATACTTCAATAACAACCATGGAAGATTCATATTTAGCCTTAAGGATCATATAATTGTGATCATCATCTTTTCACTAACCAGATCTGAATTATTTTCACCATTTCTATTAAAAATATAACTCAAAAGTAAATCAGTGTAACTTATACCTCCAGATTTGTTGTCTTCTTGTACAATTGGTTCAACTGAAGCTTTGTTCTTCTTCTTCATGGACCCCTTCTTCTTCTTCTTCTTCTTTTTTCTCTTCTTAAGCTCTTCATCACTTCTTATGTAACTTTCTACAAATAAGATATGCAATCTATCCCAAATCTCCTTGGCAAATTTTAAATCTCCAACTTTCTGTTACATATAATTTTGTCACATTAGGTGAATGACCATCAATTTATATATTTCTCTATCCATAAATGTGTTACAAAGCATCCCCTTGCAATGCTATAATCCAAAATATCCCCAAAGAGATAAAATTCCTAGATCCCATGGCTCAAAATCCTATTTTTAGCTTCCTGCATAGTCTCCTTATCAATTTTTGTGCATACGCAGAAAGGTCCATTAGAAACTATGCATACGTGTGCTTTGTCTTACACTGTGGCATGCACACATGACTTAACGCATGTAAAAATAAAAATTAAATTCTAGAAGCATTGTTAGTCAAATATTTCCCAACTAACAAGCTTCGAAGGGATACCTATTCGGCCCTAATACCTCCCATCATGGAGCTACCTTCCTCTCTTTGTGGAACCCCTATCCCACCATTAGTGGATCTCATCCCTTGGGAAATGGATCCCAAACTTCCCCCTCTTGGCCTATAAAGCTAACACAAGCCTGAGGATTGAGGAGGATTGTTGGAAGTAGGCTTATGCTACAGAAATAAGGCTAGGAGGCTATTCATTCAAGGAGAGGGTTGGAGATTGTGAGAAGAGACTTGTAACATCAAGGCTTTGAGGTTGTAAGTTTGTTCTCCATTTTATTAATATTAAAGCAATTTTTCTTTCCCAATTATGTCTTCTTTGATATCATTTGTGGGATTCCTTGATCACCCACATAGGTTATGATTGCATATTGATCAATTTATGATATATGATTGAGTTAATTAGTTCATTTATCTTTTATGCTATATACTAGATGCTTTGATCTTGTGTATGTTTTTTTCTATGCATATCTCCTTCAGGACATCATGGAAAAGTTGTGGGAACCATTGAAATGATCTCTAAAGAATCAAGGGGAAGTGAACAGTTGAAGACACAAAAAGGGACTTCTTCAGGAATTTGATTTAACAGTAAGTGACCTCTCTCATATTGTTTGTTTTAGTCAATCATAATCTAGGGAAAGGTAACAATTCATTCTTATTTGTTACTAGATTTCTTTGAGGTATAGGGAGAGCGCTCTTGTCCACAAGAGGGATTAGTCTCCCTAGCACTTTCTCCAAATCTGCATTATGGAGATTTTCGAGAATAATTCGCCTTGCTTGAGAATTTAGCTTATTTTCTTCGGGTGAAGGAAAATCATCATAATATTGTTCACAAACCAAACTCCATAGCTTATATCCACAAGAAAATAACTTATACTTCACACTATCT
Organism: Pinus tabuliformis; assembly: GCA_031772625.1. Classification (NCBI taxonomy): domain Eukaryota; kingdom Viridiplantae; phylum Streptophyta; class Pinopsida; order Pinales; family Pinaceae; genus Pinus; species Pinus tabuliformis. Next base: position 57,388,477 of record CM062804.1, read on the forward strand.
TACCCTCTTACCCTACCTTGAAATTTTCAGTAGTGAGAACCAGTATTCTGTGAGAACTCATTCTAAAAAAAAATGCAAATTTCTGTCAACAAACCCCATATATACTCTCTAGTGATCAAGCTGCAATTGAGATCCCCACTCTAATACCAATTGTTGGAAACCTTTGAGCACTACTTAGAGGTGGGGATGAATTAGTAGTGTGACTTGTTATGAAATTTTCCCTTTATTACTTCTCAACTGAATCACACACTTGTTATTGCAGTAACTCATAATATGTTAGCAACATATGAATAAACAATAAACATGTAAACATATAAGCAGCATAAACTAAATGCAAACAATCAAAGAACAACCATAAAAATCATCAACACACATGAGACACAATATTTTTGGTGGAAATCCTTCCTAGATAAAAAACACCCTTGTTGTTGTTGCTCTGCTCTGAATTTCTATTATGTCAAGAAATTTGTATTTTACATAGTTAGCTTAATTCAATCAGCCTAGAGACTCGATCTCATACACAATAGGCCAAAATAAATAAGCTCAGAGACTCGATTCTATTGATCATTTCGTAAGACTTTGTTCTCACACAGATCTACAGACTAGCATCCTCTAAAGGCCACCATGATCAACGATCCTCACCCAACTTTGATTACAATATCCAACATTGATTTGATGGAGAAACTGTTTCATTTGAATTGGATCATTATATTGTTTTTCATCCATCTCGATGCATTTTGAGTGGAAAAAGTGGAGGAATCAGCTCACAGGACCATTTTTACCGGTAGGACCCAAGTTGGTGAAACGGAGTCTGAAACCTTCCGGGAGTGTTTTGAGGCATCAAACGACATTTTTTTTGGGTAAAACTTTGCCTCTTTAGCATAGCGCTTTCTCATGATATTATACACACATAAATCTTCCCAACAACGTAAGAATCGCGTCAATCAGAGTCCGTATGCAAAAGTTATTCCACTCAGAAGTTGACCTCCCTGTTTTCACACCTATAGTTTGGGGGGATGCCACGTTAGCCCCAATTATTCATGGAAAAGGGGCTAACCATTTGTTTGTGATGTAAGAGACTCTATAAGAGTATATTTTGTAACTCGAGTTAAGAGTTGATGCAGTCAAAATTAACCACTTGTAGGCTATCGAGATGTGTTATAAAGGGGACACTAGGGGGAAGAGGATTCCATTATTTCGAGAGAATTTTCTTTCCATAGTTGAGAAAAGATAGCCAAGAGAGATAGGAGGTAGAGAAAACAAAGAGGATCTGTGCACTATAGTAGCCCATGGGCCACAGACATCACTTCTTTGTATCTACAGCCATATTTCGAGACATAGAAAGAGATCGAAGTGGACCCACCTTCTAGCTGGGTTTTCTCCCGAAAGGGTTTCCCAGAGAGCATATCTTGTGTATTATGTGTGTGTGAGCTTATTTTTTCGTTCCCTACTTTTTTGCTTGATTTACTTTTACATGCATGCACTAGTTACAGTTAATTTTACAGATCTAGAAATTAAATAAAACTGTAATATTGTAGAATGTCAAATTTTTAATATATTATTATCATATATGTTGTGACAAACTATCTAGTGGAATATCCATGGCAGTTTACGGATCATTGTTCCTTTCGCTGTAACATCAAAATCCCTACTCCTCTCTCGTGAAGTCACTTCTCCTCTACACCTTATGGACCTCAATTCATATATTTTTAAACTAGATCGAAGACGCTCTACTCAACAAGAATTCACCTCTGTAATCATGCTCTCCACAACAAGACTCTTTGAAAATCATAACAAAAAACACCACCAATAATCTGCTCTCAACACTAGTAAAATAGTGGCACAAATTCAACCATCAATAATACAATCATCCAACAGCAAAAACTCTACTCCATATCTATCAAATGAACTTTGCTACAATAGCCACAAATCTAATCTGAAAATTGATGCTCTAATTTAGAATTCTGCTACAATATTGCCATTAGAAGTCACCCACTGAAGAAATCCCTCTCAAAACTTGATATGAAGCATTCTACTACTACTCCAATGTTCTCACTCACTCTACTACCTCAACCAACCAATGCTTAGCTCTAAAATGATGTATATAAAATGTGTTGGGAGAAATTCATCTTGGGGCTAGGATTAAGAGTGCACAAACTTGAAAAAATCAAGACACTAACATTACTACTTGTGCACTAAATGCATTCACACCCTTTGAAGGCCTTAATCAACCATTTATGACCTTTACCAACTCATTTAGAAGCCTCTGGGAATTTCCATGTCAATTTTCATCTCATTTGCGCAAGGAATTCAGAGAAAATTTCGCAAAAAACCTCAGTCACACAGACAACACTAGATAAACTCGACTGGAGCCTTTAGTGGAATGCACAAACCTATACCCCAGTGAATGGATCCTTTCATTCATATGGATAAGCCTCCATTGGGGTGAATTTGGTATAGCATAATAAAAAACCACAAGCCATTGGCTCATGACCTATTCCACTTATTGGATCCTCTTCTTCATCTCCTATACAAGCCTCTAAACCTCTATCAAGCTCAGCAACACCTCAGCAAGTGGATAAAACAAGTATCCCAAGTGTCACTTCCAAGTTGACCTTAGATTCCAACAAACAAGGTTGGCAAGAGTGCCAACAAGTCCTCCACTCTCCTTGTCACCTGCACAAGCTGCAACACATCTGAGCACACTTTGTAGCACCTCTACAACATTGCCATCAAATCACACACTACTGCAACAAGTCATAAGCATCCTATCAAGCTCATCAACATGAAACACATCTCCATCACATGTAGCAGCGTCTCTAATGCCTCCAACTCTTGTAGAAGCATCTCCAATACATGTAGCAACAACTCTATCTATAGGAGCAGTAATAATGCCTCTAATCATGTCAACATAATCCAACACTAATCAAAGACTGACATAAAAAATTAACATCAATTCCAACATATCCAACTCAACTAGCTGCAACCAATTAAACATATTCATGATAGAACACCTGCAATACATGCCACAAGATCGACATCAGTTCCAACACACACAAGTTGAAACTATAAAATCCATAATGCCAACAATCTCCCCCTTTAGCATTGATGGAAACCTCACACAACCTCCAAATAAAAATGCTCTTCTATCACTCCCCCTTTGACATCAATGGCAAAGGGTCAACTCCATATGATGAGGCAACAACAAAAATGGTACAAGTACTGAAGCATGTGACATCCTCATGGATAAAAAACAATGTATATCAACAATCATCCTTGCATCCCTATCAGAAAAAATCAGCATATGAATCAAGCAACATTTAGAGCAAGATGTCACCAAACATCCATGCTTTGACATAAGTAGCAACAAGCAGCATACAATCAAATCAATCTCTAGCAGCAACAATAATATACCAACATGAGGCAATCATACAATCATAATATGCAACATCATACAAAAATATTCACATAATATGCACATCAAGGCATCAACCGTCATCTCCATAACATCTACATACTATCAACCACCAAACATATTTGAACATAAGGCTAAGAACCCCAACTGTCATATCACAGCATGAGGCACAACATGGACACCTCAAGCGGAACATGATGCCAACAATGAATGGCTGAAATAAACAAAATCAAATAGATGATCCCCCTAAATACATGCCATCTCCAACATCATTCCATCCTTAAATGACCCTCTTCCACTACAACGTTGCTTCCTCACTAAAGGAAAGAAGCACAAGATGGACCAAGTCTCCAAATTACCATGATTGATGACATATATATTATACATACATTAATGTAGCAATGATACAAAATACCTCATACATGGCTATAGCATGACCTTGTGGCTCATTTTTACATGAATGCTCAATTCTAGCACCAAACAACTACAGGACCAAATGATAAAACAATACAAGTACATAGCTCCATGAGAATTTTACATCATTTACCAATGAAATACATTCCCACTATGATCATAACCTATGGACCAATGACTCAAAAAACCATGATACGTCATGACTATTACATCACCATTAGCCCATACATGTGGCTACAATAAGACTCCATGACACTCCTCCAAAACATTCCTATCAACATTATAACTCAATCTACTAATGATTGGACCCACTACCAACATAAAATTATGAATCAATGACAAATACATGGCTGTAATAAATTTAATATAATAGCCCAATGATCCAGGTGGATGTTGGTGGCCACCCACCTATCCCATCTGGACCCCCACAACTGTCTCTTTCAGCTTTTCAGTTTCCTTAATTGTAGCACAATTTACTATTTTTAGCAGTTTTTTTTGGGTCCTGAACTTCCAGAGCCGTTTTGAGGCCCTAAACGACGTTTTTTGGGAAATATGGGGGAAAAATGGGTCCGTGGACCAATGTTTCCCTTCCTAAAGTTGTAATGCTCGGATAGATCTTTCCAATGAGCTATTGTATGTGTCAAACGGAGATCGTATGCCAAAGTTACGACCCCGGGAAATTGATGTACCAATTTACCCAAATGGGGCCCACAATTTGGCATTTCATCTTCTAGGGTTAGGTTTTGGGATGTTAAGGGTTTTCCATTGTTTCTCAACAATAAATAGGCCTTCGAGCCTCATTGTAATAGGGTTCAGAGGCATGTAGCCGCCACATCTCTTCTCAGAGATAAGCTACCATCGCCCTAGCTGGTTTATTTCCAATTCTGTTTGTAAGGATATTTCAGTATTTTACATTAATGAAATGAAGTATTATTTCCGCTGCATCTCTATGTTTATGGTTATCTCTATAATTTGTTGTGTTCCTGTTTAAATCCGGATCACACATATGGTTGTTCCAAGTGTCAAGTCACTAATGCATGTCATTTCCACACTATATCCATGCTAAAATAGCTGAAAGATGATCAATGAATGCTGCAACAAAGTTGTTATACATATATTTTCCACTCATACACAATAAATACATCAGTTGCAAATATAATGAGTGAAAATAAATAAACATAAATACATCAATTGCAACATCTACAAAGCAGCAACTTTACAAGCCATAATGCCAAAAATATCTGCATGTGGCATTGATCGAAACCTCACACAACCTCCAACACAAACTTCTCTTCTATCACTCCCCCTTTGACATAAATGGAAAAGGGTTAACTCCATATGATGAGGTAACAAGAAAATAGGAACAAGTACTTAAGCATGTGACCTCCTCATGGCCGAAAAAGAATGTATATGAACAATCATCCTTGCCTCCATATTAGAAGAAAGAAGCATTGAATGAAGCAACATTCAGAGCAACATGTCACCAAACATCCATGCTTTACATAAGTAGCAACAAGTAGCATGCAATCCAATCAATCTTTATCAGCGGCATAAATTAACCAACATGGGGAAATCATACAAGCATCATATGCAACATCATACAACAATATTCACATACTATGCACATTGAGGCATCAACCATCATCTCCATAGCATCTACATAGCAACAATCACCAAACATCTTTGAACATAATAAGAGGCCAAGAACCCGAACTGTCATAGAATAGCATGAGGCACATCATGAACACCTCTAAGCAAACCATGATGCCAACAATGAATGATTGAAATAAACAAAAGAAAATAGATTCTCCCCCTAAACACGTGTTACACAGTATTTTGTCACACCTCCTACACTTCCTTGTGACATACCCCAAAGTGCCCAAAACATGACCATTATGTAGTGTACTCATTCATAGCTCAGATCTTCCTTAAGACATTCATTGGAAAATGCCTTGAACTTCCCCTGAAGGAAACAACTCTTAAACCCTAATTTGAGAATCATAACTCTTATGAGACTAGAAACAGCGATGGTCACCTGTTTCAATGTACTTGACCCACGATGGCATCACTCTGTTCACTTGTATACCCACGATGGTCCCAAAAAGGAAATTTTCCCAAAGAGGATGAGAAGCTTCGTGTTCTAGAAGCTTCCAAAGTGGCGAGTTAGAGGTTGTTTGGTATAGATGAGGTCGAATTCTCCCAACTTGGCCTCTTGGTCTTATCCCTATGAGCTACCTCCTTGAGATGAGGTCCTACTCCTATCTTCGGAGAGATCCTAACTCCCTTTCCCAGCCTATATATTCATCCTCTCCCATTCCCAAATGGTTGGTCTATTGGTCTATGCCTATTTTCACCCTTATGCTAAAATTGTGCCTATATGATACTCATTTGGCTTGGAGAAGGAGTGCTTGGAGAGCTTGTCTTGGACTTGGATATTCATTCAAGGAGAGCTTATCAACATCAAGGTTTGGTTGTATTCTTCCCTTTATTTTCTATTAATATACAACTGCTAGTTCATTTTCCCTAAATGTGTATGCTCATGTATCATTTAGCTTAACATTCCTTGATCAGTGAAGTAGCTTACTTTTGAACATGTTATTTGTATTTGCATGCCTTTTTGTATCTTGATCTCTTTTGCAGGTGCATAAACACCACGAATAGTAGGAACAAGCTCGTGACACAAGTGATTCAAGGTCTTCAACAAAGGAGATCGAGATAGCATCAGAACAAGGTAGGCCATCTTCTTCGGCTCTCTTTTCAATTGTAACTTAGGAGAGTGTCTAGTAGATTATCACTTCGGTTACTAGACCCACTCATTAGGCTAGAGGGATATTTTTTGTCCACAGAGAGGATTTACCTAGACAAAAAAATGGTAACTCTGCTAGGGAAGCTATCTCTTTCCATCCATCCTTCATTCAGATCCTTTGACTAGTTAGACCAACCGTCGATTTTTTGACTTGTCTGCATCAGTCTGGGTTTATACCATCACTGATTACTACCTTAGAGTGCTAAGTCTGGATTGTTTCTTGGAAATGTTTTGGTTTTTTCCCATATTCCTCGCCCATCGCAGGTTTATCTCTCACAGTTGCGATGGCATCATGATTTTTTACCTTACAGTCGCGACGGAAAAAAATTTCTTCATTGTTTGGTCGCGCTAAAATCATCACTACTATTTCTATACATAGTGATAATGACCCTAACCATCGCGGGTTTGGGTATGCAAAGTAGTGATGATAACCCAATCATCATGGTTTTGGGTATATAAAGTAGTGATGATCCTTGAATGTGAGAATCTTCAAGGTTTCTTCCTTAGAATCTAGTGTGTCTTGGCCCCTAAGGTATTTTCCTATCATGTATTCTTGGATTTGTCAGTTTTTGATTGATTGTCTTGATTCATTTGAAAAATTTCTCATTGGCTTTGAAGTGAAATCTGATTGAGTTCTTGGGTTTCTAGTCAATTGGTCATCACTTGTTGCTTGTTGTGTCATTGAGATGTTTGTTTTGTTGATTGATTGAGTGTTGTTTTCTGTGGAAATCATTGAAAACATTGTTTTGCATTTGTTTTAGCTTGTACTTTGAAATTTACTTTTCTTGAAAATGAATTAGATTAGTTGCATTAAAAAGTTATTTTTTTAGATTCATCATTGAAAATAGATTACATTTTTCAATGATTGAAAGCTAAAAATTTTATTAGGTGCATCAAATCATTCAAAATAAAAAGAAAATAATAATTCATATAAATGCATCTTAGTAAAGTCAAAATCGTTTTGCTTTCGAAAAAGTTGCATTTAGGATACTGAAAAGTCAGAATCATTTTTAATTTTGGCATTGCATTTGGAAGATGAAGATGGAAGTTAGTGGAAGGCATTTTTGCATGATGCATTATTGATTGAAATTTCTTCCCTTGATTAGTCTAGCTTTCATTGAAATGAAGTTTTCCTTTTCTCATATAGTTGCATAATAGGTGTTCAGGTGACATCGTTAAGGCCTTGAAACTAAAACATAATTTCAAGATCAACTTTAAAATTTGTTAATAGATCTAAGGAGCATTTGAAACATTAATGCTCGTACTTAGTAGTCTAGGCTAGAGACGTGTTCCGGCGTCTATAAAAATTAGCAGTTGTCATTCGCTCTTGCATTAGACAGTGCTAGCACAGACTTGTGCTCCCTATACCGTTGAGTATATAAAGGGATACCCTCATAGGTTGCAAACTTTTATCCATAAGAAACTGAGTCTGCCACCTTGTAAACTTGATACACCGAAAACAACATTCGGGGAGATTTACTGCACATATGTCAAGTCCTTGGTAAATTTATTTTCTAAGGTGTATATTGGAGTTCACAGTTACTTGGTAATCCCTTTTTCCTAGAGTATCCTGAGTATTCATTTCGATCTTTTCTGACTCCTTAAAATTGAAAAGATCATCGAGCATTTGTCCTTTCAAGCTCGCTAAACCAACGAAAGTGACTAGTCACCTTTTCTTCCTTTTCTCGGCTCTTAAAACATGAAAAGGAAAAGTTTTTATTTCAAATTCTAAAATTAATTAACCAGAGAACAACATCCTTCTTATGGAAATACTCCTTAGTAGATCTTAGGTTGATACCAATGGCAACATTTCCTGAGTTCACCAGTCAAGGAAACCCCTCTGACAGGAATCCTAGTCATTTTCCTTCTTTTGGAAATTTTGGTGTTCCCTATATGGAAACATTGTCCCTTCCTGGATTGACCATTGGTCTGCCAGTTTGGTTATTTTCAACCTCGGTGATTTCGAGTGTCTAAACTACTTTTCAACAAAATTCTTCTCCACTTGAACAACATCAACCTCATGTTGATCCTAAAGTTGACCCCTCACCTTCTTCACCTGTTTCTTCACCTTGTTTGTCCTCTTCGCGTGGTGAAAGTCTGGATTCTAGTAACTAGGAAGATAAGAAGAAGAATAAGAGGACGACGAAGAAGAAGAAAAATATGCAAGGGGGAAACCAAGGAGCCATTGTTACCAATGCAACTAATGAAGAAAAATCTTCCAACTATCCCCTGAAAGTAAAATTCCCTTGCATGTTATGTAAGGGTGACCACCTTCTTCGGAATTTTCCCAGTATTCCCAAGGTCTTAGAAGTGTGGCCCACAGGTTCACATTGACATTTTTCAATAGCCTTTCGCGATCATGTTGGTGATAACCCTTCAACTAGTAAATCCCATGGGAAAAAGGGAAACGTCAAATTTCCCTGTAAGTTATGTGAAGGTAATCATCCCATTCACATTTTTACTTTAATGGATGAAGCTTCCAAAGAGTTGGAAAACCTTACTGCTTCCCAGCCTCATCTTCTGACTGGTTATCAAAATATTTCCCCTGAGCCTTCACTAGTTGATCCAGTGATTGATCAAAAGTCATCTTTCGTCAACCCCGCCCTCTCTGAAAATGAGTCTCGTGAGTCCATTCTCGACCAACCATTGGTTGAGAAAATGGTTTTCCTAACTCCACCTTCTAATAACCATACCTTTCCGGTAGAGATTGAACCTCATATTGCTCAGGTTCTTCTGGTTTCTTCAGTTTTGAATGAACTACAGGGAAATCCTCCTATTCCTAAGGTGCATGAGAGTATTTCTCCAATTCCCATTGAGCAAGAGGTACGACACCCCCTCTAAGTAGTTTAGTCACTTCTTTTGATTGGAGTCGACGGGCAGGATATCGTCTTCCATCTTATGTGTCTTTCCAGATCACAGTACATGCTTACCATATGGTTGTACCTAGCACAGTCATAGACAAGGGAGCATCGGTTAGCGTTTTTTCCTCAACTGCTTGGAAATATTTAGGTTCTCCTCAGCTTGTCCCCATCACCCAGAATTTGTTAGCTTTTAACAGAGGAACCAGTCAACCATTAGGGATCCTTCCTATGTTACCTATTACTTTGGGAGGAAATACTATCTATATAGACACGATGGTTGTCCAAGTCCAGTTGGATTTTAATCTACTCCTTTTTGTGACTATGTTTACTTTTTATGTGTTTCCCACATGAAGGAAACATTGTGATCATTGATCAGCTTACATTCATTGGTCCTAAATCAACTCCCAATCAACCATCATCCCTAAGTGGTTATTATATGCAAGCAGTATCACCACCACCACAAGTTAATTATGTGACCACCTATTCCATGCCCACATCTACTGATGATCTAGTAGGTGATGTAGTACACCATGTATTGGGGGCATTAGAGCCTGATTTTTCATTTGTATCCCTATACATGTATCCCTTCCAGAGAGTTGTTCTTCCATCTGATGAGAACCTCTTGGAAGCCATGGCCTCTTTTGGGTTGTGATAAAGGGTCATGGAGTAGAGTTCCATGTCTTGTGTCAAGCTCCTTAAAAAATGAAACAACGACCATGGAGCAAAGTTCCTTGTCTTCTGTCAAGCTCCTTAAAAAATGAAACAAGGAATAGGAGTAGAGTTCCTTGTCTTGTGTCAATATCCTTAAAAAATGAAACAAGGAACAGGCGCAGAGTTCCTTGTCTTGTGTCAAGCTCGTTAAAAAATGAAACAAAGGATTATGAGGATAGTTCTTTTAATATGTCAACCTCGTTAAAAATTGAAATAGGTTCCCATGAGGATAGTTCTTTTACTATCTCAACCTCGCTAAAAAATGAAATAGGTCTCCATGAGAAAAGTTCTTTTACTTGTGTCAAGCTCGTTAAAAAATTAAACAAGGTGTCATGAGCATGGTTCTTTTCCTATGTCAAGCTCGTTAAAAAATGAAAAAAACCCCTTCTAATTCGAGTCTTTGATTAGATCTCCTAAAATCCTAGTCGAGTATTTCTCTTGATCTTGTAAGTGAACCTTCATTCCATCCACCTGTTAGTATCCAGTAGTCTTGTTAGGTGAATGAAGTGAAGCTTGGGGGGAATGTACCTCAAATTGATTCACTATGTTGGGGGCATGCAAACTCATCTCAAGCATAGTTTATCTTTGTTTCAAGCTTGTGTAAAAATGAAACCAAATCCAAGCATAGTTTTTTCTTATGTTTTAAGCTTGTGAAAAATGAAACCATCTTCAAGTATACTCAAGCATAGTTTCCCATGTTTCAAGATTTTGTAAAAATGAAACCATTCCCTTTTTTCATCTCGTTATTGTTATTTTTATCAGCCTTTTTTTCTAGATGAGCCTTGGTTTTTTCATTCCATTGTGACCATCTCTTTGGCCGATCATATGCTTTCACTTGGTTGTTTTACCCTTGCCTGAGGAACATCTGTGATGAGTGGTATTATTAGCCATCCCCTTGACCCTTACATTTTTCTAGCAGTTCCATCATGACCAAAACCAGTTGTTATCCTTTCATACCACTCATTCTTCCAGGCAGAGTCATCTTTTAGCTCTTTTATGACTCTCATAAAATGAAAATATTACCGAGTATTTGTCATTTCGAACTCGTAAAAGTAAATGAAATGACGTATACTCTGTATAAGTTTAGCCCTTTTCTGGACTGAGATAGACTATTGTACAAAAAAGGAACACCTTGGCCGACATGTTCAAGAGGTTCTCTAGAATATTGTTTTCTACCTTTTCGGGTTCAAGAGACAAATTATGAAAAGGGACCTGATGAAGTTTTCTTTTTTTTCTCTTTTTCAAACTCTCTAAATATGAAAAATACACCGAGTTACTCCTCTGTCGGACTCGTTAAAAATTAAACAAAAAAAGACTTATTACCATGACAAGACTGAGTTCTCCTTCCTAGGACTCATAAAACTTACTAAGATGACTTCATCTGAAGGGTGAACTTATATGACAAGCATATGGTATACTCTTCAAGCTTGTGTAAAAATAAAGAGGTACTCGCTAGACATAGCAGGGAAAAATGAAAATGAAACATCCTTTGTATAGGTAGCATGTCACTCTTGAACATGACACTCTTTTGTTTTCGTGTCAGGTTTGGGATATCCTCACTCAGTCACTTGTCCTCCCGGGTTTGGGTGATCCATTTTTTCCTCTCATCTACCTACTCCAGTTGTCATCATGACCTTTAGTCCTATAGTGAGTCAAATGCTACCACACTCCGAAGTCGTGTCGGTAGTGTTCAAGAGAAGTCCTATCTACAGTCTATTACCTATACATTATCTGACTCTTTGCCACAGTCTTGGATCCTACTCATTTCATTCCACTTTATTCCTCATTTCGTGTCGATGATGGGGGACTCATCATGGCCCTCCTTCGATGGGTCACTTCCTATCGACTTCAGCTCATTATCTAGGAAGATGACTTAGAGACTCCCTTTTAGTGCCTTAGAGCTTGCATGCTTTAATGGAAAGTTCTTCACATTCGACGACAAGTTTACATTATTTACCTTTTATCGGGTGATTCCACGAGTGTTTGACATCAAATTCATTTTCCTATTCAAGGATTGTACTGTCGTACCTTGAGGACCATTTTCATTATTGGTGGTTTCTCTCGTGCATGTTAATGGTCCAAATCATTGGCCAATAATCAGGTGGATTTCTAGCATGTTTAACTACGACAAATTCATTCACATGTTAGGATTCGTACTTTGATTGGGTTGGGATGGAGTGCAAGACCCTGAGTTTTGTCTGATATAACTTAGGTTGCGTGGAGTTATGTATTGTTCATGATTGTACACATGTTTCTTCTATACGGATGGTTGTGACCATATCATGGGACTTTATATATGATGATCCATCTATATTGGATGGCTGCATCCATGCCTTGGATCTTCGATTTACAGATGATCCTTTTCATTTGGATGGTTGTGCCCATGCCATGGATCCTTTCATATAGTCCTTATTATCTGGACGGTTGCGGCCATACCATGGATTCATGTTTTGATATCAGATATGTATATGTATATGTGTCCTTGATTTGCAGGTCTCCTGACAATGTTTTTTCTCGTCCTTACAAAATCTCGTAAAGCATCTCAATCATCACTCCTCGTTCTGCCTTCATGCTTTATCGGGCATCTGTTACACAGTATTTTTTCACACCTCCTGCACTTCCCTGTGACATACCCTGAAGTGCTTGAAACATGACCATTATGCAGTGTACTCATTCATAAATGTAGCTCAGATCCTCCTTAAGACATTGATTGGAAAATGCCTTGAGCTTCCCATGAAGGAAACAGCTCTTAAACCCTAATTTAAGAATCATCGCTCTTATGAGACTAAAAAAAAGATGGTATCCTATTGCATTGTACTTGACCCGCAATGGCATCACTCTATTCACTTGTATACCCGAAATTATACCAAAAAGGAAATTTTCCCAAAGAGGATGAGAAGCTTCATGATCTAGAAGCTTCCAGAGTGGCAAGCTGCAAGTTGTTCGACATAGATGAGGTCGAATTCTCCCAAATTGGCCTCTTGGTATTATCCATATGAGCTACCTCCTTGAGATGAGGGCCTACTCCTATCTTTGGAAAGATCCTAACTCCCTTTCCCAACCTATATATTCATCTTCTCCCATTCCCAAATAGTTGGTTTGTTGGTCTATGCCTATTTGCACCCTTATGCTAAGATTGTGCCTATATGCTACTCATTTAGCTTGGAGAAGGAGTGCTTGGAGAGCTTAGCTTGGACTTGGATATTCATTCAAGGAGATCCTATCAACATCAAGGCTTGGTTGTATGCTTCCCTTTATTTTCTATTAATATACAATTGCTAGTTAATTTTCCCTAAATGTGTATGCTCATGTATCATTTAGCTTAACATTCCTTGATCAGTTAAGTAGGTTACTTTTGAATATGTTATTTGTATTTACATGCCTTGTTGTGTCTTGATCTCTTGTGCAGGTGCATAAATGCTTGGAATAGTAGGAATGAGCCTGTGATGCAAGTGCTTCAAGGTCTTCAACAAAGGAGATCGAGATAACATCAGAACGAGGTAGGCCATCTTCTTCATCTCACTTTTCAATTGTAACTTAGGAGAGTGTCTAGTAGATTGTCACTTTGGTTGCTAGACCCACACATTGGGCTAGGGGGGTCATCTTTGTTTGTGGCGAGGATTTACCTAGACAACAACACGCCATCTCCAATATCAATCCATCCTGAAATGACCTGCTTCCACTGCAACATTACTTCCTCGCCAATGAAAGAAGCACAAGATGGACCAAGACTCCACATGACAATGACTGATGAGATATTTATTATACATACATGATTGTAGCAGTAATGCAAAAGACTTCACACATGAGTATAACATGACCTCATGGCCCATTTTTGCATGAATGCTCAATTTTAGCACCAAACCACTAGAGGACCAAATGATAAAACAATACAAGTACGTTATGAAACCACCTCGCAAAAAGATAGATAGGAGAGATAAATGCCTTAGAATTTAGCCTCTTTGTTAGCCCCCTAATTTGCTCTCTTTTGGCCATTTTCCCCTTCCTAAATTATAACCATTTACCGTTGTTTTACCTCTCTTATACACCCTCATCTTTCACTAGTCCAAGAACAATGACATATTTCGTATGAACTTTATATTTCATATTTTTAACTTAACTTAGCATTAATTAAATATTTATTACATTATTTCTTGCTTATAATCACTCTTGTAACTTATCGATATCTCCAATGTTTATTTGGTAGTCAAGTGCTTACCATGACTGTTGATCCTATTGCAGGATCAGATCTTGCACCGGTGCGAGCACAGTGAATCCTTGCAGCAGATGCGGACCTCCTTGACCACCACCTCATTTTGCACAACTTCAGCCACGATAGCAAGATCAACCCAAAGGCACCCAAGATCGAATTATGAAGAACGAACAGTTGGAGATTGGCTACGGCCAGTTTTGTTGAACTACCTAATTTTGAAGGCCGAGAAGCTAAATTCTGCATATCGGTTATGTAATTGGTTAAATGATATTTTTGGCCTTCGGCCAAAGATCTATATAATGAAGAATGTAAATAGGACGAGATAGTTTTTTATAGAAGTTTGTATAGAACAGAGATATAGCCAGGGAGGCGGTAACAGGCTTGTATTTTGTTATCGCCCAAATCTGGGCTGGACTATGTATTCATGCATGTATTTGCCTCAATGAATTAATAAGAAGGGAGCTCTGCCTCATGTTTCATAAATTGTATTTCTATGTTTGAAAGCTGATGAATTGATAAAGTATTGAGTAGCGTTTCTATTTGAAAGGGAAACGCGTTGGTTGGCTAGGGCCCAACCAACCCAGCATGTTTACCCTATTTTCTGTTCTTGTAATTTATGTTTATATTGTCAAGTGTGATTTAATTTCAAGCACATGCATTCCTGTTTGAGTGAAAGTGGATCTGTTGTGTGAAGTAGTTAAATTTCCTTTTCCTGCACCTGACTTTGGATTGGTTTTCCCACCTGGTCCAAGCAGAAGAAATAAACCTGCACCGGTGCACGTTGGTGTGCTATTCATTTTCTGTAGTTCTGTTTGATTGGTTTTCCCGCCTCGTCCAAGCAGGAGAAATAAACCTACACCAGTGCATGTTGGTGTGCTATTCCTTTTCTGCAGTTCTGTTTGATTGGTTTTCCCGCTTGGTCCAAGTAGGAGAAATAAACCTGCACCAGTGCACATTGGTGTGCTATTCATTTTCTGCAGTTCTGTTTGGTTGGTTTTCCCCGCCTGGTCCAAGCAAGAGAAATGAACCTGCACCAGTGCACGTTGGTGTGATGCAGCAAGCCTTTTTAGTTTACTTCCCGCAATTTTCTTGCTTTCATTAAATACTTCATGACAGGATAAATTATATGGATTGTTTCTTTATTTCTGCACTCTGTCAAAATCAGAAACATTCATTTTTATGTGTGCAATTTGATTTCACAGTATAATAACACTTGCAGTAATAAAGAATTAAATGCTAAGTGCAAGAAGCTCTGATCTAGTGCAAGAACTAGTTTCTTGCCACGGGATCTGAGTGCTCTGAACCTAAAAAAGTTCAAGCCCTTGCATGAAGTAAAACACTTTTAGTAAAGACACCATTTATACCCTCTGCATAAATCTCTGTTCCTACACTAGTGCAAGCAGACTGCGATAGTGTAGGACAGATTAGTGCAAGAAGGAAATCTCTACATAAGTAGGTTTGAAGGGCCCATCTGATGAGACTGCTAAGTGTCTTTGCTAAAGAAAAACACACACTCAGTAGTTAATCAATAGTTAGCTAGAGTGATTGCCCCTTTATTTCTAAATCCCTTTTGCATATACATTCTTCCTTGTTCAAGTCTTAGATTATTTTGATGGTTCAAGTTGCCTTTTCCTCTTTTTAGTTTGATTCTGCAATCTTTCCTTTAAAGAAAGTATGGATTGATATTAGAAATATTCATACCATCTCTAGCATTGCCTGTGCTTCGTCTCTAAGTTTACGAATCTCCCAAGTTGACAATTTAAGTGTTGAGGAGTTTGCTTAAGCGTAATTCCTACACCCAACATTTTGGCATCGTTGCTAGGGAGGCGATTTGATTTGGTAAGAATTTTCTGATTATACAATAGAGGTAATTTTTCCTTTATTTTTGCAGTATTGTTGGAAAAGCTTCTTTGAGGGAATTTTACTAGTGTTGATTGATTTCTGACAGCGTTTTTTATTAGAAGTTGTTTGTTATTTTTCTTTCTTTCTTGAAATGAATGCCTAGAAAAGGTAAGGGTTCAAATCCCACTAAGGGCTAAAAGAATTCTGAAAACAATTCTCATATTGGGTCTCCTTATGTGAGTAGGAAGCCCAATCCAATTCAAACCCATCACACAGGAACAGTCCACCTGGATTCTAGTGACAACAGCTCAGGTGTGGTTCAGTCTGTTGGGAGAAAAAGGGAAACAATGGTAGACCATGAAGATCATGTGGAAGGGACTGGTGAAAACCAGGTAAGTGGGGAACAATCCACTTTTGTGTTTCCAATTGTGGACCCCGATACTGTGGCACAAATGAAGAATATTCCACCATTAGCTCTCCCTCATTTCCATGGTAAAGTTCATGAAGATCCTGACTCTTTTTTATTCGAGTTTGATATTCTGTGTAGAAGTTATGATTATTCAACTGATGCTCAGAAGCTAAGATTATTTCTTGTTACTCTCAAGGACTCAACTTTACGCTGGTTTATGGGGTTAGGAGGAAACACTATAGCCTCTTGGGATCAGATGAAGAGAGTGTTTTTATCTAAATATCAAGAATATTGCAAAACTCGGGACATGCAGGATGAGATTTTTACAATCATACAGGATGATGATGAAACTCTTGAAGATTACCTAGAAAGATTTCTGTATATTTTACAAAGGTCGAAACTTAAGCTTGATTCCAGTACTATTAGAACCTTTTTCTTAAGAGGAATTACTGATAATGCGAGAAATAATTTAAATCTATTAGGCCAAGGTGATATTTCTTAGCAAACTTTCGAACAAATTTGTGAATTATGCAGGAAATTTTGAAGAAATCAATATAGATCTGGTAGAGGAACTCGAAATAGAAATAGAAAAACCGAATCTACTGATGCGATGATTATTGGACTAGAAAATGAAATGGAAAATGTGGAAATTGATATAATGAATATTGTTACCAAACAGTTGGACTCTATAAAATTTCAGCAAAAACTCATGAAGGAACAAGAGTCATTAAGTATTTTCTATCCTAAATTTAGAGACAAGCATCCTCCTAAAGAATGTCCTCTTAATTTGAAAGAAACTAATAAGTGTGCTATTTGTGCAGAAGACCATGTCACAGAAAATGTCCCTCAATACCAGGACTTAAAGCTGTATTTACAGGGGGACAGCCTAAAGCTGAATACTTGTATGCTATGGGAGAAAAAAGAAATTGGCCTCAGGTAGGTGCAGGTATGGCTCCTGAATTTTCTCCACACTATTTTGGTTATAATTCACATGCATATTCTTATCCTAACACTAATCAGCAGTGGCAGTATGGGAACCAATATCAGCATGGGCAGCCTTCTCAACCATGGCAACAAGGTTGGAGAGGGCCAACTCATTCTCCATATTCCTACCAGCCACCCATGTAGTCATATCCATCTACACATACACCTTATTCAATGCCTCAACCTCCGAGTCAGTCTACTCCACCATTACCTTTACCTCCACCTTTTTGACCTCCTCAATTGCCTGCTCAACCTATGCCCAATCCTAACAATAATAAAGCAATGCAAATGATCTATGTAACAAACCCACCTTTATTCGAGTACCAATCTATTCCAGTTGGGGTTCATGACATTCAATTAAGATTGGGAAGGACTATAACATCATAAAATCAAAAGCAACCTAGAGTGATTGTTGAAGAGAAAGAAGAAGAGGAAACTCTTAATCATTCTCTAAAGTTGTCACTAAGCAGCCCTTACCCTCTAAATCCTTGCCATCTTATTCCAACCAGCCTCCCTTCCTAGAGAGGCTAGTAATGAAAAGAAGTGAGCCTAATTTTGAGACTAGCTTGGCATCAGAGCTTTGGAATCTTTTCATTAAGATACCTCTGCTCCAAGCCATGAAAGAGATCCCTATTTGTACCAAGATTATTAAGGAACTCTATCTCAAGAAACCCGAGAGGAAGAGATTGGAACCCCAAACCATTCAATTTGTTGGTAGGGCAGTAGAGTTGATGACGGGATGTGTGTCCATGGAAAAATATATTGATCCCGGAAACCCTGTTGTCTCAGTTCAAATTGGTAATGTCCTTGTATCTAATGTTATTATAGACCTGGGGGCAGCCATTAATGTCATGACTAAGAAAACCATGGATCAATTTAGGTTATCCCATCTTCGCCCTACTCCCACTGTGCTTGAATTAGCAGATAGATCTAAAATTAAGCCAGAAGGAGTATTGGACGATATGATCATCTCATTAGATTCTTGGGAATATCCTGCTGATTTCATTGTGCTTTAGCCAAATAACCCAGTAGGAGGACATCCCTTGATCTTGGATCGACCATGGCTTGCTACATCTGATGCATATATTGGATGTCACTCCGGTGATATGTATATTTCGCATGGAGATTCTAGGAAGAAAGTTACCTTATACCCCCCCTGCCAGATCATTCAGGACCTTCGAGATACTTTATGGTTGGATCAAAGCAGTGACGAGGAGACTCAGCCCATTTCCTTTATCCATCAGCATACTAGATCTTCACAAGAAGATGAGATTCAAGATTTCCTAAATAATCTAGACACTATGCCTAATTTTGAGCTATTGAGCCAGATTTTCAGCCTAGATTTTCAAGATAACCATGATTCTCATTCTTTTGTGCCGCTACATTTGACCACCCCCTTGAGTACTATTGAACCTGATACTACTCTTGTTGAGATTAGCCCTGATAAATCCTTGTATATTAGTTCAGATTTGGACTCATCTCAGCAAGAGCAGCTTGTGAATTTGTTGCAAAACCATCTTAGTGCCTTTGCATGGGGCTATGAAGATATGAAGGATATTCCCCCTGAAACATGTGCACATCATATCTATATTCAGGAAGGAGCCTGACTTGTTCGACAACCCCAAAGGCAAATGAATCAACCTCTAAGAGATATTGTGAAGGAAGAAGTACAGAAACTCTTGGATGCTAGTTTTATCTATCCTATTTCTGATAGTCAGTGGGTCTCTCCATTAGTGCTAGTACCTAAGAAAGATGGAAGATGGCGTATTTGTATTGATTATCGAGAATTAAACAAAGCCACTCTCAAAGATTACTTCCCTCTCCCTTTCATTGACCAGTTGCTTGATAACCTTCCAGGAAAGAAATATTTTTCCTTTTTGGATGGCTTCAGTGGTTATAACTAGATATAGATTGCACCCAAAGATCAGGATAAAAATACTTTAACATGTCCATGGGGTACATTTGCTTATAGAGTGCTCCCCTTTGGTTATGTAATGCCCCGGCTACCTTTCAAAGGGCAGTCCTGGCCATTTTTGTTGATCTAGAATTTGTAGAAATTTATATGGATGACTTTTTTGTATTTCGTGATTCTTTTTAGGAAGCTCTTGAAAATCTGGAAAAAGTACTTCTTCGTTGTCAGGAAGCCCATATCGCCTTGAGTGACAAGAAATGTAGATTAAAGTGCAAAGCGGGAGTGGTACCTGGCCATTTGATTTCTGGTAAAGGTATCCAGGTTGATCTAGCAAAGATCGAAATCATTCTGCATCTTCCTACACCCAAAACTCAAAGGGAAGTATGAGGTTTTTTAGGACATGCTGGTTACTATAGGATATTCATTGAAAATTTTTCTAAGATAGCTGCCCCTCTTTTCTGACTTCTAGCTAAGGATAGTGAATTTTCTTGGACCACATCTTGCCAGCAGTCTTTTGAAACATTAAAGGAAAAGTTAGTACATGCACCAGTTTTAAGAGGTCCTAACTGGTCTCTGTCTTTTCATATTTCCTCTGATGCTTCAAATTTGGCTATTGGTGCAGCTTTATGACAAGAGGAAAATAAACAATCCTATGTTATTTATTATATTAGTAAGAATTTGTCTTCTGCTGAATTAAATTATACAGTTACAGAGAAAGAGTTTTTAGCTGTAATTTTTGCAATTAATAAGTTCAAGCATTATATTACAGGATATGAAGTATTTTACATACTAATCATTCCGTGATTAAATATTTGATGAATAAACCATTAACTAGTGGTAAAGTGACTAGGTGGTTACTATTGTTGCGGGAATTTAATATTACTATTGTTGATAGACCAGGAAAATCTAATGTTGTAGCAGATTTTATTTATAGATTAGATAATCCTGGTGAAGCAACTCTTGTTAATGATGATTTTCCGGATGAACATCTTTTTTCTATGTCAATAGATTCCCCGTGGTTTGTTGACATTGTTAATTACTTGGTTACTAGGAAAACACCACCCCACTTGTCCGCTCGTGAAAAGCGGATTATTGTTCAGAAAAGTGTTGCATATTCCTAGATTCAAGGAGATATCTTTTACACCAGTCCAGATCTGATTATCCGTAGGTGTGTAAGAGAGGAGGAAGTGTTTGACATATTGAAATCTGCTCATGATGAACCTTGTGGAGGCCACTTCGTTGATAAGTAGATTGCATATAAAGTGTTGCGTGCTGGTTACTTTTGGGCTTCCTTGTTTAAGGATGCCAAACAGTATGCCAGGCATTGTGATAGTTGTCAACGAATGGGCCAGCCTAATCAAACCAATGAAATGACTTTATGCCCCCAAGTTATGATTGAGCCATTTGAAAAATGGTCTATTGATTTTATAGAGCCAATAAATCCAACATCATTAAGTAAAAAGCATATCTTGGTTTGTACAGATTTTGTTACGAAATGGGTAGAAGCTAAAGTTGTTTCTTATGCTACAGAAAAAGTTGTTGTTGATTTTCCTTTTACTAAAATCTTTACTAGATTTGGTGTGCCTAGAGAAATTGTTTCTGACAATGGTCCACAGTTTATTTCTAATCTGGTACAGGGTGTGATGGAGCAATATAAGATCTGGCACAAGAAATCCACGTCGTATCACCCGCAAGCAAATGGCCAAGTGGAATCCACAAACAAAGTGATCGAGTCCATTCTTACAAAGACAGTCAATATGCATCGGAAGGACTGGGCTGAAAGATTACCAGAGGCTTTGTGGGTATATAGAACCACTTGGAGAAATAGCATGGGACATACACCATATGAGCTGGTATATGGCAAACAGGTTCTATTACCAATTGAATTCCAAATAAAAACTTTCAGAACTGCAATTCAGTTAGGACTAGATCTCTCTGAGGCACAACAACAACGTCTTCTCCAATTAAATGAGTTAGATGAATTTTGTAGGGATGTTATTCAGCAGAACATACTAATTCAGTAGTAACGTAAAAGGTGACATGACAAGTCTATTCAGAAAAAGCAATTCCAACCAAGTGATTGGGTGCTCCTTTATGATTCTAGATTTAAAATCTTTAAAGGGAAATTCCATACACATTGGATGGGACCTTATGAAGTGATCCGAGTATTTGAGAATGGAGCACTAGAAGTCAAAACTATTGATGGACAAAATTCAGTATTCTTAGTAAATGGACACAGGTTAAAGAAATATTTTCAGCCACCTACTAGGAAATATTTTACACAACAAGTCCAACAGCAATTTGGGACAGTAGTGGTGAATGGTAATACCAACCTTTTGAAAACATGAATTCTCTTTCTTCTTAAAAATAAAAATAAAATAAAATAAAAATAAGAAAAAAGTAAAGAAAAAATATTTTCTTGTAATTATGAAAATCAGTTCGCTAACATGATTGCATAAGGATCAACCTGAAAACCAACTTGTTGGTAGGAATATCAAAAATTTCTAATAAAAATAAAATGTTGCTTGATCTTTAGATATGCTAGTGACCACCAAGTAAAAGCAGGTTCATCAAAACCAATCTTTATACAGTTGGGGTAATTAGCATGGATATTTTTACTCAAGTAACGCTTAATTTTCGCTGCAGTTATTTTTTCTTGCACTAGTGCAGGCAGACCTTCCAGAAAATTTTCTACCTTTCTTCATATTCCACTTTCGTAATATTCCCTCAGTTTTCTTCTTCAATCCTAGAATGATTAACCTTCCCACATTCTTCTAAATTTACCCTGTCCGCTTCGAAGAAATCCCACTTACCCTTGAAATTTTTTCCCTATCCCACTTCTGTTTATTCCCTCTTTTGGTACTATTCCTGGAATCCCTGTAACAGAATTCCTTCCCATTCTGAAATTTCCCTTTTCCCACTTCTTTATTCCCTCATGAATTTATTACAGGATCTCGCGCACAAAGAGCAAAAGGATATGCTCTGAAGCATCAAGAAAGGGCGAAGCAAATTTTCAGTATAAGTTGAGGAAGTCATGTGGAAGTCCAACCTATATTTTATTTAAATTCTTTGTTTTTAGATATTATGCTTGCACTAGTGCAAACATGTTGTCCTTGTTAGGATTCCAAGAAACTCTCCTAGGTTGTAGCTCGGAGATGCCTGGTAACATATAAATTCAACTATTGTTGCAGGTTTAATGGAAGGAATGATGGTTTGGATCAAGCCAGATAACCACTTCTACTTTGTTTCACTCTAGACATGCATGAACACCCTCAGACTACAAGGCTTTAGACCACCAATTCTCACAGTTTAGATATAAGGTGAATATGGAGAATACTAACCACACCAGCAAATGCACAAGACCATGTGATGGCTGGTTGCAACCAGTAAAGAAACCTGTAAATCTAATCTATTAATGCAAAGACAGGATGACAACTCTCCTGCATTAGATAGAAAGAACCCTGAACAACCTATGCAGTGATGCAATCAATACTTTAGCACAAATATAAGATGACAGTTATCTAGTGTTAAAGACCAGGAGCTCAAGAATACAGCGTATCAGGCGCAAGCTTAGAATAAGGAGAAAATGGACAGTGAGCAGTTAACAGCAAAAGAATCTTGTATTAGCTAAAAATGAAGATGAGACGCTGCAAGTGACAAAATGTCTACAGTCTCCAGAAGTTGAACTTTACATCAAATGCCAACCCTGATTACATCTTGCTTCTGGATATTTATAAGTTTACAATACTATGGCACTTAGCCGTTTAGGTATGGAGGGGTCATAATTGACCACCAATCGCATTTTACTACCTGATGCAGTCTCTGAACATGTTTGCTTGCTTCAGTGGGTGAATCTGATCTGTTGAGGTGTTGTGCTGTCCTTTTAAGCTGTTGGAGTGCTCGTACCTGTGGAGTCCATAACTGATAAATTCAGTTACAGAGTCATGCTTGTCCTTTTCTCCTTCAGCCATGCTTTCTGTTAAATATGGTGGTTGGGAGTCTGATCGTGACTGATGATGGCAGAGCTGGTCATCTCCTTCTTCGAGCAACAGAATGGTCAGAGGACGTGGAATGCATGGGTAGGTGGATGATTTGGGTGAATGGGAAGAATGGTGTTGGATCGAGGAAATGGATGGCGGAGATGGCTCGGCGGAGGCTATCAGCCGAGGTGAGAGCGGGGTGAGTTGGGGCCGTTGGATTTTCAGCGGATAGATCGGATGGTCATCAGGCTACGAAGCTACACGAATGTTTAATGGGTGGATTGGTCGAGCGATAATGGTTTTTATCGCACCGCTTTCGGACGTAAAGTGGTAAAAGCTCAGGGTCGGGCGATTCCATTCAGCGATCAACACGTAGTGACAGATGAGAGAGAAAAACTGCTATCATCGTGCGCTATCGTTCGATCAAGTTGCTGGCGCGATGAAATAAAATACCATCAGATCTTGGCGGGGATGATCTGATGGTGGGGGGTGGTAGAGCAGGTCGCCTTTATCGGGTGCGACGGGAGCCGTTGGATCAGTGGGGAAGATCAATGGTCAGAAAGTGATGAGATGTTTTAAGAGCATGCGAGGGCATATGGGTAAGGTTTCATGGCGGGTTTGGGGTTTGGCGCTTGGGGCTAAGGCCAAAAGGGGGTTAATCTGTCGGGTTTAGGAGAAAAATAGAGGAATGGAGGTGGTGGAAAGAAAGCGGGGTAGAAGGAAAGAAGAGAAGAGTGACCCATGTGAAACCCCTTCTTTGGACGTAACAATCAGGCCATGATCCTTTCTGATCTTAGAATATCAGCGTTGCATAGCGGAGCTAACATTGGCTCCTTCTGGGGATGAAAGCCTCCCTGTGAGGTTTCAAGAACCATAGACCACTGCCTTTCATACGAAAACAAGATCAGCAATAATTCCTAGTGTTCCATTGGGCATGGAGTCTAATTAAGCCTACACTAAAACTTGTAAAATGACATATTTACAATGCTGAGGCCTAAAGACCTTAAACAACATAAATCTTCAAAATCCTCCCATTGACTAGGCCATCAAAAATTGTTTCTCCTTCCATACTTTGCAGCATGAAAGTGTTGTTCCCCTGGATCTGAGCAATGACAAAAGTTCCAGTCCACAGAGCATCGAACTTCCCATGATTGCCTTTCTTTTCCCTCAGTGCATCTCATTTGAGCACCAAGTCTCCAACTTGAAAATTGTCCATCTTTGCCTTTCTATCAAAGGCTTCCTTGATTCTCTT
The DNA here is from genome assembly GCA_031772625.1 of Pinus tabuliformis. Lineage (NCBI taxonomy): Eukaryota > Viridiplantae > Streptophyta > Pinopsida > Pinales > Pinaceae > Pinus > Pinus tabuliformis. Next base: position 57,413,276 of record CM062804.1, read on the forward strand.
TTGATGCGCTGCAGACTTTTCAATCAGTTGATCTCTGATCTAACGTACTTCAGCCAAGTCATTAATCCTCTTTGCCATGTCATTTTCCTCATTCTGCTCTTCCTGCAAGAAATTGGCCACAAGGAGGGTCAACTAGATGGGGAATACAGCCTCAGTGCCATATACTAGCTTGAACGAGAATTCCTTGTAGATTCTTGGTGGTCACCCTGTCAGCCCACAATGCAAACTTCAATTTGGAATCCCAGTTCCTTTTGTTGTCTTCCAGCAACTTTTTTATTATCCTTATCAGGCTCTTGTTGGATGATTCTACTAGACCGTTACCTTGAGGGTAATATGAGGTGGAATGAACTAGCTTAATGCCCATTGAATCACACATGTCCACCAACTCTTTTGCCCTGAAGGCTATTACATTGTCTATAACCAACTTGTGTGGACATCCAAACCTGGTGAAGATGTTTTCTATCAAGAACTTCATGACCACATGGTGATCAGCTTTCCTAGTAGGGATGGCCTCAATCCATTTAGTGAAGTAGTCAGTGGCTACTAATATCCATCTGTGATGACCACTATAATGTGGATTAATTTCCCCTATGAAATCCAAACCCCACTGCTGGAAAGGGCCACTGGAATGTATTGGCCTCAAGAGTAAGGACTTCAACTGCTATTTTCCTTCAAACCTCTGGCATCTGTCACAAGATTTTACGAATGAAAAGGCATCAGAAAATAAAGTGGGCCAATAATACCCAGCTCTGAGGATCTTGTGGGTTGTGTTTTTCCAGTAATGATGTCCTCCACAGATACTAGAATGAAACTAATGCATGACCTCTACAGATTGTTCTTTGTCTAGACATCTCAAAAGGATTCAAGACGGATACCTCTAGTAGAGCAAGTTTTCATGAACACAGAATTTGGCTGCTCTGGGCTTAATAGTCCTAGATTGGCTTAAACTAAGGCCTAGAGGAACTTCTAGCTTTAGGAAAAATTGAGCTATTGTAGAATACCATTCACAAGAAGCTAGATTCTCTGACAACGACTGGTTCTACCCTAGTATTGGTTCTTCTGTCTATCCATCCTCTAAAATTGTACTTACCCGATTCATGTCCAGCATTCTGCAATTTTCTTCGACCATCAGCTTGGCAAGGCCCTGACCTTTGACAAGCTTGGTGGGCTTTAATTCTATGTTGAATTCAATAAGCTTCGCAATCCAATTATCCCTTCTTCCATCAACATCTGGCTATGTTAGGACATCATTTACTGAAGCAGAGGGCACATATGCAATCACCTCGGAGTGCAGAATGTATATTCGGAAAGCTTTCAAAGATTTGATAAGAGCGTAAGCCTATTTTTCGATGATATCATATCTTAGTTCAGCATCCCTTAAGGTTTTTCTTAATAATGCCACTGGATGCCCTGAACCCTCATCACCTTTCTGCAATAAGATTGATGCAAGGGTGTCACCTGAAGCAAATGAGAAGATATGGAACTCCTTGTTGTAATCTGGGCTGATTAAAGTGGGAGCTTCCATAATAGCTCTTTTGATGGCTTCAAAAGATCTTCTAGCTGCATCAATCCACTTGATCTCTGATTCCTTTTTCAGCATAGAGGTGATGTGTTTTACCAATTCTGCAAAATTAGGAATAAACCTCCTTACAAAATTTATTTTGCCCAGAAAGGATTAGATGTCCCTTTTTGATCTTGAGACAGACAGGGCCTGTGTTGCTTTCACTCTCTCTGGGTCAATTTTGACACCTGCAGTAGAAACAACGTGTCCTAGGAGCTTTCCCTCTTCTAAAGTAAACTGTGATTTCTTAGGATTCACTAATATCGCAAACCTCCTGCACTTCAAAAACACTTTTTTCGAATGCTGCAAATGATCTTGATGGTTGCTAGAGTATACTGTTATATCATCCAGGTAGACAAAGACAAACTTATCCTTCTCTCCTACAAATGCTATATCCATGGCTCTCTGAAAGGTTGCCCCATCATTCATCAGCCCAAAGGGCATCTTGGAATACATAAAGGTGCCCCAAGGAGTGGTGAAAGTAGTCTTTTCTTGGTCATCTGGATGTACAACAACTTGGTTATATCCTGAAAATCCATCCAGGAAAGACATGACTTTGGCTCCTGAGACTTTCCGTAGCAAATGCTCCATCTTTGGCAGGGGATAGTTGTCTTTCTTAGAGCATTTGTTCAAGTTCCTAAAATCAACACACAGCTTGATTTCTCCACTTTTCTTTCTCACCACTACCAAATTTGCGACCCAATTTGAATATCTCAGAGGAACTATGATTTTGGCAGCCAACAACTTCTTAATTTCTTTTTCAATCAGAGGGAGGAGCAAAGGATTTATGGGTCTCAGCGTCTGTTTGAAAGGAATGGTGTCTTTCTCCAATGGGATCTTGTGTTGGATGATCTTTTTGTGATAAGTTTTAAGGTCACTGTATTCCCAGGCAAAGACATCAGCAAATTGTTTCATTAAGGTGCAGTACTCAGAACTTTGGGTAGCAGACAAATGAGTGGACAGATTTATATACTTTGGATGATCTAGATTCCCTATGTTATGCCTATGGACTGCAGATTGATCTTCTTTTTGGGCAATCTTATGAGGCACATCATTATGGTCAAACAGCTTCTCTAAAGGCACTAGCCCTTTAGGTATATGATTGCTGGGTAGTTGTACAATACTATCTTGGCCAAATTTGTTCCTTAGCTGGGGTTGGGGACATTCTTCCAAGGTTTCATTCTCTTGATCAATTTGCATTTCAGAGAATTCACCAATGAGATACAAAAACTATTAAAAAAATCTTTGAGTCTCCATACCTCATCTCTCTATGCTTTCAGCCTTAGGTGCCTTTCTTGGAATGTTTTGTTTACTTGTTGAATTATGAGATCAGCATCTCCAAACATCTTTATGTCTCTGATTCCCATGTCTCTAGTAGCGTTTAAGCCCAATATTAGAGCCTCATACTCTGCTATATTGTTGGTGACCTGAAAAGTCAGTTTAAAAGACAGATGTGTGTTTTCTTGTTTTGGAGACACCAGCACCACTCCTGCTCCTGCAGTTTCCCTTGAACAGGCTCCATCAAAGAACATCTCCCAAGCTTATTTCCCTTCCTCTTTCGTGGCCTGGCATACTGGTTTCTTGAGCTGCACCAAGGCCCTATGGGATTCTTCAATTTGGAGAATACATGCTCCAAAATCAGTGTCCACAGTGTAAATGGGATGGTTAGTGGGGTTCTCCTCATCACTGATGATATAGGCTAGTTGGGCCTCCCTGTATAGTCTTCTTCTTTCTCCTCCAAAAACTGGGACAGTGGCATAAGACAAGTCATTTTGCAATGTCCCTACCAACCTCTTAATCCACCCTCTGGAGAGGAGCATACCAAACTTAGGGGGTACATCTGCGACCACAATATCCATCATCATGCTTTTCATGGGCAGCTGAGTTAGGGTGATAGCCAAGTCTTTGATTAACCCTAGACATTTCACCTTCCTTGAATCAAAGGAGAACAAGTCATGATAAGGTCTGGTAATATCAAGGCCTAACTCTTCCATGACAGCTTTGGGCATCAGATTATGTTTGGCACCAGTGTCCAGCATACAATTGTGGAGGATTTTGTCATGAATGGTCAAGGAGACATAAAATTATGGGGAATTTTCATCAACAGGTTCGGTCATTGGGCTAAGCACAACTGTAGGTTTGTCATTCTGTAAATTCACATAGTCAGTGGATTCTTGTGTGGCCTTTAGCTCAAGGGCATCAAGGATGGGCTTCCTAAAGACCTCAATCTTTGCAAGTTCTATCAGAGGTACAGATATTTTTAACTTCTGGACTTTTTATTCAAAACTGAAAGGGGAAAGGGAATTGTCAGGGCCTCTTACCTCTTGAGCTAGTGTTTTGGGAATGATAGGCTCAGCTGCTGGTTTTTTCTGTTTGCTGATCTGCTGCTTTGTGGGGACAGTAGCTCTTTGGGCAGCATTCTCTTTGACATTACTTGTTATTGACCTCAAGTTATATCTTTGCTGGTCTTCAGTCTGTAGAACAGCTTCTCTGTCCCACTCTTGACTAGTCTGGTCCTGGAGTAATGATTCTTCGTAGGCAAACAATGTCAAAAAGGTAGCATTTCCCTTGTCTTCCATGCAATGAATCTCATCCTCTTCATCAAACTATTCTTCCTCCATGACTAGGTTCTGGAAAGGAGTCTTAACCCTTTGTTCTTCACCAACCTCTTTGCCCCTCTGAATGATCTGCAATTGCTCATTTGCTCTTCTGAATGGATTTGGATTTCTAGGAGCAAATGTATTAGGAAGCTTTGCTTTCCCAGAACTCTGCTCAAACTTCAGTTTGGATATTTCAGCAGCCAATGACTCTATCATTTTAATCATTTTGTCTATTTTAGGTTCTGAAGATGAAGAAGAGGAAGCCTCACCTCTCTGCCTCCTTCTATCAGCGTGTCCTTTGAGCTTCTCTGCAGCCATGATATTGGATTCCACCTCTAAGGCTGCATCTTGCATTTGAGTTAGAGTGGCACATCTTCTCTCTCTTAATAGCAGGCAGAAATCAGAGTCAAATGCATTGGCATAGGTGAGTTTGGCAAAGGTGGGGGTAGGCTTCACTTCAGCTAGTATCTTGCTATACATACGATTGAATCTTTTATTAAAATCAGACAATGACTCCCCATTTTCCCTTTTTAGGTTGCCAAACTTCATGTTGTAGTACAACAGGTCTTTCTTATCTCCCCAATGTTTTAAAAACACATCATCTAATGCTTCAATGTCTGCTATAGACCTAGGGGTCATTTCTCTAAACCACTTTCTAGCCTCTCCATCAAGGCTTTGGACAAACACTCTCATCCACACATCATCTTCACTGATATCTAAATTATCAGCATAAATATGAAAAGACTCAAGGTGTTCTTCAGCTGTTACTCCCTCTGTACCAATGAACTTAGGCATGTATTTCTGATATTCTCCTGCAGACATGGCATTCAAAGGAACAGGCAGGACTAGGGGTCCATACCTAGCAGCTATGATTCTTTCCATTTTGGTGGGTGCTTGTGGGCCTGCCATGACTGGGGTAGATGGAAGGGTATTAGCAGTTTGAAAGGTAGGGAGTTGAGAAATGACTGACAGGGCTAAAGGAATATGATGGACTGGAAGGGAGGCTTTCTTTGGACTGAGATCCAAAGGGGAACTTATTGAACAAGGAGCTTTATAAATCTCTGAGAGTATTTCTTCACTGATAGTGCTAGGCTCTATACTTCCAACATGTGCATGCTCGGTTACAAGATAGAGATATATAAGATTGTTTAGGCTTACCTGATCCTGATGCTCCTTTTCGTGATATCTTGTTTTTCTTGACAATCTTCTCAGGGTCAGGCACTGGTTCAGCTGGTGATTTCTAAGGATTTCTCCAAGTGTGTCTCACAAACTGAGCCAGAACTGTGATGTGGAGTTGCCAAAAGGTTCGTCCTCTAGTAGATTCGCCAGATAGATGATTACAACCAAAAATGCGTCCAGACTTTGTCTATCATCAAAGCTGGATCTGTGTCGTTCTCCCAGGGAAGCTGAGCTTCAATCTCCTCTCCCCAGAAACAGTGCTAATTATGTTAGGATTCTAAGAAACTCTCCTAGGTTGTAGCTCGGAGATGCCTAGTAACATATAAATTCAACTATTGTTGCAGGTTTAATGGAAAGAATGATGGTTTGTATCAAGCTAGATAACCACTTCTACTTTGTTTCACTCCAGACATGCATGGACACCCTCAGACTACAAGGCTTTAGACTACCAATGCTCACAGTTTAGATATAAGGTGAATATGGAGAATACTAACCACACCAGTAGATGCACAAGACCATGTGATGGTCGGTTGCAACCAGTAAAGAAACCTGTAAATCTAATCTATTAATGCAAAGACAAGATGACAGCTCTCCTGCATTAGATAGAAAGAAGCCTGAACAACCTATTCAGTGATGCAATCAATACTTTAGCACAAAGATAAGATGACAGTTATCTAGTGTTAAAGACCAGGAGCTCAAGAATACAGTGTATCAGGCACAAGCTTAGAATAAGGAGAAAATGGACAGTGAGAAGTTAACAGCAAAAGAAGCTTTTATTAGCTAAAAATGAAGATGAGATGTTGCAAGTGACAAAATGTCTACAGTCTCTAGAAGTTGAACCTTACATCAAATGCCAACCCTGATTACATCTTGCTTCTGGATATTTATAAGTTTACAATACTATGGCACTTAGCCATTTAGGTATGAAGGGGTCATAATTGACCACCAACCACATTTAACTGCCTAATGGAGTCTCTGAACGTGTTTGCTTTCTTCAGTGGGTGAATCTGATCTATTCAGGTGCTACACTGTCCTTTTAGGCTATTAGAGTGCTCATACCTGTGGAGTCCATAACTAATAAATTCAGTTACAGAGTCGTTCTTGTCCTTTTCTCCTTCAGCCATGCTTTCTGTTAAATATGGTAGTTGGGAGTCTGACCATGACTGATGATGGTGGAGCTAGTCATCTCCTTCTTCGGGCAACGGAATGGTCAGAGGATGTGGAATGCATGGGTAGGTGCATGATTTGGGTGAACGGGAAGAATGGTCGTCGGATCGAGGAAATGGATGGCGAAGATGGCTTGGTGGAGGCTATCAGCTGAGGTGAGAGTGGAGTTGCAGCCATTGGATTTTCAGCGAACAGATCGGACAGTCATCGGGCTATGGAGCTGCACGAATGTTTAACGGGCGGATTAGTCGAGCGGTAATGGTTTTTATTACACTGCTTTCAGGCATAAAGTGGTAAAAGCCCAGGGCCAGGCGATTCCATTTAGCGATTGAAACGTAGAGGCGGATGAGAGAGAAAAACCACTCTCATCGTGTGCTATCATTCAATCAAGTTGCTAGCGCAATGAAAGCGAAGACCGTAAGATCTTGGTGGGGACGATCTGACGGTGGGGGTTGGTAGAGCGGGTCACCTTTATCAGGTGCGACGGGAGCCGCTGGATCAGCGGGGAAGATCAATGGTGGGAAAGTAATGAGAGGTTTTACGAGCACATGAGGGTGTATGGGTAAGGTTTCATGGCCAGTTTGGGGTTTAGCACTTGGGGTTGAGGCCAAAAGGGGGTTAATCTGTCGAGTTTAGGAGAAAAATAGAGGAATGGAGGTGGTGGAGAGAAAGCGGGGTAGAAGGAAAGAAGAGAATAGTGACCCATGTGAAACCCCTTCTTTGGATGTAACAATCAAGCCATGATCCTTTCTGATCTTAGAATATCAGCGTTGCATAGCGGAGCTTGTTAGTTCCAGTCTTCGCAGCCTGTCACTAGAGATCAACATGAGCTCTTACTATGTCTGGTTTTGTTAGATGTTTTTCACATGATGTTCAGCACAAAACATGTCACAAGTGTGTCCATCAGAAGAAGATCAAAAAAATATTTCTAACGGTATATCACACTCCCGTAACCGATTCCTGGATTAGAATAAATGAATGAGTGATTCTTGGTTATGCATGTTTTGAGGTCAGTTGCTGCACACAATGACAAGTTAAGTACAAAATCAGTTTTTGAAATAATGGTAAGGAATTTTTCAAAAGTGAAAGAGATTTTTGTTCATCACATACCAAATAACAAAAACCTCCTTCATTTTATACACAGGTGCTACTATGTGGGAGATATACAGTGATATTTGGACTCTACATTTAAACAAAGAAAATTTTTCATATTTTTTACTGTTTTAGTAATTTTAGTGCGGGGTCATTTTATAGCATATGGAAAGTAATTTTGAGAAACACAAAAATGGTTTTGTTAAGAACGAGCCATATAACAAAAATGTCTTTCAGTTTATTCACAGGTGTCATGGATTGGGATATGTGACTGGATTTTTACAGCTCATTTTCACAGATTTAAATTTTTAATGATTTTCTGTTTTAGAGATGATTTTGTGGAACATATTGCGAGCAACTGGAAACAAATTTCCAAAATTTGAGAGATTTTTTTCTCCAAAATGAACTTATCTACAAAAACCTCTTTCAGTTTTGTAACAGGTGCTATGGTTTAGGAGATACGAGTTCATCTTCAACACCTATTTTCAGAAATTCGGCCCAAGTTTAATGTAACTGATTCTATTTTGAAGAAAATGGTTGAGCTCAATCCCTTAGTACAAGGATGAGAAAATGTATATATTTTATGAATTTCATAGTGTAGGGGTTGGAATTTGGCAGAAGTTTGGACTTTTGAGAAAGCCTTGAGCTTCATTGTACATTCATTTCAGCATTTTGGCTAAGGAATTGAGATCAGGGTTTGCAGCACTCTTTTGGATTCATGTGGCAATTTGTCTTGGTACAATAATTTTCTTTGTAATTGTGAATTTTCTTATATGCCATGTATGCCATTCTCTATCTTGTTTCTTCTTAACTAAACAAACAAGAGTGTAAGTAGAATCCATTGAAATTTCAGTGCTCTACTTGAAGTTTGCTTTAGTTTCTTGATGTTTTCAGTTGTTTGGGGAGGATCCATGATTGCTCTTGCCCTCTTCAACACCTCACCTGTCTATTCCTTCCATCTCATTCAATTTTAAGTGCCAAAAACAATTTCCTACCTTGCCCCATTGAGATCTCTGCAGGACTGAGCCTCAATCCCCGCACCCAAAATCTACCTTTCCATCTAAGCCAACAAAAGCATTATTTTATTCAATCAAACTCTCTTGCACATATACCTAGCCTAAGATCAATAGATATTTCAATCATCTCAAGCCCTCATTGATCATAATTTGTTGAGATTGACCCGGAGAGAGCCCTCTCCTGACCTGGTAAGGCTAGCTACCAGGCTGAGCATGGTTTGATGTTGGCCCTAGATCCTACCTTTTCAGCCTGAGGTAAATCTTGGCTCTAACATAGTGGCGACCATACTGGGGAAGAAATTGTTTGTTTGTTAGTGTTCTTCATTTTATAAACTACAGACGGAGTCTGAAGATTAGCCAGGTAGCCTTCGAAATGCTTTTACTTTGCATTAGCGCAAGTAGATAAAAACTACTTCAATCAATCTCCGGTCTAGTATTATAAACTAAACATCTGACTTGCAAATTGCCCCAGTGCAATTTTGTAATCAAGTTTAGATCTGATTGTTGATGGTGGACAACAGTCAGACACATATGAAGGCTGAAATCATCTACCTGGCAACTCCATGTTGGCATTATGGCTAAAGTGTTGTCCTTGATGGCAACTCATACAGGTGATGGATCACAGTACAACCAGTCAGTAGCAGAGATTGATGATTAGCTCACAATAATGAAGAAAATAAGAAGTACACAGGTACACAGTACAAAAGCTGCGGACCCGCAGGAATATCATAGATAAAGTGCGTACATACCCGCAAGTACACCATGTAAAAGGTGCGGACCCTAGTTCACGCACTTTCATGCAGTGAAAAAGTATTCTCACGTGGGAATCCAATGGTGGACCATAGTATTTAGCCCGACGTATTTGATCCTATGGTTTGGTCAGTGGTATTGTTTTATATTATTATTATTATTATTATTGAGCCCCATGTTTTGGGCCCCATGTATTGGTTATCTATGGTATTGACTCATGGTTTTAACAAGAGCTTGCCTATATAAAGCAAAGGAGATCATTTGGCTAGACACACATGTGAAATTAGAAGATCTTAAGAGAAGCTAGATCTGAAATTCTTGTAATCGGTTTGTGAGAGAGAGTTGAATTAATATCAAGGAGAAACATGAGAATTACAAGTTGGATTTACTAATGGGTTGATATCTCCTCGGCGCATGATCAGATCTGTAGATCTGATAGTCTGGGTTATCCTTGAAGTCTGAAATTGTCTATACCCGCAGGACCGCAAGTGCAGTGAAAGAAAAGTGCGGAGATACGCAGGCGAAGAAGCGCTGCAGGTGCGCAGGTTCGCAGGCCCAGAATTGCAGAAGATGCGGAGGGGCGCAGGCATTCCATTGGACACAGAGCGGAGGTGCGCAGGAAGTCCGTGAGACACAGTGTGTGGGTGCGCAGGAAAGCAGTTGGAAACAGTGCGGATGTACGCAGGTGTTCTATGGGTGAAGCTGCGGACTTTTCATCTTTTAGCTGCCCCTGTTTATTATTGTTGTGTTCTGGGTTTTGAAGTGATGTTTGGTATTATGTTCTGATAACAGCAGTGATTGATTGAATGATTATGATTAGCTTCAGTATTGATAGATGAATGGATCAGGTTCATAATGACTTATCTTTATATGATCTGGTGGACTAGATCTGTTTGATAACTCTCATTGTATATGTATTGATCTGGTGATTGGGTGATTCAGAAGGTTGTTTGATTATGAGCTTCAATGTTTTTGTTGGGTCCAGTATGAAAATTGGATGAATTGTGGCCTTTCAGATTATGTGTTGTGCTTCAGTGTATCCAGTTTGAAAATTGATGAAACGTGGTACCTGGAGGAGAGAAGATTGTAGGTCAGCACCTACGTACTAGTATCTAAGCTAGTACAAGAGCTAAAGGAAATCTTTGGAGCATTGTAGCAGGTAGCAGCCTGCGTACTAGTAAATGGATCGGCTAGTACAAGAGCAAAGGGGGTTGTAGCTCTCGTACTGGTATAAGACTGCACCAGTACAAAATATTGTAAAAGGATTTTCTTATTAAGAAGAAGATTGAGATGACTTTCAGCAGGTGGTTTTCTCCCGCATTGGGTTTCCACCTTATATCATGGTGTTCATGTGTGTGCCTTATGTGTGATGATCTACTCTATGTTACTGCATCTGTTAACTGATATTATGGTTGATAATGTTCTAATGCACTCATTGAAGATCAATTAACTTAATCATAAGAAGTTGTGGAAGTAGAATATATGAATCAGAGTTTGGAAATGAAAAAGTTTTATTGACTTGATAATACTGATTCACCCCCCCCCCCCTCTCAGTATTATTTCCAATAATTGGTATCAGAGCAGGTCCTTTGATAGAAGCTTGATCGCTTGAAGGAGATCCGTGGAACAATGGGAAAGAATCTTAAGAAGAAAGCTCATAAGAAGAAGAAGACATCTCAGAAGAACTATGACAGTGGGAGAATCGATTGGGGATTAGGTATAAGAAGCTCTTCAGATTTAGAATCAGATTCAGAATCATTATTAGGTATGAATATATTATCCTCTAATGTTCCAGCTATCTTTCCTTTTGGAAGAGATGAAAGTGATAGCGAAACTACTGAATTTGCTCTTATGGGTGAACAAGAAAGATATCAAATAGAGGCAGAATTTAAAAGGCTGACAGACAAAATTAGAGATCAACAAGATCTATTGAACAAAAGGGAATGTGACTTCAAAGAAGAAGCTACCAAACTAAAGGCCCAACTAGAAGAAGGAAACAAGGTAAGAAAACTACTCAAGGACAAGGAAGACCAATGTCAAAAATTGCAGCATGAAGTGACATCATTAAGAAAAGAAGTCAACGAAAGAAGCACAACCATCAAGAAACTCAAAGATAGATCCAGCTACTATGAAAATCTTGAAGCTACAATCCTCTCACTAAAAGGAGATCTTGAAGAATCAAAGAAGCAAAATGAAGATCTACATCAAGCAATTGAAAAACAAGACAACGAAGTCATCAGCTTAAAATCTCAGCTGGAATGTGCCTTCCGAGTTCGTCAAATGCAGCAGGATCTGAATGAAGAACAAGAAAAGGAGATTCTCAAACTAAGGGAACAAATGGAAGAAGGAAGGAAAGCTGAAGAAGACATGAAGAAGCAATGTCTAGAAAAGGAGGAACAACTTCAAGTTGAGGTAAATATCTTGAAAGGTAAATTAGAAGAAAAGGATAAACTATTACGATTTCAAGATAGTACTAAAGCCTTAGATGATATTCTTAGTAGTCAAAGGTCTCCTGCTATCAAGACTGGTCTTGGTTTTCATGAATCTGTTGAAGGTGAATCTAGTTCACAAGGTGAGGCAAGGAACTCTAAAGAGAAATCTAAAATGATCAACAAGGAGATGAAAGGTCAACCCTATCAACAATCAAGGAAAGAGACTCCTCAAAGAAAATATCTTACTCCTAACTATGGTCGGCCATTTACGCAGATGAATAATATTGAATGTTATGAATGTCATAATCTTGGACATGTTGCAGCTAGATGCAGAAGAAGGATGGTTCAAGATCATCACACCGAAAGATCATCACATTCCAGGTACTTCAATGGATATTGTTTTTCTTGCAATTTGTTTGGTCACAAAGCTGCTGATTGCTACAGGAGGAATATGAAACATGTAAGATGTTATGCATGTAACAAGCTTGGACATATAGCTAAGGAATGCAGTAACAAAGTATGGGCACCATACCAAAAGGAGAAAACATCATCATCACACTTGAAGATGTGGAAGAAGAAAGAAGTACAATCAGAAAGAGGCGGCACAGCACAACATACAGACATAACAGAATTAGAGGGAGCTGAAAGTACAAAACTTCAGTGTCCTGAATCTCATATGCAAACTCCATAAAGGGAAGTCGCGTATATACGCGAGTTGGATACTGCACAATCGCGTATATGATTGTTTGAAGAAAGGCAGTAGGGAAAGTGAAGTTGGAAGTGAATCTACGAAGTATGATCAGATCTGTGTATCTGACTGTCAGAGGCACCTTGGAGGACCATTTAATTGGGTTCTAATCAGAGGTACGCAGACGATTCTCTGTGAAAGTGCGGGCGCACGCAGCAGAGCGAAAGTTCCAGTGCGGAGGAACGCAGGTGATACACAGTGAAAGTGCGAGGATACGCAGCGAAGGCACAGTCCCAGTGCGGAGGTACGCGGCGTAATAGAGGTTCAGGTGCGGAAGAACAGTAAAGGTACGTGGCGTGGCAGAGGTTCAGGTGCGGAGGCACAGTGAAAGTATGCGACGCTACAGAAGCCGCAGGTGCATAGATACGCGGCGCGATAGCATCTGAGAGTGCGTGGCCACAGTAGTAGTACGCGGCGTGATTGAAGAAACAGTGCGTGGGTACGCGCTGTAGTAGAAGGCTCTCTGCGGGAATACGCAGAATCACAGACAGTCAAGTGCGGGGATACGCAGAGGAGCGGAAGATGAAGTGCGGAGCCACGCAGGCCATATAAAGAAAAACTGCGGATCTGTCTTAAGGCATTTATTGGCTGACTTTTCTTACTGATAAGATCTGATAGATGGCACAATTTTAGGGGGAGCATATGCTCTTAATGCATTGTTGGCATTATGGTTAATAGTCCTTGGTGATGATGCTTATATAGATAAATGATTCATCTTGCTATGAGTTGTTCACATGGTTCTTGGATCAGATTTGTGGTTGATTCTCTAATGGTGCTTACATGGTAACTTTCATGAGGATAAGGAGAAGCACTTAGCTTGAATTCACATCTTCTTGATGATGAGTCACTCATATGCTGTTGTTGACATATGCATAAAGATCATATATTACAGTTATGATGCATGATTCCTTTCATTCTTGGCACAAATGGATGAGGATTGTTGGCTGGATACAGGGATGATTATTCAAAGTTGCGATAGGATTGTTTCATACATATGATGATTAATGCAGATTGTTGATACTTAGTTCATGATGGCTATGGTGTTTCTCACATAGAATGTGAAATTCTGTTGATGCGGACATACCTTGATGATTCATGCACTAATGCAAGTTGTTGTTGACAGATACTATGGAGCAGATCATACAATGTTGTTGCTGATGTTTATCATGATCTTATTTAAGTATTTTCAAGACTCATGATGTAATAGTATCTATTGTAGTCATCTCTTCAGGTCATGTAACGGCCTATGTTGGTTTCCCCACTATGCCTGGGATGAAGATGTAATGTACTTGGTTTTCATATTTCTGATGTATCCCCACATAATGATCCCCACTTGGTTGGGTGATGGATGTATGTATTGAGTCTTTTGGTGATAGGAAGGTCATTTATGATATATAGAGTCATGTTCTTCTTATAGAACATCTTTTTGCAGACCTTGCTTACAGTCAGGAGAAGCTTGAGCATAAACAACACTATATAGCAGAGCAGACATTTCAGCTTGTTCTCAGAAAGAGCATGATCATATTGGTGCACCATGGCATATACAAAGGGGGAGCTCATTCAGAGACTTCAGCAGATCTGGTTTATAGTCAAGAGGAGCATGTTCTTAGGGGGAGCAAAACCCTTTGCCCTTGACGTCAAAGGGGGAGAGTGATTTGGTGTTGTTGCCATCAAGTCCAAAGGGGGAGATTGTTGGCATTATGATGCATGTGTTGTACTTGATGGCAACCCACTCATAGAAGCACATCTCACTTATATACATTCAGATGAATCTACAGAAGAGATATCAGATGTGACATAATACATAGATGCAGGACAGTTCAAAGGAATCAAATGGCAAGTTCTTAGTAAGCTTTGCCATCAAGTCCAAAGGGGGAGATTGTTGGCATTATGGCTAAAGTGTTGTCCTTGATGGCAACTCATACAGGTGATGGATCACAGTACAACTAGTCAGTAGCAGAGATTGATGATTAGCTCACAATAATGAAGAAAATAAGAAGTACGCAGGTACACAGTACAAAAGCTGTGGACCCGCAGGAATATCATAGATAAAGTGCGTGCATACCCGCAGGTACACCATGTAAAAGGTGCGGACCCTAGTTCACGCACTTTCATGCAGTGAAAAAGTATTCTCACGTGGGAATCCAATGGTGGACCATAGTATTTAGCCCGACGTATTTGATCCTATGGTTTGGTCAATGGTATTGTTTTATATTATTATTATTATTATTGAGCCCCATGTTTTTGGGCCCCTTGTATTGGTTATCTATGGTATTGACTCATGGTTTTAACAAGAGCTTGCCTATATAAAGCAAAGGAGATCATTTGGCTAGACACACGTGTGAAATTAGAAGATCTTAAGAGAAGCTAGGTCTGAAATTCTTGTAATCGGTTTGTGAGAGAGAGTTGAATCAATATCAAGGAGAAACATGAGAATTACAAGTCGGATTTACTAATGAGTTGATATCTCCTCGGCGCATGATCAGATCTGTAGATCTGATAGTCTGGGTTATCCTTGAAGTCTGAAATTGTCTATACCCGCAGGACTGCAAGTGCAGTGAAAGAAAAGTGCGGAGATACGCAGTCGAAGAAGTGCTACAGGTGCGCAGGTTCGCAGGCCCAAAATTGCAGAAGATGCGGAGGGGCGCAGGCATTCCATTGGACACAAAGTGGAGGTGCGCAGGAAGTCCGTGAGACACAGTGCGTGGGTGCGCAAGAAAGCAGTTGGAAACAGTGCGGATGTACGCAAGTGTTCTGTTATCACCAAAATAGGACCCTGATAGGCTACTGATCAGACTATCTCAGTGTAACTGTTTCAAACCAATCTTTTGACTAAGGCTTAGCCTCCTTAGCCTGAGAGGGCTCTCTCAAAGGGTTATTGATTTGGATTAAAAATAAGAGGGCTAACTCTTGTGACATAACAGTGACAAATATAAAGGCTGGACAAACATTAAACTAATTTCCATTGGGCCTATGGAGTCAATCATACTTCAGTAAATAATGAGACTGCCTTTACATAGAAGTCAGGGCATGTGGCATTTAAATGTTCAAAACACAACTCTTATAAAACCACAGTTCATGAATGTGTACAGGAAATCAGAGCAGCATAAGTGAATTCTGAGTGATTACACATTTATGCAACTGTAAAATAGATCAGGGATAAAGCAAAACCATACATCTTGAACATAGAAACACTTTATGAATCCTGAGAAGAAAAGCAGTTCTATTATATTATTGAACTCTGTCTTTCTACATAAGCCAAAACAGTCCTCTGTTTTATAAAATCTCCAACCCTTATTACTTTGTTGTTTCAGCTATATATAGAGTGCTTCTTCTAGCTGATTCGAGCTTCCTCCTCCAGCATGAGGGGAGCTCGATAACTACCTATGATGACACCTACTAACACTTTAAACTAACTAATAAATACAACTGACTGTTAACTGGAGTTTTAAGAGATTTAAATCAAGTAGGACTCTAACTCCATATTACATGCTTGATGGCTTTAATTACAATGAACTTCGTTCTTTGACACCTGCTTCCCTTTTGGCGGTGGCTGTGATGGATGTTTGTAGCTGCTTGCTGCCCTTTAATGTCGTATCCTTTTACCTCTGCTGAGAAACAGGAAACTGTCCCTATTTTTATGCCTTTGTTTTCCTCAAAGATATTCGGAAGTAATTAGCCATGTTCTTTATCCTTTAATTACCCAAGATGGAGTGCCACGTCCTTGATGTGCTGTCCACCGCTTTCATGTATCTGTGTGATGACAAAATCTTCAAAAAGATTTGCCGCTTTATCAATCATAATTGATCAACGGAATTGAAACATGTAGCTACAGCAGTTTCGTAGCGCGCTACGAAACTGCTGTGTAATTTCATCATACACAGCCTCATCACTTCTCTGCATTCTTGCCATCTTCTTCCCATATTTCTCTTTCAGCTGATTGTTCACATTTTCCTCAACAAATGAATAACAACTTGCAAGTAATCCTGTTCAGCTGCCAGGCTTCAATGTCAATAGCTTTTCCTATAAAACTCAAACAGCATGCCCAGATTTCTCTGCAAGCAGAGTACCTGCCAACCTGGAACCTTTCACTGCAAAGCACCTTTTCTTACAGCCACTTCAATAGATTCCAGACCGCGAAGAACACAACTTTGAATCGTATGATTTCCAGAGAAAAGAGTCCAATGCTAATGCTAGACATTTAAATCCACCCAAACTCCTTATTAATAACCATGTTGTACAGTTAGCAGCCAGGCGAGAACATATATAACTTAAACTGTGATTGCTACTGCTCCCACCTTGCTCACCAATAACTTATCGATGATCAAAACATTCATGCTTGAAATTCTTGCAAAACCTGGAGCGGATGACATGACAGTAAACTAATGCATTTCATTCATTGTGCGGACGAGAGAGACTTCCTAGGAGAAACCTTTTGACAAATACTACCAGCTATTCAACATTCGATTCTGTGTATTGCCTGCAGGTTGGAGGGCAGTAGTCGGTCAACTAATGTTACTCACTTCTTCTGCATCATTCATGGAGACCTTTATCACAAAAGATTGCTCATCAAACGATGCTGATAGCATAGAATCACCAAGTAAATGTTGAGCAATTTCATCAAGAATCCTTGTGTGTGAAGACAAGTTGTTTTCCCCTGTATAAACAGAGTTGCAAGAACGCATCCGCTCTTGAAAACATAAGCCTATCTGGTTTGCCAAGGTACTCATAAATGTTGAGAATGCTAACTCGGATTCTTCGTGCACTGAGACATCAGAAGGTTCCAATAATCACATCTGCTCTCACTGTGTGGCACCTTTCATGTTCACCTTATGACCTCGAACGTTACTGGTACAGATAGTCTCAATGGCAGTTCCAATTTGAGCAGCTTCAACACTACTGCTACGCTTTGCACTTGATTCGCAGCCTTCAGAAAAACTTGAAGAACTTTCAGGGCTTTTCCTCCTAGATCCCTCCCTCAGACGAATCACGGTGCTCTCCAAAGCATCTCTCCTTGCAGTTGATGGACTTACAACAGATAAATGACGAGTAACAGCTTCTCCTAACAACACTGAAGCCACCACTGTATAGCTAATGCAATGAGAAAACTCCAAATACCAATAATAATAATAATGTACTCCAAAGCATATTAAGAAAACTCTGTATATTCCAGCCACAAACAAAACAGCAATTCGACTTTTGAGAAGCTCAAAGCCAAATAATCATGCTTCAATACCAACTTCAATACCATCCACATAAGCAAACTTATAGGACCTCCGGACATACTCATCTACATCTAGGCCTGCTCCATGAAAAACCCATCCATAACATGTGTGTCTCTGTCCATTCTCAAGAATCCTTCATCAAATGTCTTTAGATGTTTGATCTGTACATTTGTACCATCTTTGCTATAAACTTCAGGAAAGGGCATGCCGAAGCATGTTATAGACAAGGCAGTAGAAGCTGTGAAGCTGGATTCAGTTGCATAAAATGATGCAACAGATAAAAGGTCTTTGATTACCAACATGGCATCCTTCAAATCACTGATGTTATATTTATCTGCTGAGCCAACCTGTGTGTGTAAAAACTCATTAGGAGTAAGAGATCCATATATATATAGCTCAAAACAGCCCTGCATGCATCAATGGATATGTCATCGATATTAATTGTCGATGATTCCTTTTCCTTCGAGTCATGAGCAAACATACTTTCAAAGACAGGTGATCTAGCAGCTAGAATAGCACGGTGAGCACCAATGCTTCTTTTGACCATTCGCCAGCAATTTCCGTGGCATTTTGAAATGCAACAAAAATATAAGAACGTTAATGAATAGCAGCACCAGGTATTAAGTCTTCATCCAGTTCAGGGTTTAGTGCCCACTGCCACATTCCAAGTTTTTTATATATTCGAGCAAGGAGAGAAACTCCAGAACTTGAAGGGCTAACAGAGCTTGATGTTGTAATGAGATACAAATACATAGATCCCGAAGAATGTGCATCTTCAGCAAGTTCAAAAGACAAATCTCGCAACCGATGGAATGCTCCCTTCCGTTTACTATCTTCTCCAAGAGACCACTGATACTTTAAATATGCAAAAATAGCTTGAGGCGGAGCTGACAATCTTGTATTTGGAGGAGTAAATTTTGGATCATACTGCAACAGTTTGATCAAGGTGGAATGACCTTGACTAATACGACCACTTTTCCGGCAAAGAGAAGCAAATTTCAACCATGTGTCTATGTCCTTTGTCGGTGGAAGAACTAATGCACGAACAGCTAGTAATGCTTGCCAAATGTCCTCTGTCGGTGGAAGAACTAATGCACGATAATCTATTGAAGCCTCCGTTACAGATGGCTGTGCACTCATGTAAGACTCCTCGGAAAGCATATGATGTGGTGATTGACGGGAATCTATAGCAGGTGAACTTTCAGGATCTTGAGAACTGATTTCCATACTCAACTCCGACTGACTCTCTGCATGATTAGAAACAGGGTGATCCTTTCCACGAGTACATGTATCATTCAGCATAAGGTTTTCATGTTTTCACGGCAGTGGGTCCACAAAAGAAACGGAGGTGGATGGCCAACCGATCTGGATAAAATAATTTAATACACCATTGACATTTTTCTTTTGCAGGCATCAAATGCTTTCTATGTTCTATCTCAACGATGGAATAAGTAGTCAAAACAAAATCGTATTGAGAAAGCTCGGCCACATCTTTACATCTATTTGTGCCATGATAAACCAAAACTTTAGTGCTTCCTTCAGCAGTGAACCGAGCACTCTCGTTCCTTCATTGAATAACAGCTACCATGGGACAAACAACAAGGGTGCCTTTAACCTGAGGTAGTACCTTGCAATCACTAAAACTGTCACCTTCTCAGCAACAACTGCAACATGTGTCAGTACCACAACACCTAATCGATCTAAACACACAGCAGATTCTGATAAGTATGACAGCTGGGTGAAAATGGCTATGGATTAGAAAAAATCCCCAATTTCGTAGCGCAGCTAGTGCAAAATATGAATTATGCGCTACGAAATCACCTAAAAGATGTTGCGCTGCAAAACTGATAAAGGGATCTATGCGCTGCGAAACTGCTGAAAAGGATTTAGGTGCTTTACCATCAAACAAATGTAAGACATTTGGCATTGAAATTTTGTCAGTGATAACAGTGGCTCCACTTGGGATAGTGTGCTCCTGCGGTACACTAAGAACATGCAGGTCCAGTGCTTTGTCTTCTTTATTACAAACGGAAATTTGCTTGACAACATCCCTTTCCAGCATCTTGGGCCTTCACCTCGGGCTTAAGCTTGATGATCACTGTAGGAGAAAGAAGTCTATATCTACCACTACTAAAAAAAAAATGCTCAGTCAACCTTGAGCTTATTTGCACTTTCCTACCTACCTACCCTATCAGCTGCAAGCTCCACTTGTAGTTCAGGCAACATGATATTTCCAATGTAACCAATCAATTGTCTTCTCTGATATTGGAGGCTCTTGACTGCATTCAACCTCAAAATAACCATGGTAGTGAGATGACCACATCAACTCATAATATACTTGATCTTCATAATACAAATGAAAATGAAAGACCTGAGTGCAAAGCTTGTCCATATATTCACTTATAGGGTCAAAGAATACATGGTTATGTTGATGATCATCATAACACTCTACCACTTTAGACCACTGATTCTCAACCACACAAAATTCCTTTGATGTACTATCGAACTGCTTTTCTGAATGCTGCCTACAAACAATGTAATTTTCCTCTTTCTTATGATCATCTATTGCTGTAAGCTGCTGAGAAGTTTGACATAAAAAACCAACCTTTTCCTCTGCCTGAGGGTTGTAAAAGCTATCTCCCACTTCTTCTTGCTGTTTGCAATCATTTTTATCTTCATTATGATTCAAAGACTGAGAATATTGCTGCATCTCTTCATTCATATCAAAGGATAAAACATGGTTTTCACAAGTAAACCCCTGCTGCTCTTCATGCTGCGTTTCATGGGATGTTATACTTTCTCCTTGGTGCTGGAATGCATTGTTATGAAGAGCCTCTAAAATTTCTTCATCCATAAATTCATCATCATCATAACAATCTTCCAAGTACTGAATAAGACTTAAAGAATGCCTACAGCAATCTTTAAGCAGCAATAAGGAAGGATAACCTTCTTTATACATTTCACAGAATTCATCATGAAAACTAGCAAGCGAATATATTGAACCATTTTCCAGACTTTTATACCAAGACCATGCTTTTCCTTCTAAAGTGGTCATAAACATTTTCATGAGACAATCTTCAGGGAAATGAACCTTAAGACTGCGTACATGCATATGAAACCTAACCAAATGAAGAGCAGCATTGTCCTTCTTTTCATCTTTGAATATTGGAAGATCCTCTAACCAATCAACCTTTGGCATAGGATTGGGAAAACCAGGGATATGAGACCGATTCATAGGAGCATACCTGGCATTCATTCTTGCAGTGGAATTCATCTTGAAACTTCATCAAGCTACTGATCTTCTAGCAGTGGAGTCACCTTCCAATTTCTTATTCGATGTGTGGAGTCGCCAAGGTAGTTTTGCAGCCTAAAAAACCTTCTGAGCTCCTGCTACCTTCAGAAGTTCAGCTTCATGATTTAGGGAATGAATAATCTTCGGACTCCCGGCAGACGCACCAAAATGTTATCACCAAAATAGGACCCTGATAGGCTACTGATCAGACTATCTCAGTGTAACTGTTTCAAACCAATCTTTTGACTAAGGCTTAGCCTCCTTAGCCTGAGAGGGCTCTCTCAAAGGGTTATTGATTTGGATTAAAAATAAGAGGGCTAACTCTTGTGACATAACAGTGACAAATATAAAGGTTGGACAAACATTAAACTAATTTCCATTGGGCCTATGGAGTCAATCATACTTCAGTAAATAATGAGACTGCCTTTACATAGAAGTCAGGGCATGTGGCATTTAAATGTTCAAAACACAACTCTTATAAAACCACAGTTCATGAATGTGTACAGGAAATCAGAGCAGCATAAGTGAATTCTGAGTGATTACACATTTATGCAACTGTAAAATAGATCAGGGATAAAGCAAAACCATACATCTTGAACATAGAAACACTTTATGAATCCTGAGAAGAAAAGCAGTTCTATTATATTATTGAACTCTGTCTTTCTACATAAGCCAAAACAGTCCTCTGATTTATAAAATCTCCAACCCTTATTACTTTGTTGTTTCAGCTATATATAGAGTGCTTCTTCTAGCTGATTCGAGCTTCCTCCTCCAGCATGAGGGGAGCTCGATAACTACCTATGATGACACCTACTAACACTTTAAACTAACTAATAAATACAACTGACTGTTAACTGGAGTTTTAAGAGATTTAAATCAAGTAGGACTCTAACTCCATATTACATGCTTGATGGCTTTAATTACAATGAACTTCGTTCTTTGACACCTGCTTCCCTTCTGGCGGTGGCTGTGATGGATGTTTGTAGCTGCTTGCTGCCCTTTAATGTCGTATCCTTTTACCTCTGCTGAGAAACAGGAAACTGTCCCTATTTTTATGCCTTTGTTTTCCTCAAAGATATTCGGAAGTAATTAGCCATGTTCTTTATCCTTTAATTACCCAAGATGGAGTGCCACGTCCTTGATGTGCTGTCCACCGCTTTCATGTATCTGTGTGATGACAAAATCTTCAAAAAGATTTGCCGCTTTATCAATCATAATTGATCAACGGAATTGAAACATGTAGCTACAACAGTTTCGTAGCGCGCTACGAAACTGCTGTGTAATTTCATCATACACAGCCTCATCACTTCTCTGCATTCTTGCCATCTTCTTCCCATATTTCTCTTTCAGCTGATTGTTCACATTTTCCTCAACAAATGAATAACAACTTGCAAGTAATCCTGTTCAGCTGCCAGGCTTCAATGTCAATAGCTTTTCCTATAAAACTCAAACAGCATGCCCAGATTTCTCTGCAAGCAGAGTACCTGCCAACCTGGAACCTTTCACTGCAAAGCACCTTTTCTTACAGCCACTTCAATAGATTCCAGACCGCGAAGAACACAACTTTGAATCGTATGATTTCCAGAGAAAAGAGTCCAATGCTAATGCTAGACATTTAAATCCACCCAAACTCCTTATTAATAACCATGTTGTACAGTTAGCAGCCAGGCGAGAACATATATAACTTAAACTGTGATTGCTACTGCTCCCACCTTGCTCACCAATAACTTATCGATGATCACAACATTCATGCTTGAAATTCTTGCAAAACCTGGAGCGGATGACATGACAGTAAACTAATGCATTTCATTCATTGTGCGGACGAGAGAGACTTCCTAGGAGAAACCTTTTGACAAATACTACCAGCTATTCAACATTCGATTCTGTGTATTGCCTGCAGGTTGGAGGGCAGTAGTTGGTCAACTAATGTTACTCACTTCTTCTGCATCATTCATGGAGACCTTTATCACAAAAGATTGCTCATCAAACGATGCTGATAGCATAGAATCACCAAGTAAATGTTGAGCAATTTCATCAAGAATCCTTGTGTGTGAAGACAAGTTGTTTTCCCCTGTATAAACAGAGTTGCAAGAACGCATCCGCTCTTGAAAACATAAGCCTATCTGGTTTGCCAAGGTACTCATAAATGTTGAGAATGCTAACTCGGATTCTTCGTGCACTGAGACATCAGAAGGTTCCAATAATCACATCTGCTCTCACTGTGTGGCACCTTTCATGTTCACCTTATGACCTCGAACGTTACTGGTACAGATAGTCTCAATGGCAGTTCCAATTTGAGCAGCTTCAACACTACTGCTACGCTTTGCACTTGATTCGCAGCCTTCAGAAAAACTTGAAGAACTTTCAAGGCTTTTCCTCCTAGATCCCTCCCTCAGACGAATCACGGTGCTCTCCAAAGCATCTCTCCTTGCAGTTGATGGACTTACAACAGATAAATGACGAGTAACAGCTTCTCCTAACAACACTGAAGCCACCACTATATAGCTAATGCAATGAGAAAACTCCAAATACCAATAATAATAATAATGTACTCCAAAGCATATTAAGAAAACTCTGTATATTCCAGCCACAAACAAAACAGCAATTCGACTTTTGAGAAGCTCAAAGCCAAATAATCATGCTTCAATACCATCCACATAAGCAAACTTATAGGACCTCCGGACATACTCATCTACATCTAGGCCTGCTCCATGAAAAACCCATCCATAACATGTGTGTCTCTGTCCATTCTCAAGAATCCTTCATCAAATGTCTTTAGATGTTTGATCTGTACATTTGTACCATCTTTGCTATAAACTTCAGGAAAGGGCATGCCGAAGCATGTTATAGACAAGGCAGTAGAAGCTGTGAAGCTGGATTCAGTTGCATAAAATGATGCAACAGATAAAAGGTCTTTGATTACCAACATGGCATCCTTCAAATCACTGATGTTATATTTATCTGCTGAGCCAACCTGTGTGTGTAAAAACTCATTAGGAGTAAGAGATCCATATATATATAGCTCAAAACAGCCCTGCATGCATCAATGGATATGTCATCGATATTAATTGTCGATGATTCCTTTTCCTTCGAGTCATGAGCAAACATACTTTCAAAGACAGGTGATCTAGCAGCTAGAATAGCACGGTGAGCACCAATGCTTCTTTTGACCATTCGCCAGCAATTTTCGTGGCATTTTGAAATGCAACAAAAATATAAGAACGTTAATGAATAGCAGCACCAGGTATTAAGTCTTCATCCAGTTCAGGGTTTAGTGCCCACTGCCACATTCCAAGTTTTTTATATATTCGAGCAAGGAGAGAAACTCCAGAACTTGAAGGGCTAACAGAGCTTGATGTTGTAATGAGATACAAATACATAGATCCCGAAGAATGTGCATCTTCAGCAAGCTCAAAAGACAAATCTCGCAACCGATGGAATGCTCCCTTCCGTTTACTATCTTCTCCAAGAGACCACTGATACTTTAAATATGCAAAAATAACTTGAGGCGGAGCTGACAATCTTGTATTTGGAGGAGTAAATTCTGGATCATACTGCAACAGTTTGATCAAGGTGGAATGACCTTGACTAATACGACCACTTTTCCGGCAAAGAGAAGCAAATTTCAACCATGTGTCTATGTCCTTTGTCGGTGGAAGAACTAATGCACGAACAGCTAGTAATGCTTGCCAAATGTCCTCTGTCGGTGGAAGAACTAATGCACGATAATCTATTGAAGCCTCCGTTACAGATGGCTGTGCACTCATGTAAGACTCCTCGGAAAGCATATGATGTGGTGATTGACGGGAATCTATAGCAGGTGAAATTTCAGGATCTTGAGAACTGATTTCCATACTCAACTCCGACTGACTCTCTGCATGATTAGAAACAAGGTGATCCTTTCCACGAGTACATGTATCATTCAGCATAAGGTTTTCATGTTTTCACGGCAGTGGGTCCACAAAAGAAACGGAGGTGGATGGCCAACCGATCTGGATAAAATAATTTAATACACCATTGACATTTTTCTTTTGCAGGCATCAAATGCTTTCTATGTTCTATCTCAACGATGGAATAAGTAGTCAAAACAAAATCGTATTGAGAAAGCTCGGCCACATCTTTACATCTATTTGCACCATGATAAACCAAAACTTTAGTGCTTCCTTCAGCAGTGAACCGAGCACTCTCGTTCCTTCATTGAATAACAGCTACCATGGGACAAACAACAAGGGTGCCTTTAACCTGAGGTAGTACCTTGCAATCACTAAAACTGTCACCTTCTCAGCAACAACTGCAACATGTGTCAGTACCACAACACCTAATCGATCTAAACACACAGCAGATTCTGATAAGTATGACAGCTGGGTGAAAATGGCTATGGATTAGAAAAAATCCCCAATTTCGTAGCGCAGCCAGTGCAAAATATGAATTATGCACTACGAAATCACCTAAAAGATGTTGCGCTGCAAAACTGATAAAGGGATCTATGCGCTGCGAAACTGCTGAAAAGGATTTAGGTGCTTTACCATCAAACAAATGTAAGACATTTGGCATTGAAATTTTGTCAGTGATAACATGTTCTATGGGTGAAGCTGCGGACTTTTCATCTATTTAGCTGCCCCTGTTTATTATTGTTGTGTTCTGGGTTTTGATGTGATGTCTGGTATTATGTTTTGATAACAGCAGTGATTGATTGAATGATTATGATTAGCTTCAGTATTGATAGACGAATGGATCAGGTTCATAATGACTTATCCTTATATGATCTGGTGGACTAGATCTGGTTGATAACTCTCATTGTATATGTATTGATCTGGTGATTTGGTGATTCAGAAGGTTGTTTGATTATGAGCTTCAATGTTGTTGTTGGGTCCAGTATGAAAATTGGATGAAATGTGGCCTTTCAGATTATGTGTTGTGCTTCAGTGTATCCAGTTTGAAAATTGATGAAACGTGGTACCTGGAGGAGAGAAGATTGTAGGTCAGCATCTACGTACTAGTATCTAAGCTAGTACAAGAGCTAAAGGAAATCTTTGGAGCATTGTAGCAGGTAGCAGCCTGCGTACTAGTAAATGGATCGCCTAGTACAAGATCAAAGGGGGTTGTAGCTCCCGTACTGGTATAAGACTACACCAGTACAAAATATTGTAAAAGGATTTTCTTATTAAGAAGAAGATTGAGATGACTTGCAGCAGGTGGTTTTCTCCCGCATTGGGTTTCCACCTTATATCATGGTGTTCATGTGTGTGCCTTATGTGTGATGATCTACTCTATGTTACTGCATCTGTTAACTGATATTATGGTTGATAATGTTCTAATGCACTCATTGAAGATCAATTAACTTAATCATAAAAAGTTGTGGAAGTAGAATATACGAATCAGAGTTTAGAAATGAAAAGTTTTATTGACTTGATAATACTGATTCACCCCCCCCCCTCTCAGTATTATTTCCAACAATTGGTATCAGAGCAGGTCCTTTGATAGAAGCTTGATCGCTTGAAGGAGATCCGTGGAACAATGGGAAAGAAGCTTAAGAAGAAAGCTCATAAGAAGAAGAAGACATCTCAGAAGAACTATGACAGTGGGAGAATCAATTGGGGATTAGGTATAAGAAGCTCTTCAGATTCAGAATCAGATTCAGAATCATTATCAGGTATGAATATACTATCCTCTGATGTTCCAGCTATCTTTCCTTTTGGAAGAGATGAAAGTGATAGCGAAACTACTGAATTTGCTCTTATGGGTGAACAAGAAAGATATCAAATAGAGGCAGAATTTAAAAGGCTGACAGACAAAATTAGAGATCAACAAGATCTATTGAACAAAAGGGAATGTGACTTCAAAGAAGAAGCTACCAAACTAAAGGCCCAACTAGAAGAAGGAAACAAGGTAAGAAAACTACTCAAGGACAAGGAAGACCAATGTCAAAAATTGCAGCATGAAGTGACATCATTAAGAAAAGAAGTCAACGAAAGAAGCACAACCATCAAGAAACTCAAAGATAGATCCAGCTACTATGAAAATCTTGAAGCTACAATCCTCTCACTAAAAGGAGATCTTGAAGAATCAAAGAATCAAAATGAAGATCTACATCAAGCAATTGAAAAACAAGACAACGAAGTCATCAGCTTAAAATCTCAGCTGGAATGTGCCTTCCGAGTTCGTCAAATGCAGCAGGATCTGAATGAAGAACAAGAAAAGGAGATTCTCAAACTAAGGGAACAAATGGAAGAAGGAAGGAAAGTTGAAGAAGACATGAAGAAGCAATGTCTAGAAAAGGAGGAACAACTTCAAGTTGAGGTAAATATCTTGAAAGGTAAATTAGAAGAAAAGGATTAACTATTACGATTTCAAGATAGTACTAAAGCCTTGGATGATATTCTTAGTAGTCAAAGGTCTCCTGCTATCAAGACTGGTCTTGGTTTTCATGAATCTGTTGAAGGTGAATCTAGTTCACAAGGTGAGGCAAGGAACTCTAAAGAGAAATCTAAAATGATCAACAAGGAGATGAAAGGTCAACCCCATCAACAATCAAGGAAAGAGACTCCTCAAAGAAAATATCTTACTCCTAACTATGGTCAGCCATTTACACAGATGAATAATATTGAATGTTATGAATGTAATAATCTTGGACATGTTGTAGCTAGATGCAGAAGAAGGATGGTTCAAGATCATCACAACGAAAGATCATCACATTCCAGGTACTTCAATGGATATTGTTTTTCTTGCAATTTGTTTGGTCACAAAGCTGCTGATTGCTACAGGAGGAATATGAAACATGTAAGATGTTATGCATGTAACAAGATTGGACATATATCTAAGGAATGCAGGAACAAAGTATGGGCACCATACCAAAAGGAGAAAACATCATCATCACACTTGAAGATGTGGAAGAAGAAAGAAGTACAGTCAGAAAGAGGCGGCACAGCACAACATACAGACATAACAGAATTAGAGGGAGCTGAAAGTACAAAACTTCAGTGTCCTGAATCTCATATGCAAACTCCATAAAGGGAAGTCGCGTATATACGCGAGTTGGATACTGCACAATCGCGTATATGATTGTTTGAAGAAAGGCAGTAGGGAAAGTGAAGTTGGAAGTGAATCTATGAAGTATGATCAGATCTGTGTATCTGACTGTCAGAGGCACCTTGGAGGACCATTTAATTGGGTTCTAATCAGAGGTACGCAGACGATTCTCTGTGAAAGTGCGGGCGCACGCAGCAGAACGAAAGTTCCAGTGCGGAGGAACGCAGGTGATACACAGTGAAAGTGTGAGGATACGCAGCGAAGGCACAGTCCCAGTGCGGAGGTACGCGGCGTAATAGAGGTTCAGGTGCGGAAGAACAGTAAAGGTACGCGGCGTGCCAGAGGTTTAGGTGCGGAGGCATAGTGAAAGTACGCAGCGCTACAGAAGCCGCAGGTGCGTAGATACGCGGCGCGATAGCATCTGAGAGTGCGTGGCCACAGTAGTAGTACGCGGCGTGATTGAAGAAACAGTGCGTGGGTACACGCTATAGTAGAAGGCTCTCTGCGGGAATACGCAGAATCACAGACAGTCAAGTGCGGGGATATGCAGAGGAGCGGAAGATGAAGTGCGGAGCCACGCAGGCCATATACAGAAAAACTGCGGATCTGTCTTAAGGCATTTATTGGCTGAATTTTATTACTGATAAGATCTGACAGATGGCACAAGTTTAGGGGGAGCATATGCTCTTAATGAATTGTTGGCATTATGGTTAATAGTCCTTGGTGATGATGCTTATATAGATAAATGATTCATCTTGCTATGAGTTGTTCACATGGTTCTTGGATCAGATTTGTGGTTGATTCTCTAATGGTGCTTACATGGTAACTTTCATGAGGATAAGGAGAAGCACTTAGCTTGAATTCACATCTTCTTAATGATGAGTCACTCATATGCTGCTGTTGACATATGCATAAAGATCATATATTACAGTTATGATGCATGATTCCTTTCATTCTTGGCACAAATGGATGAGGATTGTTGGCTGGATACAGGGATGATTATTCAAAGTTGCGATAGGATTGTTTCATACATATGATGATTAATGCAGATTGTTGATACTTAGTTCATGATGGCTATGGTGTTTCTCACATAGAATGTGAAATTCTGTTGATGCGGACATACCTTGATGATTCATGCACTAATGCAAGTTGTTGTTGACAGATACTATGGAGCAGATCATACAATGTTGTTTCTGATGTTTATCATGATCTTATTTAAGTATTTTCAAGACTCATGATGTAATAGTATCTATTGTAGTCATCTCTTCAGGTCATGTAACGGCCTATGTTGGTTTCCCCACTATGCCTGGGATGAAGATGTAATGTACTTGGTTTTCATATTTCTGATGTATCCCCACTTAATGATCCCCACTTGGTTGGGTGATGGATGTATGTATTGAGTCTTTTGGTGATAGGAAGGTCATTTATGATATATAGAGTCATGTTCTTCTTATAGAACATCTTTTTGTAGACCTTGCTTACAGTCAGGGGAAGCTTGGGCATAAACAACACTATATAGCAGAGCAGACATTTCAGCTTGTTCTTAGAAAGAGCATGATCAGATTGGTGCACCATGGCATATACAAAGGGGGAGCTCATTTAGAGACTTCAGCAGATCTGGTTTATAGTCAAGAGGAGCATGTTCTTAGGGGGAACAAAACCCTTTGCCCTTGATGTCAAAGGGGGAGAGTGATTTGGTGTTGTTGCCATCAAGTCCAAAGGGGGAGATTGTTGGCATTATGATGCATGTGTTGTACTTGATGGCAACCCACTCATAGAAGAACATCTCACTTATATACATTCAGATGAATCTACAGAAGAGATATCAGATGTGACATAATACATAGATGCAGGACAGTTCAAAGGAATCAAATGGCAAGTTCTTAGTAAGCTTTGCCATCAAGTCCAAAGGGGGAGATTGTTGGCATTATGGCTAAAGTGTTGTCCTTGATGGCAACTCATACAAGTGATGGATCACAGTACAACCAGTCAGTAGCAGAGATTGATGATTAGCTCACAATAATGAAGAAAATAAGAAGTACGCAGGTACACAGTACAAAAGCTGCGGACCCGCAGGAATATCATAGATAAAGTGCGTACATACCCGCAGGTACACCATGTAAAAGGTGCGGACCCTAGTTCACGCACTTTCATGCAGTGAAAAAGTATTCTCACGTGGGAATCCAATGGTGGACCATAGTATTTAGCCCGACGTATTTGATCCTATGGTTTGGTCAGTGGTATTGTTTTATATTATTATTATTATTATTGAGCCCCATGTTTTTGGGCCCCTTGTATTGGTTATCTATGGTATTGACTCATGGTTTTAACAACAGCTTGCCTATATAAAGCAAAGGAGATCATTTGGCTAGACACACGTGTGAAATTAGAAGATCTTAAGAGAAGCTAGATCTGAAATTCTTGTAATCGGTTTGTGAGAGAGAGTTGAATCAATATCAAGGAGAAACATGAGAATTACAAGTCGGATTTACTAATGGGTTGATATCTCCTCGACGCATGATCAGATCTGTAGATCTGATAGTCTGGGTTATCCTTGAAGTCTGAAATTGTCTATACCCGCAAGACCGCAAGTGTAGTGAAAGAAAAGTGTGGAGATACGCAGGCGAAGAAGCGCTGCAGGTGCGCAGGTTCGCAAGCCCAGAATTGCAGAAGATGCAGAGGGGCGCAGGAATTCCATTGGACACAGAGCGGAGGTGCGTAGGAAGTCCGTGAGACACAGTGTGTGGGTGCGCAGGAAAGCAGTTGGAAACAGTGCGGATGTACGCAGGTGTTCTATGGGTGAAGCTGCGGACTTTTCATCTATTTAGCTGCCCCTGTTTATTATTGTTGTGTTCTGGGTTTTGAAGTGATGTCTGGTATTATGTTCTGATAACAGTAGTGATTGATTGAATGATTATGATTAGCTTCAGTATTGATAGATGAATGGATCAGGTTCATAATGACTTATCCTTATATGATCTAGTGGACTAGATCTAGTTGATAACTCTCATTGTATATGTATTGATCTGGTGATTGGGTGATTCAGAAGGTTGTTTGATTATGAGCTTCAATGTTGTTGTTGGGTCCAGTATGAAAATTGGATGAAATGTGGCCTTTCAGATTATGTGTTGTGCTTCAGTGTATCCAGTTTGAAAATTGTTTAAACGTGGTACCTGGAGGAGAGAAGATTGTAGGTCAGCACCTACGTACTAGTATCTAAGCTAGTACAAGAGCTAAAGGAAATCTTTGTAGCATTGTAGCAGGTAGCAGCCTACGTACTAGTAAATGGATCACCTAGTACAAGAGCAAAGGGGGTTGTAGCTCTCGTACTGGTATAAGACTACACCAGTACAAAATATTGTAAAAGGATTTTCTTATTAAGAAGAAGATTGAGATGACTTGCAGCAGGTGGTTTTCTCCCGCATTGGGTTTCCACCTTATATCATGGTGTTCATGTGTGTGCCTTATGTGTGATGATCTACTCTATGTTACTACATCTGTTAACTGATATTATGGTTGATAATGTTCTAATGCACTCATTGAAGATCAATTAACTTAATCATAAGAAGTTGTGGAAGTAGAATATATGAATCAGAGTTTGGAAATGAAAAAGTTTTATTGACTTGATAATACTGATTCCCCCCCCCTCTCAGTATTATTTCCAACACTCCACTGTTCGAAGTCCCAAGTTTCAAAGTATTGATGGTGGCTCCACTGGCTAAATGAAGGACTCAGATTTTGCTTCTATTTGTTCAAGGTATTCATGTATCGATTTTTCTAATCTTCCTGGTTTTCCTAATCAATTACCAAAGGATGCATACATTTTGAGTAATGGCCCTAAATTCAATGGGGAAGATCTGACTTTGACTCTAGAACATATAGAAAATTTTAAAACATTTGTGGACATTCTTAGAGTTAAAAAGGAAGATGTCTTCATCAGATTATTCTTTGATTCGTTTCAAGGAAAATGTAGAAAATGGATTGAAGGTTTTCCTATCAGATCTATTAAGTCCTTTGCAGATTTTTGGCATATATTTCTTGAAACATGGATGGAGAAAGAGGAAGAATTCAAAATAGAGGTGCCCTCTATTCAAGGTTTTAGAGAATGGGAAGATATGTGCACGGATGATGAGGTAGATGAGAACTTTTCTTCATCTCTTTCTTCTTATCTGAAATCCTGTCGACGCAGCCATGAAGTTAAGCTCAATTTTTTGCAAGAGTTTTCCATCAAAATTGAAGGAGATCTAATTGAATTGGAGACCCAAATACAGTCCAGGATTTGGACTGTCGAGTCCCATTCTTTTGGGACCTTTTTCAACAAAAGGAACAGAAGGTAAGGCTACCATGGATATTTGCATTGATAGTTTGCAGCTGGAAGCATGCATTGAGGAGTTGGGGCAGCAAACAGAGTCTAGTTTTTTTGATCCTATTGCAATGTACATGGAAAAAAAATTTAGTTTAAATGATAGATCAAATTGTCTTTTACACAACCAGACTCGTTATGTGCATGTATGGCTGTCATCATTTACATTTGTGTCATGGTTGAAGTAATTTCAAGCAGCGTCCTTGTCACAGTTACTTGATTGGTTGATATGGCATTACAACATTACTTGATCTATCAATTTTGCAGCAAAGTGGGTTAGATTTGTACATAAATAAGCTGCCTGAGGCAGCATTTCAGTTTTCATTATTTGTTTATGTACATGTTGCAGTATGTATATGTTTTTGGATTGGTATGAGTTGTTTTGGGTTTGCAGTTGTTTGACTCCATGCCCAATGGATGAGGCACTTGGTCTATGGTGTTCTTGACACCTCCAAGGAGCTGCCATCCCCAATGGAGCCGATGTTAGTTCCAGTCTTCGCAGCCTGTCACCAGAGATCAACATGAGCTCTTACTATGTCTGGTTTTGTTAGATGTTGTGCACATGATGTTCAGCACAAAACATATCACAAGTGTGTCCATCAGAAGAATCTTGGAAAAATATTTCCAACGGTATATCACACTCCCGTAACCGATTCCTAGATTAGAAGAAATGAATGAGTGATTCTTGGTTATGCATGTTTTGAGGTCAGTTGCTGCACACAATGACAAGTTAAGTACAAAATCAGTTTTTGAAATAATGGTAAGGAATTTTTCAAAAGTAAAAGAGGTTTTTGTTCATCACATACCAAATAACAAAAACCTCCTTCAGTTTATACACAAGTGCTACTATGTGGGCGATATACAGTGATATTTGGAGTCTACATTTAAACAAAGCAAATTTTTCATATTTTTTACTGTTTTAGTCATTTTAGTGCAGGGTCATTTTATAGCAGATGGAAAGTAATTTTGAAAAACCCAAAGAAAATTTTGTTAATAATGAGCCATATAACAAAAACCTCTTTCATTTTATCCACAGGTGTCATGGATTGGGATATGTGACTAGATCTTTACAACTCATTTTCACAGATTTAAATTTTTAATGATTTTCTGTTTTAGAGATGATTTTGTGAAACACATTACGAGCCACTGGAAATGAATTTCCAAAATTTGAGAGAGTTTTTTCTCAAAAATGACCTTATCTACAAAAGCCTCTTTCAGGTTTTTAAAAGGAGATATTTTTTAGGAGATACAAGTTCATCTTCAACACCTATTTTCAGAAATTCGGCCCAAGTTTAATGTAACTGATTCTATTTTGAAGAAAATGGTTGAGCTCAATCCCTTAGTAAAAGGATGAGAAAATGTATATATTTTATGAATTTCATAGTGTAGGGGTTGGAATTTTGCAAAATTTTGGACTTTTGAGAAAGCCTTGAGCTTCATTGTACATTCATTTAAGCATTTTGGCTAAGGAATTGAGATCAGGGTTTGCAGCACTCTTTGGGATTCATGTGGCAATTTGTCTTGGTACAATACTTTTCTTTGTAATTGTGAATTTGCTTATATGTCATGTATGCCATTCTCTATCTTTTTTCTTTTGAACTAAACAAACAAGAGTGTAAGTAGAATCCATTGAAATTTCAGTGCTCTACTTGAAGTTTGCTTTAGTTTCTTGATGTTTTCAGCTATTTGGGGAGGATCCATGATTGCTCTTGCCCTCTTCAACACCTCACCTATCTATTCCTTCCATCTCATTCAATTTTAAGTGCCAAAAACTATTTCCTACCTTGCCCCATTGAGATCTCTGCAGGACTGAGCCTCAATCCCTGCACCCAAAATCTATCTTTCCATCTGAGCCAACAAAAGCATTATTTTATTCAATCAAACTCTCTTGCACATATACCTAGCCTAAGATCAATAGATATTTCAGTCATCTCAAGCCCTCATTGATCATAATTTGCTGAGATTGACTCGGAGAGAGCCCTCTCCTGACCTGGTAGGGCTAGCTACCAGGCTGAGCGTGATTTGATGTTGGCCCTAGATCCTAACTTTTCAGCCTAAGGTAAATCTTGGCTCTAACAGAGCTAACAGTCCTATGTGATGAAACAAGTAGAATGGTACCAGCAGAATGGTATAATTTAAGTGGTGCAAGCAGATCAGTGCAAGCATGCACCCTGTTAGAAACATAGTGCAAGTTATTCTTTTCATAGCATATGGCATAGGAAAGTGGTTATCATGAAAATTTATATGAAGTCCTTTCACTTAGCCGATGAGTACTTATGTTATCATACTAACTAGGAGAAAATTATTTAAAGTACAAGGTGTTTTTAAGTTAGAAATCATGATCATTTTTTAATGAATGCTAAGTTCTTTTTTGAATTATGAAGGAATGCGAAAATGTTTTAACCATTGCTTGGACATAATTACCCCTCTTTGCCATAATCCTAGATGTCCTTCACTCATAATTATTACCTCACCTAGCTGTTAAAACTCCACCGCAAGTACCAATCCGGCCTAATCTTAAAGTTTCTGTGCATCTACGGTGAATGAACGGGTGATAAGATGGAAAGGATGGTGGACAGTTGGATCTCTATTTATAAGAACCAATTTCCCCGGTATTGCATGTAAAATTCTTAACTGTTCATAGCCGTTAAGCAGCGATGCCGCCTATTCGTAACGAACCCTCGTCTCTCAATAAGGTAGAGTAGACTGCCAAGTATCACAATAGTCTTGCACTATTGCGAGACTCAGGTTTTCTTTAGTTCTTGCAGAAGTTTAACGGGCACGATAAAGAAGTGGCTTTATAGTTTGCCAGTTTAGAAACGGCCGAGTGAAAATTGGGCCTCTTAAATTTAAAGTCACAGAAGAATTTATAGCAGCAGCGACAGGCTTGGAGAACACTGGTGAATAGTGGTTTAAAAATCAGAAGCTAGAAAGGAAGCGATCGCAGCGTTTCGTCGTTGATAAGAAGATAGAGGTAGACTGGAAGGTAGGAGTTCCACACAGTACCCTACTGGGACAGTGGAAAAACCTCCTTTTCATCCTACAGAAGTTTGTAACCTCTGAGGGAAGATACACCCACACTTTGGTATATCATTTTAGGATGTTGCAGGACTTTGAAGCCGGCCGGCACGTCCAGTGGAGGATGTATTTCCCTTATTTTCTGCTCAAGATCTTGGAGAAAATGGCTAAAAGTGTGCAGGACGGCCGAGAAGACCAAGCCAACACGAGGCTATATCACCACAGCCTGATAAAAATTTTGGTCTTGAAACAGCTAGAAGTTAAAGGTATGACATGGGAGGCGTCGTTAAAACAACTGCACAAAGAGACAGCCTCTGGAAAGAGATAGAGGACCCCGCCAGCACAAGCAAGGGCCCAAGTAAAAGTGAAAAGGGGAGTCCTTCTTGCACCAATGCAAAAAGGAAATGATCTGAAAAAACAGAAAAGGCCCCATCTTCAAATAAGAAGACAGCTAGCACACCAGTTGAAGAGACCCCTTCTATGCCATCGGTACAGACACAGACCCCCGAAAATGACAACCTGTCAGTCCTTGCGGACACAACAAAATTTACAGAGGTCGAAGATGATGCTCTGTTGACCGATTTCATCAAAAAGCCCCGAAAAAGAATAAAGTATCTGATGAAGGCAAAGAACCACAGTCCCCACAGGGCGTGGAATCCCCTCCTGCACCAGTACAAGAAGAAGCACCAGTGCGAGAAGAAGAACCGGAAAAAGAAGCAGAAAACGAAGAAGCAAAAGAAGAAGAGATAGGAGGAGAAGAACCAGACGACAAAGAAGCAGAAGAAGAAGAAGCAAGAGGAGAAGAATCTGAAGAAGAAGAGGCAGAATCCAAAGAAGAAGAAGTAGAATCTGAAAAATAAGAGGCAGAATCCGAAAAAGAAGAAGCAGAACCCACAGAAGAAGAAGCAGAAGAAGAAGAGATAGGAGGAGAAGAACCAGACGACGAAGAAGTAGAAGAAGAAGAAGCAGGAGGAGAAGAATCCTACGAAAAAAAGCAAGAATCCGAAGAAGAAGAGATAGAATCTGAAAAAGAAGAGGCAGAACCCACAAAATAAGAAGCAGAAGAAGAAGGAGGAGGAGGAGGAGAAGAACCCACATAAGAAGAAGCAGAAGAAGGAGAGGCAAGAGAAGAAGAACCAGAGGAGGAAGAACTAGAAGAAGAAGAACCAGAGGTGGAAGAACCAAAAGAAGAGGGACCAGAGCAAGAAGAGTTTCCTGAAATAACCATGGCAGATATTGAGGTCCCTGAGGAAGACATGGCCCCTGCCGAAATAGAAAAGGAAAAAGATTTGGTAACTCCTGCTACTCAGGTAGTTGAACTAGAACATAAAGTGCAGAACTTAGAGCAGCTTGTAACCAAAGCACAGGAGGATAAAGAACATAGTAGAGGTGAATTGACAGCAGAGATCGAGAAAAAGAAAAGAGAAGTTAAAGTCTAGAAGTACCAAGCTGCGCAATGCTTCAGGCGACTTAAAAAGGTGACAAAGAAATTAAATAACATCAGAAAGAAGAAGTTTGAAACATTGCAGGCTGATGACAGTATGCCAGAGCAGGATTGAGTTGGAATGCTCAAATTTTTGAAGTTTTTTGCAGAGGTAAAGAGTTGTGTGAGGACACACAACATGTTAGCCCCCTAATTTGCTCTCTTTTGGCCATTTTCCCCTTCCTAAATTATAACCATTTATCGTTGTTTTACCTCTCTTATACACCCTCATCTTGCACTAGTCCAAGAACAATGACATATTTAGTATGAACTTTATATTTCATATTTTTCACTTAACTTAGCATTAATTAAATATTTATTACATGATTTCTTGCTTATAATCACTCTTGTAACTTATCTATATATCCAATGTTTATTTGGTAGTCAAGTGCTTACCATGACTGTTGATCCTAGTGCAGGATCGGATCTTGCACCGGTGCCAGCACAGCGAATCCTTGCAGCAGATCCAGACCTCCTTGATCACCGCCTCGTTTTGCACAGCTTCAGCCATCACAGCAGGATCGATCCAAAGGCATCCGAGCTTCAGCCATGACAGCAAGATCGACCCAAAGGCATCCAAGATCAAATTATGAAGAACGAACAGCTAGAGATTGGCTATGACCAGTTTTGTTGAACTACCTAATTTTTAAGGCCGGGAAGCTAAATTCTGCGTATCAGTTATGAAATTGGTTAAATGATCTTTTTGGCCTTTGGCCAAAGATCTATATAATGAAGAATGTAAATAGGATGAGATAGTTTTTTATAGAAGTTTGTATAGAACAGAGATATAGCCAGGGAGGCGGTAACAGGCTTGTATTTTGTTATCGCCCGAATCTGGGCTGGACTATGTATTCATGCATGTATTTGCCTCAATGAATTAATAAGAAGGGAGCTCCACCTCATGTTTCATAAATCATATTTCTGTGTTTGAAAGCTGATGAATTGATAAAGTACTGAGCAACATTTCTATTTGAAAGGGAAACGTGCTGGTTGGCTAGGGCCCAGCCAACCCAGCACGTTTACCCTATTTTCTGTTTCTTGTAATTTATGTTTATATTTTCAAGTGTGATTTAATTTCAAGTACTTGCATTCCTATTTGAGTGAAAGTGGATCCGCTGTGTGAAGTAGTTAAATTTCCTTTTCCTACACCTGATTTCGGATTGGTTTTCCCGCCTGGTCCAAGCAGGAAAAATAAACCTGTACTAGTGCACATTGGTGTGCTATTCATTTTCTGCAGTTATGTTTGATTGGTTTTCCCGCCTAGTCCAGGCAAGAGAAATAAACCTGCACCAGTGCATGTTGGTGTGTTATTCCTTTTTTGTAGTTCTATTTGATTGGTTTTCCCGCCTAGTCCAAGCAAGAGAAATAAACATGCACCAGTGCACGTTGGTGTGCTATTCCTTTTCTGCAGTTCTATTTGGTTGGTTTTCCCCGCCTGGTCCAAGCAGGAGAAATGAACCTGCACCAGTGCACGTTGGTGTGATGCAGCAAGACTTTTTAGTTTACTTACAACATTTTTCTTGCTTTCATTAAATACTTCATGACAAGATAAATTATATGGATTGTTTCTTTATTTTTTCACTTTGTCAAAATCAGAAACATTCATTTTTATGTGTGCAATTTGATTTCACAGTATAATAACACTTGCAGTAACTAAAGAATTAAATGCTAAGTGCAAGAAGCTCTGATCTGGTGCAAGAACTAGTTTCTTGCCATGGGATCTGAGTGCTTTGAACCTGAAAAAGTTCAAGCCCTTGCATGAAGTAAAATGCTTTTAGTAAAGACACCATTTATACCCTCTGCATAAATCTTTGTTCCTGCACCAGTGCAAGTAGACTGCAATAGTGCAGGACAGATTAGTGCAAGAAGGAAATCTCTACATAAGCAGGTTTGAAGGGCCCATCTGATGAGACTGCTAAGTGTCTCTGCTAAAGAAAAATACACACTCAGTAGTTAATCAATAGTTAGCTAGAGTGATTGCCCCTTTATTTCTAAATCCCTTTTGCAAATACATTCTTCTTTGTTCCAGTCTTAGATTATTTTGATGGTTCAAGTTGCCTTTTTCTCTTTTTAGTTTGATTCTGCAATCTCTCCTTTAAATAAAGTAGGGATTGATATTAGAAATATTCATACCATCTCTGGCATTGCCTGTGCTTCGTATCTAAGTTTACAAATCCCCCAGGTTGACAATTTAAGTGTTGAGGATTTTGTTTAAGTGTAATTCCTACACACAACACTCTTCGAGGGTGAAACCTCCTTTACATTACTCAAATGAACAATTCTTGGATGATACAAATGACAAGACCTCTTTTCTATATATAGGAGTCTAAGTGGTCATAATATAATCTAAGCCAACATAACAACAATAATGTAAGGGCACAACAATAACAATAGTGGGCTTCTATGGGGCAACATAATAACAATATGGGTACTACATGGGCACAAAAATATAATAAGGGGGTTTCACTAATAACAATAAGGGGTTACACTAGTAGTACAAAGACCTAACATGCCCCTCTCCTTCAAAAAGTGTTGTCCTCTATTGAGTTCCAAAACTGCCTCTCTCTTAAGAAATTTTCTCATCCTTCTTTCTTTGCTTTTCCATGAACAATGCATCCTTAATCATCAAAATCCATTGCACATTGCCTCGAGTATATTTCAGTGATTTACAAGTTATATTGTTATGTTTGTTATTTGAATTGGTTTTTTCTTTCAGCTATGGAACGCAGCCACATTCCACAGCTAATCGGTTGTTCCACAGCCATCTCCACGGTTTTGTAGGTTACAGGTGTCAAGAGAGGAAACGAACCACATGGTTACCTTGGAAAATGTCAAAGCATGGACTGTATCCTATCCATTTGGCCTAGATCGATGAAGAGGACTCCGGTCAAAGGAAAGTCAACTGTAAGAGACCTATGGCAAGTAGGACTCTGTTTTCACACGATTCTCAGTGATGGATCCGAGGCAGTCTCCTGAAGCCAAGGACTTCATCTGCCACCTGCACAAATAGAATCCAACAGCCACTATTAAAAGATTTATGTTTCAAGGCAACTGAAGACAATAATTCCACATACACTACCTGTCTACATGTTTTGCTATAGCTGATTTCTCTCTTCAAAACAGTTGTATATTTTTCCTATAAATACTAGCGTGTCAAGTTTTTGCTTATGTAATAGTGCAAATTTCTGATTTGTAGTGTGAAGAACTCATTTCTTTGCTTTAATACAAAAACTTTGTTTTCAATGGATACCTGAAGCGCTTGTGAAATGTTGATTCCGTGTTGATAATGCGAGACCTTGCAGAGGGCCCCTGCGTGGTCAAGGGTACATTTTAATTCTGTTTTGTATTTAGTAGTTCAGTTGTACATTCACTGTGTTTTTCATTATGTTTATAATCATTTTCTAACTATGTTTGTAAATGCAGCTTGTGTTATATTTTCACTGACTCAGAGTAGTTGTATTCCAGCGTAGAATAGTCCTTTGATTTTCATTACTTTCTAGTCTCTTACCTGTAGCTTTAAGTTGATATCAATAGCATAAATTGATTTATTTCGTCTGTTGTTCATTAGTTTCTAGATTTTTAAATTAAGTTGTTCATTAGTTTGTAGCAACTCATGATATAAATGAATTTTTCCAAAAGCCTTTTAGTTGACTGTTAATCCTGAAACTAAGTGGTGAAATGTTGCATTTATGAATGAGTCTTTCATTACAATTGATGTTCATTAGTTTTTGAGTTAAGTTGTTCAATGCCATTTCCTTATTAGTTTAAGTAACTCATGTTATAAATGAATATTTTCAAAAGCCTTTCAGTTGATGGTTAATCCTAAAACTAAGTGGTGAAATGTTTTATTTATGAATGAGTTTTTCCTTACATTTTCATGTTTACTTTTCTTAGAATAATGAAGAATGAAATCTCTCAAGAATGCTATCACAAGGAGGTAGTGCTCTCTAAATTGTGTAGCAGAGTGACAAAAATACTTCATTTAGCTTTGCTTTCATAATAGAATAGTTGCAACTTCATTCTCAATTATGGTTTTTCACTTAGTTTAGCTCATGTCTACTTTTCTTAGAATGATGAAGAATGAAATCTCTCACATTGCTATCATAAGGAGGTAGTTCTCCCTAAATTATGTAGCAGAGTGACAACAATACTTCATTCAACCTTGCTTTCATAATAGAATAGTTTCATTTTCCGTTTTAGTTTTCCACTTAGTTTAGCTGCAGTTCCATCTTCAGTTGTTCATTAAGCTTTAATTCTGCAATAGATTAGACAGTAGAAGTAATCTTACTTTTAGTATTTCATTTTTGGTTTATCATAGATAGTTGCAATCTCATTTTCTTATTTAAGCTTTGGTTTTGCAATTAATTAGATAGTAGTTTTAAGTCCTTTCAGTTCATGTTTTGGAAACAATTATAATAGCAAGAAGAGAAGCTCTGTTTTCATTTTCTTGTTTACAAACTTTACTTCCACATTTGGCCTAAAAGCGCTTTTAGATCTCATTTCATTCTTAGCAGCAGTAGATTAAGATTTTGTAGACTACATTGCAGAAGATTAGGAATCAAAAGAACAAAGCCCCAAAACAAACATAAAACTCAAAAATAGTGAGGTAAGAGGGTCATCTAGCACATATAGTGCACTACACTTCATTAGTTTATGATACCCAGATTGTTAATTTATGTAGCAATTTAGGACACTAAATTGACAGAACATTTTGGCGCCGTTGCCGAGGAAGTGTAACTAGGTAGCCTTATCTCTTACATTCATAAAAAAAACAATAAAAACAACAAAACAAAACAATGACATGCATAGAGAAAGAGATTCTAGGGGTAGATTTATAGCTAGGGGCAGAAGTTCGATTTTCACAACTCCACCTACTCCACCAAGAGTTAGGAAAGATACACCTCCATCCCAGAGTCATACTCCTAGCCATAGGATTCTTGGAATTCAAGGGGCAGCAACTCAGCTAGAAGATTCTCCCACTTCATCTACTAAAACAGACCTAGGAGAAAGGACCTTTTTCACTTCTACAGGGGAGCCTATTATAGTTGAGGAAGTAGGAATACCTAGGGAAGAAGAAGAAGTAGAAACTCTTTCTCATCATCCATTAATAGAAGAACCAGAGGACTCTAAAGAAACTATAATGGTAGAAGAAGAACAAGATGGAGAATTCTCACTGTTTGGAGGAGGGGGTAGAGGGAGAGGTAGAGGAAACAATGGAGGAGGTAGAGGTAATAATGGAGGAGGTAGAGGAAATAAGGAAATAGATAACTCATTTGGATTCCCTATAGTAGATGAGGAAACACATACCACAATGAAAAACATCTCACCATCTTTCCTCCCAAACTTTTATGGGTTGAGAAGTGAGGATCCTGAAAAAATTTTGTTTAAGTTTGAAGTCTTGTGCAGAACCTATGACTATCTAGAAGCCTCTCAAAAACTCAAATTGTTCCCTTCAACACTAAAAGGGGCTGCTTTGAAATGGTTTATGGGGTTAGTCACTCAATCCATTAGAACTTGGAATGACATGAAACAAGAATTTTTGGATAGATACTTGGATTATTTTATGCCTACCAATCATAAGGATGAAGTGTTCAAAATGATGCAAAAGGAAGATGAAAACTTAGAGGATTTGCTTGAGAGATTCAACTACAATTTGAAAAGAGAAAAAATGAACAATTTAGATGAAGAAACTTTGAAAGCTCTTTTGTTAAATGCCATTAGAGAGGAATGGATAGATATCCTTAACATGATGGGGAAGGGAGACATCTCTCAATTTCCATTGAGTGACATAGCAGAACTATGTGTCCATCTCTCAAGAGAGAAATCTAAAATTGGGAAAAGACCAAGAGATCCTTCTCTTGTTAGAGCAAACAAATCTGCAACCGGATCTGTAAGTAGGGTAGAAATTGGCAATATGCTTGATGAGTTTAAAACAGATATTTTAGGGAGCCTTAGTGAGCAGCTAGACACCCTCAAAATCCAAAACAAGAAGAAAACAGAGGTTAATGCCTTAACCATCTTTTGTCCAAAATGCAGAAAGAAACATGTTCTGAGGGAATGCCCTTTAGGTGCAAAAATTGTAGAAACTTGTATGATTTGTTCAGAAAGTCATGAGACCAAGGGTTGTCCTTCAATTCCAGGTCTTAAGGTTGTCTTTCAAAAAGAAACAATCCCAAATTTTGTAGAACCTCTTTGTTTTGTTGCAAGAAGACCTTGGCAGGGACAACAAAATCAAGGATTTAACAATCCAATGTACTTTCAGCCCCCACCAAACTAGAATTCTTGGCAGCAACCTTGGCCTCAACCTCAAACTTAGTATCAATCTCAACCATGGGCATAAGGGGTACAAAATCCTTATGGGAGATTTTCTCAATATTATCAATATCCTCCATCTTATCAGAGCTATCCTCCCCCACAAAATCAGTAGCAAAATCAGCAACCACAACTTCCAAATCAAATCCCTTACCTTTCATTGCCATTTCCACAACAACCTCCACAACGAAGTCAAAATCCTCAACTCTTAATTCCATTTCAACAAAAACCAAATCAACTACCAGCCCAACCATTACCAAACCCCAATAATAAAAACCCTTAGAATGCTTATATTGTAGAAGGACAAAAATTTCCTACTTGCATGATTGTTCCTCTAGATCTTAATGATGTTCAACTTAGATCTGGTAGGATATTCGAAAAGGAAAAACCTTCTATAGATATTCAAGAACAAGATGCTTTTGAGGAGGATTCTCTAAAAGTCAATAAAAGTTTTGATGGGACATCCATCCAAAACCAAACTAGTGAAAAAGGAAAACAAAAAGAGTCAATAAACACAACTCCTATAATTGAGCAACCAACATCTACTTCTACACCTCCTTTTCCTGAGAGATTACAAATTGATAGAGGAGTAGAAAAACAAATCTTGTTGCCCAATTATGACTTCCTAGATGAATTGAAGAATGTTTGTATCAAAATTCCTTTGTTACAAGCCATTAGAGAAATTCCAATTCTAGCTAAGACAATAAAGGAGTTGAGCATCAAAAGACCAAGAAGAAAACCAAGAGAAACAAAAAGAATTCACCTGGTA
Source organism: Pinus tabuliformis (assembly GCA_031772625.1). Lineage (NCBI taxonomy): Eukaryota > Viridiplantae > Streptophyta > Pinopsida > Pinales > Pinaceae > Pinus > Pinus tabuliformis. The sequence goes on from CM062804.1 coordinate 57,457,312, forward strand.
GGAAAGATAGCAGATATCATGATGGGAAAGATTGCCATGCAGAAATATGTGGATCCAGGAAGTCCAATTGTCAAGACACATATAAATGGGATTGAAATTCCAAACACATTGATTGACTTAGGGGCAGCAATAAACATTATGAGTAGACAAACTATGGAGCAGCTTAAACTTCCTAACCTTCTTTACACACCTACCTTACTGCAACTTGTAGATAGATCAATAATCAAACTAGATGGTGTGCTAGAAGACATTTCAGTCTCCTTAGATTCTTGGGAATATCCTGTTGACTTCATGATTTTAACTCCCAAAAATAATCTAGGAGAACACCCACTCATATTAGGAAGACCTTGGCTGGTCATAGCTTATGCTTTTATTAGTTGTAGATCTGGTGACATGTACATTTCTGATGGTAATTCAACAAATAAATTTACTTTGTATCCTCTAGCAAAAGCAATCACAGAAATAGATGACAAGGAATGGATCGATGATGAAGATGTTATTCAGCCTATCTTTACTATATCAGAAATTAGTGAAGATAGTCAAATTTTGAACACATTGGAAAATTTTGAAACATCTTCAGAATATGATCATGCACAATTCCAGGAAAAATCTAATGTTGAATACTTGTCATCTAGGTAGATGTCTCTCTATTCTATGGAAGAGTTTGGTAGCTCTACAATTGAAATTTTTCCAGGTAGGACATTGAATGTAAACAAAAACTTGGAGAAACTACAACAAGAAGAGCTAACCAAAATATTACAAAAACATTCTGCTGCATTTGCATGGGAGTATACTGACATGAAAGGTATTGATCCTAAGACTTGTATCCATCATATCTATATTGAGGAAAATAGTAGACCAATCAGACAACCTCAAAGAAGGATGAATCCAAATCTTAGGGAGATTGTGAAGGAAGAGCTCCAAAAATTACTCAATGTAAACTTCATTTACCCAATTTCAGATAGCCAATGGGTTTCTCCTTTGGTCATTGTGCCTAAAAAGAATGGGAAATGGAGGGTGTGCATTGATTACTGAGAATTGAATAAAGCAACCTTGAAAGATCACTTTCCTTTGCCCTTCATAGATCAAGTATTAGATACATTAGCAGGTAAAAAGTATTTCTCATTCTTGGATGGTTTTAGTGGTTATAATCAAATTCAGGTAGCACCTGAGGATCAGGATAAAACCACATTTACTTGTCCATGGGGAACTTTTGCCTACCGAGTGCTTCCTTTTGGGTTATGTAATGCACCAGCAACATTCCAAAGAGAAGTACTAGGAATTTTTTCTAATCTAATACATGATTGTGTAGAGGTATATATGGATGATTTTACAGTCTATGGTAACACATTTGAAGAAGCTTTGGAAAATTTGGAAAAAGTCCTTAAAAGATGTAAAGAAACAAACCTTTCACTAAGCCATGAAAAATGCTTTATGATGTTTATAGAAGGTATTGTTTTAGGACATCACATTTCAGGAGATGGGATTAAAGTGGAAAAATCAAAAGTTGAAGTCATCTCTAAGTTACCAATTCCAAATTGCCAAAAAGATGTTAGAAGTTTTCTAGGATTTACATGACGTTATAGAAGGTTTATAGAAAACTTTACCAAAGTAGCATCTCCACTCTTCAAATTGCTTACAAAAGATTGTGAATTCAAGTGGAATCCTGATTGCCAATTAGCATTTGAAACCTTGAAAGCAAAAATATCTGAAGCACCTATTTTAAGAGGACCAAATTGGAAACTTCCTTTCCATATTTCTACAGATGCTTCAGATACAGCTCTAGGAGCTGTATTGGGACAAAAAGATTTGATTCCTTATGCCATTTACTATACAAGTAAAAATTTGACTCCCACTGAGTTGAATTATATTGTGACTGAAAAAGAATTCTTAGCTATTGTTCATGCAATTAACAAGTTTAGACACTATATAATAGGCTATGAAACTTTTTTTCATACAGATCACTCTGCAATTAGATATTTGATGAATAAACCTATTGCTAATGGCAAAGTTACAATATGGCTTTTACTTTTGTAAGAATTCAACATTACTGTGTTAGATAGACCTGGAAAACAAAACACATTTGCTGACTTCTTGTCCGGGATTCAGAATATCAAAGAAGACTCTCCAGTTGAGGATAAGTTTCCTGATGAATATTTATTTACAGTAACTACTCAAACTCCTTGGTTTGCAGATGTTGCTAACTACTTGGTTATAGGGAAGTTACCTTCACATTTATTTTCTAGAGAAAAAAGAAAGATTATTCAAGATAGTGCAGATATTCATGGATCATTAACGAATTGTATAAAACAGGGCCAGATCTTATGATCAGAAGATGTGTCAAGGAAGATGAAATGCCTAATATTCTCAAAGCATGTCATGATGAGCCATGTGGTGGACACTTTGCTGACAAAAGGACAGCCTATAAAATCATTTCTTTAGGATATTATTGGTCATCCATCTTCAGAGATGCTAAAGAATATGTCAGAAGGTGCGAAAGCTGCCAAAGGGTAGGGAAACCTGCTCCCTCAAATGAAATGCCATTACAACCTCAGGTACTTATCAAACCCTTTGAAAAATGGGCTTTAGACTTTATTGGACCTATTAATCCTTCATCTAAGTAGAAAAACTATATATTGGTATGCATTGATTATGTCACCAAATGGGTAGAAGCCAAAGCATTACTTTTTGCTAACAAAAAATTGTAGTTAGTTTTCTTTTTGAGGATATTTTTACTCGCTTTGGTGTTCCAAGAGAAATTGTGACATATCAGGGAACTCAATTCACATCCAACATGATGAACAGACTTATGGAAGAGCACAAGATAAAACATAGGAAATCCACTCCCTATCATCCACAAGCAAATGGTCAAGTGGAGTCTACAAATAAAGTGATCGAAGGAATCCTCACCAAGACTGTGCATCTACATAAAAGAGATTGGGCAGAAAGGCTTCCTAAAGCCTTGTGGGCCTATAGAACTACATGGAGGAACACAACAGGACATACACCCTATGAACTTGTTTATGGGAAGCAAGTCATGTTCCCCATAGAGTAAACACAACCGGACATACACCCTATGAACTTGTTTATGGGAAGCAAGTCCTGTTCCCCATAGAGTTCCAAGTCAAAACTTTCAAGATGGCGGTCCAGTTGGGGATGGATTTATCAGAAGCTCAAAAGCATAGACTGGAGCAGTTGAATGAACTTGATGAAATCAGACAAGAGGTTGTTCAAAGAACTAGTCTAGTTCAGCAACAAAGGGCTAAGTGGCATGACAAGTACATCAAAGACAAGAAGTTTCAAGAGGGAGATTGGGCACTGTTATTTGATTCAAAGTTTAAGGATTTTCAAGGAAAGTTTCAAACTCATTGGCTTGGGCCATATGAGATTGAAAAAAATTTCAGTAATGGAGCAGTAAGAATCAGAACAATAGATGAGAATCAAACTCCTCTCCTTATGAATGGTCATAGGTTGAAAATTTATCAAAAACCAATCTCAAAGGAAGAGTTCGTCAAGATCTTTCAAAATAATTCTGAAGTGAAGTTGGTGAAGAAGAATCCTTCTTCTTCACCAACTTAGTCTTTGTTCTTTTCATCATATCGAAAAAAATAAAAAAAATAAAATAAAATAAAATAAATAAATAAATAAAATAATAATAATAATAAAATAAAATAAAATAAAAAATAAAAAATAAAAAAAAATGTATAAAGTTGAAAACCAATCACTAATTGGCATGCTTATACAGAAAATACAGGGTGAAAATCAGAAGACTCTGACACTCTATATTTTCCAAAAAAAATGGTGACTCATTATGCATTATGAAAATTCATTGTTTTGCTTCATTTCATTTTGTTTTGCTTCTGCAAGTTTCACTCCACTCCACCACCATATTCCACCAATAAATTTTTCTTCTTCAGCATTCTTTCATCTCCATTTTTCATTTCCATTTTATCATATTTTCATCTACACAGTCATCTCCATCTCCTTCATTCATAAAGTCACATTTTATTCTCTATTTTGCATTCCACAGCTGCTTCAGTTCTGTAGCTAATCCTGTTCTACAGCCAATCTGACTCTACAGTAACAGTTTGATCATTAGTTCAAGAATAAAGAGGCCAATTCATAATAAATTTCATATGCAGGTAATGAAGGAGAAAGCAACTTTTGAAGACATATCAACATCTAAGCACCTGAAGAAGCAAACAACAAAAGGTTAGCAAGCGGAAAGGTATGGTTCTAGAGGTAAGCACAAAAACTTATTTCAAATAGCAATATAAAACATAAATTGTATAACTCGTATAATCACACTACTCCTTGACTTGTCATCATGAGATTTGATTGCTGTGATTATTCCACCATGCCTTCCGACTTAAATGCCTAACGGTCTCATGATTTGATCTTTGTTTTTAACTCGTACTTCATTGTACTTCTCCAGCACACCTATTTAACGGCTAGATACATGACATAACCTAATTGGATACAGCTCTTCACAACCCTATTGTTCCTTTATTACATCGAGTTCCACGCTTATACTTCCACAGATTTCTTGTGTATACAAGCACTCGGATACGTTGAGCACACAATCATCCATTCTATTTTCGATTCTCTCTGTGTATAGCAGTACTCTATTTTCCACACAGTTTACAGCCACTCCATTCCATATATCTTCTGCACTATTTCACGCATACTGCTTCCCTGTTTCATATACCCTATATGTTTTATCTCCATCATTTTCCTTCCACATACTCTGCTATGTCATCTCCATATCTATCATTTTTTCTTCCATATACCACTACCGTATACACAGTCTTCTTCACGCAGACAGTGAAGGTAAATTTGAAGAAAAGCAGAGAATAGGAATGATGGGTCTCATTGTTAGAACAGAACCTATAGGAGTGAAATATATGAAAGGTTATCCTCAGTTGAAGGGGATGTTGAAGAAAGCTGGTTGGCTAAGTTTCATTGAGAAATTTGATGGTCACCATAAAGAGATCACCAAGTCATTTGCTAGATCATTTGATGGGATGGACGTGGAGATTGGTGACATAAAGTTTATAGTGACCGAGTCTTTTATTGCTGCAGCAACCAATCTAGCAAAGGTTGGAGAGAGGTGGTTCAAGAATAAAGAATTCCATGATGAAAATTGGAAAGTCATTCTCCAAAACCCAGGTATGGACACTTTAGTTTTTAAGAGAGGAATTCCCATCTCTACACTTAAGGGTAAATGGAGTAGCATGCTATTAATTGTACAAAAATTTATTACATGCGAGGGTAGATTCAGTTCCATGTATGTGTATCACACAAGACTGTTGATGAATTTTCTTGAAAACGGAACCCTCAATCTCCCATTCTTCCTGTTGAATAGTTTAAGGAGAATGGTCACTACTATTCAGAAGAAAATGGAAGACATAGAAACTAATATTTATTACCATGGTCTCATAAAAATTCTAGTTGAATATCACTTAAAGAATGTAGGAGACACATGGGAGAACTTTCTGATCAGAAACTTTTTCCAAGATCCACCAGAATTCCTGAAGGAAGTTCCGTGAAAAAGAGTAGGAGAAGGAAAACCAGTCTTACAATTCAAAAAACTCCTACAACTTCAGAAAAAGAAAACACTGAAGAAGAGCCTCTCTCCGAAACATTAACAGAGATCAGAAAGCAGACAAAACGGAGGAGAAAGATGAAGGAAAAACTTGAATAAATCCATAGAAACACACCTGAACCTTCACCAGAGGATGAAAAATTACTTTCTAAGAGATTAGTCAACATCAAGGATTAGGTCAAGAAAGAGAAAGAGAAGGGGAAAAGAAGACAGGTTATGGAGGAAGAGATCATAGGTTCTCAAAGTTTAAGGAAGAGTTCTAGACTCAAGGGCAAAGTAAAGAAAACAAAATCAAAAGAAACTCCATTCATATATTTGGGAGAGGAAACTCCAACTTAGTCTCAAGACAATATCTCATTTGAGAAGAGCCCACAGCACTCTCCTCAACAAAACTTTGAAAGCAACCCAAAGAGAGTCTCTCCAGGGATTGACCCAATCCAACAACAGATTTATGATTATATTGAGTCACTCGAGCAAAAGAATACATCAGTAGATCAAGGGACTTCATCCAACCCTGAGCAGCCAGCTACATCACAAGAGACTTTGACTAGCTCACTTAAGCAAGAAATCTATGAGCTAGAGGTTTTAAATAGGCATATTCAGAAGGAAAATGAAGCCTTAAAAGAGCAAAACAAGCTGGATAAGATTATCCATGATAACACAATGCTTCATTTGGGTCTGTGGCATAAGAAGAATAGAAAATTAAAGAGGAAAAACAAGAAGCTAAACAGGGCTCTCATTAACCTCAAGTATAGATTCCTCATGAGGAAGCCTAGGATGGCAGTTGTATTAAAGAGAAGCAAGAAAAGTTTGGATGTTTTGGCTAAAGTCTCAGAGCAAATGCAGTAAAAGGAGGATGTTTACAATTTTGATTGCATGGGGACATGTAATAGTCTCACAGTGGGGCAATGTTGAGTTCCAAAACTGCCTCTCTCTTAAGCAACTTTCTCATCCTTCTTTCTTTGCTTTTCCATGAACAATGCATCCTTAATCATAAAAATCCATTGCACATTGCCTCAAGGAGTATATTTTAGTGATTTACAAGTTATATTGTTATGTTTTTTATTTGAATAGGTTTTTCTCTTTCAGCTACGAAACGTAGCCACATTCCGCAGCTAATCAGTTGTTCCGCAGCCATCTCCACGATTTTGTAGGTTACAAGTGTCAAGAGAGGAAACGGACCACATGGGTACCTTGGAAAATGTTAGAGCATGGATTGTATCCTATCCATTTGGCCTAGATCGATGAGGAGGACTCTGGTCAAAGGGAAGTCAACTGTAAGAGACCTATGGCAAGTAGGACTCTGTTTTCACACGATTCTCAGTGATGGATCCGAGGCAGTCTCCTAAAGCCAAGGACTTCATCTGCCACCTGCACAAATAGAATCCAACAGCCACTATTAGAAGATTTATGTTTCAAGGCAACCGAAGACAAGAATTTCGCATACACTACCTGTCTATGTGTTTTGCTATAGCTGATTTCTCTCTTCAAAACAATTGTATATTTTTCCTATAAATACCAGCATGTAGAACGCAGAACAAGTTCAAATTTTTGCTTATGTAATAGTGCAAATTTCCGCTTTGTAGTGTGAAGAACTCATTTCTCTGTTTTAATACAAAAACTTTGTTTTCAATGGATACCTGAAGCGCTTGTGAAGTGTTGATTCCGTGTTGATAATCCGAGACCTTGCAGAGGGCCCCTACATGGTCAAGGGTACATTTTAATTATGTTTTGTATTTAGTAGTTCAGTTGTACATTCACTGTGTTTTTCATTATGTTTATAAACGTTTTATGACTCTGTTTGTAAATGCAACTTGTGTTATCTTTTCACTAACTCAGACTAGTTGTATTCCAACGTAGAATAGTCCTTTGATTTTCATTACTTTCTAGTCTCTTACCTGTAGCTTTAAGTTGATATCAGTAGCATAAATTGATTTATTTCATCTGTTGTTCATTAGTTTCTAGATTTTTAAATTGAGTTGTACATTAGTTTGTAGCAACTCATGATATAAATGAATGTTTCCAAAAGCCTTTCAGTTGATGGTTAATCATGAAACCAAGTGGTGAAATGTTGCATTTATGAATGAGTCTTTCATTACAATTGTTGTTCATTAGTTTTTGAGTTAAGTTGTTCAATGCCATTTCCTTATTAGTTCAAGTAACTCATGTTATAAATGAATATTTTCAAAATCCTTTCAGTTGATGGTTAATCCTAAAACTAAGTGGTGAAATGTTTTATTTATGAATGAGTTTTGCCTTGCATTTTCATGTTTACTTTTATTAGAATAATGAAGAATGAAATCCCTCAAGAATGCTATCACAAGGAGGTAGTGCTCTCTAAATTGCGTAGCAGAGTGACAACAATACTTCACTTAGCTTTACTTTCATAATAGAATAGTTGCAACTTTGTTCTCAATTATGGTTTTTCACTTAGTTTAGCTCATGTCTACATTTCTTAGAATGATGAAGAATGAAATCTCTCACATTGCTATCATAAGGAGGTAGTTCTCCCTAAATTATGTGGCAGAGTGACAACAATACTTCATTTAGCCTTGCTTTCATAATAGAATAGTTTCATCTTCAGTTTTAGTTTTCCACTTAGTTTAGCTGCAATTCCATCTTCAGTTGTTCATTAAGCTTTAATTTTGCAATAGATTAGACAGTAGAGGTAATCTTACTTTTAGTATTTCATTTTTGGTTTATCATAGATAGCTGCAATCTCATTTTATTATTTAAGCTTTGGTTTTGCAATTAAGTAGATAGTAGTTTTAAGTCCTTTCAGTTCATGTTTTGGAAACAATCATAATAGCAAGAAGAGAAGCTCTGTTTTCATTTTCTTGTTTACAAACTTTACTTCCAAATTTGGCCTAAAATCACTTTTAGATCTCATTTCATTCTTAGCAGCAGTAGATTAAGATTTTGTAGACTACATTGCAGAACATTAGGAATCAAAAGAAAAAAACCCTAAAACAAACATAAAACAAAAAAATAGTGAGGTAAGAGGGTCATCTAGCACATATAGTGCACTACACTTCATCAGTTTACGATACCCGGATTGATAATTTATGTAGCAATTTAGGACACTAAATTGACTGAACATCCTCAACGCTTGAGTAGTTCTAGATGCTTCTGTATAAAATTATCATCCTGTTGGAAATAATACTGAGAGGGGGGGGGGTTGAATCAGTATTAGAAAATCAATAACTTTTTCATTTCCATAATTGCAACTGTGTTTATTGCAACTAGCATATATCTAGTAAACTTATGATTCAGTTAATCCATTAAATGTTGATCTTTAATCAGTGCATCAGAACTTCATTAACCATATGAACAGTAAACAGGTGCACTAAAACAGAATATATCATCACACATAAGAAGCACACATGAACACCATGATGTAAGGTGGAAACCCAATGTGGGTGAAAACCACCTGCTGCAATTCGTCTCTATCTTCTTTTAATAAGAAAATTCTTTTTACAATATTTCTATACTGGTGCAGTCTTATACTGGTACGCAGGCTTCTTCCTGCAGAAGGCTATAACCTTCTCTTGTTCTCCAGCTTCTCCTGGAAGGGAGCTACAACCCCCTTAGCTCTTGTACTAGCTGATGTACTAGTACGTAGGCGCTAACCTACAGAAGGCTACAACCTTCGTTCTTCCTCCAGGTACCACGTTTCATAAATTTTCAGACTGGATACTCTTGGAACACAACATCATAATCTGAAGGCCACGTTTCATCCAATTTTCATACTAGACCCATCAATAACATTGAAGCACAAAATCAATCACCACTTGCATCATCAATCTCTGAATCACCCAACACTGAATCACTGAAACCCTGTCAACAAAAACACAGTCACCAGAACACAGAGCAAATCACAGAACTCTGCAACAATATTCAGAGCCAACTGTATCATCAAAAATCATGCATCAGAGTGCATACGCTACTTGGAAGAGCCAAACCAGTGTGTATATGCAACTTCACCAAAGCGAACCAGCGTATATGTCATCAAATACTTACTTATAACTTCGCTGCACTTCCCGACTTCAGACATACCTAGATCATTACATACAAAAGGATAATACGTGTGTTAGCAACCAGATCTAGTCTATTAGATCACATAAAGATAAGTCATTATGATCCTGATCCATTATTAGATCTCATCCATCAATACTGAAGCTAATCATAATCAACCAATCTGAATATGCAGAACACTGACACCAGTAAACAGTCACCAGAACTTAGAACATTGCATCAACAACCAGAACCACCTATAACTTCCAACATCATAGCTCATATGTTATACGCTACTTAGATGTATCTAACCTGCATATATACGCGCTTTTATCAAATTCAACCAGTGTATACATCTGTAAATATTCATTCATAATTTGCAGCTATTCCAGACTTGAGTTATACCCAGATCATAATATTTATAGAACATTACATGCGTCAGTATACAGATCAAGAATAAGCATGATCAAACCATATAGAGATGATTCATTCCAAGCCCTAAGATCCCGATCCATCATTAGACCTTGTCCTCCATCAACCGTTGAGATTCCTCCTTGGCTCAGATCAAGCAAAGCATCATAAACCCATAACCTGCATACTAGATCTCACACTTCATTAGATATTCGAGACTTTCTGAGTGCCTTTGCCTAATGATCTTCTCCTCCTTTTATAGTCTTAGGCCTTACTCAATACCATGGTCCAAAACCACGTAGGACCAATACCTTGGACCCAATACCTGGGGTCAATACCTCGGACCAAATACCATGGACCAATACCAAAATACCATGGTCCAAATACCACGGACCAAAACTTAGTTTTCTGACATGTATGCGCCTTTCCTTCTGTGAAAGTGCATGTATACAATATGCATGCCTTTGTATATAGTGAACCTGTGTGTATACACTACTTGCTATATAGTGAACTTGCGTATATACGCGAGTTGGTATATAGTGAACCTGTGTATATACGCGAGTTGGTATATAGTGAACCTGCGTGTGTACACGACTTGGTATATAGTGAACTTGCGTATATACGCGACTTGGTATATAGTGAACCTGCATATACCTTTCTTTCTTCATTCTGTGAGTCTAAACAGAGATCTTTCATCTGAGAGAGTTGACTTCTAAACTGATTCCTTGAAACTGCCCTGCATTTCATCACATCTATAAATACTACTGTCATGCATTCTGTCACATCTGATATCTCTTCTATAGATTCATATAGTTACCATGTATAAGTGAGTTGTTCTGCTAGAAGTGGGTTGCCATCAAGTACAACACATTCATCATAATGCCAACAATCTCCCCCTTTGGAATTGATGGCAACAACAACACCAAGTCACTCTCCCCCTTTGACATCAAGGGCAAAGGGCGGACCAAGATCTTCTCCCCCCAAGAGTAGAAGACTTTCATATCTGAATAGCTAAATATTAATCATGCTCCCACTAGGCACATGCTGAAATCTTTGATTGAACTCCCCCTTTGTTCATGCTGAGATGTAGTGTATCATCCATACTCCCCCTGAGCACATGCTGAGTCTACAAATATTTCCAAGAAAATAACATGACTCTATAACTCAAGTATGTGAGTTTGACCTTCCTATCACCAATGACTCATACATACATTCATTATCACAACCAAGTGGGGATAAACTTGACTCATCCACCCAACCAAGTGGGGATATACCAGATACCAATTGTTTTATACATGACTGAAATATTACATCATCCTTCCCATGTGTAGTGGGGGTATTGTTATAGACATATTTGGGCACTGCAACCCCAATCACATATGTCCATAAACCAAGGGCTTTTAAACCCCTAAAAGTGTTGTTTCATACCCTAAAGGAACAAGGTCAGCTGATTACATCATTTCCCAGAAGTTCTCCCTGAAAAACTGGTCAAAACTGGACCATACAGACTGCTCCATGCTGAGGGTGTGATGCATCTCACCTGTCACATGCAAAGGGTGCGATGCATACTGAAAAGCCCTTCTATATGGTGCAATAAGCGAGAGCAGACAAATGGTAGAGGCAGTTTGCTAGGTGTAAACCCAGAAAATCTTCTAGAAACTGCTCATTTGACACTTGCCTCTATGAATTCGCCCAGGGATGAGTAAGAGATCATGAAATATCCAAGTGGAACCAAGAACTATCAGTGAAATGACACTAATCAAAATCCCAGAAGCTGACTCACCCACCTGAAAATATCTATATATGGATCCCTCATCCTAGAGATCCAGAGGCTGGAATTTTGTATTTTGTAAGGAAGTGTTGTTGGTTTCTCTGTGAAGCATTGTATTGTTGGGTGATCTAGCTTTTCATGAGGTGAAGAGGGCTTTCATGCTGGGAGGATGGCGCTGGATCAGACAGCTGGGTTGTAATCCTCTCTTCTACTACTTCTATCAATAAAGCTATTTGAGTTTTCCTCCATATACTTGTATATTTCTGAATCTTGTATTTGTGTATGCATTTGTATGGTTAATGTACATCTGATTCTACATTGTTTATGGTTATAGATCTCTATGCTTTGATGGTATTTTGCTGCTTTGACTCTACAGGTGTTCTTTGAAGCAGGACAAGTGAGAAAGGAGTGGCGAAAGCTCTATCAAAGGAAAGAGGAAACAAGTAAGGAGCCAAGCGAAAGACTAAGGTTGGTGTTCTCTGCTTCTCTCTCATCTATCTCTCATAAAGGAAGACACAAGTTACTTTGAATTGTTTGTTTCTAAGATAGCTACCCGTCTTAGTGTGACTAGCAGATCTGAGTAGACACTAGTTTTCCTGATTAAAAAATGGTAACTTCGCTGGGGAGCGAATATTTTGATTGTTAGTCATTGTTGTTTGCTTTATAAACTACAAATGGACACTGAAGTTAAGCCAGCTAGCCTTCGAATTGCTTTTGCTATGCAACTGCAAAGTAGATCAACATTGCTTCAGTGAATCTCCAGGTTAGTTTATGAACTGAACATCTGACTTGCAAACATCCTAAGTGCCCTGGTGGTCGCTCAAAAATCATTAGATCAGCCCCTATACTTTTTGTTTACTATCTATCATTAGCTCAGCCTAAATCCCTGAACTTAGCTGCAAACTGTGAGTGAAAACCAAGCTCAGTCTCATCCCTGGACCATCGCACTGTCTTTCATTGGCAAACTGGATGCATCGCACCTCCCATGTGTTGCAGGTAAGATGCATCTCTGTTTCCCTGTGTTACAAGTGTGATGAATGAATGAGATTGTTTTTGCCTCCAGATTTTGGTTTTTCCTTCATTGTTTTCAGCTCTATTCAGTAGTTTTGTTGTCTATGATTAGTATATCACTGTTGAAACTCTCTTCCTTTGCATTATTCAGCCTCCATTGATAAGGAATTGTAAATGTTTTTTTATGTATTTTTCATCATTTATAGTCCTCCTTTGCAAATAGTAGCTTAATCGAACTGTCGTCTTTTGATTTGAAAGTGTCGCAAGTGTCGTTTTCAGTAAAAGAAAAGAGTGTCATAAAGTCTTCCTCTTTTAGATAGTCGATTACACTTTTGCCATTATATTTGATTTGAATCATCAATTCTTTGAAGTGTCGAAAGGATTTTTCAAGTTGAAATTGAAAGTGTCGTCTAAATCTTCCTTTCGTTTTTGAAAAGAAATTTCTAAAGTGTCGCTTTGAAGAAAGATAGTTCAGATCTATACTTAGTTTTCTTTTGTCATTCTCACATTAAGGAAACTGAAAAAAAAAATACATGCATGTGCATTTGCATTTAGACTGCATGCGGAAATTGATTTAGGACTGTGCATCTTAGTGTGTGCTCTCTGCTCTATGTTGAAAGAATTTTACTCCTCTTTCCTTAGTAGCTAGGATTTTCATTGCTAAAAGAAAATAAACGACTGTTTATCATCTTAGATTGCATATTTAGGAATTGTACATCTACATCATGCGGTGAACCTTAAAGGCAAACTTCTTAAGAAAGATCAACTGTAAAATAAACCTCAATGAACATAAAAATGCTTTGGAACCTAACACACCAAATCTAGAAGTCTAGGCTAGAGACGTATTCCGGTGTCGTAAAGCCTGGTAAATATCGTTTTCATCGTAGGTTGGGTGATTCCTCCTCTTTGATACAACAAGTGCCAGTACAGAATTGTGCTCCCACATACCGTCGAGTATATATTGGGAGACCACAATAGGCTATATCCTTTATCCTTAGGAAGCCGTATCTGCATCCCTATCGATCACAATGCACTGAACACAGCATTCGGGAAGATTGACTGTCGTACGTAAAAATTATTCTGCAATTTTGCGATTGGTTTGGTTATCCCTCTGTCTAGATTTCCAGAGTAGTCACTTTCGTTCCTTTTCAAACTCCTTAAAAGAAAAGGTCCATCTGAGCACTTGTCACTTCAGGCTTATTAAAAAATCAAAGGTGACTAGATTCATCTTTAGCTTTTTCTCGACTCTTAAAAATTGAAAAAGAAAGTTGTGTCAAAGCGTCATAAAATTTATTTTAATCAGAATAACATCATTGTTCCCTCATTGGTCTTAGGTTGAAAAAATGGAGTCCACCAGTCAAGGATTTCCCCTTGGGGGGAATCCTAGTCCTTTCTCTTCTTGGGGAGATGTTGGTGCTCCACACATGGCTACATTGTCCCTTCCAGGACTCACAATTGGCCTGCCAGTATGGCTTTTCTCGACCTCTATTGTTCAAAACATCGTAATTCCTCAGGAATCAAATCAGCAACCAGATGGTACTGGAGTCGCTCCCCCACCTTCTACTTCATTTGTTTCTCCCTCTCCTTCTTCCTCTTCGCTTGGTGAAGCTAGTAACACTAAAAACCAAGTAACTAAGAAGAAGAAGAAAGGGAAGGAGAAGAAGAAGAATAAGCCAACGGCAAAAGGGGGCAACCATGCATCGTCTGGTGAAAACCCACACACTGCACCATCCAAACCTAAATCTCCATGTGTCATTTGCAAAGGAGACCACTATCATCGAGATTGTCCTTACATCCCGCAGATCTTAAGAGACTGGTCTCCCTACCTGCACAATCCGGTGTCTTCAACCTCTGACGATCATGTTGAGAGCACACCATCAACTAGTGAAAATGGAATCAATGGACAAAAAGGAAGATATAAATTTCCTTGTAGACTGTGTGAAGGCGATCATGCCCTCCACCGTTGTCCTTTCCTGGATGAAGCTAAAAGAGTCTTGGATAATCGTCCTGCTTCACTGCAGTGACTTCCTCCTAGATACAAGAAACTCTTGCCAAGTCCATCGCTAGTTGAAAATCCGACTGACACACCTTTGTTGTTGGTCGAAGCACCTATCATTGAAGATAAACCCTCTGAGTCCACACCGGACCAAAGTCAATAGGTCGAGACGGCAGTCGACCCAGTCTTGTCTTCAGAAGGTCCACCTTCAGATGATACAGTCATCAAAGAGAATGAGAATGACACTGTTCAAATTATTTTTGTTAACACAAAATCCGATGAACATGGGGGCAATCTACCCATTCCTTTACCGTAGGAAGGAAGTTCATCAGAGATTCATCTGGTCATTTATTCGGTCCCTCCTCCAAGCAATCTAGTCGTTTCCTTCGATTAGAATCTACTATAGAGACCCCGCCTACCATCTAATGTACCATTCTGAATCATAGTGCAAGCTTACAGAATTATCATGGCTGGTACTATCATAGATTAAGGGGCTTCCGTGAGTATCCTTTCCTCAACTACTTGGAAAGTGCTTGGTTCGCCATTGCTTCTGCCTGAGATTCGAAATTTGTCAGGCTTCAACAAAGGAACCAGTCGACCTTTAGGGATCCTTCCAAATTTGCCTATAACTTTGAGAAGGAAAACCATTCATCTAAACGTAATGGTAGTCCAAGGGCCTCTAGATTACAATCTACTCCTTGGGCATGACTACATTTATAGCATGGGAGCTATTGTTTCCTCACTCTTTTGAGTGATGTGTTTCCCGTATGAAGGCAGAATGGTCCAGCTCGTTGACCAGCTTTCATTCCCCAGTTCAAACATGGCTACTAGTCAAATGCCATCCCTAACTGGTCTTTTTGCACAAGGAATGTCTCATCAACCTCTAGTCCATCCACCTGATGAGTGCAAGTGATTCGGTGAATGTGACTAAACCCAGGGGGCATGCACCCTGGTCTGCTTCAGCAGGAAAACCCTAGGTATAAGGTAGGTTTCCGTGTAGGATATACGACTAGTCTAACACACTCGTCCATTTAGGAAAATGGGATTAGACTGGAAAAGGATTCCCTCGTCAAAGGTTATGTGAGTGGAAGCTCCCACCATTCACCTTTTTCTATTTCGATGGACAAAGCCAAGGAAGTGTTTTGTCTACAAATGTGGACAAAACAACCTTGCTTTAATGCAAGAAATTCCATATGGTAACCTGGAAACTCTACTTCTCTTTATACCTGGGGGCATGCAAACCTTTTATACGCAAGTGAAAAGTGACCAGTGTAACTCTAATCCCGTAGTTTTTTACTAACTTCCACTGCTTCAGTTAGGTGATTGGTATGATCATCCATTCACCTTTGCAAGGGCCAAATGGCACCAGTAAAGTAAAGGAAAGGTTTCCCGTCGAGAAGCTATCCTACCTAACCTCAGTAGTTCTTTAACTCCTAGGACAGTAGTTGACCGTTCCTAGCTTGCATACAAAAGGCTCCGGAGAAAAGTTGTGCATGGGGCAAGCTCCCTAAAAAATGAACCTACTAATGAGAGACATCCTTATTATACAACTGGCACGAGCAATCTTTCCGCAAAGTTCAATCTTGTTAAAAAATAAACCTAGTTATGAGCATATGTTCCCCCAGAGTTCAAGCTCATTAAAAAATGAACCCACTTTTGGTAAATAACCTTTGTGATCGCATTACTATCAGCTTTTGAGCCTTGGTCATGTTCTTGCCTTCACCTCCACTTTTTCGCTGATCATACATCTCCACTTGATTGTTTACCCTTTTGAGGAATAGCTGCGACGAGTGACTCTGTTATCCACCTTCTTTACACCGTCGTGATTGAAAAGTTCCAAACCTTACCTGGAACCAGCTGCTACCCGAAAATATCACTCGTTCCTCAAAGACGAGTCTCTTTTAAGCTCTTTTTAGACTCGTAAAATATAAAAAGATTGCCGAGAAATTGGCCTCTCCAGCTCGTTAAAGTGATTGGAAGTGCCATCCCTCCTCTATATTTTAATATTTTTGGACGTGAGGGATCATTACACAAAAATATTGAGCCCTTATCTTTTTCGGCTCGTTAAAGTGATCGAAAAAGTCATCCTTTTCATATTATTTTATACTTTTTCAGACTTAAGGGATTATACTATGAAAAAGGATTACTGGAGTTTCCTTTCTGTCTCTTTTTAGACTCTCTAAAACTAAAAAGGACCGAGTTATCTTTGTCGTTAAACTCGTTAAAACAATAGCAACAAACTTGTCCATTACAGACAAGAGCGAGTTTCACTGTCGCTAGGCTCGCTAAAACATAGCGACAGGTTTTCCCGAAGGGAAAATTATAGAACAAGCATATGTTATCCTCCTCAAGCTTGAAAAAAATAAAGAGGTACTGGTCAACAATGACTGGGGAAAAATTGGGAAGAAAACTTGAAGAACTTCATTGGTAGCAGGTCGCTCTTGAACATGACACTTTCACTCCATCACCATGATTGAGTCAAGTTGGGTTATTCCGTTCATCGGTCCATTGGTCCTCCGTACCATCCATTTTTGGGGTTAACGCTACCGATCCATTTTCAGTGTCGCCAGTGTGTTCAAGAGAAGTCGCTCAGAGAATTCACCAACCCAGCTTACGCCTCATCCGCTGCAATACCTTCATTCTCCATTTTTCATGACCGCCACCCTGAACCTTGTATCATCAGATCATTTTCACCTCCACAAAATCATTTGCTCCGTTCCGTGTCGTAGATGTGGGATTCATTAAGGCCCTCCTACGACAGGTCACTTCTTGTTGACATCAGCTCATTATCCAAGAAGTCGACTTAGGAACAACCCTTTCAGTACTTTGAAGCTTGCATGCCTTAATGGCAAGTTTCTCACTTCCGACAATAGGTTTACATCAATGGCCTTCGACCAAAAGATTTTGCGTGGTGTTCAACATCAACTCATGTATTCACACCACATGAATTGTACTACGGCACCTTGAGGGTCATTATCATTTCGGTGATTCCTCTCGCACCTGTTAACAGCTTACATCATTGGCTGGTAATCAGGCAATGTCTTTCCATGTTCGACACCAGAACATCTTTTCACATGGATCGACTTGTACTCCAGGAGAAGATTGAATGAGTTTGAAGACCCCGGATCTAGTTTCATCCATTCGGGCTATGATATATTCAGGAAAATAAAGACATCAAATGTACATCATAGCTGCACAGATAATCATCCAAGCCAAGGGATGATGGCTCTACTAGAATCATCAGTCTGCCACACAGACGGTTGTCTATCCCATGTACATGAAAATGAATTTATAAAGCTGAGCATGGGAATACCCGCCTCATCTAGATCATGAAAATATTGTGAAGATAATGTATTGTATTGTATCTTATTACAGGTCACCTTCCAGTTCGAAAAACCTCGGATCCTCATGATAAAGCATTTCACCCGACATCAGAAGATTTACGACCATATTTTGGCATTGCAACCCCAATCACACATGTCCATAAACCAAGGGCTTCTAAACCCCTAAAAGTGTTGTTTCATACCCTAAAGGAATAAGGTCAACTGATTACATCATTTCCTAGAAGTTCTCCCTAAAAAACTGCTCAGAACTAGTCAAAACTAGACCATACAAACTGCTCCATGCTAAGGGTGCGATGCATCTCACCTATCACATGCAAAGGGTGCGATGCATATTGAAAAGCCCTTCTATAGGGTGTGATAAGCGAGAGCGGACAAATGGCAAAGGCAGTTTGCTAAGTGGAAACCTAGAGAATCTTCTAGAAACTGCTCATTTGACACTTGCCTCTCTGAATTTGCCCAGGGATGAGTAAGAGATCATGAAATCTCCAAGTGGAACCAAGAACTATCAGTGAAATGACACTAATCAAAATCCCAGAAGCTGACTCACCCACCTACAAATATCTATATATGGATCCCTCATCCTAGAGATCCAGAGGCTGGAATTTTGTATTTTGTAAGGAAGTGTTGTTGGTTTCTCTATGAAGCATTGTATTGTTGGGTGATCTAGCTTTTCATGAGGTGAAGAGGGCTTTCATGCTGGGAGGATGGTGCTAGATCAGACAGCTAGGTTGTAATCCTCTCTTCTACTACTTCTATCAATAAATCTATTTGAGTTTTCCTCCATATACTTGTATATTTCTGAATCTTGTATTTGTGTATGCATTTGTATGGTTAATGTACATCTGATTCTACATTGTTTATGGTTATAGATCTGTATGCTTTGATGGTATTTTGCTGCTTCGACTCTACAGGTGTTCTTTGAAGCGGGACAAGTGAGAAAGGAGTGGCGAAAGCTCTATCAAAGGAGAGAGGAAACAAGTAAGGAGCCAAGCGAAAGACTAAGGTTGGTGCTCTCTGCTTCTCTCTCATCTATCTCTCATAAAGGAAGACACACGTTACTTTGAATTGTTTGTTTCTAAGATAGCTACCCGTCTTAGTGGGATTAGCAGATCTGAGTAGACACTAGTTTTCCCGATAACAGGTACGAATTACATCATATGACCAAAAGGGATTCATCAAGGGACTACAATAGACAGAGACAAACTATTACATCATGGGTCTTGATATGACCTTTACATTGAATGATATACATGACATTTATAACAGAGACCAAATATCTAAACAAGACCATGATAGTCATCAGCAACTATCATACACAGTGTATGATCTGCTCCATAAGCATCTGTCAACAGCATCGAGACCAACAACCTATATATGTCCATTAGCGTAGATAACATCAACCTGTGACAAGGTATGTCTGCATATAGATATCAATTCATCCTCTTGATCTTGAGCATTATCATAACCTTCCATGAATCAATTCTGCATATGTCATACAAAATCATTCACATTATATCATATGTGAAAAACACCATAGTCATCACATCATCATCAAGATCTGCATGATCTTTTATACCATCCATGTATCATCACTCGAGAACATCCCACATCTGATAAGCATCAATAAACATATGTGAGTATCAACCTATCATTATATAGGTAAGAACTCATCATCATCATGTCTTCAAATAGTTATGTCTTCATGTGACCTACACTAACTCCATTATCTTGGCCAACCAACAATGCAACTTTAAGTAATCATCCATGTATCCAGCATACTGTATATATTACTATGTATCTAGCAAACCTTGAGCTCAAGATCTTTTTTCAAGACTTCTTGATATCATCAACAGCAACAATCCCCAACCATGTGAGAGCTAAGAACTATAGGAATCCTGCATCATAACTGTATTATATGATCTTTATGCATATGACGGCAGTAGCATATGAGTGAATCATCATCAAGTAATGAAGTTGTGTATTCAAGCTTTGTACTTCTCCTTATCCTTATGAAGATCACTGTGTAAGCAACATATATGCATCATCAGAGAATCATCCACAAATCTGATCTGATCACCAACTATGTAACCTCATATGAGATTTTGTCATGGGCAACTCATAACCATATCATAGCAAGATGTATCATTTAGCCATATAAGCATCATCATCATTGATTAGGATCTAAAGACTTCTAAACATAATGCCAACAATGCTTTATTAGAAGCATAGCATGTTCTCCCCCTGAACCTATTCCATCTGTTCATTGTCAGATCTGATCATGCATATATCAGCAAGAAGTATCAAGGCATCATCATCAATCAGATATACATCAAGTTAACTTGTGAGGATCAAAAACAAAATCTTATGAGTATCGATACATTTCCACACATTAACAGCAGATTGTAACCATCATCAAATAGAGTAAATAATTGATTGAACCATATCAGACCCTTTTTCCTAAGTCTGTCCCATTTCTTTTCCTCAAACTAACATATACACGACTGTGCAGTGTTTAACTTGCGTATATACGCGACTTCTCTTCATGAAACTTGCGTATGAGATTTAGAACACTGAAGTTTCACACTTTCAGCTCCCTCTGAGTCTGTCATGTTTGTACATTGTGTTGTGCCACATCTTTCTGATTGTACTTCCTTCTTCTTCCATATCTTCAAGTGTGATGATGTTTTCTCCTTTTGGTATGGTGCCCATACTTTGTTCCTGCATTCCTTTGCTATATGTCCAAGCTTGTTACATGCATAACATCTCATATGTTTCATATTCCTTTTATAGCAGTCAATGGCTTTGTGACCAAACATATTGCAAGAAAAACAATATCCCTTAAAGTACCTGGAATGTGATGATATTTTTGTGTGATGGTCTTGAACCATTCTTCTTCTGCATCTGGCTACAACATGTCCAAAATTATGACATACATAACATTCAACATTATTCAATTGAGGAAATGACCAACTATCACTTCCATAGTTAGGAGTAAAAGATTTTCTTTGAAGAATTTCTTTCCTTGGTTGTTGATGGGATTGACCTCTCATCTCCTTGTTGAGCATTTCATATTTTGCATTAGAGTCCCTTGTCTTACTTTGTGAACTAGATTCACCTTCAACAGATTCATGAAAACCAAGACCAGTTTTGATAGTAGGAGACCTTTGACTACTAAGAATATCATCCAAGATCTTAGTACTATCTTGAAATCGTAAGAGCTTATCCTTTTCTTCTAATTTATCAATTAGAATATTTACCTCAACCTGATGTTGCTCTTCCTTTTCAAGATACTGCTTCTTCATGATTCCTTCAGCTTTTCTTTCTTCTTCCAACTGATTTCTTAATTCAAGAACTTCGTTTTCTTGTTTTTCAAGAGCTTGGAGTAGTTCTTTATTCTGCTTATTTGATTCTTCAAGATCTTCTTTTAGCAAGAGGATCTTAGCTTCAAGAATTTCATAGTAACTGGATCTATCTCTGAGTTTCTTGACTGTTGTGCTCCTTTAATTTACTTCATTTCTTAATGATGTCACTTCATCCTGTATCTTTTGACATTGATCTTCCTTTTCCTTGAATTGCTTCCTTACCTTGTTTCCTTCCTCTAGTTGAGCTTTTAGTTTGGTAGCTTCTTCTTTGGTGGCACATTCCCTTTTGTCCAATAGATTTTGTTGATCTCTAATTTTGTCCGTAAACCTTTTAAATTCTGCCTCTATTTGATATCTTTCATCCTCACCCATAAGAGCAAGTTCAGTTGTTTTCCTATCACTTTCATCATCTTCAAATGGATGGAGAAATGTATCACCAGAGGATAACAAACTCATACCTGATAGTTCTTTTGCTTGTTCATCTTCATTCTAAGGTGATTCTGAATCACATATTCCCCAATCGATTCTCCCACTGTCATAGTTCCTTTGAGATGTCTTCTTCTTCTTAGGCGCTTTCTTCTTTAGCTTCTTTCCCATTGTTCTACAGATCTCCTTCAAGTGATCAAGCTTCTACCAAAGGACATGCTCTGATTCCAATTGTTGGAAATAATACTAAGAGGGGGGGTGAATCAGTATTAGCAAATCAATAACTTTTTCATTTCCATAATTGCAACTGTGTTTAATGCAACTAGCGTATATCCAGTAAACTTATGATTCACTTAATCCATTAAATGTTGATCTTTATTCAATGCATCAGAACTTCATCAACCATATGAACAATAAATAGGTGCAGTAAAACAGAACAGATCATCACACATAAGAAGCACACATGAACACCATGATGTAAGGTGGAAACCCAATGTGGGTGAAAACCACCTACTACAATTCGTCTCTATCTTCTTTTAATAAGAAACTTCTGTTTACAATATTTCTGTACTGGTGCAGTATTATACCAATACGCAGGCTTCTTCCTGCAGAAGGCTACAACCTTCTGTCGTTCTCCAGCTTCTCCTGGAAGGGAGCTACAACCCCCTTAGCTCTTGTACTAGCTGATGTACTAGTATGTAGGTGCTGACCTACAGAAGGCTACAACCTTCTTTCTTCCTCCAGGTACCACGTTTCATAAATTTTCAAACTGGATACTCTTGGAACACAACATCATAATCTGAAGGCCACGTTTCATCCAATTTTCATACTAGACCCATCAATAACATTGAAGCACAAAATCAATCACCACTTGCATCATCAATCTCTGAATCACCCAACACTGAATCACTGAAACCCTGTCAACAAAAACACAGTCACCAGAACACAGAGCAGATCACAGAACTCTGCAACAATATTCAGAGCCAACTGTATCATCAAAAATCATGCATCAGAGTGCATACGCTACTTGGAAGAGCCGAACCAGTGTGTATATGCAACTTCACCAAAGCGAACCAGCGTATATGTCATCAAATACTTACTTATAACTTCGCTGCACTTCCCGACTTCAGACATACCTAGATCATTACATACAAAAGGATAATACGTGTGTTAGCAACCAGATCTAGTCTATTAGATCACATAAAGATAAGTCATTATGATCCTGATCCATTATTAGATCTCATCCATCAATACTGAAGCTAATCATAATCAACCAATCTGAATATGCAGAACACTGACACCAATAAACAGTCACCAGAACTTAGAACATTTCATCAACAACCAGAACCACCTGTAACTTCCAACATCATAGCTCATATGGTATACACTACTTAGATGTATCTAACCTGCGTATATACGCGCTTTTATCAAATTCAACCAGCGTATACATCTGTAAATATTCATTCATAATTTGTAGCTATTCCAGACTTGAGTTATACACAGATCATAATATTTACAGAACATTACATTCATCAGTATACAGATCAAGAATAAGTATGATCAAACCATATAGAGATGATTCATTCCAAGCCCTAAAATCCCGATCCATCATTAGACCTTGTCCTCCATCAACCGCTGAGATTCCTCCTTGGCTCAAATCAAGCAAAGCATCATAAACCCATAACCTGCATACTAGATCTCACACTTCATCAGATATTCGAGACTTTCTGAGTGCCTTTGCTTAATGATCTTCTCCTCCTTTTATAGTCTTAGGCCTTACTCAATACCATGGTCTAAATATCACGAACCAAAACTTATTTTTCTGACATGTACGCACCTTTCTTTCTATGAAAGTGCATGTATACGATATACGTGCCTTTGTATATAGTGAACCTGCGTGTATACACTACTTGGTATATAGTAAACTTGCGTATATACGCGAGATGGTATATAGTGAACTTGCGTGTGTACACGACTTGGTATATAGTGAACCTGCGTATATACGTGTCTTGGTATATAGTGAACCTACGTATACCTTTCTTTCTTCATTTTGTGAGTCTAAACAGTGATCTTTCATCTGAGAGAGTTGCCTTCTAAATTGATTCCTTGAAGCTGCCCTGCATTTCATCACATCTATAAATACTATTGTCATGCATTCTATCACATCTGATATCTCTTCTATAGATTCATCTAGTTACCATGTATAAGTGAGTTGTTCTACTACAAGTGGGTTGCCATCAAGTACAACACATTCATCATAATGCCAACACATCCTTCCATGTGGAATATTCAACGGGTAAGTTCTTCCACTTGATGAGATACTCTGAAATTGATTGATTTCGTAGTTGTCGATTTCTCGGTTCTATGATTACTTCAGGTTCAAATATGATTTTTCCTTCCTTGTCAAGTTCTAGCAATATTGTTTGAATGGGGATCTTCTGCAACTTTTGAATGAGTTCGCACCCTACTTCTTAATTCTTCCATTCATCCCTTGCTTTGTTTATCGAATTTGGTTGGATAATTATACCAGCCTCTCACATTCCTGCAACCATACGTTCAATTTCACTCCTTTGGGCATATGGATATCTGTAAGGCCTGATTTTTGGAGGAACACTTCCTGGAATCAAATGAATAGCATGATCATGATCATGGATATGTGGGAGGCCTTTGGGAGTCTCAAATACCTTGGAATGATTGTCCAAGACTTTTTTGAGATTTGGAGAAATAGATGATTTCGATGTGGGAACCTCTAGCGAACATAATTGTGAAATTACGCCTCTTTGTTCTTTCTTTAGAAGCTTTTTCATTCCATTAGAGATGATTATCTTTCCCAATTTCCCTGTGATAACCCTTAATTCAACTTCTTTTTCTTCCAAAGAAAATTTCATGAAAAGTTCTTGAAAATTAAAAGCTATTGTACCCAAGGATTGTAGCCATTGGACTCCTACTACAACATCAGCACCACCCATTGAAATGGAAAGAATTCGGCTATTCAATATATATTCTCCCATGGATAGCTTGATATTATGGCACTTTCCAAAGAAATTTATGGTTCCTCCACTTGCAACCATCACTTGACACTCTGGTGCTAGATATAGTAAGCAATTCAATTCATTGGCTATCTTACAATGAATAAAATTATGGGTACTACCCAAATCATTCAACATTATTACCTTTTTATTCTTGATATTTCCTTCTATCTTGCTAGTTTGAGGAGTGGTAATTCCGGCCAATGCATTACAAGATACGGTTGGATTCATTTCTTCTTTCTCTAGGGTTTGTTCCTCATGTATATCCTCTTATTTTGACCTTTCTTGTTCCTTTTCTTCCTCCTCTTCACAATCTATGTAAATTAATTTCTTCTTAGAACACTTATGACCTTTAGTGTATTTTCTATCACAACTGGAACGATGCACTTTTTCTCTTTTTTCTTCCAATTGTTGTGGTGTCAACCTTGTAGGTTGTGGAAGGCTAGGGGAAACAACACTTCCATCTTTATAGTTGTGAGTGGTAGGCTTCCTTGTTGCCATAATTTTTCTTTCCATTTTTCTTGCCAACCTAAATGCTTTCTCTAATGAATCAGGTTCCCAAAGGTGAACCTCATGTTGGATGTTATCCTTTAAATTCCCCATGAACACATCAATAATATGCTCCTCTAGAATATCTTTTACCCATATATTCAATTTTTGGATGTCCTCAATGTGCTCCATCATTGAACCCTTTTGTTTGAGGTTTATCAATTGGCTAAAAAAAGTGTTGCTTTTTGTATCCTCATAATGTACTATCATTTCTTCCATAAAAATTTCCCATGTGACAATTTGTTTACGAGAGCAAAGCCATTAATACCATACAAATGGATTTGGTTCCAAATATAAAGTTGCAATGCGTACCTTTTGTGTGTTTTGCACATTATGGAGATTGAAATATTGCTCCATCTGTAGTATCCATGTTACAGGATCCTTGCCATCAAACTTCCGCATGTTGATCTTTGGAACATGGTGGGTCTTTGTTCCAATGTTAGAGTCTATGAAATCATGATTAACATTTCTTTTGTTCTCATCATGAGTTTCCTCTACTACCTTTTCGCCATTAAGAAGCCTTTCTTGTAGCAACTTTGTCAAACCTTCCTTCAAACCTTCCATATATTTCTTCGAATCTTCAATGCTGTCATTCTTTGAATCATGATTAACATTTATTTTGTTCTCATTATGAGTTTTCTTTACTACCCTTTCACCATTAGGAAGTCTTCCTTGTAGCAACTTTGTCAAACCTTTCTTCACATCTTCCATCTTAGCATCCATTCCATTCATCTTAGCTTCCATGCCATCCATATTAGCTTCCAAGCCATCCATATTAACGTGTACGCCATTCATATTAGCTTCCACGCTATTCATATTAGCTTCCGTTACCTATTGTGAGAGTGAAATTTGTTGCATTTGGTTTTGTAATTTTGATATATCATGTTGCATTTATTCCCCTTCTTCATGAGTCATGGTAGAGCTTTCAAGTTGCTTACTAGGTGTTTCAATTTTCTTTCTTTGGGGCATCAATTAATGATAATTATGCTTCACTATTCCCTTTGAACTTCAACCTAATTTTTCAACCCAAATGTATGAAAATTTTTAAAAAGACTGCACACCTCTTTTCGCTTTGTAAAAGCTCGATATTGAATCTGTTGTATCTCTGTAATTGTGGATCTCCCAGGTCTGAAATTTCTCCCTAAAGTATCCCTCTAAGTCCTCTTTCCCATGCCACCAGTATTATCAAAATTGGATTCTCCAAGAACGTGTTATGCCCAACCTCCCATGATGACCTGATTATATAATTTTTCAGTAGATCAAACTTGTACGACGTGCCACGTGTCACTGTTTTGACCTTCGGATATGAAAAATATATAAATAAAACTACAGTCTGTCCTCTTTCTGAAACTTCTTATGTAATTTCAATCTGATTCTCATAGAGAAAGTTATGACACTTTTCCCAGGGTCACTTGTTTGGAATGTAATTCGGGAGTCTGCACAAACCCTAACTTCCTCAAATCATATCTCTGAAAATACAGTGAGACAAGATCTTAAATTCAGACCTGAGCTTCATTATGATTTCATCTCAAATATGTTTTAATGTCAAAGTCGAAACCTGTGTAGAAACAAAATTATAGTGAAAATTCCATGATGACCTGTTTGACATGGAATTCTAGAGCTTGCAAAAATCCTAACTTCCTCAGATCATATCTCTGAAACAATAGTGATACAAGATCTGAAATTTGTATCCGAGGTTCAAAATGATTTCGGCTCAAATGGGTTTTTCTTGTAGCTTCTGACACTTCGTAGAGAAAACGTTATAGCGAAAATTCCACAGTGACCTGTTTATAGCAGCAAAACCCTAGAATCCAAAGCTCTGATACCATATGTTATGAAACCGGCCCACAAAAAGATAGAAAGGAGAGATAAATGCCTTAGAATTCAACCTCTTCGAGGGGAAACCTCCTTTACATTACTCAAATGAACAATTCTTGGATGATACAAATGACAAGACCTCCTTTCTATATATAGGAGTCTAAGGGGTCATAATATAATCAGAGCCGACATAACAATAATAATCTAAGGGCACAACAATAACAATATTGGGCTTCTGTGGGGCACCATAATAACACTATGGGTACTACATGGGAACAACAATATAATAAGAGGGTTGCACTAATAACAATAAGGGGTTACACTAGTAGTATAGGGACCTAACAATACATAGCTCCATGAGCATTTTACATCATTTACCAATCAAATACAGTGTCACTATGATCATCACCTATGGACCAATGACTCAAAAAAACATGATACATCATGACTATTACATCATCATTAGCCCATACATGTGGTTTCAATAAGACTCCATGACATTCCTTCAAAATGTGCCTATCAACACAATAACTCAATCTACTAATGACTAGACCCACTACCAATATAAAATGATGAATCAATGAAAAATACATGGCTATAATAAATTTATTATAATAGCCCACATATGGATGGTCCTAGTGTCAAGTCACATATTCATGTCATTGCCACACTGTATCCATGCTAGGATAGTTGAAATTTGATCAATGAATGTTGCAGCAAGGTTGTTATACATATTTTTTTCCACTTGTACACAACAAATACATCAACTGCAAAAATAATGAGTGAAAATAAATAAACATAAAGAACAAGCCTTGAAAAACATATCTCCCCCTGAGCATAATATACCTCATGAGAATGTTGATCATGTGGACATTAATATGCATGGCTAAACAGGATCAAAAACTCATTGTTGTTGGTACTCCTCAAGCTTCCAACACTCCCCCTGAGACCATGTTACTCTCATACATATTGTTGCAATCAAATAGATCTAACATGCAAGAATGGACTGTAGTAGGGGTTGGTCTCTCCTAATATGAATCTGATAAGGAAGAGTACTCCCTTGGTCTCTTCTTACTCTTCGCTCTTCCCTTCAACACATACACATTATCCGGTGTCTTGACTCCCTTGGCAATCACTCTTTTTTATCCTTATTTCTAGATGATGCAACCTTTGGAGTTGAATATCACTTCCTTTCCTCCATCAACCATTTAGCTCACACTCAAAATATTATGCCTTAGACCTTCAATGAGCCAAATGTCATTTGTATTTGTCCTCTTCTCACCAGTATTGGCTTTACCACTTCGTAACACTCTTGTTGTCTCATTTCCTTCAAACTCAACGCAGTTATTCTTGGTGCTATTGAGAAAATAATTTTTTCTCCTATCTCTTGACATATGATGTGAGCATCTGTTATCAATATACAACGTGTCATCCTCATCACGTGAACAAAATGCAATGCCACATCTTCCTAGTTTTTCCTCCTTCTTCCACATGTTCCTTACCTAGTTCCTTGGTTGCACATTCTCCTTTAACTGCTTCTTTTAGACAAATGGCCTTAACGATCTAGGCATATTACAATCCTTGGTCATGTGCCCAATATTATGACACTGTAACACTCTATATGACCAAAATATGTAGCCAAAGGATCTTATCTCTTGCTACTCATACTATACCTCCATCTTCTCATTCTAGATCAACAATCAATGGCTTTATTCCCAAACATGTTACAAGCAAAACAATGACCACTAAAAAAACTCATATACCTAAATGTAGGTCCTCTTCTTGGCTAATCACATTGTTGCATTGATGTATGTATTCTCCTCTGACAATCAACTTCCACATGACCAAAATTGTGATAGTTGAAACACTTGATCTCTTCCATCAAGAGGGTAAAGGAGTTTTGATTTATCCTCTGAAATTTTCCACCATCAATCCCAACAGTGAATGGTCTCCTAGGTTCTCTTCTTTGCTACTGCTGGTGGATTTGTTTTCCCTCTCCTTTATTTTTCTATTGCTGGTCACATTCTTTGCTGTAGGATTCTTTGGTTCTGATTTGTTATTCTTTCCTGCATGTAAACTTGTCTCACCCTTTTGAATATTTTTCTCCGTTTTTCTTACTACTATGGTCCTCTTCACTTGCTCCAGCTGCTAGTCCTTTTCTTCAAATTGCTTCCTTAATTTATTAATCACACCTTCAAGCACTTCAACATAGTCTTTCTTATCCTTTTTCTTGTTGCAATTGACTTCTTCAACTCTTTTTTATTATTCCCTTTGTGTCCTCAAGGTAGATATTTATTCCATTAGACTTTTCTCCTTTTCATCACAAACCTGCAATTTCTTCTCATGCTCCTTCGATACATTTGTTAGTATACCAATCTCAATATAAAATTCTTCAATTAAAACCATGGAAAATTCATATTCAGCCTTAAGGAGCATATAAATGTGATCACCATTGTTTTCACTAACTAGATCTGAATTATTTTCACCACTTGTATTAAAAATATAACTCGAAAGTAAATCAATGTGACTTATACCTTCATATTTGTTGTCTTCTTGTACAGCGGGTTCAACTTAATCTTTGTTCTTCTTCTTAATGGATCTCTTCTTCTTCTTCTTCTTCTTTCTTCTCTTCTCAAGCTATTCATCACTACCTCTGCAACTTTCTGAAAATAACGTATTGAATCTATCCCAAACCTCCTTGGCATATTTTAAATCTCCAACTTTCTCCAAATTTGCATTATGGATATTTTTTAGAATAATTCGCCTTGCTTGAGAATTTAGCTTATTTTCTTCAGATGAAGGCAAATCTTCATCGTATCCTTCACAAACAATACTCCCAAGTTATATCCACAAGAAAATAACTTATACTTCACACTTTCTTTCCATACCTTGAAATTTGCAGTAGTGAGAATCAATATTCCTTGAGAACTCATTTTGGAAAAAAATGCATTTTTTTGTTAAAAAAACACCAAATCTACTCTCCAAGAATTAAGTTGCAACCGAGAGTCCCACTCTGATACCAATTGTTGGAAACCTTTGAGAATTACTGAGGGGGGTGTCAATCAGTAGTCTGACTTATTATCAAATTTTCCCTTTATTACTTCTCAACTGAATCACACACTTGTTATTGCAGCAACTCACAATATGTTAGCAACGTATGAGTAAATAATAAAAATTTCAACATATAAGCAACATATACTAAATGAAAACCATAAAATCACAACCACAAAAATCATCACACCACATGAGACACAATATTTTTGTTGGAAACCCTTGCGAGAGAAAAACCACCCTTTTTGTTGTTGCTTTGCTCTAAATTTCTATTATGTCAAGAAATTTGTCTTTTACATAGTTAGTTGACTCTGATAAGCCTGGAGACTTGACCTCATACACAATAGGCCAACAAAAATCAGCCCAGAGACTCGATTCTACTGATTAGCTTGGAAGACTTTGTTCTCACACGGATCTATGGACTACCATCCACTGAAGTCCACCACAATCAAATGGTCCTTGCCCAACTCCGATTGCACTATCCAACATCGATTGGATGGATAAACTGTTCCTTTCGTTGAAGCTTCGAAATCATTTCTCCTCTCTCATGAAGCCGTTTCTCCTCCACACTATGTGGACCTCATTTCATATATTTTCAAACTAGATCAAAGACGATATTCTCAACAAGAATTTAGCTATGTAATCATGAATCTCTGCAAATCATAAATAAAAACACCACCAACAATGTTCTCTCAGCACTAGATAAATATTGGCACAAATGCAACCATCAATAATACAACCATCCAACAACAAAAACACTACTACATATCTCTCAAATTAACTCTGCTACAACAACCACAAATCTGATCTAAAAATTGATGCTCCACTTCAGAATGCTACTACAATATTGCCATTATAAATCGCATACTAAAGAAATCCCTCTCACAAATTGATCTAAATAATTATACTACTACTCTAATGTTCTCACTCACTCTACTACCTCGACCAACCAATACTCAGCTCTAAAATGATGTATATAAAATGTGTTGTGAGAAATTCATCTTGGGGCTAGGATCAAGAGTGCACAAACTTGAAAAAATCAAGCCACGAACATTACTACTTGTGCACTAAATGCATTCACACCCTTTAGAGGACTTAATCAACCATTTTCGACCTTTACAAATTCATCTAGAAGCCTCTGGGAACTTCCATGTCAATTTTGATTTGATTTGCGTGAGGAATGTGGAGAAAATTACATGAAAAACATCAGTCGCATGGACAACACTAGCTAAAATATATTATATCCTTCAGTCACATGCACACGCATGTCTCCCAACAACTAGATCCTTTCAGTCGCATGGATAATCCTTCATGGGAGAAACTGGGGCCAAGCATAAGGAAAAACCACAAGCCCTCATCTCATAACCTTTGCCACCTATTGGATCCTCTTATTCAGCTCTTGTAAAAGCCTCCATACCTCTGTCAAACTCATCAACACCTCAACAAGTGGATAAAACAAGTCTCCCAAGTGTCACTACCAAGTTTACCTTAAAGGCCAACAAACAAGGTTGGCAAGAGTGCCAACAAGTCATCCACTCTCCTTGTCACCTGAACAAGTTGCAACACATTTGAACGCACTGTGTAGCACCTATCCAACATCGACATCGAATCACACACTGCTGCAAAAAGTCATATGCATCCTACCAAGCTCATTAACATGAAACCTCTCTCCATCACATGTAGCAGCATCTTTAATGCCTCCAACTCCTGTAGAAGCATCTCCAATACCTGTAGCAACAATTCCATTTATAGTAGCAATAACAATGCCTCTAATAATGTCAACACAAGCCAACACTCATCAAAGGCTAACGTCAAGGATTGAAATCAATTCCAACATCAACTAGCTACAACTGATCAAACATATGCATGACAGAACACCTGTAATACATGCTACAAGATTGACATCAATGCCAACACACAGAAGCTACAACTATACAAGACATAATGCCAACAGCACTATGTGCCATTTCCAAAGGATTTTACCATGGCTCAACTGCGATGGTTCTGCAAGCATTTGGACCTGTGCCAAAGTCCAACCATAGCCATTAAGTTTTTACGATGCACACTCTGGTGCTATCCCTCCTAAGCTTACCACTAGAATACCATATCAGGTTTCTTGGTGACAAAAACATAAGGCACGGCTCAGGGACTTATCCATCTAGGCCAGGGACTTATACGTTTAGTTTAGGGACCTATTCATCTAGTCTCTCATAGATTCTTCAATTCCTTAGGTCATCAATATCGTATGAGGAACATATCGATCTCAACCCCGACTTCGAAAGGCCTCTCTTGAAGAACAAACAAGCACAAGAAGCTTATAAGAGCAATCAGAAATCATATGGTGCCAAGAAGGCCACAAATAAATCAACATTCCTTAACTAAACAAGAAATCCTCCTTTTAGGTCCAATTATAGGAAAAATCCACATATATAGGAACATCATCAACAATATTGTAAGGCCAAAAACAATTTTTTCTTACAGATGATAATTCCATGCATGAGCCACACCATTAGTCATTAGATATTTATTGTTGCATACCTAAGGCCACCTAGAGAGTGTCCAATTCTCATACCATATACGATAGTGTTACCCTATGTATACTGCACCCATGCAGGTGGTTATACACACACACACACACACAAGTGTTCCCTATATAAAGAACAATGATACAACATCACAGGAACAATGTACACATGCATCAAATTTTCACCATTCCAATCGTAGTGAACCATGAGTCATTCATACAATAAATACAATAATGAATTACAACTCAACAAGAGCTAAATAACAAGGAGGTGCAGTTACAAGCACTTATCTGGATTTAATACTAGACAGTTGTAGCCAAGCCTTACTTGTAACTGTCATCCCTGAGCCAGATTCTAGAGCTTTAGGTGGGGTGGTTTTGGGTGCTTTCAGTCAACCAACACAAATGAAACAAGATGTCATAAGGTCATTTCTTCCTTCATCTACCAGATAAGCCCATTATAGCTCACACAGTTCAAGCATACATAGAGTCATGCCAACATTTCACAATACAAATAAATTCAACTCACTTTCAAGAGAATAGAGTCTGCTATCAGGAAGGCTCATTAGTGGATAAACTATTTATAGGTGGAAGAAATCACCTCTCCAGGTGGTTCATCAGTGACACAAGCACTCGAGATTTAGCCCCCAAGGTGACTCCTTGTGGTTCTCCAACCTCACATGCACCTGAGTGATTCTTTCCAATACAGTAGGCTATTCAATCCTAAGCTTTTGGTGGGTTCTTCTGCTTTATAGGAAATCCATTCTCTCTTAAAAAATTCACAAAAAAAGATCCACTCAGAAGGTTCCTCAGCTGGTTCTCTTTTTCCAAGAGTTGAATTCAAAGCTAAAGACCAATTGATCTCTTCTTCAACTCTGCATTCTCATACACACAATAGCTCTGAACATTGAATTTGTTGCTAATACCTCCTGCTTTTGCATGTGTGAGATCCAGAGGGATCATGTATCCTTCCATGAAATGGATGTAACCCATCACCTAACAGATTAACTACCTTTTTTCTCCCCACAAGTCACACAATAGTGACGTCCTGACAGCGCATCCCATGTTGCTCTTAAATTTTTTCATTTTCTTTGCTTGTTATTTGTGCTGAAGAACACTTAGACCAGTCCTTCCTCTTTTAGTTACATTCAATGTACAGTCAACACATTAAATCCCTTTCAACTAACTAAGACTGATATTTAAAAGAAAATCATTTCCTCAAGCAACCTGGTGAGCGCCAGTATTGCAGCAAGAATGCTGCAACTCCTGGGCTGCCAACTTTACTTTTATCAACTCGGTAGTTTGTAACAAACTTGGAAGTGTTGGTGTTCTATGCATAAGTACTAGTTCTTATTGCAAGTTGTCACTTGGTCAGCCAGCACAAGATCACTAGGAGCTCAAGCCAACTTCTATAGATCTCAAAAGAAGCTCTATGTGTGATGAAAGAAAGAAATATGCCTCTATAGAAGCTATTCTAATTGCAGAAAGGAAAAAGACTAGAATGTAAAGCAAGACCTAGTAAACCCTAATTAACAAGCTAATTCTACTTTTGCCAAAAACACTATGAAAACCATGAAAGCAATACCATTACCTACTCAAGAAAGAAAACAACATCTAACCATGCTATTTCTGGAAGTAAATAAGAAAAAACATATTTTTGGATTTTTATGTATTTTTATGTGAATTTGACATGCATCTAATTTATTGTGTGTGAGTGTGGCAGTGAACAGGTGGTGTTGGAGGGTGGTTTTGGAGCTTGGGAGGATGGAATATGGTGTGGATGGGTCCTAGGAGGTCTTAGGTGGCCTTCTGGAGGCTTTTCCCACACTCATCCTTCAAAAGAAAGCCTATAGGAAAAACTACAGGAGGACACAGGGAAACTACAAGAGGAAAACAGGGAAACTATGGGAGGAGGCCGAGAGTAATTTCTGCTATTTTGAGGGTGTGAGAGTAGGTGGAAAAGGTGGAAGAAGGTTGGGGTGATGTGTTAGGGCGCCTACGGTCTACCATGAACCACCGGGAGAGAGAAATATGATTGGGTTTGCTCAAGGAGAGAGGAAGAAGTTCTACGAAAAATGAAGGAAACTAGGGAAAAATTGAGGTGAGGTTTGGGAGACCTATAGGGCATGGATCAGATGGAGGATGATATTTCTGATAAGATGGCCTACTGCTGGAGGACATCTACTGCAAAGGAACTGATAGCTAACCAAGAAGATGAAGCAAACAATGAAATGAGTGCATTTAGGAAAAAAAGATTTTTGCATTAAGATGGTCTAAACTATGATCTATGAAAGGAAATGCTGAGAAATGCTGCAAGCAAGGGAAGCATGAAAGAGGACTATTGCAAATCAGGAAGTGAACATGATAAGGAAGATCTGAAGCAAAGCAAAACTGGACTATTAACCTACTAAAAGCTGCAAACACTAGAAGTCCTGTGAATGAGGAAAATCTGTGTTTTTGGAGCAGCAAGAGGATCTTTAAATCAAATGATGGTCCCAGAGGGAGGAAGAAAGGCCAAGGCACTATCGCTAGCCTTTTGAATATTTTCTGATCGGTGCTCAACCTACTACAAAAAGTACAAATGGAAGCAAACTACTAAATCATCAAAAGCAACTTATTCTTAACCATAAAAGAAATACATCTAACATCGAATTAATCTACAAACTGAAGTAAGCATACAAATACAAGTAAAGAGAAGCTTGGTTGCTTGGATTGGGCCCTAACCCAAGAGCTTCAACCCTCTGAGGTAACTCAGTGCTAGCTCAAAAAGGATTCCATCTTCATTATCAAAAAATAGCAAGTTTACATGAAACTGTCACAAAATAATAAGCTCGAAATTTGAGCAGAGTTTACATAAGCAAAAATCTGACCCTAGTGAGGCCCTAGGCCTCTCTACTTATACATTTGAAGATACCAACATCTTCGTTAAAATCAGGGAGGCTTGTCTCCCAGAACTCGAGATAACTATCAGTCATCCTCCACTTGCTCGACTGCCTTCTAGTGCATGATTCGATTGCTTATACTCCGAGCTGAATGAAGGGGAATTCGAAGTGAGGAGTAATAAATGAGGGTGATTCCCTCCTATAAGTCCTCTCCTCTGTCTACTTTGAGTTATTGCTGCCATTTGACCATTGGATCCTTGACTTTGACCTTGGAATTCATCAATAATTTGCATTAAATACATGTTAAACCACATGGCATCATAACTAACTCAACTCACTCTATAAGCATAAATATAATTAGAAAATCATACAATAAGCTAAGAGAATGGTTTATTTGACTAGGTTAGGAGGTAAAATGAGCCCATATAATTATCCATTCTCATCATCAACCCCCTACTGAAGGTGTTGCTCATCCTCTAAGCAACTTAGTCAATCTCCTCATCTTTTATGGCCTTGGTGGCCTCCCTAGCATCCTAGGTCTCTGTTTTGGTCTGCTCATGTTCTCCATAGAACCCTGCCTTTCTTTCTATGTCCTTCCATTGCTCCTCCTCTTCTTCTTCTCTTCTACCTTCCAACATGCCTAATAGGAGTGGAGGACTCAGTTTGAGGCCAATCCAGTTGACCTTCAGCCTTTACATGGAGCGCTTGTTCATTGGCACTCTTTTCAATGCCTCCTTTTCTCCTTCTTCTGTCTCTTTTTCTATCTCTTCAACTTTTCCCTCCTCTGTTTCTTTTCCTTCCTCCTTCCTTTCTTGTTCTGCTATGTCACCACTGGCTTCACCTTCTCCTCCTTGTTGTTCTTCCTCCTCACTGCCAGTAGGACTGACATCATAGGTTAATGCTTTTATGTCATCCTCAGTTGTCATATTTCAGAAAACTTCCCATGCTATAGGGAGTGTAAAGGTATGGAGGGCTTCTTCTACTATGATTTTGATTAAGACATGGTGAGCTAACTGCCCTGAATTTCCTGCTTGTACCTTGGTGCTGGAGTCAATGAGGGACTGAAGGAGAAAATAAGGGATACCAGCTTTTGAGGTGCTGGGGTATTCATGCCATACCTCAAGTCATGGAGGATTCTGAAATGATAACCATAGACAATGTTGTGCCTCCCCTCACAAGAAATGTATTTGATTATTTGGTAGCTAACCTCATCCCAGGGATATGGTATACTAGCCCTTCTAATTCCATTTTTATCTTCCACAGGGGTTTCATTATTTTGGAAGAATTTCTTCTTGGCAGCCTGGCCAATGGGTTTTTCATCTTTACTCCAAGGCAGCCCAAGAGGAAGGGTAGTGACCCTACTGATGAATTTTGGGGTTATTTCGATGGAGAGGCCTCTAATGGTTACAGTGGCATGTGTTCTTGTGTGAGGGACCAGAGAGAGAGCAAATTCTTGGGCAATCTCCTCATCAAACCCTCAGAATTTCTCAAAGAAGTTCATCCAGTTTTCCCTTGTGAATATGTCCACTACTTGAGGATGTGCATGGAGCCTAGTGGAGTTAGTGGGCTCCCTTCTCATAAACCCTCCTGTCATACTGCCTGTGCTTTTTTTTTTTAAACCAAATATGGAAGTGGAGACAGAAAGTTTTTGGAGAAAAATAAAAAACAGAGGAGACTATGTTTTTTTTTTAAATAAACAGAAACTTTTTATGTATTTTTGCCCTCCTAAAGACTAATTTCATCCTCAAATTGAGACCACTTCTTTCATATATTGATATTTAACAGGGGGCGTGCATGAACCCTACCTCTTCAGATTGAATTTCGTGCCAAAAACCGTGTTTTCTCCCTTCAAAGTGGCTCACTGCCCCTCCTGTAGAAGCTCGTTGTCCCTCCTGTAAATTTACTATAGGTGCTCCTGTAGAAAACGCCGAGAGCAAAGATAGGGAGGAAATCAATGGAGGATGGTGGTTACAAGGCTATGGGGGCACGAGAAGGCTGCTGTAGCTGAGTTACGAGGAGAAAATGAAGAAAAGGTGGTGAGAATACGCGAGGAGGAGTGCTCATTACCCTTTATGGATAGTTTCGGTTATGAGTGCTGAGCTGGAAAGGTGTACGTTGGCCATATTCGGACCATTGGTCCCCACCTACTTGGTCATCATGGCCCCTCCTCATAATCATCCCTCATTATTACATCAGATTT